>JAIOJX010000004.1:155194122-155794122 GCA_022376925.1 Tragulus kanchil
CTCCTGTGTCTCCTGCATTGTAGACAGATTCTTCACCCACTGAGCCACCAGGGAAGCCCACATGCAGGGCACATCATGTGAAATGTCAGGCTGGATGAATCTACAGACTGGAATCAAGAGTGCTGGGAGAAATACCAACAATCTCAGTTATGCAGATGATACCACTCTAATAACAGAAAGCGAACTAAAGAGCCTCTTGATGAGGGTGACTGAGGAGGGTGAAAAAGCTGGCTTAAAACTCAGCATTCAAAACACAAAGATCATGGCATTGGATTTCATCACTTCATGGCAATTAGAAGGGGAAAAAGTGGAAATGGTGATGGATTTTATTATCTTGGGCTCCAAAATCGCTGTGGATGGTGACTGCAGTGGTGAAATTAAAAATTTCCTCCTTGGAAGGAAAGTATGGCAGGCCTAGACAGAAAAGACAAGCCAGAAACATCACTTGGCTGATAGAGGTTTATGTAGTCAAAGCTATGGTTTTTCTAGTAGCCATGGACAGATGTGAGAGTTATAACATAAAGATGGCTGATCACTGAAGAACTGATGCTTTCAAACTGTGGTGCTGAAGACTCTCAAGAATGTCTTGCACAGCAAAGAGATCAAACCAGTCAATCCTAAAGAAAATCAGCCCCGAATATTCATTGGAAGGACTGATGCTGAAACTGAAGCTTGATGTGAAGAGCTAACTCATTGGAAAAGACCTTGCTACTGGGAAAGGTTTAAGGCAACAGAAGAAGTGAAAGGCAGAGGTTGAGATGGCTAGATGGCATCATTGGTTCAGTGGACATGCATGTGAGCAAACTCCGAGAGACAGTGGTGAACAAAGGAGCCTGGCATGCTACAGTCCATGGAGTCACAGAGTAGGACATTCATTACTTAGCAACTGAACAAGTCAGTCAAAGATACATATTAATGGTAGGTAGGTTCCCAGTGTAGTTCATCAACAGCCCTCATTCTTTAACCCCCAGCCCCAACCAAAGAACCAAAATAAACCTTTATAATCATGGCTGAAATGTAATACCATACAACTGGGTTGAGTGGGGTAGCTTGGGAACTATCTTTATCTACCATCCTTTCTATTGGTGAACCCATTTTAAACTATGGTTTTGATTTACCAGCTTTCCATATATAAAGTAATATATATATATATATATATATATATATATATATATAACATCTAGTCAATGAAAGAGAAGCAACATACTTTAATAAAAAAAAACCTTTGTTTTCCAAAGGATTCACAGGTTTTAAAGGCTCAGCTCTCTCATTTTATAGATAAGAAGACTGAGGCCCAGGAGGTAAAAGTCAGGACCATGTTCACATAACAAACGAAAGCAGACTAGGATCTGTATATCAGTATAAACTGAATTCATTTGCTATTGGTTTCATGCTCCGCAAGACTTCTGAAAATGCAGAACAGTCATGATGAAGGTCACGAAGCTGTGAGTTGTCATCTGATCCAGGGCTGTTCTGAAAAGAAGTTCAAATACAGCTGAGGCAATAGCAATATACAAATCTTATTCCAGCAAACACTTCTTGAATGCCTACTATTTTTTCCTTTAGATAATATTTGTTTTTAATTTCCCTATTATGTGCTAAGAGCTCTCTCATCTATGACCACATAGTGACTCATTTTGATGTTAGTTGTTTAAAAGACAGTTTAACTCTGTACTGTTTTCAGTTCATGTGAATCCCTTTGTCCATCAAAGCAATCAAACAGATTGTGTGGGTTCAAGACCTAGCCAGGCTTCTGGAAACTTCCATACAGTATGTTCTTGCTGTATTGTTGATAAACAGAACTCTTTGGGCAGTCTTTGCACTCATTTTCACAATCATGGCAATGGCAGGTTAATAGTAAAATAAGAGCGGTGAATGGTATGTTGGTTTGAAAGCCTGGCAAAAATTTCGTTAATATTCATCCCACTGCAATATGGTTGCATGTCTCCTTCCCTTGAACTTGGAGGGTCTTATGACTACTTGGACCAATAGAGAGGAAAAGATGCTATATTATTTTGGAGGTTAGGCTACACAGCCTTTGTCTTGTTTTCTGGAATGCTGTCTCTTTGAGCCATGGACTGGCCGTAAAAGAAACCAGCTACTCTGAGGCTGCTTCACTACGAAAGATGCCTGAGTCACGTGGAGAGTCCATGTGTAGACGGTCCAGCTGATGCCTATCTTCACGTCATTCCAACCTAGGGACAAGATGAGTTTGGAAGCCTGCAGATGATTCCGCATTCTAGTTGGTTGAGTTATCCTCTGTCATGCTATCGCAGCTGAGTCCCCAGACACAATAGGGTAGACATAAGTCACTGCTACCAAATGCTGTCTGGATTTCTGACTCACAGAGCGCATAAGCTTAATGAAAATGTTAATTTCTTAAGCAATTACACTTTAAGATGACACTTGATGTAGCAATGGATAACTAGAAGAGACTATAAACTGAGGGGCTGGCAGTTAGTTCATTGTGCTAGGTGAGAAGGAAAAAAGAATAATTCATCCTAGTCAATTTAGAGAGGTCTAATAACAGTTTTTGTCTCATTCCAGAAAAACTAATTTTTTAGACTTTCCATATATTAGTAGAGAGCATTTTAATCATAAAAACAAATAGATTGTAAACAAATGTCAGCACAGAAAAGCTGACTTTCCATGGCATCTGAGACAAAATCTTGTTTTTAAAGTTCACACTAAAAGCAAGAAAAATCCTTGCAGCCAATCCACATAATCTTGAATTGATTTATACACTGTTACTTGGCCTTTAATTAATCTTTCTCTTTTTCTATAAATATAGTCCTTCTGGATTTAATGTTTAGGTTTCTTGTTATTTTGATCTTTTCCACAGAGAATCTAAATAATCATAGCAAAAATTCTGTAAGTAATTATAATAATGCAGAAGCATTTTGATTGATTTCATGATTAAAAATATATATGGATCTATTTCCCATGATAATGTTTCAAAATTTTCTTAGAGGTCTTATACTAGATTATTATTTTATAAATATCTTTTCAATGTAATTCAGCTACAAAACTAACTTTAAACACTTTATGAGTGTTGGATACAGTCTAAGTCCTGAAATAGTAAATTAATAAAATATTTTGATATTGAACAACTTACATGAGTCAGTTAAATGTAAAATTAAATAATTATATTTTTTTCTGACTTATGTAGTTTAGAAATGAGATATAAGAATTTTAGGGGCTCAAAGTGTATGGCTGAGTCCCTTCAATGCTCACCTGAAACTGCCACAACATTGTTAATTGGCTATACCCCAGCACAAAGTAAAAAGTTCAAGATTGAAAAAAAAAAAGAGTTATAAGGATACATAAATAAGAAGGTCCTTTGTATGCTGGCTGATCCTTGAATTCAGACTTCCGATTGAAAGTATGCATATAAATGTTTTGTCAGTCTAAATTGTTAATAGCGTAAAACTCAACTTTCCAAAAACCAAGATCATGGCAGCCAGTTCTATTATTTCATGGCAAATAGATTTGGATAAAATGAAAACAGTGGGAAATTTTACTTTCTTGGTCTTCAAAATCACTGTAGATGGTGACTGCAGCCATGAAATTAAAAGACACTTGCTCCTTGGAAAGAAAGCTATGATAAACCTTGACAGTATATTAAAAAGCAGAGAAATCACTTTGCCAACAAAGGTCTGTGTAGTCAAAGCTGTGAGTTTTTCCAGTAGTCATGTACAAGATGTGAGAGGTGGGCCATGAAGAAGGCTGAGCACTGAAGACTTGATGCTTTTGAATTGTGGTGTTGGAGAAGACTCCTGAGAGTCTTTTGGACAGCAAGGAGATCAAACCAGTCAGTCTTAAAGGAAATCAATCTTTATTTGTAGGAATATCAATCAATATTCATAGGAAGGACTAACACTGAAGCTGACAATCCAATCCTTTGGCCACATGATGCAAAGAGCCAGCTCATTAGAAAAGACCCTGATTCTGGGAAAGATTTAAGGCAGGAAGTGAAAGAGTGACAGAAGATGAAATAGTTGGATGGCATCACCAAATCAATGGACGTGAGTTGGAACAAACTCCTGGAGATGGTGAAGGACAGGGAAGGCTGGCATGCTGCAGTTTATCGACTTGCAAAGAGTTGGACATGACTTAGCGACTGAAAAACAACAACCGATAATCGAAAAGGGACTTACCTTTAATGTTTTCTCTGTTAAAAGTTTGTGTTTTGTAGGAAACAATGGATTCTCTATGTACAATATACAGTATACAGGAATTCCTCATGACAGAATACTTTTTTCTGACTCCAAAAATTTTTATTCTCTTGAAAAATATTAGGACTAGATAAGTTTACAAATATTTGAATATTTTGACTGTTACACCCTTAAATAGTCACCCTTGCATATTTGTAGCTAAATGTTCTCAATGACTATAATCCTTGCATGGAAAACGTTTAGGCTAGAAGGCAATATTTGGCTGACAGAAGAGCAATGTTTGCTTTAGAAATAAAATTATTATTTGAACTTTCAAGCCTATGGAGCTCTTCTGTCCTCTGATATTTTATCTTTTTTTATGGAATCATCATAGTACTCAGCTACAAATCTTGCACTGAAATGCTATTTCTAGTATGAAGATTACTTTTTGAGATTCAGAAACGAAATCCAAAAATTCAAAAGGGAAAAGAACTGCATCCTGCTGTCTGAGTACCTATATGCATCTAAAGTTTTGTTTTTCTCTTGGGATCCCTTTGGGTGTTGTGATAGGCAGAATTCTGAGATGACCCTTTAAATTCTCCCTTCCACTGTGTACACTCTTTTCATAATCTCCAGGATTATAAATCTGATGTAATTTTATCCTTTGTTTAGATTGTTATGTGGCACAATTAGTGATTATATGGCTGGGCTGGACTGGGTGTCACCTGCTGATGAAGGTTTTTGTTGTTTAGTCCCTAAGCTGTGCCCAACTCTTTGGGAACACATGCATTGTAGCCCGCCAGGCTCCTTTGTCCATGGAATTCTCCAGGCAAGAACACTGGAGTGGGTAGCCATTCTCTTCTCCAGGGGATTTTCCCCACCAAGAGATCTAAGCCAGGTCTTCTGCATTGGCAGGGGGATTCTTTATCACTGAGCCACCAGGTAAGTCCTCTTTTGAGTAATATAGCAGCCTAAATGAACAGAGATGTGGCCCTGGATTAGTCCCTCAACCTGCAATCCTTGTTTTCTGCCAACAGGAATGAACTTGGAAGAAGACTTTTCCCCCAGACTCTCCAAATGAGAGCTTACGCCATAAGTCTCAGCTTCAAGCAGAGAACCCAGTCACAGCATGGTGCATCTTCCTGCAGAACTGTGAGCTAAAGAACAGGTATTGTTTTACACCTCTGAGTTTATTATAATTTGTTAAGCAGGGCTAGAAAACTAAAACAGACATGTATTTATTAAGGATCACTTTCTATCTTCAGCATTCAGCTGTCTGAAGTTCATCTGCCAATGCTGTTTTATTTTGGGGTCTTTTGTAGCTAAATGTTCTCAATGACTATAATCCTTGCATGGAAAACGTGTTTTGGCTGACAGAAGAGCAATGTTTGCTTTAGAAATAAAATTATTATTTGAACTTTCAAGCCTATGGAGCTCTTCTGTCCTCTGATATTTTATCTTTTTTTATGGAATCATCATAGTACTCAGCTACAAATCTTGCACTGAAATGCTATTTCTAGTATGAAGATTACTTTTTGAGATTCAGAAACGAAATCCAAAAATTCAAAAGGGAAAAGAACTGCATCCTGCTGTCTGAGTACCTATATGCATCTAAAGTTTTGTTTTTCTCTTGGGATCCCTTTGGATGTTGTGATAGGCAGAATTCTGAGATGACCCTTTAAATTCTCCCTTCCACTGTGTACACTCTTTTCATAATCTCCAGGATTATAAATCTGATGTAATTTTATCCTTTGTTTAGATTGTTATGTGGCACAATTAGTGATTATATGGCTGGGCTGGACTGGGTGTCACCTGCTGATGAAGGTTTTTGTTGTTTAGTCCCTAAGCTGTGCCCAACTCTTTGGGAACACATGCATTGTAGCCCGCCAGGCTCCTTTGTCCATGGAATTCTCCAGGCAAGAACACTGGAGTGGGTAGCCATTCTCTTCTCCAGGGGATTTTCCCCACCAAGAGATCTAAGCCAGGTCTTCTGCATTGGCAGGGGGATTCTTTATCACTGAGCCACCAGGTAAGTCCTCTTTTGAGTAATATAGCAGCCTAAATGAACAGAGATGTGGCCCTGGATTAGTCCCTCAACCTGCAATCCTTGTTTTCTGCCAACAGGAATGAACTTGGAAGAAGACTTTTCCCCCAGACTCTCCAAATGAGAGCTTACGCCATAAGTCTCAGCTTCAAGCAGAGAACCCAGTCACAGCATGGTGCATCTTCCTGCAGAACTGTGAGCTAAAGAACAGGTATTGTTTTACACCTCTGAGTTTATTATAATTTGTTAAGCAGGGCTAGAAAACTAAAACAGACATGTATTTATTAAGGATCACTTTCTATCTTCAGCATTCAGCTGTCTGAAGTTCATCTGCCAATGCTGTTTTATTTTGGGGTCTTTTGCTTGTCTTTGAAGAGATAAGTATTTGCCATAGTGAGAAGCTGACTCACAGTCGATCACTCCACCCAGTCATGTCAATATGTGGGATGTTTTCTCAGCAGACTGAAGAAATACGTTAAATTCTCTTCATTATGGTCTGTAGGATTGCGTTCTGTGAAATGGTTATAATGAACACATGCTTACTGGCTTTATTGCCATCTAAACATTTAGAATAATTCAGTGGAAGGCTCCTCTGAGGTTCTTGAAACAGAATTTTGAGTAAAAGACAAACTGTGCTAAGAACTCACCTATGGTGAAGAACACTATGAGAAAAGCAAAGAAATAAATGGATCTAGGAGATGACCTATTTCTAGTTTGAATCATCCTTAACTGAACTGCTGGTCCTCTGTTGCCCGATTGTTTTATCTTAAGACTGGTAAATATATATATACTGTACAAAACTCATAACCAAAACAGAATATGACCTATAAATTGAATTGTGGAAAGCCAAAGCTTTGGTTTTCAGTAAGGGACTAAAACAAACATTTTATAAATACCCAAAACTATATATCATAAAAACTACTTATCAATTGTGGTCTAGAACCTTAGATTTTTAGCCCTTTATAGTTTGATAAGTAAGACAATCCAGCATTATTAAATATAATAAAACAAATGACCTTTCAGCAGATTCTATCTACAATGCCAGCAGTGATTTACAGCCATCAATGCTTGTGCAAAGGAAATTATATACTTTGAAATCCATTTATCTGTGCAGTTGAGAAGCCGCCACCTAACGTTCAGTTGGAAATGATTAATCTGCAAAATACTAGTATGATAAAAGGCAAATATCAAGAGAAGCGTCTAATAGAATTATACCAATGCCTTATTCCGAATGATAGACATGCTCAAGTGAGATCATAGACTGGTGGATTTATATCAGTGCTTGGTAGTACCTAATGAATGAAAAGACATTTTTAGAGATGAAACACAAAATCTAGCCAATTTTAGTCATAGGGAAACACTCACTTTGAAACCGTAAACAAATTTAGGGCTAGAAAACAAAAGAAGAAATCACTTTCTATCTTCAGCATTCAGCTGTCTGAAGTTCATCTGCCAATGCTGTTTTATTTTGGGGTCTTTGCTTGTCTTTGAAGAGATAAGTATTTGCCATAGTGAGAAGCTGACTCACAGTCGATCACTCCACCCAGTCATGTCAATATGTGGGATGTTTTCTCAGCAGACTGAAGAAATACGTTAAATTCTCTTCATTATGGTCTGTAGGATTGCGTTCTGTGAAATGGTTATAATGAACACATGCTTACTGGCTTTATTGCCATCTAAACATTTAGAATAATTCAGTGGAAGGCTCCTCTGAGGTTCTTGAAACAGAATTTTGAGTAAAAGACAAACTGTGCTAAGAACTCACCTATGGTGAAGAACACTATGAGAAAAGCAAAGAAATAAATGGATCTAGGAGATGACCTATTTCTAGTTTGAATCATCCTTAACTGAACTGCTGGTCCTCTGTTGCCCGATTGTTTTATCTTAAGACTGGTAAATATATATATACTGTACAAAACTCATAACCAAAACAGAATATGACCTATAAATTGAATTGTGGAAAGCCAAAGCTTTGGTTTTCAGTAAGGGACTAAAACAAACATTTTATAAATACCCAAAACTATATATCATAAAAACTACTTATCAATTGTGGTCTAGAACCTTAGATTTTTAGCCCTTTATAGTTTGATAAGTAAGACAATCCAGCATTATTAAATATAATAAAACAAATGACCTTTCAGCAGATTCTATCTACAATGCCAGCAGTGATTTACAGCCATCAATGCTTGTGCAAAGGAAATTATATACTTTGAAATCCATTTATCTGTGCAGTTGAGAAGCCGCCACCTAACGTTCAGTTGGAAATGATTAATCTGCAAAATACTAGTATGATAAAAGGCAAATATCAAGAGAAGCGTCTAATAGAATTATACCAATGCCTTATTCCGAATGATAGACATGCTCAAGTGAGATCATAGACTGGTGGATTTATATCAGTGCTTGGTAGTACCTAATGAATGAAAAGACATTTTTAGAGATGAAACACAAAATCTAGCCAATTTTAGTCATAGGGAAACACTCACTTTGAAACCGTAAACAAATTTATATCCTTCTTCCAAAAGAATTCCCTTCTTCTGATTAGTAGGTCTGTATTACAAATAAAAAAAATGTACTCTATTATTATTGTTCCTGTATTTTCATTCTTTGTCAATAAAAATGTGAGAATTTCTTCTCTGTTTTTGATATAGAGTACCTGTGTATATCCTTGATTTTGCTACTTGGCCCACAAAACCTCAAAGTACTAACTTTCTGGGCCTTTACAAAAAAAGTGTGTGAACTCTGTGTAGAGGACGGTCTTTGATCTGGCACCTGCAGCCCTCTTCAGTCTAGTCTAACACTATTTCCATGTTGCTCACTCCACTTTGGCCACACTGGTCTTCCTACAGTTGATCAAAGCTCTCCAGTGCTTCAGGGCCATGGCATGTGCTCAGTCCCTGCTCTACTAACATCTCTGCATCCCACTGGGCTCAGTTGAAGTGTCATTTCCTCAAAGAAGCCGCCTGTGATCTCCTCCCTCCCTGCCAGCCAACACTCCTTCACCTCTTCTAATTGCTTTGCAACCCTTTACTGTCCTTCCTGCCATGCAAGAAAAATTCAAGTAGGTATTTTTTTTCTTAACTTTTTTTTTTTTTTTTGGCCTCTTTCATTGGTCCTTCATTTCTTTTTTTTTCATCGATTTTAATTCCGTGGCCTGTGTGGGCCTCCATTGCAGTGGCCTCTCTCATTGCAGTGCACCGGCTCTGGACACATGCGCTCCAGAGCACTGGCTCATAATTGCATACACTGGTCCAGCCGCTTCCGCACATGGGATCTTCCCTTGCCAGGGATTGAACTGGCGCCCCTTGCACAGCAAGGCAGACTCTTTACCTACTGGAACACCAGGGAAGCCCTCAAGTAGGTAATTTTTTTACAGAAATGCATTTTATTTATTTGTGTATTGGATGTTCTGTTTTTTTTTTTTTTTTTTTCTGTCTGGGTTTTTAACTGCTGCTGCAGGCTCTTCTCTAGTTTCAGGGAGTGGGGGCTACTCTCCAGTTGAGGTGAGCAGGCTTCTTGTTGTGGTGACTTCTCTTGTTGAATGAAAAGACATTTTTAGAGATGAAACACAAAATCTAGCCAATTTTAGTCATAGGGAAACACTCACTTTGAAACCGTAAACAAATTTATATCCTTCTTCCAAAAGAATTCCCTTCTTCTGATTAGTAGGTCTGTATTACAAATAAAAAAAATGTACTCTATTATTATTGTTCCTGTATTTTCATTCTTTGTCAATAAAAATGTGAGAATTTCTTCTCTGTTTTTGATATAGAGTACCTGTGTATATCCTTGATTTTGCTACTTGGCCCACAAAACCTCAAAGTACTAACTTTCTGGGCCTTTACAAAAAAAGTGTGTGAACTCTGTGTAGAGGACGGTCTTTGATCTGGCACCTGCAGCCCTCTTCAGTCTAGTCTAACACTATTTCCATGTTGCTCACTCCACTTTGGCCACACTGGTCTTCCTACAGTTGATCAAAGCTCTCCAGTGCTTCAGGGCCATGGCATGTGCTCAGTCCCTGCTCTACTAACATCTCTGCATCCCACTGGGCTCAGTTGAAGTGTCATTTCCTCAAAGAAGCCGCCTGTGATCTCCTCCCTCCCTGCCAGCCAACACTCCTTCACCTCTTCTAATTGCTTTGCAACCCTTTACTGTCCTTCCTGCCATGCAAGAAAAATTCAAGTAGGTATTTTTTTTCTTAACTTTTTTTTTTTTTTTTGGCCACTTCTATTGGTCTTTCATTTATTTATTTTCATCCATCTTTGTTCTTTGGCCTGTGTGGGCCTCCATTGCAGTGGCCTCTCTCATTGCAGTGCACCGGCTCTGGACACATGCGCTCCAGAGCACTGGCTCATAATTGCATACACTGGTCCAGCCGCTTCCGCACATGGGATCTTCCCTTGCCAGGGATTGAACTGGCGCCCCTTGCACAGCAAGGCAGACTCTTTACCTACTGGAACACCAGGGAAGCCCTCAAGTAGGTAATTTTTTTACAGAAATGCATTTTATTTATTTGTGTATTGGATGTTCTGTTTTTTTTTTTTTTTTTTTCTGTCTGGGTTTTTAACTGCTGCTGCAGGCTCTTCTCTAGTTTCAGGGAGTGGGGGCTACTCTCCAGTTGAGGTGAGCAGGCTTCTTGTTGTGGTGACTTCTCTTGTTGTGGAACTTGGGCTCTAGGGTGCACGGACTTCAGTAGTTGGGGCACATGGGCTCAATAGTTGTGGCTCTGAGGCTCTAGAGCACAGGCTCAGTAGTTGTGGCTCAAGGAATTAGTTGCTCTGCAGCATGTGGGATCTTCCTGGGTCACAGATTGAGCTTCCTGCATCTGCAGGCAAACGCTTTACCACTGAGCTGCCAGGGACACCCTCAAGTAGGTATTTTTTATACTAATGTTTGCTTGATTTCTGGGTTACTTGCTTGGCCATCCACTTCATGTCAGCATGGAGTACATCTTCATTATCTGTGATTTGCTCCCACTGGTACATAATTAGCAATTCTAGTTTTGTGCACAGCTTGGATATCATCTTTGTTGAAAATCTATTGAAGGAATGTTGAGAATCTCTGGCTGAAAACTCAACAATGAATCTTTATCATAGCAAATGTCAGGAATATTTCACGAGAGCAACTTATAAGGGTAGCCACTGGCAAAGTCTGTTTATTTTATATATGTATGATATTTACCATGACTGATATCTAACTTTAACTAGAGGCTAATTAGGAAATGGAGTGGAAAAAAGTAATTTCAAATGTAGCATCTTCTGACTGGAGAAGGGCACGGCTACCCACTCCACTACTCTTGCCTGGAGAATTTCATGAACAGAGGAGCCTGGTGGGTTATAGTCCATGGGATCACAAAGAGTCAGACATGACTGAGTAAGTAACACTTTCATCTTCTGACTTGATCCATAGGCCATTACCGATTTTATTGTACCGAAGATTGGGAGAAAATCTAGCAAGTCTGACAGGCTACTGAAAGGGCCGCTGGTTTCAACAAAATAAGATATTAACTTGAATATTAGTGAAATCATCTTTTCTCTAGACTTTATTCATACCAGTTGAATTAATAACAGATTCTCATTCTTAGGTCAAATGCTTGTCAGCTTTGCAAGATATCATTATCTGTAAACATGAATCATACTTTTTTTGTAAGGCAAATAGCACAATACCTGAACTTATATGGAATGGTGGGGTTTTGCTTCCCTTAGCCCAGGGTGGGTTTGCTCTCCTCCAGGGGGTCTTCCCAACACGGGGATGGAACTCATGTATCTCCTACATTGATAGGTGGGATTTTTATCACTAGTGCCACCTGGGAAGCACACAAGACCAAGAGTCTCATATTCCACATGTCTATATATTTAAAGTTATACACTATGCTGAAATGTGCTAAGTAAACTCTGTTCTCTTCCCCAGCCTTGACAGATATGTTCTGTAATAATAAAGAAGATCAAGTTCCAATTTTGACTTCTTGGGCTCCTTGTTTTCTTAATAGACATGGCAGCATAGGGGAGCCATTCTCTTCCCAGCCCCGACTCCATCCTCCAATGTGCGTAGCCTATGCCTTTGTGTATGGATATGGAAGTTTGCATTCGCAGGAATAATCCATTTCCCAGGAAATCAACAGTCCTTGATCCCTCCTGCCAAGAACAGGGATGTGTTTACTTGAGGTGCAATCTGTCCTTAAAAGGATTAACCTGAAGTTACAGAAGTTCATCGAACCCCTGAAAAGGACTCCTAGCCTTTGGTACGGAGAGTTTCAGGGTCCCAGATAGTGTAGAACTGGTTACATTTATAAGTATCTGGAATTAGGACTTATAACCTTTTAGGAGACAATTCAACCCATGATAGGATGGATAACTGGACTCCTAGGGCTTGTGAAATATCGGAAATCTGCGTGTCAGCATATGAGTTCATACTCCAGGGGGTGACACCCATCACTTCTCATATTTATTTTTTTTAGTATATTTATTTATTTAATTTTGCTGTACTGGGTCTTCATTGCTGCTGCTCATTGCTGCTCAGGCTTTTCTCTAATTGCAGAGAGCAGGGGCTACACTCTAGTTGCAGTGTGCAGGTTTCTCATTGCAGTAACTTCTTTGGTTTGGTTGCAGAGCACAGACTCTAGGGCACACGGGCTTCAGTAGTTCTAGCATGTGGGCCCAACAGCTGCAGCTCCCAGGCTCTGGAGCACAGGCTCAATAGCTGTGGTGCATGAGCTTAGTTGCTCTGAGGCATGAGGCATGAAGGGATCTCCTCAGACCAGGGATTGAACCCATGTCCTCTGCATCGTCAGGCAGATTATCTATCACTGAGCCACCAGGGAGCCCTCCGTTAGATTCCTGAATGTGTCTCACATCACATCATTTCGTCACTCAGTCAGGTCTGTGTCTTTGCCACATTGTGGTCCACCAGGATCCTGTGCCCGTGGAATTCTCCAGGAAAGAATACTGGACTGGGTACCATTTCCTTTTCCAGGGGATTTTCCTGACTTCCAGGAATTGAACCTGGGTCTCCCACAGGGGAGGCAGATTCTTTACCATCGAGCCACCGCGCTTCAGCAAATCATAGATCTAGTTTAATTTCCCCTTTTAAGAACACCTGAGCTCTGAAGAGGCCAAGTGACTTGAAAACACCTTGAATCAACTTCTGCTGGCCTTAGGGCAACGATTACCTGTCTCTCTTCTAGAATCATCCAGTGACTTTTTTTTATTTTGATGTGTGAAGTGGAAAGAGTAATAATACCAGTCGGTGCTCTATTACCTTATGGAGTGATGCTCAAGAGCTTCCTGTTTCCAGTCTGCCTGTGGGTCTTCTCTATGTGACTTCAGGGCTGGTGTTCAATTATAACCTGTGGTAGCAAACAGTCACTGTACCAAGCATGGCACTGTGCCTTAGTGGCACATCTTAGTACTTGCCTGATGTCATTAATCGAGTTGATGGATATAGTTAGGAAATGCACACAGAATGGTTTTCAGAGCAGCCTCCCCAGAGGGCAAGAGCAGAGGCACCTTCATGATAGTATGCGGCATCAGCATTTTTTTCTTTTTTAGTCAAAGGGCTTTCTGACCAGGTTTTTGCGGTCTTACAGGTCTTCAGTCACATTTTTATTCTACTTAGTTCTCTCCTGCGGTGTACTGATAAGCCTGGCTGTTGTGATGGTAACAGGCCTCCTTCTTGCTTCCCTGTCTCTAAGCTCCCATGTGTGGGTTCTGCCTCTCCATACTTGCAGAGTAGGCTCTGTCTCTCTTGTTCCTGAGAACAGGGCTAGATCCCTCTTCTCTAGGATAGAAAACACATGCAGGCTTGGTTGTAACAGCATGGAAGAAAATGAAGAGGGGGGAAGAGGACATTTATCACAAATAAATGACAATGCAGTCTAGTTTATTCAGATAGAAAAGTGTTATTAGTCAGTGATTTTTCTTCCTCGATTGTGTTGTTGAAAATATGACTCTCTTTTTTGGTTCTCTTCCCAAGTAAATTGTAGAAATTGTCTGAAAATGCCTAGGAGATGGCAAAGGTATAATTCACTTTTTAAAACCACTAGCAAAGCATTGCAATTTTGCTAATGTTCTTTGTTATTACAAAGGAAAAAAGAGAAATGATTTTTCAAAAATAATGTGAATACTCCAAAAACCTAAGACACTGTTGCTTTAATTTATTACAATTACTGGTCAAATAATTATTTCTTAATTATATTAGTTCAGTGTGACTGTCTGGGACTATCCTAATAACACTTACATCCCTCCCTTTCACTATTTGCCAATTACAGCGCCTCTAACCCACTGAGAAAAATCCCCAAACCATTGAAGGAGCATTCTGTTGATTGGACCCCCTGCCACTAAAAACACATGTCTCTCTTCTCAGCCTTCTTCTCTGCTCTGAGATCTTAAAAAAGATGGAAACCTTTTCTTTTCAAAGGCTAATCCCTCGGTAATTGGAGTCCCAGGGTCTCCTGGAGAAATTTTACAATCAATCATTCCTGCTCCGCAGTTGTTCATCCCCTTTGCTCTAAAGAATCTTCCCTTCTTGGTGAAAATATATTTAAATCCTCCTTCTTGTATAACAAATATCCCTCTGTCTACCTCTAGCTGTATCCTTTTGCCTTTTCTTCATAACCAAGTTTCCTAAAACCAAAACAAACAACAGAAAAAGATCAAACACTTTATACCCTGTATTTACATTTCCCATAGCATTCATTACACCTAAAACATCATCCCCGTAGAGCCCACACTATCCACTGCAGACGACTTAACATCTCAGATCATCAAGAGTCTCCAAGTAACGTATAGTGTGTAAAAGGGAATGCATAATGGTTTACTGATGGTTACTGGCTAGTGATTCATCTGTTAGCATCGATTGTTTTCTGTTAATCTTTATTGATTGTAACTGACTGCAATTTACAAAGAAGCCCCTAGACTATTCTGTTGATTGTAAAAAGGAATGTTCAGGTTTGTCCAATTTCAATCAAAGGGGGGGTCTTGTTCCATTGATTCGGACAGCCTTTAAAAATCGCCCTTTACCTCCAGTCGGGGCCCTTGCAGGAAACCTGGTTTCTTGTGGGTGGTCACTGGCGCCAGTCTAATAAACCTCTTTTCCATCTACCATGAGCGGAGTTGGGTGCTTCACTTAGCGTGCCTCACAGCATAGTACGCTTTGTTTTTTAAAATTCTTACCAACAATATAGGTGGGTTCCGTATTATCCACACCCTCTCCAGCATTTATTGTTTGTAGATTTACTGATAATAGCCATTCTGACCAGTATGAGGTGATACCTCATTGGAGTTTTGATTTACATTTCCCTAATAATGAGCAATGTTGAACATCTTTTCATGTGTTTATTAGCCATCTGTATGTCTTCTTTGGAGAAATGTCTGTTTAAGTTTGATTGGGTTGTTTGAAGCTATTCTGTTCTCCTGAGGATCTTCCCTATCCAGGGATCAAACCCAGGCCTCCTGCACTGCAGGAAGACTGTTTACAGTCTGAAGCACCAGGCGGATAAAGTAGAGATCTTACACTTAAATGAATAATGGTTTCTAAGACAGCATGATCTACTTAGAATTCCTGCTCCGCAGTTGTTCATCCCTTTGCTCTAAAGAATCTTCCTTCTTGGTGAAAATATATTTAAATCCTCCTTCTTGTATAACAAATATCCCTCTGTCTACCTCTAGCTGTATCCTTTTGCCTTTTCTTCATAACCAAGTTTCCTAAAACCAAAACAAACAACAGAAAAAGATCAAACACTTTATACCCTGTATTTACATTTCCCATAGCATTCATTACACCTAAAACATCATCCCCGTAGAGCCCACACTATCCACTGCAGACGACTTAACATCTCAGATCATCAAGAGTCTCCAAGTAACGTATAGTGTGTAAAAGGGAATGCATAATGGTTTACTGATGGTTACTGGCTAGTGATTCATCTGTTAGCATCGATTGTTTTCTGTTAATCTTTATTGATTGTAACTGACTGCAATTTACAAAGAAGCCCCTAGACTATTCTGTTGATTGTAAAAAGGAATGTTCAGGTTTGTCCAATTTCAATCAAAGGGGGGGTCTTGTTCCATTGATTCGGACAGCCTTTAAAAATCGCCCTTTACCTCCAGTCGGGGCCCTTGCAGGAAACCTGGTTTCTTGTGGGTGGTCACTGGCGCCAGTCTAATAAACCTCTTTTCCATCTACCATGAGCGGAGTTGGGTGCTTCACTTAGCGTGCCTCACAGCATAGTACGCTTTGTTTTTTAAAATTCTTACCAACAATATAGGTGGGTTCCGTATTATCCACACCCTCTCCAGCATTTATTGTTTGTAGATTTACTGATAATAGCCATTCTGACCAGTATGAGGTGATACCTCATTGGAGTTTTGATTTACATTTCCCTAATAATGAGCAATGTTGAACATCTTTTCATGTGTTTATTAGCCATCTGTATGTCTTCTTTGGAGAAATGTCTGTTTAAGTTTGATTGGGTTGTTTGAAGCTATTCTGTTCTCCTGAGGATCTTCCCTATCCAGGGATCAAACCCAGGCCTCCTGCACTGCAGGAAGACTGTTTACAGTCTGAACCACCAGGCGGATAAAGTAGAGATCTTACACTTAAATGAATAATGGTTTCTAAGACAGCATGATCTATACTTAGAATATAACTCCTTTTTTAATATCATATGATCTTATTGCAGAGAAAGAAATGGCAACCTACTCCAGTATTCTTTCTTGGAAAATTCCATGGGCGGAGAAGTTGGGTGAACTACAGTCCTTGGGATCTCAAACATATCTATATCATCTATATCTATATCTATGTCTATATCTATGTCTATATTGTTATCCTTATGGCTCAGTGGTGAGGAATCTGCCTTCCCTGGGTTGGGAAGATCCCTCCTTGGAAGAGGGCATGGCAAACCACTCCAGTATTCTTGCCTGGAGAATCCCCATGGACAGAGAAGCCTGTTGGGCTGCAGTCTATGGGGTCACACAGAGTCGGACACGACTGAAGTGACTAAGTAGCAGCATGATCCAATTGCAGAGTATTACTGTCCCTGAGTCCACGTTTGCTCTGCTTGCCGCATGAATCCGCGAGACAAGGCATTGAGGTAAGGGAAACAATCTTACTTGGAAAGCAGGTGTTAAGTATGATTACAAAAACAAAAGCAGGGCTTCCCTGGTGGTGCACTGGGTAAAGAGTCTGCCTTGCAATGCAAGGCGCACTGGTTTGATCCCTGGCCTGGGAAGATCCCACATGCCGCAGAGCTGCTGGGCCAGTGTGTCCAGTTACGAGCCAGCGCTCTGGAGCGCATGCGCCCAGAGCCCATACTCTGCAACAAGAGAGGCTGCTGCAATGGGAGGCCCACAGAGGCCAAAGAATAAAGAAGCATGAAAATAAATAAATGAAAAACCAATAAAAGAGGCCAAAATTTAAAAAAAATCAACAAAAAGCAAGTCAAATAAATAATCTGCAACATAGAGTCAGAATTGATTTCCTCCCTGCAACATTGCAACCTTAGTGACCCAGTGACCTCAAACCTGGAAGTTTCTGAAAATAAATATGATGCCTATTGAATATGAAAATTGATCATTTCTTTATTCTTAACAGAGTTTATTGCACAAGGCAGAAGGTATTTCTCTTAATTTTTAGGAAAAGGTCTTAAAACATAAACGAGAAAGAAGTTGAAGAGCAAAAATCTGCTTATTTGAGATTAAATCCTCAAGTGAAATAATGCAGTGTTTGTTCTTCTGGAGTGAAGAGAAGATCATGTCCATTCTTTTCACAGAAATGTATAATAGTGCCGTCTTCAGAGACCACAAGGAAAGTGAGAGGAACAGACCCAGAGTACATGACGCCAGTACGCGAGACACGGTCCTGTGAGGATTTAAGCAGGTGACGGGTATCTTGTTGATCAGGCTCTGAAATGGACGCTTAATTGAAAACAACAACAACAACAACAAAAATACAAGGAAAAAAATTAAAAATAAAAGGAAAATGACAGGATGCTTTATTTTCTTATGCTATAAATATGTGTAAGGGTTTCTGATGTTTATAGACATACATGAAGAGAGAGAATGTATCTTATTACTTTTCAAGAAAGTTCCACCAACTGTAATGTGTGTGCTAAGTCACCTCAGTTGTGTCTGACTCTCTGTGATCCTATAGACTGTCGCCTGCCAGGCTTCTCTCTTCATGGGATTCTCCCGGCAAGGATACTGGAGCAGGTTGCCATGCCCTCCTCCAGAGAATCTTTCTGACCTAGGGATTGAACCTGCATCTCTTATGTCTCTTGCACTGGCAGTGGTGATTTTTTACCACTAGTGCCACCTGGGATGATAACCAACTTGGACAACTTTTGATAATTTTTTCATTCAGAATCTCTGAACTTCCAACCCTAAAAAAATTTTCCATACAAAAGTTTGTCTCCTCCATGTGCATTTTGTTACTGATAGATTTTTATACCACTTGGAAAGGGAGTTCTTTAGAGATTTAATAATCATTCATATTAGCTGGAAACTCCCAAGGGCAAGCTCCCAGGCAGTAGAGAGGGTTTGTGCCAATTAACATGGAGCCCAAGTCTAAGGATGAGGGCAGTGTGTGAATATCTAGGATTCTACCAGCTCATGGGTCTAGTGTTCCTAGTGCATTGCTTTATACATGATAGAGTATCTATTTGGCAAACAGTTTCTTCTCAAATTACGGATTCCTTATCCTATCAGTGTTCATCACCATGATGAAATGAACTAACGCAGAGGTGATGATGTTCTATCTGGGGGAGGATTTAGTGGTTTAGGTATCAAGGTAGCTTCCTTATTTCTATTATGAAATCAACTCTAGAAATGATGGATGGCGGCACTAGACTGGTGACAAGTACCCTTGGTCTTTCCCAAATACATATAGCCTTTGTCACTTAAAAGTGGTCTCTGAACCAGCAGCATCCTGAGAACTTATTAGAAATGTAGAATTTCAGGCCACATATTTGAGCATTTAAATTAGAGCCTGAATTTAACCAGATCTCTTGGTAATGTAATAGAAAGTTTGAGAATTCACTACAGTGGGGTTCCCTGGAAGATCAGGTAGTAAAGAATCTGCCTGCAATGTGGGAGCCCTAGGTTTGATCTGAGGAGTGGCAAGGCCCCTGGACAAGGGGCTTTATTTTCTTATGCTATAAATATGTGTAAGGGTTTCTGATGTTTATAGACATACATGAAGAGAGAATGTATCTTATTACTTTTCAAGAAAGTTCCACCAACTGTAATGTGTGTGCTAAGTCACCTCAGTTGTGTCTGACTCTCTGTGATCCTATAGACTGTCGCCTGCCAGGCTTCTCTCTTCATGGGATTCTCCCGGCAAGGATACTGGAGCAGGTTGCCATGCCCTCCTCCAGAGAATCTTTCTGACCTAGGGATTGAACCTGCATCTCTTATGTCTCTTGCACTGGCAGTGGTGATTTTTTACCACTAGTGCCACCTGGGATGATAACCAACTTGGACAACTTTTGATAATTTTTTCATTCAGAATCTCTGAACTTCCAACCCTAAAAAAATTTTCCATACAAAAGTTTGTCTCCTCCATGTGCATTTTGTTACTGATAGATTTTTATACCACTTGGAAAGGGAGTTCTTTAGAGATTTAATAATCATTCATATTAGCTGGAAACTCCCAAGGGCAAGCTCCCAGGCAGTAGAGAGGGTTTGTGCCAATTAACATGGAGCCCAAGTCTAAGGATGAGGGCAGTGTGTGAATATCTAGGATTCTACCAGCTCATGGGTCTAGTGTTCCTAGTGCATTGCTTTATACATGATAGAGTATCTATTTGGCAAACAGTTTCTTCTCAAATTACGGATTCCTTATCCTATCAGTGTTCATCACCATGATGAAATGAACTAACGCAGAGGTGATGATGTTCTATCTGGGGGAGGATTTAGTGGTTTAGGTATCAAGGTAGCTTCCTTATTTCTATTATGAAATCAACTCTAGAAATGATGGATGGCGGCACTAGACTGGTGACAAGTACCCTTGGTCTTTCCCAAATACATATAGCCTTTGTCACTTAAAAGTGGTCTCTGAACCAGCAGCATCCTGAGAACTTATTAGAAATGTAGAATTTCAGGCCACATATTTGAGCATTTAAATTAGAGCCTGAATTTAACCAGATCTCTTGGTAATGTAATAGAAAGTTTGAGAATTCACTACAGTGGGGTTCCCTGGAAGATCAGGTAGTAAAGAATCTGCCTGCAATGTGGGAGCCCTAGGTTTGATCTGAGGAGTGGCAAGGCCCCCTGGACAGAGGAGCTGGCAGGCTATGGTCCATGGGCTCCCAAAGAGTCAGACACGACTGGGTGATTAACACACACACATACACGCCCACGTGGATACCTTTGCACACAGGACATAAGCTTGTTACTGAATTATGCCAAATCCATTGAAGTTTAGGCAGAAGACATGGTAGTGTTAAGAGACCCACGTGTTCCATGTCTTGCAGATTTCATCTACCATCCACATTAAATACCAAGACATTTGGTAGTTCCCTAGAAGTTAGTCTCTGTACTCTCATGCCTTGCCATACAGGTGTCTAATACCTTGGAGCAGAATAACAGAGTGTCCAGTGGTTGAGCGTCCAGATAGCTGGGGGCTCAGCAGCAAGACTGAGGCCACCCTGGGTGTCAGCCAAGCTAACAATCTCATTGCTTTCCTCTTTACCTTTTTCTCTGGTAAACAGAGGATTTTGGTGTTTTGAGCTATCAATCCAGCTCTTTCAGCAAGTACAAAAAAAAAAAAAAATTCCTCAACAAAGTAGCAAAGAGGGCAAGGATGAAGTGAATCACAGTCAAAGCAAATATCATTCAAAGAAACTGGTTGGTATATATCCTGCAATGGGCGGAGAGAACACCGGAGGGAAAAATGATTTTACAGGTCTAAAATGTACAATTACCGAATGGCAGTGCTCCTGATCTGCACCGTCAAAAGAAAAATGATGTTTTGCAGCTACAATTTCTGAAATTTAACCCTTCCTCACTAGACATCTATTTATATGGAAGACGATTCTCTTTATGCTAACACTTTCTTGCTTTCTGATATTAAGTTTGATGAGCCAATTTGTGTCAAGGGCAGTGGCAGGGAGAATCTAAAAATTGTATGCCAGATGAATTGTGGTTTTAGAGGCACATTATAATCTTAAAAATATGTAGAATTTCAGGCCACATATTTGAGCATTTAAATTAGAGCCTGAATTTAACCAGATCTCTTGGTAATGTAATAGAAAGTTTGAGAATTCACTACAGTGGGGTTCCCTGGAAGATCAGGTAGTAAAGAATCTGCCTGCAATGTGGGAGCCCTAGGTTTGATCTGAGGAGTGGCAAGGCCCCCTGGACAGAGGAGCTGGCAGGCTATGGTCCATGGGCTCCCAAAGAGTCAGACACGACTGGGTGATTAACACACACACTACACGCCCACGTGGATACCTTTGCACACAGGACATAAGCTTGTTACTGAATTATGCCAAATCCATTGAAGTTTAGGCAGAAGACATGGTAGTGTTAAGAGACCCACGTGTTCCATGTCTTGCAGATTTCATCTACCATCCACATTAAATACCAAGACATTTGGTAGTTCCCTAGAAGTTAGTCTCTGTACTCTCATGCCTTGCCATACAGGTGTCTAATACCTTGGAGCAGAATAACAGAGTGTCCAGTGGTTGAGCGTCCAGATAGCTGGGGGCTCAGCAGCAAGACTGAGGCCACCCTGGGTGTCAGCCAAGCTAACAATCTCATTGCTTTCCTCTTTACCTTTTTCTCTGGTAAACAGAGGATTTTGGTGTTTTGAGCTATCAATCCAGCTCTTTCAGCAAGTACAAAAAAAAAATTCCTCAACAAAGTAGCAAAGAGGGCAAGGATGAAGTGAATCACAGTCAAAGCAAATATCATTCAAAGAAACTGGTTGGTATATATCCTGCAATGGGCGGAGAGAACACCGGAGGGAAAAATGATTTTACAGGTCTAAAATGTACAATTACCGAATGGCAGTGCTCCTGATCTGCACCGTCAAAAGAAAAATGATGTTTTGCAGCTACAATTTCTGAAATTTAACCCTTCCTCACTAGACATCTATTTATATGGAAGACGATTCTCTTTATGCTAACACTTTCTTGCTTTCTGATATTAAGTTTGATGAGCCAATTTGTGTCAAGGGCAGTGGCAGGGAGAATCTAAAAATTGTATGCCAGATGAATTGTGGTTTTAGAGGCACATTATATAATACAAAACTTAAAAAATAAACAACTGATTCTTCATTTTCAGGAAATCAATTTTATCCAAAACCTCATTTATTTCTTGACACCACCCCAACCACAGCTTCTTTATGTATCTAGTTTCACTTCTCTGCTATGTCCCTTCAACTGTCCACCTGGTGTCGTGGTGATTAGTCCTCTGAATAGACTGGATTCACTAGAATATTCCATCTCACTGTTGGGATAGCAATGAACTCTAAAAAACATTCATCCTCTATAATGGCAAACCAAGATTTTATTTCAGATTTCTAGATTGTAAGTAATCTCAGCAAATTGCTTTTTAAGCATTCTTCATTATGAAAACTCTGTAATCCATGATGTTTTAAGCTGTTCAACACTTCAAAATATTAGTTTCCCACTAATGAAAAGGGATTCATGCCCTATTATTTTATTTAGAGTTTTTTTCTAGTTTTACTGAAATATATTTATAATTGACATATAACCTTGTATTACAGTATACAATATGATGACTTGATACATGTATATACTGCAAAATGATATACCCTAATAAATTCAGTTAACATCTATCATCCCACATAGTTATACTTTTCTTGTTAGAGAATTTTTAATATCTACTCTCTTTACTTTCAAATATAGAGCACAGAATTGCAAGTTATAGTCATCATGCTGTACATTATGTCTCCAAGGCTTATATGACTCGGAACTTAAAGATCTGTGCCTTTTCACCACCATGGTCCAAGCCCACCCCCATCTCCACCCCCATTCAATCACCTATCTTTTCTCTGTTTCTTTTTTTTCGGGGGGGGAGGGGTGGATTGGGGAGGGAGGGGGCCTGGCGGGCCACTTCTGTTGGTCTTTCTTTTATCTATTTTCATCCATCTTTTGTTCTTTGGCTCCTGTGGGCCTTCCATCGCGGTGGCGTCTGTTGTTGCAGAGCGCCGGCTCTGGGTGCATGCGCTCCAGAGCTCCTGCTCGGTAATTGGACACATCAGTCCAGCCGCTCCGCAGCACGTGGGATCTTCCCAGGCCAGGGATCGAACCAGCACCGCTTGCACTGCAAGGCGGTGTCCTTACCCACAGGACCACCAGGGAAGCCCCCTCTCTGTTTCTTTGAGTTATTTTAAATTTCACATGATAAGTGAAATCATTTGATTTTTTGTGTGACTTATTTCATTTAGCATAATGCCTTCAAGGTCATTCATGTTTTACAATGGCAGGATTTTTTTCTCTTTATTACTGAAAATATTCAATTATATATTCTCTATATATTTAATTATACATAATATTTAATTATATATATATACTTTTTTATTATCTATCCGTTCAACACTTGCTCCTTGGAGTAAAGGCTGTGACAAACCTAAACAGCATATTAAAATGCAGGTACATAAATTTTCTGACAAAAGTTTATATAGTCAAAGCTATGGTTTGCCTAGTAGTCATGTATGTATGTGAGAGTTGGACCATAATGAAGGCTGAGTGCCAAAGAATTTATGTTTTCAAATTGTGGTGGTGGAGAAGACTCTTAAGAGTCTTTTTTACTGTAAGGAGATCAAACCAATCAGTCCTAAAGGAAATCAACCCTGAATATTCATTTGAAGGACTGATGCTGAAGCTGAAGCTACAATACTTTGGCCACCTGATGCGAAGAGCTGACTCATTGGAAAAGACCCTGATGCTGGGAAAGATTGAGGGCAGGAAGAGAAGGGGGTGACAGAAACAAGCTGGTTGCACGACATTAATGAATCAAAGGACAGAAGTTTAAGCAAGATTCTGTAGATGGTGAAGAAGATGGAAGCCTGGCATGCTACGGTCCATGGGGTCATAAAGAGTCAGACACTACTGAACGACTAAACTGGCTTTTTCCACATCTTGCCTATTGTAAACAATATGTTTATGAATATAAAGATGCAGATATCTCTTCAAGATAGTGATTTCTTCTTTTTTTTTTTTTCAGACACATACACAGAAGTAGAACCATTGGCTATTATGATAGTTCTATTTTAATCTGGGGCTGAACATCCATATTATTTTCTTCAGTGGCTGAACCCAGTTACATTTCTACCCACAGTGCATAAGGAACTCATGCCCTTTTCTACATACTTACCTGAAGGGAGTGGTAGATGATCATATTTTTACATAAGGATCATATGTGTTTAATTCAGGTGATCGGAGAAGATAAATACCATTTTTGGCCATGGGGCTGCCCAAAACTTAGTTTAAGAGACTCTCCTTTTTGCTTCTGAGGCAAGATTATTTCCTCCACTCCCACCTCTTTCCCTTCTGCCTTTCTCTTTCAAAAAGCCTCACTGGTGAGACTGCAGGAATTTACAACCCAAAGGGACTGATGTTTCAAGGTTAATGCAGTCAGTCCTGACATGCTTCTTGAAAAATTATCCATCTCTGTACAAGAGGACAGTTGGTACTGAGTAGGCATCAAACATTCCTGTGGCCATAAAGCTTGCTTAGATTTTATTACTTCTCTTCCTTCCATGTGAAGATAGGATTCTTTCTAGAGGCCATTTATCATTGTTGGCTCAGAAACACAATAAGGAATATGAAAAGATACTGCAGGAAATTTGTTTTCTTCTTTACCGAAGACACACAGAAACCACCCAAATGCACAGGCTCAGAAGTACTGAGAAGGCACACTGCAAGGGACAGAAAAATAACTCACGTCCTGATGAGAGAGGCTAGAAATGTATAAAGCCAAGCTTCTCAGATTTTATTATACATGAAATCATCTATGCATCATGTTAAAATGCAGCTCCTGATTCTGAAGTTCTGGAGTGGGAGGGTCCTGAGAGTCTGAATTTCTACAAAGCTATAGTGATGATGTCCATGCTGCTTCCGGTGACCATATGTTGAGTAGATGGGTTTTAGATGTAGATCGCAAAGGAGACTCATTGCTCAGACAACTGTAGAAGCCTTTCTGCTCCAAGAATAATCTGAAGACTGGCAACAATGCCCTGCTGAGCTATATTAGTGCTTGATATCAAAGGGAAATATGCCCTTATATACACTTACCAAATGTCCTATCCATTTCAAATCAAATAAAAAATGTTAAAGTCTCTACAATTGAAGAAAAATTGCCATATATTGAGCCCCGCAATGTTCAATCTGCTCCCACCCAACTGTTACCCTCTTAGGCTTGAATGGTTGGATCTGTAAGGTAGTATGTGTTGAGAATAAGGATTCTTGTTATAAAATAGTATAGGGCTGTAATGAAAAATACTGCCTGTCTTTGTTAAAATATTTGGTATGTTTTGGTCATGGGTTTTTTTGCATTCATTTTGATTGTTTAAAATATTGCCTTAAATATTTTTCAAAAATCTTGATGATAGAGTTTTGGGGCAACTTCTTAATTTTTGTGCTTGAGCCATGTACCTCACTTTTATCATCCTAAATCTTGATCAAGAGCATTGGCATCTCCTGGGAGCTTGTTAGAAACACAGAATCTCAAGCACCATCCCAGACTTACTCAATCAGGACCTGTATTTTAACAAGATCTCAGAGTGTTTTGTGCACTCGTAAAGTTTGAGAAACATCCTTAAGAGCATAGACTTTCAAACCAGAGTAGTTTTAATCATTGTGTTTCGCCTTATCCTAGAAGACTTTTTTTAAAAATATGAATTATCAAGTTTGAGATTCTGAGTTTCTAAAACGAAGGTGGTCCTAAGTTTCTTCTAGATTTACAAAGCTATATGAAGTGTATTTATAGGACAACTACCTTTTATAAAAGGTCGTGAGGTCCTGTCTATGTTGTTCAGAAAACTTTCACATGTGCAGAAGTTAGATTTCAAAAAAAAGGATGGCTTTTATCACTCGCCAGCTAGTCCCAGAAGAAACCTTAGGTAACAAGAATAGATCTCATTTGGAGTTCCTTTCTAGTTTTAATTTGTCTCATCATGAAGGATAAAGGACAACAAAAAAATGCCCCAGATTCTTTGATGCACTCTCCTCCTTTTGATTGTATCTTTGAGGAGAGCTCTGAAAGGCATCAAATAAATCCATTGTCAGAACAATCTTGGAAGTGTAATGAGAATGAAAAATGACACAATTATCTTTCCCTGTATCAGTGATTCTGAGGAGAGTTTGGAAAGACATTAAATGAGGTCTATTCTCTGGGGAATTTAAACCTGTAGTCTCCCAACTGTGCCACCATGCTCTGGGAGGAAGTGACTACTTCAGTTTCAAAAAGAATTAAGTACAAGTTTACAGAGTCTTTTCACCAGGAAAATGAAGGGTCTAGTTTTGTGCCTGTTTCATGAATGAACATTTCTTTGAATTCACTATCTTTTATGTTTCCTTGCAGAAAAAAACATGGTTTTCATGGTGAAGTAAATCTATTTTTAGGGTGACTTTTATTTAAAGGTCTCCATTCCAGTTAAATTTTACTAGATGTAACTCAGAGCTGGGTGGATTGGTTGTACTGTCTCTGTTGCTTGTGAGGCAGAAACATGAAGATACATTTTCTGGTTAGTTATTGGCCATGTCCACAGAATACAAAGTGAATAGAAATTTATCAGTCTTGTGGTTGGTTTGATAATCAGAGATTGCAGTGGTTCTCAGCCAAGGACACATATTTGGAAATGCCTGGGGACAGTTTTGTTTGTCATAATGACTGGGGAGGGGGCACGATGGCATTTTGTGTGCAAGGGAGAGAGTTACTAACCATCATGTATATCAGGGACAGTAACTACCTAGGAATAATTGTCCTATCCTGTGGCAGACAGAGTCTAAAATGCCCCCATGGCCTTTCTTGAGATGCATGCTGTTGTGCATCTATACCCTTTGAGTGTTAGGTGGGTATGTGACATGTTTTTAGATAGTGGAGTCCAACAAACGTGACAGAAAGTATGTGACTAGGCACATGTGGCTATATTTTAAAGGATTGTAATATCTATCTTGCTAGGAACTCTCTTAGTTTTGCAGGTGCTAACTGCCAGTTCTTCCTCTAAAGGATCTTCCCTACCCAAGGATTCATCCTGCATCTCCTGTGTCTCTTGCATTGGAAGATGCATTCTTTTCCACTAACCCACCTGGGAGGCCCACATATGATATGATAAATCGTGATCAAATAAGATAAAGCCCATCAGAGCAGGGAAACCTCTGCCTTTTGTCAGGACCACCTGGCTTTCCTGTCCTTCACCATCTCCCAGAGTTTGTTCAAACTCATGTCCATTGAGTCGGTGATGCCATCCAACCATCTCATCCTCTCTTGCCACCTTCTCCTCCTGCCTTCAGCCTCTCCCAGCATCAGGGACTTTTACAATGAGTCAGCTCTTCACATTAGGTGGCCAAACTATATATATATATATAAAATATAATATAACTATATATATAATATAACTATATATATATATATATAACATATATATATAATTATGAGTGATTCACATTGTATGGCAGAAACCAACACAACACTGTAAACAGATTTGCCTTCAATTAAAAAAAAGAACTGCAGTAGCTCATGATCCATTCGTTGGGACATCAGTACTACCAGTAATATCCCAAACCACCTACATTTTAAAAAAAGGACATTAAAAAAATTTCACCTTTTAAGAAAATTTTTTAAAATTTACATTTAACAAAAGGCTTCCTTGGTGGCCCAGTAGGTAAAGAGTCCACCTTGCAGTGAAAGCGGTTTGATCCCTTGCCCAGGAATCGCTCCCACATGCTGTTGAGTGGCTGAACTGTGTGTCCAATTACGAGCCAGCACTCTGCACATGCACCCAGAGCTGGTGCTCTGCAACGAGGGAGGCCACTGCAGTGGGAGGCCCATACAGGCCAAAGAATAAAGACAGATGAAAATAAATAAATAAAAAACCAATAAAAGAGGCCAAAATTTAAAAAAAAAATTATTAAAAGGACAAAGAATAGAATGTTATTATATCAAAGTAGCCACATGTGAAAAAGGTGTTTAGTGAAACTATTATTTCAATATGTATAAAGTGGAATTATTCTCATGAAGACTTTAATTTTCAAGGCTACAAAGGCTTGAGCTCTACAACCTTTTCATTTTACAGATGAAGTGAAGGAGGGGGTGGGGGTGGCTGAGGTCACAAAGCTAATTACAAGCAAAGCTCCAAATAGAACCACGGGCACTTTTTGCTTTAGCCTTGTTTGTTTATTGTTTTCTTCTTCAGCCTCCTTTTCAATCCCTGTGTCATCCAGTACCAGGAACGCAAAATCTCATCTCCCATCAGTGTTGGACAGTGGCTTAATAGGACTTAGCTTTTCAGAACAGAAATGAGTGCTATTTGTTTTGAAAAGAAAGCTAAACCTACTGGGCAACTAGATGTTGAATTAAAGGTCTTGTGGGATCAAGGAGCTTGTTTGTGAAGCTTCTTGGGGAAGCTGGGAATTGAGAACTCCAGGTAGTCCTGAGAAGAGGCAGAAATTTCCCTGCTCTGCTGGGCTTTACATGCAGAAGAAGGCAAAACATGCCAGAGGAGCTACAAAATACTGGCTGACCTTTTGCTGGAGAGCTTGTGCCTTTGCAAAGGGCACGATCACCACCTCGCTGATTGCAAAGTCCTCCATAATTGGAGAAAGGAGGAGGTAAAGGTGACCCAGCTCTCTGCAAGACGGTAGGGCGTGATGCCTTACAGATTTGATTTCCCTAGTGTGATATGGGAAGCCTTAAGGCATGCCATTTAGCTGTTCTGTGTCTTAGTTTCTCATCTGTAAAACAGAGATAAAAATCCTTCATTATCATGCCCTGCCGGATGTGCAGATTAGTTAGGCACGATATGAAGATGAGTAGGGTTTATGTATTTTTACAACTGTTAAGAAAAGGAGGAGGAAATCATGAAAAAAATAAGGCTAGAAAGTCAAAAATGTTCTTGTTTATTAAAATCAGATCCTGAGCATCTAAATTTCATAGTTTACATTATTTTCTCAAATGGTAAAAACCAGCTTGCATCCGTAAATGATACTTTTATTTTTATGAACAAAGACTTCCAACAGAAAGAACTCCCAGTGGCCAAAGCTGGAATAATTTGAGCCAGAAAATAGACAGGAAAGTATTGAACTATAATTCAAAGTGTTAAATAAATATCTATGAGTTTATACTGACATAAATAAGTAATTGAATTAATAAATCAACAGGAAAGAAGAGATAGATCTGTTCAGGATTCCAAATAACTCATGTAGCTATTCTGCCCTCAAGGAATTGGAGCATAGCTCTCCCTTTTATGTGTGTGCTATTCATAGGGACATCTTTCCAAAGCCCACAGAATGAAAAGGGGAAGAAGGGAATAGCTTTGTGGAGGAAAAATCTGACAATGTTTCATGAAAACTGTCAACGTCATCAAAAACAAGGAAAGTCTAAGAAAGTCTCCCAGCCAAGAAGAGCCTAAGAAGACATGACAAGAGAATGCAGTGTGGACTTGTGAATGGAGTCCTAGAACAGAGTAATGACATTAGGTGAAAACTAAAGAAACCACAATGAAGTATGGAACTTGGTTAATTGCAGTCTGTGCTGATGCCTTCCCTGTGATGAATGCAGCATCCTGATATAAAGTGTTGATAACGGAGGAAACTGTGAAGCATGTGAGTACTCCCTGTGTTATTCCTAAACATTTTATCCAAACGTAAAACTATTCTGAGATAAAAGCTTTGTTTAGAAAGTCTTTCTAATCTAATGCTAGTTATATTAATTTCAGATCATTTTTAGCCAGTAATATACATGGTGTGCACACCAAGTAATAGGCACATGGTCCCTACCCACTCTGTCTTCGAAACACTGAGGGGGGTGTATGTGTAAGCACACAATGGCACATGGATAAATTCATAACTGCATAAATGCTACAGATTGCAAACTGTTGAGAGACAGTTGAGGGAGGCTTATGGAATGGGTTGCATTTGACTAGTGGTGGGAAGTCCGTCCCTGCAACACTACTTTTTTTTTTTTAATTTTTTAGCCTCTTTTATTTGTTTTCCATTCGTTTATTTTTCATCCATCTTTATTCTTCAGCCTGTGTGGGACTCCCATTGTCGTGGTCACTCTCAGTGCAGAGCACCGGCTCTGGGCACATGTGCTCCAGAGCACTGGCTCGCAATTGGACACACCAGTCCAACTGCTCCGAAGCACGTGGGATCCTCCTGGGCCAGTGATCAAGCCAGTGCCCCTTGCATTACAAGGCAGACTCTTTACCCTCTGCACCACAAGGGAAGCCCCCTGCAGTCCTTCTTTGCAGCGTCTACCTTTAACAAGTGGTGATGCAGTGAGAAGGAGCCCATCTGGTGGTGCATTTAACTTTGTATATGTTGAATTTGAGGTTCTTGTTGGTTATCCAAGTATAGCTATCCAGTAGGCAGACCAATGTATAGATCTGCCCACAGGTTTGCCCTTGGGCATCATCAGTTTTTACATGTCACTGAAACAGCAACTGATGTAGGAAGCATGTGATAGTTCTTTAGCTAAGAGAATATTTTTAAACCAGTGAGTTATAATGTGGTCAAGGGCTTCCCTCATAGCTCTGTTGAAAATAAAAGAACCTGTTTGCAATGTAGGAGACCCAGGTTTGATTCCTGGTTCCAGAGGATCCCATGGAGAAGGAAATGGCAACCTGTTCCAGTGTTCTTGCCTGGAGAATCCCATGGACAGAGTAGCCTGGTAGGCTACAGTCCATGGGGTTGCAAGTGGTGGACATGCTTTAGTGAGTAAACCATCACCAAACAAAGAACCAGACTTTCATTTGTGACAATTAATAACTGGAACTGAAGCATGTTGTACTGACTTATATGCATCAGCATCCTACATTACAAAATCAGGAGACCAATGCCTTTGGTCTCCTCTACCTTTTGGGTTGGGTAGGGAGGGGGAATCAGAGGACATCATATGGGTTCTTCGTAATTTATAAAGAGCTACAGAGATGTAAGACAGTTTCTGCTTAATGTTATTGAGTAATTTCTCTTCAGAACTGTCTCTTAATTGCTTAACTCTCAAAAGACCAGTGTTTAACTGGATGTCATTGTTGCTTTTTGAAAAAGCCAAATTCTAAATATCATGGTGATTTGCACATTATTTGAGGAGATCTTTGTTAGTCACTTGGTTTATGATCAGCTTTCTTTCCTCAAGAGTTGACAGGGTTACATTTTTAATCACCTATTCAGTATCATTCCATGGGAAACCTAGAGGCCATTTTTGAACACTTTCCCCAGGGTAGCTTTGTTTTTTATGACAAGTAAACTTTCAAATATGTCCTTTGGCTGAAGTTCTTGTCTTCTTTATTAGCATGGCATGGCAGAATATAAAAAGATGGAGAAACCAATGAATTCTCAGAGCAAAAATCACACAGTTTCATCAAAACAAGTGAAAAATGAGAGAACAATAAGGAGCCCATCTGGTGGTGCATTTAACTTTGTATATGTTGAATTTGAGGTTCTTGTTGGTTATCCAAGTATAGCTATCCAGTAGGCAGACCAATGTATAGATCTGCCCACAGGTTTGCCCTTGGGCATCATCAGTTTTTACATGTCACTGAAACAGCAACTGATGTAGGAAGCATGTGATAGTTCTTTAGCTAAGAGAATATTTTTAAACCAGTGAGTTATAATGTGGTCAAGGGCTTCCCTCATAGCTCTGTTGAAAATAAAAGAACCTGTTTGCAATGTAGGAGACCCAGGTTTGATTCCTGGTTCCAGAGGATCCCATGGAGAAGGAAATGGCAACCTGTTCCAGTGTTCTTGCCTGGAGAATCCCATGGACAGAGTAGCCTGGTAGGCTACAGTCCATGGGGTTGCAAGTGGTGGACATGCTTTAGTGAGTAAACCATCACCAAACAAAGAACCAGACTTTCATTTGTGACAATTAATAACTGGAACTGAAGCATGTTGTACTGACTTATATGCATCAGCATCCTACATTACAAAATCAGGAGACCAATGCCTTTGGTCTCCTCTACCTTTTGGGTTGGGTAGGGAGGGGGAATCAGAGGACATCATATGGGTTCTTCGTAATTTATAAAGAGCTACAGAGATGTAAGACAGTTTCTGCTTAATGTTATTGAGTAATTTCTCTTCAGAACTGTCTCTTAATTGCTTAACTCTCAAAAGACCAGTGTTTAACTGGATGTCATTGTTGCTTTTTGAAAAAGCCAAATTCTAAATATCATGGTGATTTGCACATTATTTGAGGAGATCTTTGTTAGTCACTTGGTTTATGATCAGCTTTCTTTCCTCAAGAGTTGACAGGGTTACATTTTTAATCACCTATTCAGTATCATTCCATGGGAAACCTAGAGGCCATTTTTGAACACTTTCCCCAGGGTAGCTTTGTTTTTTATGACAAGTAAACTTTCAAATATGTCCTTTGGCTGAAGTTCTTGTCTTCTTTATTAGCATGGCATGGCAGAATATAAAAAGATGGAGAAACCAATGAATTCTCAGAGCAAAAATCACACAGTTTCATCAAAACAAGTGCTAACAAAACAACTAAGCCAAAGAATATATTCAATTTGGGCGACAATCAAGGAAGTGAAGAAGCCTGAATCATGCCAGATATGGGATTCTTCACTTTCATACTGTAGGTTGACAGACAGAGTTTTCTTCTCAGTTAACATAAGCACACAACACTTTCCAGGTGTGAACTTGACTGTCTGCTGAGGATGGATTTTCCCTGCTATTAACCTTTTCAAAGTTTCCAGCATTGGAATTAAGTGCCCCCATCTGAGATTTCATTATCAGGGGGTGTAGTTTTTGACCTATTCACACTAAGTATTCCCTTCTGCTTGCCTGAAGCCCATGCACTGCCCTGCCACCTAGCAAGTTCCAACAAAGGCCACAGAGAAAACAGAGGATCGAGCTCTAATGGGAAGTGAGCCTTTTCTTCCTTTTTTGGAGACCAGGGAAGTGAGCCCTGGGAATGGAAAGTGAGCCTTTTCTTCCTTTTTTGGAGACCAGGGACAATATTCTTCTCAGTTAACAGCCACCTCCTGGCTGGTGATCCTCTTGAGTGATTTTGGCAACATCAAGCTCTCTTTGAAGCACATTAGACCAGCACCTTCATGTGAGAAGGATAAGTTGCCTTCTGAAAACTCCATGTGGTATGTCTTTTTAAAAAATTTGAATAAGAGAAGAATGAAAGTGAATTAAGGGGAATGAAGTGAGAAACTAGATCTTTTGTGATAAAACATAGGGTGGTTCAATGCATGAAATTATTAATTATGACGTATTTCTCATAGGAAGAAAGATTATAAACTCTACAGTCATAGGGAGCTTTGCAATTCACCTAAATGCGTGTGATGTACTGGAATAAATACATCTGGTGAAAATTTTATGTAGTAAATAGGGTAACACTCTCAAGTTTTATCACGACCACCTTTTCCAATTCCAAATAATTTCAAGTGACAGGTGATCTGAAGTCATGTTTTAGCAGCAAATGGTCTCCACTTGCCTTTGAATCCACATCTACCAAAGTGATCTTAGAGGCTAGTTTTCTGCATGGGTTTTTTGCAGCAAATGATGGAGAAATCCAATTTCGAGCAAACCCAAGTTCCCGTAACAAAACAACTAAGCCAAAGAATATATTCAATTTGGGCGACAATCAAGGAAGTGAAGAAGCCTGAATCATGCCAGATATGGGATTCTTCACTTTCATACTGTAGGTTGACAGACAGAGTTTTCTTCTCAGTTAACATAAGCACACAACACTTTCCAGGTGTGAACTTGACTGTCTGCTGAGGATGGATTTTCCCTGCTATTAACCTTTTCAAAGTTTCCAGCATTGGAATTAAGTGCCCCCATCTGAGATTTCATTATCAGGGGGTGTAGTTTTTGACCTATTCACACTAAGTATTCCCTTCTGCTTGCCTGAAGCCCATGCACTGCCCTGCCACCTAGCAAGTTCCAACAAAGGCCACAGAGAAAACAGAGGATCGAGCTCTAATGGGAAGTGAGCCTTTTCTTCCTTTTTTGGAGACCAGGGAAGTGAGCCCTGGGAATGGAAAGTGAGCCTTTTCTTCCTTTTTTGGAGACCAGGGACAATATTCTTCTCAGTTAACAGCCACCTCCTGGCTGGTGATCCTCTTGAGTGATTTTGGCAACATCAAGCTCTCTTTGAAGCACATTAGACCAGCACCTTCATGTGAGAAGGATAAGTTGCCTTCTGAAAACTCCATGTGGTATGTCTTTTTAAAAAATTTGAATAAGAGAAGAATGAAAGTGAATTAAGGGGAATGAAGTGAGAAACTAGATCTTTTGTGATAAAACATAGGGTGGTTCAATGCATGAAATTATTAATTATGACGTATTTCTCATAGGAAGAAAGATTATAAACTCTACAGTCATAGGGAGCTTTGCAATTCACCTAAATGCGTGTGATGTACTGGAATAAATACATCTGGTGAAAATTTTATGTAGTAAATAGGGTAACACTCTCAAGTTTTATCACGACCACCTTTTCCAATTCCAAATAATTTCAAGTGACAGGTGATCTGAAGTCATGTTTTAGCAGCAAAATGGTCTCCACTTGCCTTTGAATCCCACATCTACCATTGAGGAGCTTGTGATCTTAGAGGCTAGTTTTCTGCATTGAAGGAGAACATTAATTTACATCTTAGAGTTCTTGAGAGACAAAACATGAAATTTCTGTGAGGAAGCTCCTTATAACAGCAGTACAGAAATGTGTACATTGTTGTTTTATTGTTCTCTCACATTCAGATATGAGAAAAATTTGTTTCTAAATGCTCAAAGAAAACATAATTTAAGTCAACTATATTTAAGCCAGACCAGAGTCAATTTGTGATCTGAATGACCTGGGTACAAAAGACTTGCCTGCAGGGGAAGATGATTAGGTTAAACATTCTAATGCAGATCCAGGGTAATGGTGAAATCAGAAAAGGTGAATACCCCCTAACGATTTGAAGAAGAGATTATAAAAACTTGAAGCATCCTAATGCTGGAGAGTGTGAATACATCAGTGAAAGAAGAATCTCTGTAAAACAGCTGGAGCTGGTGAAACACCTGAGAGGGCTGGCTAGTGATATCCCCAAGGATAAATTCTCTGTGCTTCCAGTTAATTGTGGAGGAGGAAATGGCAATCCACTACAGTATTCTTGCAGAAATCCCATGGACAAAGAAGCCTGACCAGCTACAATTCGAGGGTTGGTAAGAGTTGGACATAGATACAACTGAATGACTGAGCACAAAGCCCTTCAGTTGTGTTTCTTTATTGTGGAAACCCTGGGAAAATAATTTACCAGAGTTTGCCTGAGGTAAATATTTAGCTGTATGTCTCATACCTTCACTGACTGTTTCTACTGGGATGTAAGTTACACAGGACCAGGAGCTTTGTCTCCATCACAGTTCCTTGAACCACACAATACAATCATATTTGTTGAGTAAATTTTTGCTGTTGGACTCAGCATGAGTAGTGACAAATGCAAGACAGAGTGAGCTCAGGTTTGACTGAATCAAAGCACACACAGTTGATGTGTGATATTCTTCATTTACATGTTAAGCACAGATTTTTCTCTGGAAAATTACCTCCAATCAACAAATAAATGCTCAGTTGTTCAATCATGTCTTACTCTTTGTGGCCCAATGGAACATAGCTCACAAGGCTCCTCTGTCCATGGGATACTACAGGCAAGAATATTGGAGTGGGTTGCCATGCCCACATCTACCATTGAGGAGCTTGTGATCTTAGAGGCTAGTTTTCTGCATTGAAGGAGAACATTAATTTACATCTTAGAGTTCTTGAGAGACAAAACATGAAATTTCTGTGAGGAAGCTCCTTATAACAGCAGTACAGAAATGTGTACATTGTTGTTTTATTGTTCTCTCACATTCAGATATGAGAAAAATTTGTTTCTAAATGCTCAAAGAAAACATAATTTAAGTCAACTATATTTAAGCCAGACCAGAGTCAATTTGTGATCTGAATGACCTGGGTACAAAAGACTTGCCTGCAGGGGAAGATGATTAGGTTAAACATTCTAATGCAGATCCAGGGTAATGGTGAAATCAGAAAAGGTGAATACCCCCTAACGATTTGAAGAAGAGATTATAAAAACTTGAAGCATCCTAATGCTGGAGAGTGTGAATACATCAGTGAAAGAAGAATCTCTGTAAAACAGCTGGAGCTGGTGAAACACCTGAGAGGGCTGGCTAGTGATATCCCCAAGGATAAATTCTCTGTGCTTCCAGTTAATTGTGGAGGAGGAAATGGCAATCCACTACAGTATTCTTGCAGGGGAAATCCCATGGACAAAGAAGCCTGACCAGCTACAATTCGAGGGTTGGTAAGAGTTGGACATAGATACAACTGAATGACTGAGCACAAAGCCCTTCAGTTGTGTTTCTTTATTGTGGAAACCCTGGGAAAATAATTTACCAGAGTTTGCCTGAGGTAAATATTTAGCTGTATGTCTCATACCTTCACTGACTGTTTCTACTGGGATGTAAGTTACACAGGACCAGGAGCTTTGTCTCCATCACAGTTCCTTGAACCACACAATACAATCATATTTGTTGAGTAAATTTTTGCTGTTGGACTCAGCATGAGTAGTGACAAATGCAAGACAGAGTGAGCTCAGGTTTGACTGAATCAAAGCACACACAGTTGATGTGTGATATTCTTCATTTACATGTTAAGCACAGATTTTTCTCTGGAAAATTACCTCCAATCAACAAATAAATGCTCAGTTGTTCAATCATGTCTTACTCTTTGTGGCCCAATGGAACATAGCTCACAAGGCTCCTCTGTCCATGGGATACTACAGGCAAGAATATTGGAGTGGGTTGCCATGCCCACCTCCAGGGAATCTTCCTGATCCAGGGATCAAACCCATGTGTCTTACACCTCTTTCATTGGCAGGCAGATTCTTTACCACTAGCCCCTCGTGGGGGCAAAGAGATACTTCAGAATAGTTTAGAAGTTGGAAAAACATGAGGAAGTATTTTTTCCTATTTTTTTTTGAAATGAATACACACAAGAGAATATTATTTGCAGAATCTCACAGCTCCACTCTGCACTACAGGATAAATTAAACAGTAAGAGCAGAAGTTAAATGATGATTAGAAAAACAGCATGTCAGGATGTAAACCTGCAGATTAAAGATGAAAAGTTTTGCCAAGGATTATCAGGTGAGGCATCTGCTACTGTACACAAAAGAAGCTGCAGAGTATAAGATCTTTTTCAGAAAGTGCTTGCTCAAGATAAGAATTTTGGTTTTGCTCAGTAAACAAAATAATTAGTAAAGATGAAAGAAATTCACCCTGAAGTTTCTTGGTCGATAATATTTACTTGGCATGACTTTCACTAGGAATAAAAGCTTATCAGTGTAACCATGCATGGTTTTTAAATCAGACACTGTTATTTGATCTTACCCTATCCAACTGAATGATGGACTGTCTGGGTCTCAAAAATGACTTACCATCAAATTTATTGGCATAGGATCTTGTGACTTGGGGTGGTTTTATCTCAACCCAAGCAAGGGTTAGTATAATTAAACAAGGAGGCCATTAGATAGGAGTCGCCTACACAAGCAAACAAAAAACCCCAGCCGGAGCCAATGCACTTGGTTCTGAGAAAATGAAACTTAAGAAAAATGCATCATAAGCACTCAACCAGATCTGTGCAAACAAGGTGACCACTTAACCTATAGCCAATGAAATAACTCCTGTGCTTTTCTTTCACATCTCAAAATCCTCTTCCCTAGCTGCTCTCAGTGGAGTGCTTTCAGCCTTCTCTGGTTTAGTATGCCCTTATCTGAATCCATGTATGCTCAAAGAACCTTGAGAATTTTAATGTGCCTCAGTTTATCTTTAATACAAGTCAGAAGTAAATGGGACCTTTGTTTTGAGTGGGTGCTTAAACTGTTTAATTCTGTCCTAAGAAATCTTGTCTATGTTCTTTTCAATTCATTTTCATCTCAGTGGTGAACCATGTGGTAGCTCATGGGGTAAAAAAAGCAGCAGAGGGAAAATGACAAATAACATACAAGGGAACTTCCATCAGGCCACAGCTGATTTCTCAACAGAAACTCTATAAGCCAGAGAGGAATGGCACCATATGTTTAAAGTGATGAAAGGGAAGAAATTATAACCAAGAATACTCTACCCAGCAAGACTCTCACTCAGATTTGATGGAGAAATCAAAAGTTTTCCAGACCAGCAAAAGTTAAGAGAATTCAGCACCACCAAATCAGCCTTATGACAAATGCTAAAGGAATTTTTCTAGGCAGGAAAAGAGAAAATAAACCCCCAAATGATTTTTTTAAAATGGTAATAGGATCATACATAGCAAACAGTTCAGTTCAGTTCATTTGCTCAGGCACGTCTGACTCTGCAATCCCATGCCATGTAGCATGCCAGGTTTCCCTGCCCTTCACCATCTCCCAGAGTTTGTTCAAACTCATGGCTGTTGACTTGGTGATACCATCCAACCATCTGGTCCTCTGTCATCCCCTTCTCCTTCTGTCTTCTCTTTTTCCCAATATCAAGGTCTTTTCCTGATGAGGCATCTCTTCACATCTGGTGACCAAAATATTGGATCTTCAGCTTCAGCCTAAGTTATTCCCAAATTTTCAGGCTTAACTTCATTTAGGATTTACTGGTTTGACCTCCTTGCAGTTCAAGGGACTCTTAAGAGACTTCTCCAACACCATAAGTTAGTGGCATCAATTCTTTGTCACTCAGCCTTCTTTAGGGTCCAAGTCTTACATCCATACATGACTACTGGGAAAACCATAGCTTTGACTATATGGGCCTTTGTGGGCAAATTAATATCTATCATTTTTAATATTCTGCCTCAGTTTGCCATAGCTCTTTTTCAAAGGAGCAAACATCTTTTAATTTCATAGCTGCATTCAGCATCCACAGTGATTTTGGAGCCCAAGAAAATAAAGTCCATCACTGTTTCCATTGTTTCCCCATCTGTTTACCATGAAGTGATGGGACTGGATGCCATGATCTTAGTTTTTTGAATGTTGATTTTTAGGCCAGCCTTTTCACTCTCCTCTTTCACCTGCATTAAGTGACTCTTTAGTTCCTCTTCTCTTTCTGCCATAAAGATGGTGCCATCTGTGTATCTGAAGTTACTGATATTTCTCTGTGTAATCTTGACTCCAGCTTGTGCTTCATCTAGCCTGGCATTTCACATGATGTACTCTGCATATAAGTTAAATAAGCAGGGTAACAACATACAGCCTTGGCATACTCCTTTCCCAATTTGGAACCAATCTGTTGTTCCATATCTGGTTCTTACTATTGCCTCTTGACCACACACAGGTTTCTCAAGAGGCAGGTGACAACTTTACATGTAAATAGAGAAAATGTAGTAGTGTCACCTGGGAATGTCTAGTATATATAATTAAGAAAACTTATGAATTTTTGCCTGATTAAAAAAATTATGAGATTCTGGGAAAAAAAAGAAGGCAGAGACACAAATAAAAAACTTTAGAGTAGAAGTCTAGTTCATTGCATTACAAGTTGGGTTATAATGAATAATTTTATCATGCCTGTTTGAGCCAATCTTCTGTATAAAAAGAAAATAATCCTTCTTCCAAAGACTATTGGGAGGATTTCCTGAAACAATTTAGCAAGAAAGGTTCTCAGCACAGCTTAGTGATGATTATTATTGACATTGAATATATTTCTTTATGTCTTATGTGAAGCTTGGTAGGATATTACCTAGTGATAGCTCACGAAAATGAAGGGGGTCCCCATCTGGGATTCCTCATTCTATTGACCCTTACTCTTATAAAGCTTGACTTTTCAGAAAGATTATCGGCTGAAGACAGGGAGAGAGATCACCTGCTGTACAGAATACTTGGTGATAAACCTGATCCTGGGAAGCAGAGAACAAAACTTCCCAGGGTGGCAGATTTTCTCCTTAGATATCTAACAATAGCTAAAAGATGTGAGAAATGCTTGTTTGGCGTAAATCTTTCAATATGAGAGGGCCTCCAAGTATTACTTATTTCCATTGGGCAGCTGGAAAAAATTACACTACGCAAATTGGCTTTTGAAATCCCCATCTTCTCCGGTGATAGAATGTGAAGAGCAGAGTTAGTCTGAGCCCTTTCATTTTGGACAATCTCTCTTCTGTGTTGGATCCTGTAATAAAAATATACAGAACCTATTTTTAGGATCAGGAGGAAATACAGAAGATCAGAAGTTGGTGCCGGAGCCTGCTGTTTTCTCTCACTACATGTTTACTGTAAGTTACTGATATTTCTCTGTGTAATCTTGACTCCAGCTTGTGCTTCATCTAGCCTGGCATTTCACATGATGTACTCTGCATATAAGTTAAATAAGCAGGGTAACAACATACAGCCTTGGCATACTCCTTTCCCAATTTGGAACCAATCTGTTGTTCCATATCTGGTTCTTACTATTGCCTCTTGACCACACACAGGTTTCTCAAGAGGCAGGTGACAACTTTACATGTAAATAGAGAAAATGTAGTAGTGTCACCTGGGAATGTCTAGTATATATAATTAAGAAAACTTATGAATTTTTGCCTGATTAAAAAAATTATGAGATTCTGGGAAAAAAAAGAAGGCAGAGACACAAATAAAAAACTTTAGAGTAGAAGTCTAGTTCATTGCATTACAAGTTGGGTTATAATGAATAATTTTATCATGCCTGTTTGAGCCAATCTTCTGTATAAAAAGAAAATAATCCTTCTTCCAAAGACTATTGGGAGGATTTCCTGAAACAATTTAGCAAGAAAGGTTCTCAGCACAGCTTAGTGATGATTATTATTGACATTGAATATATTTCTTTATGTCTTATGTGAAGCTTGGTAGGATATTACCTAGTGATAGCTCACGAAAATGAAGGGGGTCCCCATCTGGGATTCCTCATTCTATTGACCCTTACTCTTATAAAGCTTGACTTTTCAGAAAGATTATCGGCTGAAGACAGGGAGAGAGATCACCTGCTGTACAGAATACTTGGTGATAAACCTGATCCTGGGAAGCAGAGAACAAAACTTCCCAGGGTGGCAGATTTTCTCCTTAGATATCTAACAATAGCTAAAAGATGTGAGAAATGCTTGTTTGGCGTAAATCTTTCAATATGAGAGGGCCTCCAAGTATTACTTATTTCCATTGGGCAGCTGGAAAAAATTACACTACGCAAATTGGCTTTTGAAATCCCCATCTTCTCCGGTGATAGAATGTGAAGAGCAGAGTTAGTCTGAGCCCTTTCATTTTGGACAATCTCTCTTCTGTGTTGGATCCTGTAATAAAAATATACAGAACCTATTTTTAGGATCAGGAGGGAAATACAGAAGATCAGAAGTTGGTGCCGGAGCCTGCTGTTTTTCTCTCACCTACATATGAGTTGAAAAATATTATTTTTCCTCTGAAAACTTTGTGGTAGGTAGATTTCAGAATCTTTTATCCTAGAGTCATATTGACGTATTGGCAGACTGGAAGGCAAAACATTTTCAATCATTTAAAAATGTTAATTCTATGACCTTACTGATCCATGAGTTTGACATCCATTAATATTTATTGAGCATCTTCCCCAGGCAGGCTCTGTTCTAGGTGTGAAAGATACAAGTGCGAAAAAAGTAAGCATCCATTTTTCTGCTTTCCAACCACAGCTCCTTTGGATTTTCTTTTTCTACATCTATTTGCTCTCGCTGACTTGTTAGATGTTGGAAGATCCTACAGCTCAGTCCTCAGACTGCCTCTCTTCATCTCCACTCATTTCTGGGTCAGACATTGACAATTTTTTTCCTGTAAGTGTTCAGATAGTAAATATTTTAGACTTTTGCAGGCTACACAGGCTCTGTCATAGCTACTCAATTCTGCTGTTGTAGCACAGAGGTGTTCACAGACAATACACGAAGCTTTGAATTTGAACATGAAGCCAAACATTTTCAAGACAGAAGTTTTGATTTCCTCTCCAAACCTGGGTTCCTCATCTACCAGTTTCCTCATCTCAGTAAATGGCATTTTTGTCCACCTGGTTGCTCAACTCTAAATCTCAGAGCCACTTTTAATTTCTACTTTTTCTTATATCATTTTATCAATTTATTAGCAATACCATTGTATCTACCTTTCAAATATATCCCAATATGACTGTTTCTCATGGATCTTGCTCCTACCATTCTATTTTAGGCCATGATCCCATCTTGCTTGAACTTCTACAATGGCTTCATGAAAGGTCTCCTTTCTCCCCTCTTAATCTAATACCCAGCCAGTAAAAAAATATAAGGGCTTCTTATTATCCCTGGAATAAAGCCCAATGTCTTCTTCATGGTCCTCAAGGCTCTATGTGGTCTATTCCTTTCTTCTTCTTGCTTCTTGCTCTCACATTGCAATGGGCTTCTTCCTATGCCTTCAGCCCATGAGGCCTGCTCCAGTCTTAGTTTCCCATTTATCTGGAAAAGTCTGCTTCTAGGTGTTCACATGCATCTCACTCCTGTTTCCTCAGTGAGATCATCCCTGGCACCCACATTTTGTGGAAAAATCATCTTATTATTTTCTTTCACTCGATAAATTTTTTAGCATCTTATATTGCATACATATTATCTTTTTGCCTTCCCTGCCAGAAAGCAAGCTTGGCAAGGTCAGGGACTTTATTATTATATTCACTGCTTCTGTTTCTAGATCAGATTATGGCCTAAAATACATACTTAATAAATATCTATTAACTGACAGAATAGTGGATGAATGAATGAGGAAAACAAGACACAGTCCAGTGATTCCAATGGTAAGACCCACAATGAGTATAGGATAGGGAATGTTACTCAACCACTAGAAGAAATGAAAATGGGCCATCTGCAGAAAACCTGGAAGGACATAGCGTCTGTCACACACAGTGCAGTTAATCAGAAAGAGAAAAACAAATATCATATATTAATGTGTATGTGTGGGATCTAGAAAAAATAATATAGACGAATCTATTTGCAAAACAGAAATAGAGATAGAGACATAGAGAATGAATGTGTGGACACCAAAAGGGGAAAGGGGAGGTGGGATGAATTGAGAGATAGGGATTGATATGTATACACTACTATGTATAAAACAGATAACTGAGAACCTATTGTACAGCACAAAGAACTCTACTCAGGGTTCTGTAGTGACCTAAATGTGAAGGAAAGCCAATATAGAAGAGATCCATGTATACATAGAGCCGATGCTGATGCCTTTGAAATGATGCCACAGTTCAAAGGTATCCTACTGCTGCATTGAACAGTTTGATGCCTTTGAATGCTTTGAACTGTGGTGCTGGAGAAGACTCTGGAGAGTCTCTTGGACTGAAAGAGGGGCCCCGCCAGTCAATCCTAAAGGAAATCATCTCTGAATATTCAATGGAAGGAATGATACTGAAACTGAAGCTCCAGTACTTTGGCCACCTGATGTGAAGAGATGACTCATTGGAAAAGAGTCTGATGTTGGGAAAAATAGAAGGCAGAAGGAGAAGGGGATGACAGAGGACGAGATGGTTGGATGGCATCACTGAGTCAATGGACATGAGTTTGAACCAACTCCAGGAGATGGGGAAGGACAGGGGAGCCTGGCTGCAATTCATGGAGTCACAAAAAGTCAGACATGACTGAGTGATTGAGCACACACACACACAAAAACTAGGACAGTATTGAAAGCAACTGTTCACTGATAAAAAAAGAATGGAATGGGGGACTCTGGAGCTCCATTCCTCTCCTAGATTTTAGTTTCTGGAACAATTTTTTCAGCAAAAGTGATATCTCGATTGAGACCCACATTGATGAAGAGGAGATAACCACTGCCTGCAAGGTATGGACCTCTGGGTGAGCTGCAGTTGAAAGAGTCCAAGGAAACTGAGCCAGTGAAAAGACAGAATGCAATTTATTTGTTGCCTCTTCATTACCTGAATTCACTTAGTACGTGCATTTTTACTAATTTTAAGGTGAATAAATTGAGTGATAATTTTGTAATCTGATCTTCGACTTGCAATAGTTCCTGCCAAAACAACAGCTATGGCATTGGTGATGATTATAGTCATCACAGCTTCCTGTTGGTGACACTCTGGGTCGTTTCAGCCTTAAGGGGCAAATCCTATCTCCTATGTGGTAATGTCTTGGGATTGTGATTCCAATGTGCTCACTGCGTTTATTCTTTGAACTCATCCTAACTAATTGTTCTGTCCTGAGTATGTTTAATTTTCTTGAATTGTCATGGCAACTTTCTGATCATAAGAAAAAGAACCTACTCTTTTAAAAAAACACGATTAATAAAATTAAACCATTATTCTTTCTCCTGCTTTGCTAGAAATGCAATTTCATCACGCTTTTCATTTGCAAAATATATACCCCAGGATTTACCTTCAGTTTAAATGAGCCGTGCCCATTTTCTTCTTCCTGCTGGTGGTATTCTTTGGGACCTATTTGAAAGCTAAGAAAGAATTAATTAGTGAGACACCTCACATTGACAAATACCACATAATGGCACCTGAAGTAATTGTAATGACTGTAATTGTAATAATGCATTTCCCACCATAGACAGAGATACTTTTCAGTAATTTTAGGAACTGTTCAAGACAGTTATTCACAGCTAGACTAGGCAAGCCCATGGTATTTATTTTGAACACACAATATGAGGATTGTAAATTACATGCAGCCATTAAATTTTATTTCTGGCCTGCTGAAAGGATATGGAAAATACTTCACAGTCAATCTTTGGAAAACTCTCACTCTTCTAGAAAAGTGATGTCAACTCCTAGGTCAGTTTGGATTCCAAACGAATCTCTGGAGAAAGAAAACTATATGATATGTAATGGGAAAGAAGATGTGAGCTCTAAGATGCTGAAATTAGTAGAAAATTGGTTTTCAAAACTTGGTTTTGAAAAATAAGGACTTTCCAAAACATTGCCTATCCATTAATTTAAAGATGCACTATCACAGATTTTTAGATAACACTCCCTCAGTTCATTTATGATCAATGTTATGAACTGAATTGTTTGCCCCAAATTCATATTCTGAAGCCCTAACTGCTAATGTGATTGTATTTTGTGATGAGGCTTTTAAAGAGATAATTAAGGTTAATGGAGGTCATAGAGATGAGGCCCTGATCCAACAGGTGCCCTTATAAGAAGAGAAAGAGAAACCAGTAATCTCTTTCCATGTGTGCACAGGGAAAAAGTCATGAAAGCCAGTGAGGAGGTGCCGTCTGTGAGCTGAGGAGAGGGATCTCATCTGAAACCAGTCCTACCTACACCTTGACCTTGGACTTTCAGACTCCTGAAAGGTGAGAAAATAAATGTCTGTTGTTTAAGCTGCCCATTCTGTGGGGTTGCTTTATGGAGTCTGAGCAGACTAAGACAGCCATGCTGGGAATACAGAACACATAATAGAATATCAGTTTTACCCTCAAACATCCCATTATAGGTTTAATATACTTACAATATTTCAAGAGTACTCTCTGCATTTGTTGAGCACTAAAGTGTGCCAGTAATTGCATGTCCTAAATATGTGCAGTTGTCATATGTGCAGTTTTTGTATGTCAGTTCTGTGTGTGGATGCTCAGTCACGGCTGACTGTTTGCACCCCCATGGACTGTATCCTTCCAGCTTCCTCTGTGCATGGAACTTTCCAGGCAAGAATACTGGAGTGGGTTGCCATTTCCTCCTTCAGCAGATCTTCCTGACCTAGGAATTAAACCCGGGTGTCATGCATGGGAGGTAGATAGTTTACCTCTACACCATGGGAATTGCCTGGTTATATATATCAATGATACTTCAATAAAGCTGCTAAAAAATAAAGAGTGCCAGGCTTTTTCTATATATGTTATTTCTCTAATCCAAAGAATTACAATGGAAATTATAACTGGTTTCTGCTGAATATTGCAGGATACATTGAATTGACGACACATATCAACGGACAGATGAACAGTCTAAAAAAATGGGGGCTGAAATTAGTAGAAAATTGGTTTTCAAAACTTTTTTCAAAACATTGCCTATCCATTAATTTAAAGATGCACTATCACAGATTTTTAGATAACACTCCCTCAGTTCATTTATGATCAATGTTATGAACTGAATTGTTTGCCCCAAATTCATATTCTGAAGCCCTAACTGCTAATGTGATTGTATTTTGTGATGAGGCTTTTAAAGAGATAATTAAGGTTAATGGAGGTCATAGAGATGAGGCCCTGATCCAACAGGTGCCCTTATAAGAAGAGAAAGAGAAACCAGTAATCTCTTTCCATGTGTGCACAGGGAAAAAGTCATGAAAGCCAGTGAGGAGGTGCCGTCTGTGAGCTGAGGAGAGGGATCTCATCTGAAACCAGTCCTACCTACACCTTGACCTTGGACTTTCAGACTCCTGAAAGGTGAGAAAATAAATGTCTGTTGTTTAAGCTGCCCATTCTGTGGGGTTGCTTTATGGAGTCTGAGCAGACTAAGACAGCCATGCTGGGAATACAGAACACATAATAGAATATCAGTTTTACCCTCAAACATCCCATTATAGGTTTAATATACTTACAATATTTCAAGAGTACTCTCTGCATTTGTTGAGCACTAAAGTGTGCCAGTAATTGCATGTCCTAAATATGTGCAGTTGTCATATGTGCAGTTTTTGTATGTCAGTTCTGTGTGTGGATGCTCAGTCACGGCTGACTGTTTGCACCCCCATGGACTGTATCCTTCCAGCTTCCTCTGTGCATGGAACTTTCCAGGCAAGAATACTGGAGTGGGTTGCCATTTCCTCCTTCAGCAGATCTTCCTGACCTAGGAATTAAACCCGGGTGTCATGCATGGGAGGTAGATAGTTTACCTCTACACCATGGGAATTGCCTGGTTATATATATCAATGATACTTCAATAAAGCTGCTAAAAAATAAAGAGTGCCAGGCTTTTTCTATATATGTTATTTCTCTAATCCAAAGAATTACAATGGAAATTATAACTGGTTTCTGCTGAATATTGCAGGATACATTGAATTGACGACACATATCAACGGACAGATGAACACATGCCTGTGTTCTAGCTGGCGTGAGCCTGGAGGAAATGAGCCCTGGGACTCCTCCCCCCACCTTGGTGATGTAGGACTTCTGATGGGAATTTATCTGCCAGTGTTCTGTCAAGATTAGGGAATCACACCAGTCGTTTTAACAGAGACATTTTGTGTATATGGAGAAAACCGTAACATGAAAAGATACACATACTCCAGTGTTCACAGTAGTACTGTTTACAGAAGGCAGGACATAGAAATAACCTACTGATCCTTCAACAGACAGAAAAATGAATAGACAAGATGTGGTATATAAACAATACAAATATTATCACGTAATATTACTAAGCTTAAAAAAGAATGAAATAGGGCTTCCTTGGTGGTCCAGTGGCTAAAAGAGTCCACCTTGCAGTTGCAGGGGGCGTGGGTTGGATCCCTGGCACGGGAAGATCCCACGTGCCATGGAGCACCTGGACCGGTGTGTCCAATTACCAGCCAGCGCTTTGGAGTGCATGCGCCCAGAGCCAGTGCTCTGCAAGGAGAGAGGCCACTGTGATGGGAGGCCCACACAGGCCAAAGAATTAAGACAGATGAAAATAAGTAAATGAAGGACCTATAAAAGAGGCCAAAATTAAAAAAAAAAAGAATGAAATAATGCCATCTACAGTGGCATGGATGGACCTAGAGTTTGTCACACTGAGTGAAGTAAGTCAGGCAGAGACAGAAAAATACTATCTAATATCCTTATATATGGAATCTAAAAATATGACAAATGAACTTATCTACAAAATAGAAATAGAGTCATAGATATAGAAACCAAAGTTATGATTGCCAAGGGGAAATGGGGGAAGGGATAAATTAGCAGACTGTGACTGACATATAAACTACTGTGTATAAAATAGACAACTAATAAGAGTCAATTGTATAATACAAGGAACTCTGCCTAGTGTCCTGTAATGACCTATGTGTGTGTTCTCAGTTGTGTCTGATTCTTTGCCACTCCATGGACTGTGGCCAGCCTAGCTTCTCTGTCCTTGGGACTTTTCAGCCAAGAATACTGGAATGGGTTGCCATCTCTTACTCCAGTAATGACTTATATGGGAATAGAATCTAGAAAAAATGTGGCTATATATATATGTATAACCGATTCCCCTTGCTGTACAGCAGAAACTAACATAACATTCTACATCAACCCTACTCCACTAAAAATTTTTAAAAAACTAACTAGGATTAGGCATTGCTGAAAAAAAAAATCTCAGTAATGTATTAAAGAGTAGCAACCATAGGAAATGAGGATACCCCCAGCCTTGAGAACCAAAGGAAGAGATTGGATTTATTAAAGTTTATATCCTTTGAGGAGGAGTCCCTTTGGGTGGAGACCCAGACTCCTGATGGGGAAACTGGCTGGTCCGTAGTTACTTTTTTCCCTGAGAAGAGCAATGAGGCTCGTTGTGCAGGTATTGGGACAACGGTAAACTGGAACCAACACCAGTACCAGAATGCGGTGCGGCTGCTGTGCTGAAGGTTGCTTGAGAGGGGGGCTCATCAGAGCCATAGTCACACAGAAGGGGACAGTGCTCCTGTCTACACCTCAGGCCTTGTGGTCTCCTTTGGCAGAGTCCAGCAGGGAGCAACCCGCGAAGCTGATTTTTGGTTGAGAGAGTCTTGATTCTGCATCAGAAAACTGACTACAGAAGAGATGGTTTGCAGTGGAGATACTACCTTAGTAACTGGCTCGCCAGGGGGATTCATGAAACACAGGAATGATGTTCGAAACACTCGACAGCACAGATATGACGCACACCCATGACCGAGTGATGCCCTGTCACGGAGCACGTGCCTCTGTTCCAAGGGAGGAAGCTGGATGCTCGTGCCATCAGGCTGCAAACGCCATGTCGAGGGGAGACACTGGACAGAAGCTGAAGGGGCATGCAGCGGTGGCAAGAAGTGACCCCCGATGACAAAAGGGGAAGCAGGAGTGAAAAAACTAGCCTTGCTGAGTATGTTATGTGTAGACTCAGACAGCCTGCTTGTTTTGTTAACCACTGAAAGTAACAGAGAGGGGAGAAAGACCCCAGCCAAGCATTCTATTTCATCCTCGATATGTGTCCTTTAATCCTCAGGATGATGCTCTTATTTTACAAAAGAGGAAAGAGCATCCTACCTGAATTAACTTTTCTTAAAAATTAATTTTTATTGGAGTACAGTTGGTTTACAGTGTTGTATATATCAGAAGATATATAGCAAAGTAAATCAGCTATATGGATACATCCCTCCATATTTTGAATTTCTTCCCATTTAGGTCACCACAGGACACTGAGTAGGGTTCCCTGAGCTATACAGTAGGTTCAGACTAGTAAATCAGCTATTTATCTCAGTAGAAAACCATAGGAAATGAGGATACCCCCAGCCTTGAGAACCAAAGGAAGAGATTGGATTTATTAAAGTTTATATCCTTTGAGGAGGAGTCCCTTTGGGTGGAGACCCAGACTCCTGATGGGGAAACTGGCTGGTCCGTAGTTACTTTTTTCCCTGAGAAGAGCAATGAGGCTCGTTGTGCAGGTATTGGGACAACGGTAAACTGGAACCAACACCAGTACCAGAATGCGGTGCGGCTGCTGTGCTGAAGGTTGCTTGAGAGGGGGGCTCATCAGAGCCATAGTCACACAGAAGGGGACAGTGCTCCTGTCTACACCTCAGGCCTTGTGGTCTCCTTTGGCAGAGTCCAGCAGGGAGCAACCCGCGAAGCTGATTTTTGGTTGAGAGAGTCTTGATTCTGCATCAGAAAACTGACTACAGAAGAGATGGTTTGCAGTGGAGATACTACCTTAGTAACTGGCTCGCCAGGGGGATTCATGAAACACAGGAATGATGTTCGAAACACTCGACAGCACAGATATGACGCACACCCATGACCGAGTGATGCCCTGTCACGGAGCACGTGCCTCTGTTCCAAGGGAGGAAGCTGGATGCTCGTGCCATCAGGCTGCAAACGCCATGTCGAGGGGAGACACTGGACAGAAGCTGAAGGGGCATGCAGCGGTGGCAAGAAGTGACCCCCGATGACAAAAGGGGAAGCAGGAGTGAAAAAACTAGCCTTGCTGAGTATGTTATGTGTAGACTCAGACAGCCTGCTTGTTTTGTTAACCACTGAAAGTAACAGAGAGGGGAGAAAGACCCCAGCCAAGCATTCTATTTCATCCTCGATATGTGTCCTTTAATCCTCAGGATGATGCTCTTATTTTACAAAAGAGGAAAGAGCATCCTACCTGAATTAACTTTTCTTAAAAATTAATTTTTATTGGAGTACAGTTGGTTTACAGTGTTGTATATATCAGAAGATATATAGCAAAGTAAATCAGCTATATGGATACATCCCTCCATATTTTGAATTTCTTCCCATTTAGGTCACCACAGGACACTGAGTAGGGTTCCCTGAGCTATACAGTAGGTTCAGACTAGTTGCCTATTTTATGCATAGTATCCATAGTGCATATGTTTCAATCCCAGTCCCTCAGTTCCTCCCCCCTACCCTCCACCCCGCCACTTCCGCCTCTTGGTGTCCAGACATTTGTTCTCTGTCTGTGTCTGTTTCTGTTTTGCAAATGAGATCACCTGTACCATTTTTCTAGATTCCATATATATGCATTAATGTAATATATGATATTTGTTTTTATTTTTATGACTTACTTCACTCTGTATGACAGTCACTGTGTCTATCCACAACTCAAAAAACAACCTGATTTCAGAACTGAATTATCTTGATCTGAGTCACGTCTTGAACTAATCTGTGGAGCAAGAATCGGATTCCACATTTGTCTGACTCTACATGCTTGGCAAGTATTATCATGAGGCCTCACTGTGTAAGTCACAAAGCATAAATAACCTATGATGGTAATGAATGCTTAAAACAATGGTCTTATAGCGACAACAATGCTGTGACTCTGCCTTCCCAAATTTCTCCTACTCTTACAGAGTGGAGGTGTGCTGGTGGTAACAAGGGTGAAAATTGAGGCACCAGAGAAACACAATTGAACAGGAACAATAAAAACTCCATCATCCAGGGAACAGAGGAGTTTCCTCTTTTTACTTCGATGTCCGTGGATATGAGCTCCTTGACTGGAAGTGTGAAATGATATAAATCTAGGAGTCCAGGAAATGTTATTGGGGACATTTTCAGAGGAGAGAGGAGAAGAAATATCTAGTGTGTGTATATGTGTGTGCATACATGTGTGTGTGTGTGTGTGTGTGTGTGTGTGCATGTGTATGTGTTTGTGCTCAGTCACTCGGTCATGTCCGACTCTTTTGTAACCCCTGGACTGTAGACCTCCAGGTTCCTCTACCCATGGAATTTCCCAGGTAAGAATACTGGAGTGGGCTGCCATTTCCTACTCCAGGATCTTCCTGACCTAGAGATTGAACCCACATCTTCTGCATTGGCAGGCAGATTCTTTAGCACTGGGCCATCTGGGAAGCCTAGAGTATCTAGTATCTTCTCTTGTTCTTTTCCTTTAATTGGTAATATTAGGAAGGGCCCAGTTTGGGGCAGGGTTTGTCCTCTGCAAAGGAAGTAGAAGCTAGAAATCTGAGGTCATGCCAGATTGGACCCTAAAGAATAGACTTTGGGCCCCAGGTAAAGGCCCCTTTGAAGTTTCAGTACTGGCCCATCTGAACTGTCACAACAGGTAAGCCTTCCTGGAGCCAGGCTCTCAAGATAGCCACCTGGCTGACATACATGGGAACGTGAGCATGGTGGCAGGTGTTGAAGGGACTTTGGATTCAAAACAGAAGAATTTACCATCGCCCTTGCTGAAGTCCATTTAAGAAAAAAAAAAAGAGGAACGTTGATTTCAGAACTGAATTATCTTGATCTGAGTCACGTCTTGAACTAATCTAAGAATCGGATTCCACATTTGTCTGACTCTACATGCTTGGCAAGTATTATCATGAGGCCTCACTGTGTAAGTCACAAAGCATAAATAACCTATGATGGTAATGAATGCTTAAAACAATGGTCTTATAGCGACAACAATGCTGTGACTCTGCCTTCCCAAATTTCTCCTACTCTTACAGAGTGGAGGTGTGCTGGTGGTAACAAGGGTGAAAATTGAGGCACCAGAGAAACACAATTGAACAGGAACAATAAAAACTCCATCATCCAGGGAACAGAGGAGTTTCCTCTTTTTACTTCGATGTCCGTGGATATGAGCTCCTTGACTGGAAGTGTGAAATGATATAAATCTAGGAGTCCAGGAAATGTTATTGGGGACATTTTCAGAGGAGAGAGGAGAAGAAATATCTAGTGTGTGTATATGTGTGTGCATACATGTGTGTGTGTGTGTGTGTGTGTGTGTGTGTGCATGTGTATGTGTTTGTGCTCAGTCACTCGGTCATGTCCGACTCTTTTGTAACCCCTGGACTGTAGACCTCCAGGTTCCTCTACCCATGGAATTTCCCAGGTAAGAATACTGGAGTGGGCTGCCATTTCCTACTCCAGGATCTTCCTGACCTAGAGATTGAACCCACATCTTCTGCATTGGCAGGCAGATTCTTTAGCACTGGGCCATCTGGGAAGCCTAGAGTATCTAGTATCTTCTCTTGTTCTTTTCCTTTAATTGGTAATATTAGGAAGGGCCCAGTTTGGGGCAGGGTTTGTCCTCTGCAAAGGAAGTAGAAGCTAGAAATCTGAGGTCATGCCAGATTGGACCCTAAAGAATAGACTTTGGGCCCCAGGTAAAGGCCCCTTTGAAGTTTCAGTACTGGCCCATCTGAACTGTCACAACAGGTAAGCCTTCCTGGAGCCAGGCTCTCAAGATAGCCACCTGGCTGACATACATGGGAACGTGAGCATGGTGGCAGGTGTTGAAGGGACTTTGGATTCAAAACAGAAGAATTTACCATCGCCCTTGCTGAAGTCCATTTAAGAAAGCAGGAAAGGGAGAAACAAAGGTTAGAATAATCTCCCAGTCATATATTAAGTGAGTAGGAACCAGGTAGATGGATGTGGGATATTTTCATCATCAGTGGTACCAGGACACTGAATTCTGTTAATCCTTCCTGTGTAATACACATGTAATACCTCTTCTCTTTTCCCCTCCTCAATTGCTCCAGCTAAATGTACCTTAATCGAAAGCTTAGGAAGAGGTTGCACATATTCTGACCACTTCGTCCCTCTTTTCTCCTGAGAGCTGGCCTATTCATTGAGATCCAGTGTTCTCCACTGTTGTTGCTCCATGGATTAGCTGATTAGGGAAGCCCTACTAGGTACATATATAAGTGGACGCGTGTCTATGCCATCCTGGTGGCTCAGGCCTGGTGTCCGGAAGTCCTACAATGTCTTAAGTGTAAGTCAGCATAGTCTGAGGATCTAGCATTAGAAATTTACTCCTACCAGGTATAGGTCATTTAATCCAAAATAAGCTTTATCAGCAGTATCAGTAATATTTTACTCACTCACCTGCTTTACTACTCTTAGTTTTTTTGTTTTTTATTTATTTATTTTCATCCATCTTTATTCTTTGGCCTGTGTGGGCCTCCCATTTCAGTGGCTCCTCCCATTGTAGAGCACCAGCTCTAGGCACACGTGTTCCAGAGTGCTGGCTCCTAATTGGACACATTGGTCCAGCCGCTCTGGGACACGTGGGATCTTTCCGGGCCAGGGATTGTACTGGTGCCCCTTGCACTATAAGGCAGACTCTCTACCCACTGGCCCACCAGGAAGCCCTCTATCTTAGTTTTAAGCTGTTTCCTAACTTGTCAAGGAAGTAGAAGCTAGAAATCTGAGGTCATGCCAGATTGGACCCTAAAGAATAGACTTTGGGCCCCAGGTAAAGGCCCCTTTGAAGTTTCAGTACTGGCCCATCTGAACTGTCACAACAGGTAAGCCTTCCTGGAGCCAGGCTCTCAAGATAGCCACCTGGCTGACATACATGGGAACGTGAGCATGGTGGCAGGTGTTGAAGGGACTTTGGATTCAAAACAGAAGAATTTACCATCGCCCTTGCTGAAGTCCATTTAAGAAAGCAGGAAAGGGAGAAACAAAGGTTAGAATAATCTCCCAGTCATATATTAAGTGAGTAGGAACCAGGTAGATGGATGTGGGATATTTTCATCATCAGTGGTACCAGGACACTGAATTCTGTTAATCCTTCCTGTGTAATACACATGTAATACCTCTTCTCTTTTCCCCTCCTCAATTGCTCCAGCTAAATGTACCTTAATCGAAAGCTTAGGAAGAGGTTGCACATATTCTGACCACTTCGTCCCTCTTTTCTCCTGAGAGCTGGCCTATTCATTGAGATCCAGTGTTCTCCACTGTTGTTGCTCCATGGATTAGCTGATTAGGGAAGCCCTACTAGGTACATATATAAGTGGACGCGTGTCTATGCCATCCTGGTGGCTCAGGCCTGGTGTCCGGAAGTCCTACAATGTCTTAAGTGTAAGTCAGCATAGTCTGAGGATCTAGCATTAGAAATTTACTCCTACCAGGTATAGGTCATTTAATCCAAAATAAGCTTTATCAGCAGTATCAGTAATATTTTACTCACTCACCTGCTTTACTACTCTTAGTTTTTTTGTTTTTTGTTTTTTTTTTTTTTTAGTTTTTGGCCTCTTTTATTGGTGTTTTATTTATTTTCATCCATCTTTATTCTTTGGCCTGTGTGGGCCTCCCATTTCAGTGGCTCCTCCCATTGTAGAGCACCAGCTCTAGGCACACGTGTTCCAGAGTGCTGGCTCCTAATTGGACACATTGGTCCAGCCGCTCTGGGACACGTGGGATCTTTCCGGGCCAGGGATTGTACTGGTGCCCCTTGCACTATAAGGCAGACTCTCTACCCACTGGCCCACCAGGGAAGCCCCTCTATCTTAGTTTTAAGCTGTTTCCTAACTTGTCAAGGAAGAGAAGTAGATTTGTCAAAGCCCCTTTAATCTGAATAATTCAAAACAGTATTCTTTCATTATAAGCATTTTATTTTGAGAGGATTTTCTGAAAATTTATACTACAGATATTCCTAGAGAAAGAAATGAATTCTAGCATTCTTGCCTGGAAAATCCCATGGAGAGAGGAGCCTGGCAGGCTACAATCCATAGAGTCACAGAGTTGAACACAATATTGTGACTAAACAACCATGAGATATCAAAGAAAAAAAAGAAATTTTCGTTGTTTTTTCTGGACAATATGTATATACTTTTTACCCAGGTAGGTTTTCTTTTTCATTCAATAATCAGAACTAGTATATTGTTCCTAGATAATAAAAACTATATATAGTCTATATTATCAAATTATAGATCTTTAAAACCTTCTAAACAAGCCAATATATATTTTAATGAATACGTTGACTTTATGAATAGTTTAAAGGGTTTATGATCTAGAATAGTTGGACAAATCTAGAGTTTGTTATTATTTAGTTCCATAAACATTTCATATATTTGTGAAAAGAATATTTTGAAAAAAATCACCCATCATCATTGTCCAAAGAGGATCACTGCTAGCACATTGGCATATAGCCTCCACACACGCACACACACACAATACTCTTCGTTTTTATTCTGTAGAGTATAGCTGATTAATAATGTTCTGACAGTTTCAGGTAGACAGCAAAGGGACTCAGCTGTACATCTACATGTATCCATTCTCCCCCAAACTCCACTCCTATCCAGGCTGCCACACAACATTGAGCAGAGTTCCATGTGCGAGGCCCTTGTTGGCTATCTAGTTCAACACACTTTCTTATTTTTAAGAGAAATAAATTGAACCCCAGAGAGGGTGGGGTTTGACTAGACCAACTCTGCTTTTATCAATGTGAGATGAAAATTAGAGCTTTTTACATCAGCTTTAGGAATGGCTCAAGAAATCTTTCCCAGTAAAATAACTTTAAATATTGAAGGATCAGTGAAATGGCGTTAGCTATTTTTAAAAGTGTTAACTGAGAGTCTGTTTTGACTAGCTGTTCTCCAAGCCTCCTCATTAAAATGATAAACACCAGGAGTAGGAGGGTGATTTAGAGAAGGCTCTGGGAAAGAAAGGTAAATCTCACCAGGATTAACACATTTTAGGAACCATGCACTGCTGCTCTTTGGAAAAAATGCAGTTCACTGTGAAAGACAAATTGCAAAGCTACTGCCATATCTCCAAAGAACAAAGGATAAGTGGAAACCTAGACTAAATCACACCAATTAGGAAGTTACATCTTCAATGACATCTGATGGAGAGTTCCATGTACAAAATGTACTACTTCCAGATGTGGAATTATTTTGTAATATTTTTCAGTTGGATCAGAATATTTAAAAAATGCCATATGTAAACCAGGTCTTATGCAGCTTACGGCTTCCCAGGTGGAACAGTGGTGAAGAATCTACCTGCAATGTAGGAGATGCAGGTTCAGTTCCTGGGTTGGGAAGATCCCCTGGAGAAGGAAACTGCAACCCACTCCAGTATTCTTGCCTGGAAAATTCAATGGGCAGAGGAGTCTGGTGGGCTACAGTCCATGGGGTCACAAAGAGTCAGATGCTACTGTTGTGACTATGGGCAGTGGGCAGGCCATTTCCTGAGTTCATTAAGCAGAATTATTTTCTTCCACCAGCATCTCTGATGGGCACTTAGATATGAATATAGTAAAAAGTAGATTGAATAGCCTATTGCAGAATGCAAGGAAAAGCGACATTTTGATTGATTAAAAACACATACATAATACTAAAAAAACCATTGTTTCTGATAATATTGAAAAGAAATGGATATGCATTGTAGACAAGGAGAATACAGGAAAAAAATCCCATGAGACACAGCAGTTTTGAATGGTTATTCCAATCCTGGGTCACCATGGGTATGTGCTGAGCTTTCTAGGGCAAACACACACGCATACACATGCACACACATGCTTCCAAATAAACATACAAAAACCAGATTATGGCCCTTATCATTTATAACTTTTTAGCTTTTGTTTTGTAATATGACCATTTATCCATGTAATCAAAGATTCTTCAAAATGAAAATTATACTAAGTGACACACATTCCTTTCTATGGAAAGTTTATCATATTTATGTTTGACATTTAGACTGTCAGACAAAAAGTTGTTTTCTTTTTTCTCTTTCTCTTCTTTATAAATAACCCTGAGGTTAACATCTTTATTAATAATTGTTTATATCTTTAACTATTTTCTCACAAAAAAATCCCTGGAAGTAGAAGTAGAATTGTAAATATTGTACAGATGTGTAAATTCTTTGATGCACATCAGTCTATTTGCTATTAAAACAATAGCAGGCAACAGTCCAATCAGTGGCATATAGATATTCACTTCTTAATATCTTTGTTAACACTGGATATTGTCATAGAAATAATTGCTTATATGATGGGCTTCAATGGCATTGGAAGTAAAGTCCCTGTTTTTTGATATGCATTTAAGTTGAAATTGTCCATATGTATTTTCTTTTGTGCATCAGCTTTTGACAGTTATTGCAAATTTTCTTACTGGCGTATTCATCTCTTCCAAATATTTAAAAATGCCATATGTAAACCAGGTCTTATGCAGCTTACGGCTTCCCAGGTGGAACAGTGGTGAAGAATCTACCTGCAATGTAGGAGATGCAGGTTCAGTTCCTGGGTTGGGAAGATCCCCTGGAGAAGGAAACTGCAACCCACTCCAGTATTCTTGCCTGGAAAATTCAATGGGCAGAGGAGTCTGGTGGGCTACAGTCCATGGGGTCACAAAGAGTCAGATGCTACTGTTGTGACTATGGGCAGTGGGCAGGCCATTTCCTGAGTTCATTAAGCAGAATTATTTTCTTCCACCAGCATCTCTGATGGGCACTTAGATATGAATATAGTAAAAAGTAGATTGAATAGCCTATTGCAGAATGCAAGGAAAAGCGACATTTTGATTGATTAAAAACACATACATAATACTAAAAAAACCATTGTTTCTGATAATATTGAAAAGAAATGGATATGCATTGTAGACAAGGAGAATACAGGAAAAAAATCCCATGAGACACAGCAGTTTTGAATGGTTATTCCAATCCTGGGTCACCATGGGTATGTGCTGAGCTTTCTAGGGCAAACACACACGCATACACATGCACACACATGCTTCCAAATAAACATACAAAAACCAGATTATGGCCCTTATCATTTATAACTTTTTAGCTTTTGTTTTGTAATATGACCATTTATCCATGTAATCAAAGATTCTTCAAAATGAAAATTATACTAAGTGACACACATTCCTTTCTATGGAAAGTTTATCATATTTATGTTTGACATTTAGACTGTCAGACAAAAAGTTGTTTTCTTTTTTCTCTTTCTCTTCTTTATAAATAACCCTGAGGTTAACATCTTTATTAATAATTGTTTATATCTTTAACTATTTTCTCACAAAAAAATCCCTGGAAGTAGAAGTAGAATTGTAAATATTGTACAGATGTGTAAATTCTTTGATGCACATCAGTCTATTTGCTATTAAAACAATAGCAGGCAACAGTCCAATCAGTGGCATATAGATATTCACTTCTTAATATCTTTGTTAACACTGGATATTGTCATAGAAATAATTGCTTATATGATGGGCTTCAATGGCATTGGAAGTAAAGTCCCTGTTTTTTGATATGCATTTAAGTTGAAATTGTCCATATGTATTTTTTCTTTTGTGCATCAGCTTTTGACAGTTATTGCAAATTTTCTTACTGGCGTATTCATCTCTTTCTTCTATGGAAGAGCATTTTTTTGTATTAGGAATAATGACCGATTGTCTGTTATTTATGGTACATCAATTTTCCTCTAGTTTGCGCTTTTCGATTTTGCTTTTGGCAGCTTTTGTTGCATAAACATTTAAAATTTTTATGTGACCAAGGCCATCGATCTTTTACTTTATGTTCTCTTTCTTTATATCTATGCTTGGAAATGCTTTCCCCACTCTGACTGAGACAGATATTCCTCTGGAACAACACATAAAGCATGGCTTTACAACTGTTGCTATTTTTAGTGGTTCTCTTTGGGAAGGACTGGAGAAGTGAACAAGGTGCCAGAAGAAACGGGGAAAGAGGTGTGACGAGGAGTGAGAAGGAGATGCAGCTGAGACTTTCACGTCTGATTATCCTCCAAAGTCTCCTGTTCTACTAATAGGCAGTGAAGATGGTTGGGAGGAAGGAAGACAAAATCTGTATGCACTGAATGATTGCCCTTCAGGAAGGCCCAGGAAATCAGGAAATCAACAGCATCTGTCACAATTGTGACCTCTGTCTGCAGAGCCTCTTGGGCTCCATTCGCTCACTTCTGCCCACTGCCTGTTCTGGTTGCTTCTTATCTGCCTAGAAATGGAGGGGTTCCCAGGGATAGAGAAGATAAGAGGGGCACACAGGAGCAGCTTGAATTTGGGGCCCCCTTATGCCCCCCTTCCTGGGGACTACCCTGAGGTTAACATCTTTATTAATAATTGTTTATATCTTTAACTATTTTCTCACAAAAATCCCTGGAAGTAGAAGTAGAATTGTAAATATTGTACAGATGTGTAAATTCTTTGATGCACATCAGTCTATTTGCTATTAAAACAATAGCAGGCAACAGTCCAATCAGTGGCATATAGATATTCACTTCTTAATATCTTTGTTAACACTGGATATTGTCATAGAAATAATTGCTTATATGATGGGCTTCAATGGCATTGGAAGTAAAGTCCCTGTTTTTTGATATGCATTTAAGTTGAAATTGTCCATATGTATTTTTTCTTTTGTGCATCAGCTTTTGACAGTTATTGCAAATTTTCTTACTGGCGTATTCATCTCTTTCTTCTATGGAAGAGCATTTTTTTGTATTAGGAATAATGACCGATTGTCTGTTATTTATGGTACATCAATTTTCCTCTAGTTTGCGCTTTTCGATTTTGCTTTTGGCAGCTTTTGTTGCATAAACATTTAAAATTTTTATGTGACCAAGGCCATCGATCTTTTACTTTATGTTCTCTTTCTTTATATCTATGCTTGGAAATGCTTTCCCCACTCTGACTGAGACAGATATTCCTCTGGAACAACACATAAAGCATGGCTTTACAACTGTTGCTATTTTTAGTGGTTCTCTTTGGGAAGGACTGGAGAAGTGAACAAGGTGCCAGAAGAAACGGGGAAAGAGGTGTGACGAGGAGTGAGAAGGAGATGCAGCTGAGACTTTCACGTCTGATTATCCTCCAAAGTCTCCTGTTCTACTAATAGGCAGTGAAGATGGTTGGGAGGAAGGAAGACAAAATCTGTATGCACTGAATGATTGCCCTTCAGGAAGGCCCAGGAAATCAGGAAATCAACAGCATCTGTCACAATTGTGACCTCTGTCTGCAGAGCCTCTTGGGCTCCATTCCCTCCCTTCTGTCCACTGTCTGTTCTGGTTGCTTCTTATCTGCCTAGAAATGGAGGGGTTCCCAGGGGATAGAGAAGATAAGAGGGGGCACACAGGAGCAGCTTGAATGGGGGTGCTCTGTGACAGGGGAAGGCATCCTACCATGTCCCCCACCCATTTCCACTTGCCCATCTTTTTCCCTTTCCTGAGCTGAAAATCAAAACACATGCTCGATGTTTAATTCATAGTGAAGGATACAGCACTAATGAGTGCTTTCATGTGACTGAGGACAGTCTTTGGAGATTTAAATGTAAGGGGTCCACCAGAAGGAGCTGAGAGCTCTGACTGTCCTGGAATTTGGGCCCTGAGGCAGTTACAATCTGTGCCTCTTCATGAGACCCATCTTGTCATCCTGACCAACTCCCACAAGCACCATCAAGACAAACAAGCCTTGATCTTGGCAATCATGATCAGAGCTGTTCATGCTATAGGAGTTATTCCTGGGATTATACACGTGATCAGTAGAGAAAATGAGAACTGGAGAACAGAACGATGTTAAAAAATAAATATGTCACCTTTAATTTTCCTTACACGGTTGCTTTCATGCTAAATTGCTTCAGTCATGTCCATCTCTGTGTGAGCCCATGGACTCTAGCCTGCCAGGCTCCTCTGTCCATGGGATTCTCTAGGCAATAACACCAGAGTGGGTTGCCATTCCCTTCTCCAGGGGAACTTCCTCATCTAGGGATCGAACCTGGGTCTCCTGCATGTGAGTTCTTTACCACCAGTGTACCATGGCTGAGGTCCTTGCAAATTATATAGCTGAATTCTGCTTTAACATGATGAGCTTCCCAGGTAGCTAGTGGTAAAGAAGCCACATGCCAATGCAAGAGACTCATGAGACATGGTCTTGATCACTGGATCGGAAAGATCCCCTGGAATATGAAATGGTAACCCTCTCTAGTATTCTTGTCTGGAAAATTCCATGAACAGAGGAACCTGGTGGGCTACAGTATATGAGGCTGGAAACAGTTGAACACAATTGAACTAACACACACACAGACACACCTTAAAGTGAGAGCTCCTGCCTACAATTGTGACCTCTGTCTGCAGAGCCTCTTGGGCTCCATTCTCCCTTCTGTCCACTGTCTGTTCTGGTTGCTTCTTATCTGCCTAGAAATGGAGGGGCTCCCAGGGGATAGAGAAGATAAGAGGGGGCACACAGGAGCAGCTTGAATGGGGGTGCTCTGTGACAGGGGAAGGCATCCTACCATGTCCCCCACCCATTTCCACTTGCCCATCTTTTTCCCTTTCCTGAGCTGAAAATCAAAACACATGCTCGATGTTTAATTCATAGTGAAGGATACAGCACTAATGAGTGCTTTCATGTGACTGAGGGACAGTCTTTGGAGATTTAAATGTAAGGGGTCCACCAGAAGGAGCTGAGAGCTCTGACTGTCCTGGAATTTGGGCCCTGAGGCAGTTACAATCTGTGCCTCTTCATGAGACCCATCTTGTCATCCTGACCAACTCCCACAAGCACCATCAAGACAAACAAGCCTTGATCTTGGCAATCATGATCAGAGCTGTTCATGCTATAGGAGTTATTCCTGGGATTATACACGTGATCAGTAGAGAAAATGAGAACTGGAGAACAGAACGATGTTAAAAAATAAATATGTCACCTTTAATTTTCCTTACACGGTTGCTTTCATGCTAAATTGCTTCAGTCATGTCCATCTCTGTGTGAGCCCATGGACTCTAGCCTGCCAGGCTCCTCTGTCCATGGGATTCTCTAGGCAATAACACCAGAGTGGGTTGCCATTCCCTTCTCCAGGGGAACTTCCTCATCTAGGGATCGAACCTGGGTCTCCTGCATGTGAGTTCTTTACCACCAGTGTACCATGGCTGAGGTCCTTGCAAATTATATAGCTGAATTCTGCTTTAACATGATGAGCTTCCCAGGTAGCTAGTGGTAAAGAAGCCACATGCCAATGCAAGAGACTCATGAGACATGGTCTTGATCACTGGATCGGAAAGATCCCCTGGAATATGAAATGGTAACCCTCTCTAGTATTCTTGTCTGGAAAATTCCATGAACAGAGGAACCTGGTGGGCTACAGTATATGAGGCTGGAAACAGTTGAACACAATTGAACTAACACACACACAGACACACCTTAAAGTGAGAGCAAGTGAGCACCTTTGAAGGAGACTGTCCTATTCTTCTTTTTTTTTTTTAATCAGAATAAGGTGGATTTAAGACTGGGTAGGTTCCCTGGAAAGGCATATGAAGGAGGTAAAGTGAATGCTACTATCCATAGCTATCAGAATCTCATGTTAAATGTAAAAATGTTGTTCACATATTTGTGTCCATTCATTTGTGTCCATTCTAGTCAGTCTCACAGAGGAGGGGCTTGCCTAGTGGCTTAGAGAGTAAAGAACCTGTTGGCAATACAGGAGACCCAAGTTCAGTCCCTGGATCAGGAAGATCCCCTGGAGAAGGAAATGGCAACCGACTTCAGTATTCTTGCCTGGAGAATCCCATGGACAGAGGAGTCTGGTGGGGTATAGTCCACGTGGTTTCAAAGAGTCAGACATGACTGAGTGACTAACACTTTCACTTTCTTTCAGCAGAGGATAGATCATTACTGCAATTGGAGTGTATGTTCAGGATGGTCTGATTCAAAACACAGTCTCCTTAGGGAGTTATAAATTCACTCTGGGTTCCCTGAACTGGTATCTCTACTCAAAGGCAGTGGGCCCCCATATACTGCTGGTGGTGAGCTTCCTATAGCTACTGGGCTCTTGTGTGACAGGCGCAGCTGTCCCAGAATTCAACACTGTATTCCATCATAGTTCTCTTGACTTCTGATTCGGATCTCTATTCTGCTCAAGCCCAGTGCCCTGGATGAGGGTGAAGTCTGAGGCAGCAAGTCAACGAGCAGACATATGCAGGGCACTGGAGGGGAGACAAATCCCTTTTGCCCTCTAGGAGTGATAACTGAAGAGGCTGAAAAAATTTTTCTGCTTTAACATGATGAGCTTGCCAGGTAGCTAGTGGTAAAGAAGCCACATGCCAATGCAAGAGACTCATGAGACATGGTCTTGATCACTGGATCGGAAAGATCCCCTGGAATATGAAATGGTAACCCTCTCTAGTATTCTTGTCTGGAAAATTCCATGAACAGAGGAACCTGGTGGGCTACAGTATATGAGGCTGGAAACAGTTGAACACAATTGAACTAACACACACACAGACACACCTTAAAGTGAGAGCAAGTGAGCACCTTTGAAGGAGACTGTCCTATTCTTCTTTTTTTTTTTTAATCAGAATAAGGTGGATTTAAGACTGGGTAGGTTCCCTGGAAAGGCATATGAAGGAGGTAAAGTGAATGCTACTATCCATAGCTATCAGAATCTCATGTTAAATGTAAAAATGTTGTTCACATATTTGTGTCCATTCATTTGTGTCCATTCTAGTCAGTCTCACAGAGGAGGGGCTTGCCTAGTGGCTTAGAGAGTAAAGAACCTGTTGGCAATACAGGAGACCCAAGTTCAGTCCCTGGATCAGGAAGATCCCCTGGAGAAGGAAATGGCAACCGACTTCAGTATTCTTGCCTGGAGAATCCCATGGACAGAGGAGTCTGGTGGGGTATAGTCCACGTGGTTTCAAAGAGTCAGACATGACTGAGTGACTAACACTTTCACTTTCTTTCAGCAGAGGATAGATCATTACTGCAATTGGAGTGTATGTTCAGGATGGTCTGATTCAAAACACAGTCTCCTTAGGGAGTTATAAATTCACTCTGGGTTCCCTGAACTGGTATCTCTACTCAAAGGCAGTGGGCCCCCATATACTGCTGGTGGTGAGCTTCCTATAGCTACTGGGCTCTTGTGTGACAGGCGCAGCTGTCCCAGAATTCAACACTGTATTCCATCATAGTTCTCTTGACTTCTGATTCGGATCTCTATTCTGCTCAAGCCCAGTGCCCTGGATGAGGGTGAAGTCTGAGGCAGCAAGTCAACGAGCAGACATATGCAGGGCACTGGAGGGGAGACAAATCCCTTTTGCCCTCTAGGAGTGATAACTGAAGAGGAGAATAATAAGCGTGTAAGTACATAATTTATTACCTATATTGATTTAACTTGAGGAGGTGGGAGAAACTAGAGGTCAGCAGAACCCAGGAGCTCAACAGCCCTCTGACCCCTTTCATACATAATTTATCTCCTTCCCCTTTATGTCTTTATTCTTTTCTAGGGCTCAAAACCTCCACTGTCTTCCCTGACCTCTCTCCACAGTGGAGCTAACTAGACTATTAGAACTCTGTCTCTAGTTACTGTTCATTTAATTTACATGTGGATTTCTTATTGTAGTACTGTGATCATAATGCAAGATGCCTGTTATCAGGATAACACAGAACAGAGTGAACAAGCTGTAAAGTAGCCCTAAATTTATAACCTTACTTACTGTCCCACTGTTTTTGGCTCGCCCTACTTGCTTTTGTGATCCCAAGAATGCAAACTATTCCCCATTTCTGCATGGCTTCTCTCCTTGTTTTGTCTCTTTCTGTGGACATAACTTGGCTCATCTGTATAATCTCCTTTGAAACTGTGAACTTAACTCTTCTGCTATGTACCACAGAGTAATAGAAAATATTTCTCAAATTTTGCTTTACATTGAAATCACCTTGGGGGGTAAGCCCAAGATTCAGTGTTTTTTGCAGTTCTCCAGCTGAAATCAGTAGTGGTCTATTTTTCTTCTTCATGTTTTCTGTTTTTTTCCCCTGGGAGAATACCTGTGGATCAGAACCTTGTTGACTCAAAGTGTATGGAATGCTTCAGAATGGCAGTTAGAGCATCATTGGAGCTCATTAGGTATACACAATCTCGGACTTTACCCCTGTGATGCTGAGTCTAAACCTGCAGTTAAATAAGACCCTTGGGTGATTCATGTGCACAGTGAAGTTCAAGAAGACTGAAGACTTTCCCATCAGCATGTCACAGTGGACATGGCTTCCTTCCTATCCTCTTCAGTCAATAGAGATACCAACAAGGTTAGATTTATTTAGCTTATTGCGTGTGTGTGTGTGTGTGTGTGTAGTATGTATGGGTGCACTCAGTTGTGTCCGACTCTTTGTGATCCCATGGAATGTAGCCCTCCAGGCTTCTCTGTTCCTGGTATTTTCCAGCCAAGAAAATTGGAGGGGGTTGTCATTTCCTCCTCCAGGGAATCCTCCTGACCCAAGGATGGAACACGTGTCTCTTGCATTTCCTGCACTGGCAGGCAATTTCTTTACCACTGTGCCACCTGGGAAGCCCATTTAGCTTGTTACAGTATGGGAAAGTGTGGGAAGGTACACATCCCAGAAACCATGGGGCATGTAGGGAAAAGGCAAGTGGAAGAGGCTTATTATAGGATTTAGGTTTGTGCTGTATGATTTTTAAGAGCAGAGGGTTGCACACATTAATCCTCTCCACTTTTGAATATGACTAAGATTCAATTGCTGAACACCTAATAGCTTCTCCTTATCTTTCTTTATTTGAGGAGGGGGAAGCTGCTGTGCCATGAGCTATGCAGGATCTTAGCTCCCTGACCAGGGATTGTACCCAGGCCCAAGGCTCAGTGGAAGTGCAGAATCTTAACCACTGGACCCCACTGTTGCTTTTATGATAGCACCACCCAGCTTAGAATGGGTCTCTGCTTTCGTGAGCTCTTCTTAATGAGAAAGGCATTTGGGCATCCACAACACAGTAGTGGGTGCTGGTCAGGGAGTGAAGAGCCTTGATGATTATAAGTTCAGTATGATACCAGGCATATCATGCTGCTGACTTACATTAAGTTGTGTAACAGGGTGCTTTAACAGGTTTTTTTTTTTTTTTCTTGTAATGGTGACATAAGACATGAAACAGTGCTCTTAACTATTCTTGTGCTGACTTGAATGTCTAGGCTCCAAGGAGACTTTGCCAAGCTGAGCTAATATTGCTCAATGAGCCAGCCGCCTCAGATGCAAGGATGGCAGAACATGGGTTGCCACGGACTGAGAGGTGGGGGTGAACAGTTGCTAATCAGTGGATAAACAGTTTCTCTTTTACAAAATGAGTAAGTTCTAGAAACCTGCTCAACCAAAATGTACTCTTAAAAGTCTAAGAAGGCAGACCTCATGTTCACTGTTCTTATCACAATAAAATAATATATATAACAAAAGAGATTTGGAGAAGAGAAGTCAAGGCTTCCAAGAGAGAATGTTACGGGGGGTGTTCAGAGGGTCTTTGTGTTGGGGAGTCATCCTTTTTCTCTTCCCACTGAGAAGGAGCCACTGGACACGTTTTCCCTAAAGACTGCACTGGTCTGCTCTTCGACTTCACCCATTTGGTTGTTCAGAGGCAGAAGCTGTAGACGATCTCCAGGGGCATCGAGGAGGTCCTTTGTTGGCAAGATGGTAAAGTGGCAGAGCTGGTGAGAAGGGGGCCACAGTCGTCACCAGAGCCCCTTCTGCCTATTTTCTGTGGGTACCACACTGACAAGACAGCAATCCTAGGTTTCCCATGGCAACAGATTTACTAGCGCAGACCCAGATCTTTGGACAGTCTCACCTAATCTTGAGAAAGGCAGAAGTATCCCATACAAAGGCTTTAGGGTGGAGCCCTTTCTAGGAGTGGGAGCTGACCACAGCGGTCATGAGAAGCATCCTTGACAGTCTCAGCCTCTGCAGTTGGTCATCATCTGAGAAGTGATGTGCCCCCGATGTGCAGGTTCACATCTTCCACAAGAGCTGACTCCCTTCCCTGTCTACCAAGAGCCCAAGAGAAGAGTGTGGAGAAGAGGAAGCATTTAGAGTGAGCAGCTATTAATAAGAAAGAGGCTACATTCCCAAGAGGCATAGGCAATCCCATAGTTTACCCCGTTGCGTATCAGTGAGATTCAGTGTCAGCTCGCAAACATGGACAGTCCACAGTGCTGTAGGCCACCCTTAATCAGCTATCAGGCTAAATATCCATCTAGTCATCAAGCATGTATCTCCTTATATTGCCCACAAAACTACTTATGCAATTAAAACAATTTTTTTGGCCTCTTTTATTGTTTTTGTTTGTTTGTTTATTTTCATCTCCATCTTTATTCTTCGGCTTGTGTGGGCCTCCCATTGCAGTGACCTCTCTCTTGGACCCTGCTACTCTTCATGGCTCCTAATTGGATAAACAGTTTCTCTTTACAAAATGAGTAAGTTCTAGAAACCTGCTCAACCAAAATGTACTCTTAAAAGTCTAAGAAGGCAGACCTCATGTTCACTGTTCTTATCACAATAAAATAATATATATAACAAAAGAGATTTGGAGAAGAGAAGTCAAGGCTTCCAAGAGAGAATGTTACGGGGGGTGTTCAGAGGGTCTTTGTGTTGGGGAGTCATCCTTTTTCTCTTCCCACTGAGAAGGAGCCACTGGACACGTTTTCCCTAAAGACTGCACTGGTCTGCTCTTCGACTTCACCCATTTGGTTGTTCAGAGGCAGAAGCTGTAGACGATCTCCAGGGGCATCGAGGAGGTCCTTTGTTGGCAAGATGGTAAAGTGGCAGAGCTGGTGAGAAGGGGGCCACAGTCGTCACCAGAGCCCCTTCTGCCTATTTTCTGTGGGTACCACACTGACAAGACAGCAATCCTAGGTTTCCCATGGCAACAGATTTACTAGCGCAGACCCAGATCTTTGGACAGTCTCACCTAATCTTGAGAAAGGCAGAAGTATCCCATACAAAGGCTTTAGGGTGGAGCCCTTTCTAGGAGTGGGGAGCTGACCACAGCGGTCATGAGAAGCATCCTTGACAGTCTCAGCCTCTGCAGTTGGTCATCATCTGAGAAGTGATGTGCCCCCGATGTGCAGGTTCACATCTTCCACAAGAGCTGACTCCCTTCCCTGTCTACCAAGAGCCCAAGAGAAGAGTGTGGAGAAGAGGAAGCATTTAGAGTGAGCAGCTATTAATAAGAAAGAGGCTACATTCCCAAGAGGCATAGGCAATCCCATAGTTTACCCCGTTGCGTATCAGTGAGATTCAGTGTCAGCTCGCAAACATGGACAGTCCACAGTGCTGTAGGCCACCCTTAATCAGCTATCAGGCTAAATATCCATCTAGTCATCAAGCATGTATCTCCTTATATTGCCCACAAAACTACTTATGCAATTAAAAACAATTTTTTTGGCCTCTTTTATTGTTTTTGTTTGTTTGTTTATTTTCATCTCCATCTTTATTCTTCGGCTTGTGTGGGCCTCCCATTGCAGTGACCTCTCTCTTTGCGGAGCACCGGCTCTGCTCACATGAGCTTCAGAGCGCTGGCTCCTAATTGGACACACTCATCCAGCCACTCTCAGCACGTGGGATCTTCCTGGGCCAGGGATCAAACCGGTGCCCCTTGCATTGCAAGGCGGACTCTTTACCCACTGCACCGGAAGCCCTGTTTATGCAATATTTTTGGTCAAAAATCTTAAATCAAGATCTGGTGTCTCAAGGAAATTTTAAAGCTGGTATGCTTATGATTAACCCTCTGGCTCCCAGGCATTGGCCCTTTGACAAGTGGTTACAAAATCTTAAAGACTGTGTTATCAGGACTTACACAGGGTTGATGAGCGCTACAACTGCTGTTCTGATGTGCCCTGGTGCTTCACTATTGTTTAACTTTATTCACCCTCAGACCTCTAGGTGGGGACAGAGTCCCAGAAACTCTTGGTAGGTTTTCAGCCAGGCTTGGAGACTCCAAACCAGGGTCTGGGCAATAGGACCTGGTGGAAGGTGTGGCCTGAGGGAAAATGTTCCAACTGTGATGTTATTTCCATCCTGCTGCATATTCCTGGCTCACTGGAGACTGTCTGGGCTTCTCCCTCCTCTCTGGTCTCCTTCACTACCTTTTTAATTTCTTTTCCACTAGAATGTTGGGGCTGATGTAAATGTGGTTTTCATTTTCACATGTTTCCCATGATCCTTCAGCTGGGCTGCTTTTTAATGTCTTTGCAATAGACCAATTTGCTCTACTGGAATAGGTTGAAACCTATTTTTAGTAAAGTTTACAGAATATCTAATGATTTTTCAGTGTTCCCTTTCTTTATCTTTCTTTCCTCTTTCTTTTCTTAAAATTTGTTTTATACTGGAGTATAGTTGATTTACAAAATTGTGTTAGTTTCAGGTTTACAGCAGAGCAATTCCGCTATGCGTATGCACGCATGCATTCTTTTTCAAATTCTTTCTCCATTTGGGTTATTACAGAGAATTGAGGACGGCACAAAGGAGAATTTCTTCTTTAAATTAAATGTCCTCTGTATCTCTTCTGATAGAGTGGTTTGTGATATACCCCAAATCACATGGAGTCACAGCATCATAGAGGTATAAAAATATTTGTTTTGTTATTATTATATGTTATTCCTTCTAAAAGAGTTTTCTCCCACCCAGTGGCATCCTGGTGAAGCTGCAGTGTCTCAGCAGGGGTTTCTGAATGTGGAATTTGAGAGTCTGGACGTGGCAGGGAGCCAGCTGCCCGGTTTCAAGACCAGCTCCGCGTTGTGTCAGCTGCGTGACTTCTGCAAAATACCTTTGTTTCTGTGTGTTCAGTTTCAACATCTGTAAAATGGGGGCAAAGTATATCCCAGCTTCAACACCAACGTTTTTTCAGTCTCCCAGTCTTGTCTGACTCTTTGAGACCCAATGGACTGCATCATGCCAGCCTTCCCTGTCCTTCACCATCTCCTAGAATTTGCTCAAACTCATGTCCATTGAGTCAGTGATGCCATCCAACCATCTCATCTTCTGTCACCTTCTCCTCCTGCCCTCAATCCTTCCCAGTATCAGGGTCTTTCCCAATGAACCATCAACATAGTTACTGTTATTCTGTGCAAAGAATTTAGAGATCAGTGACTGGCAAAATTCAGCACAGAGTTGATGAAGCCCATAAATGTGTGTTGAATGCCTATAAGGTCTCAGACACTGTTCTGGGTGCAGGAAAAATAAACCAGCAAACACTTATGAACTTAAACTAGTGTGGACAATTGTTATGAAGAATGAGGAGGTAGAAAAAAGGAAGTGGGAAAGGGTATGTATACACACACACACACACATTTATGTGAGATTCACCTTAAGGAATTGACTGACACAACTGTGGAATTTGGGAAGCTGGCTAAATTTCCAACTCTTGAGTGCTGGGAAAGGCTGAAAACTCAAATAGGAGTTGATATTGCAGCCTTAAGTCTAAAATTTGTATGAGAAATTAGTGGTCAAGGATCCCAGGCAGGGTTTCTACATTTATAGTTTTGAGGAACAGTTCTTTCTTCTCTGGGAAACTTCAGTTTTCAACTTGTATGATCTTCAACTGATTGGATGAGGCACACCCACAGTATCAATGGTAATCTTTATTTAAAGTCAGCTGATGGTAGATGTCAATCACATCTGCAAAACGCCTTCACAGAAACATCTAAACTAGCATTTGATCAAACATTTAGTCACCACAGCCTAGTCAGATTAACCCACAAAAGCAGCCATCATAGGAAAGATACATACTGTATCCTTAGAGTTGGTGAGTTCTCTGAGGAGGAGGCATGTGGTCCTGTCTGCATTAAAAACCTGGACGTGGCAGAGCCAGCTGCCCGGTTTCAAGACCAGCTCCGCGTTGTGTCAGCTGCGTGACTTCTGCAAAATACCTTTGTTTCTGTGTGTTCAGTTTCAACATCTGTAAAATGGGGGCAAAGTATATCCCAGCTTCAACACCAACGTTTTTTCAGTCTCCCAGTCTTGTCTGACTCTTTGAGACCCAATGGACTGCATCATGCCAGCCTTCCTGTCCTTCACCATCTCCTAGAATTTGCTCAAACTCATGTCCATTGAGTCAGTGATGCCATCCAACCATCTCATCTTCTGTCACCTTCTCCTCCTGCCCTCAATCCTTCCCAGTATCAGGGTCTTTCCCAATGAACCATCAACATAGTTACTGTTATTCTGTGCAAAGAATTTAGAGATCAGTGACTGGCAAAATTCAGCACAGAGTTGATGAAGCCCATAAATGTGTGTTGAATGCCTATAAGGTCTCAGACACTGTTCTGGGTGCAGGAAAAATAAACCAGCAAACACTTATGAACTTAAACTAGTGTGGACAATTGTTATGAAGAATGAGGAGGTAGAAAAAAGGAAGTGGGAAAGGGTATGTATACACACACACACACACATTTATGTGAGATTCACCTTAAGGAATTGACTGACACAACTGTGGAATTTGGGAAGCTGGCTAAATTTCCAACTCTTGAGTGCTGGGAAAGGCTGAAAACTCAAATAGGAGTTGATATTGCAGCCTTAAGTCTAAAATTTGTATGAGAAATTAGTGGTCAAGGATCCCAGGCAGGGTTTCTACATTTATAGTTTTGAGGAACAGTTCTTTCTTCTCTGGGAAACTTCAGTTTTCAACTTGTATGATCTTCAACTGATTGGATGAGGCACACCCACAGTATCAATGGTAATCTTTATTTAAAGTCAGCTGATGGTAGATGTCAATCACATCTGCAAAACGCCTTCACAGAAACATCTAAACTAGCATTTGATCAAACATTTAGTCACCACAGCCTAGTCAGATTAACCCACAAAAGCAGCCATCATAGGAAAGATACATACTGTATCCTTAGAGTTGGTGAGTTCTCTGAGGAGGAGGCATGTGAGCTGAGATCTAACTAAAGCTGAAAGAGGGAGCATGCAGATCCTGGAGACAGCCAGAAACAGGGGCAGCCTGAACAATGACCTTGAGGTGGGAGTGTTTAACTCACATTGGCTACCACTTGCAAGGATCTTCTTATGGTTTGGTAATAATTTTATGCGTTTTTGTAAGTCACTCTTTTTCCATTGCTTCTCTTAAAGGCTTTATATTTATGCTTTAAACTATTTGGTTGTTTAAAATGCCTTATTAAAAACACCATATAAAAAGTAAAATGACGATGCAACTATTTACAAAGTCCGACAGACATCTCCATACCACAACGATGTCTCTAGCATTGATCATTCACTTGGGTTCTGCCACTGGAAGTTTTATTTTGCCCTGAAATACTGTTGTAGCTTATCTGTTTGTTTAAAATGATAGACAAGAAGGCATACTTGTGTGACATGTTAGCATTAAATTTTTCTGGGGTCCTTGTAAATGCACAACACACATCTGAGTGTGCACACAATGATACACCCAAACACATATGATCACTTCCTCTTCCTTCCTGAGATGGTCTTCTATGACCTCATGTGTTCGGAAAAGAGAGCTCTTGCTGGTCCTTTACTGTTTGCTTCAGAATATACTTCAGGCTTCCCAGGTGGCTCAGTGGTATGGACTCCTCCTGTGGATGCAGGAGATAAGAGATGAAGGTTCAGATCCTGGGTTCCTTGAGTAGAAAAATAGCAGCTCACTCCAGTATTCTTGTCTGGGATCATGATATAGACAGAGGAGTCTGGCGGGCTAAGGTCCATGGGGTCGCAAAGAGTCAGACACAACTGAGAGACTGAACACACATGCAGAACATACTGCCAATTTAGATGGGAAACTTCAGTTTTCAACTTGTATGATCTTCAACTGATTGGATGAGGCACACCCACAGTATCAATGGTAATCTTTATTTAAAGTCAGCTGATGGTAGATGTCAATCACATCTGCAAAACGCCTTCACAGAAACATCTAAACTAGCATTTGATCAAACATTTAGTCACCACAGCCTAGTCAGATTAACCCACAAAAGCAGCCATCATAGGAAAGATACATACTGTATCCTTAGAGTTGGTGAGTTCTCTGAGGAGGAGGCATGTGAGCTGAGATCTAACTAAAGCTGAAAGAGGGAGCATGCAGATCCTGGAGACAGCCAGAAACAGGGGCAGCCTGAACAATGACCTTGAGGTGGGAGTGTTTAACTCACATTGGCTACCACTTGCAAGGATCTTCTTATGGTTTGGTAATAATTTTATGCGTTTTTGTAAGTCACTCTTTTTCCATTGCTTCTCTTAAAGGCTTTATATTTATGCTTTAAACTATTTGGTTGTTTAAAATGCCTTATTAAAAACACCATATAAAAAGTAAAATGACGATGCAACTATTTACAAAGTCCGACAGACATCTCCATACCACAACGATGTCTCTAGCATTGATCATTCACTTGGGTTCTGCCACTGGAAGTTTTATTTTGCCCTGAAATACTGTTGTAGCTTATCTGTTTGTTTAAAATGATAGACAAGAAGGCATACTTGTGTGACATGTTAGCATTAAATTTTTCTGGGGTCCTTGTAAATGCACAACACACATCTGAGTGTGCACACAATGATACACCCAAACACATATGATCACTTCCTCTTCCTTCCTGAGATGGTCTTCTATGACCTCATGTGTTCGGAAAAGAGAGCTCTTGCTGGTCCTTTACTGTTTGCTTCAGAATATACTTCAGGCTTCCCAGGTGGCTCAGTGGTATGGACTCCTCCTGTGGATGCAGGAGATAAGAGATGAAGGTTCAGATCCTGGGTTCCTTGAGTAGAAAAATAGCAGCTCACTCCAGTATTCTTGTCTGGGATCATGATATAGACAGAGGAGTCTGGCGGGCTAAGGTCCATGGGGTCGCAAAGAGTCAGACACAACTGAGAGACTGAACACACATGCAGAACATACTGCCAATTTAGACGCATGTTCCCAGGGATAATGCTGAGGACTGGGCAAGTTTCTTGTCGTTTAAATTGTTGGAAGCACTGTGCTTTCTGTGCATTAGACTTTTCCTTTATGTTGCTCAGTTTGGTTTGCCAATGAGGTGTTGCAATTCTGAGTATGAAGGACAGCTATGTAAACTGGAGAATTCAAAGAGTGGTACCTGATAGTCAGACCTGTTGGGTGTGTAAACTTTCACATTATTCTAATGAGATGGCATTTATGATGGCAGCCTTCTGTGAACTTTCTGAAGGCAGTCACAGTAAAATTGCTGCCTGGATGTCAGATAGCCTTTTTAACTTTGAATCGTGTAACAATATACCATGGCCACGGAGAGACCAGGGCAAAATTCTTTCCCCTTAAAGAACTCAACTTTGATATTCATGTTTGAATGTGCACAATGAGTTAAAATCTATACAACGCTAGGAAAACAACACATTTTGAAAAAACTGAAAGGCAGATCATCTCCTGGGAATTTTTTTTTCTCTCGGTGAGATTTACAGCCTAATTTTGTTTCTTCGAAAAGATGAAGATGGTGTTCACTGGAGTCACCTGAGCCTGAATCTCAAAAGAAGTTCCCCCTTTGGTTTGAAATTATCCCCCTAAAGGATCAGCATCTTCTGCCTGGGTACTGGAAGCTGACATTCCCTGGAGTCAACAGAGGTGGTTGAGGCGCTTAAAGCAAGGTCCTCTGATATGGGCGAAATGGAGTGACCATACACATAGCTTTTGCATTTCCTGAGTTTTCACAGACACATCTCAGGAGCATCTAAGCATTAGACTATTAATGCTTGTTGATGCTGACCATCATTCATTTAGTTTTCAGAATATCTCTGGGACAGAACCAGACTCCCCTTTGACTTCCTTATTTTGTCAGTTTGATACTGACTGTTAGAGATGCCTTGTATCTTTCAATGAGATCCATTGATTGGATCCTTCAGGAGTTGCTTTGCACTTGGTTCCATCAATTATACCAAGTTGCTTTGTCATTGGGCAAACATCTCCTATCGACATTTCTTTCTTAAGCTCAAATAGTCCCCTTAGAAAAGCCATACTCAGAAGGGATAACTCCAAAAATCCTGCATACTTGGCATTCTGTGAAATAAAGTGTACTTTTATGCTCTTTCTTGTTTTATCCTCATAGGCGCTCTGGAATGATTTTCCCTGAATATTTTTTTAAAATAGTGAGAGCATGTTTTTTTGTTCCAGGTCCTGCATTAAAGAAAAAACTGAGTAAGGAGAGTAAGACCCGAAGCCTGAATCATGGCCTCTAATTTAATAATTCCAGGGAAACTGCCACCTCTTCATTTAAACGGGAGTCACAAATCCATATTTCTTCTCTCTCTTTTCTCCTAAGTCTGACAAGAATGGCTCTCTTCGAACTCCGCCAGCACTAAGCCAAACCTCCTAAAGGAAATTATAGTGAGGACAGGAGGGGAAGTGTGACAGTTATCAGCTCACAGTGTGACAGAGGCATCCATCACATCTGTTTTTAGGCCCTGGGTGTAGGGAAAGGAAAAAGGCAATAAAGCATAAAAGTGCAGAGGGCTTGACTGACAGGACTGTAAGCATGGTAGTTGTTACTCTCTGACGGGACCCTGTACTCCTTGTCCTCCTCACACCACGTCTGGCATCTGGTACCTTCCTGGACCCAAGGGAGGTGCAAAGCTCTGTTCTGTCAACAGTTCTTCTGGATTCTCTTTTATTGTCACTATTATGACTATTTCTCATTGAAATTTCCTGTTAAGACTGAATCAGAGAACCAGGATCTGATTATGATCGGTTCAGTTACTTCATCTTGATTGGGAGAAGTGACAACATTCATGTGTCTAGGTTGGACTGATAAGCATGAAGCGTGTCAACTCAAAATCTGTGTCCAGTAGCCCTCAAGTGATATGTAGTGGTTTTCCCTCAGTGCCGTTAGCTGAGTAACTGCTTCCGGCTCTTCCATGGAAAGAGTAAGGCAATCAGGACAGTGTACGTGTACTGTGATGCACTAAGGACTTTCTTCTGGAGGTGTGGCGGTCCTTTTAGATAATGGGTTCTGGGTCTAAATTGACTTAGTTTTTAGAAGTGTGCAAGAGGCTCTTTATCTGGGAATGGTTTTATTTCTCCTTCAGTTTTCAATGGTATTTTTTCTGGATGTAAAATTCTTCTCTGAAAATCTTTTTTCTCTTCTGGAACTTTGACTATATCATCCCACTGTATTCTCTTCTTCACTATTTCTGAAGAGAAATAGGATGACAAACCTATGGAGAATTCTTTCCATGTGATAAGTTACTTCTCTCTTGCTATTTTCAAGCTTGTCTATGTCTTTTGATATGTTTATTAATAATGATGCTTTAACTTTCCCTGCCACCATGCCCTTGTTGCCAGCCTGCAGGAACCTTGAAACTCAGCGGCTTCACGGTCACAATGTAAACCAGAAAACTAGCAGCCATGAAGCAGTATGGAGGAGGCTTGGCTCTCCTCATAAGCCCCAACTCCAAAGGGGATTGTGATTATATGACCTTCTTGGTAGTTTCCTGGGAAATACTTCTTGCAAGACCTGTTTTCACTTGACTTGAATCAGAAGTGACTCAATGCAAATAGCCTTTTTTCTAAGGAGAATTTGCCAAAAACTAAGTACAACTAGCTGCCTGTGGTAGTGATAACAGTGGAGCAAACAATAAGCACCAAAAAAAAAAAAAAAAAAATTTAAAAGGGAAAAATTTAAGAATTAGTTGCTTCCAAAAGCTCCAGCGTATTCCAGGAAAATCTGGAAGACCACGATCATGAATAGGGTTATGTGCATGCTCAGAATTCACTTCCGGCAGACTGTGAGGCTCTCTTCAAGCGGGAAGGGAAGGTTAAGCTAGAATAGTGAACTCCCTGCCCGAGACGTGTCTCAACACACGTGCAGAGCTCTTTGGAGAAGGCTGGGAGACTTTCAGGTTCCAGGAATTTTGAGGAAACCTCTGTTCAGTCATTTGCTGGATACTATGCTAAGCGGAGACTTTAGTGGCTACATGTGGCTCAGAAACAGACTCTACATAGTTCAGGAAAGTCAGTAAGTAAAGTCAGACCAGCAGAGCAATATGTACTGTGATGCACTAAGGACTTTCTTCTGGAGGTGTGGCGGTCCTTTTAGATAATGGGTTCTGGGTCTAAATTGACTTAGTTTTTAGAAGTGTGCAAGAGGCTCTTTATCTGGGAATGGTTTTATTTCTCCTTCAGTTTTCAATGGTATTTTTTCTGGATGTAAAATTCTTCTCTGAAAATCTTTTTTCTCTTCTGGAACTTTGACTATATCATCCCACTGTATTCTCTTCTTCACTATTTCTGAAGAGAAATAGGATGACAAACCTATGGAGAATTCTTTCCATGTGATAAGTTACTTCTCTCTTGCTATTTTCAAGCTTGTCTATGTCTTTTGATATGTTTATTAATAATGATGCTTTAACTTTCCCTGCCACCATGCCCTTGTTGCCAGCCTGCAGGAACCTTGAAACTCAGCGGCTTCACGGTCACAATGTAAACCAGAAAACTAGCAGCCATGAAGCAGTATGGAGGAGGCTTGGCTCTCCTCATAAGCCCCAACTCCAAAGGGGATTGTGATTATATGACCTTCTTGGTAGTTTCCTGGGAAATACTTCTTGCAAGACCTGTTTTCACTTGACTTGAATCAGAAGTGACTCAATGCAAATAGCCTTTTTTCTAAGGAGAATTTGCCAAAAACTAAGTACAACTAGCTGCCTGTGGTAGTGATAACAGTGGAGCAAACAATAAGCACCAAAAAAAAAAAAAAAAAAAATTAAAGGAAAAATTGAAGAATTAGTTGCTTCCAAAAGCTCCAGCGTATTCCAGGAAAATCTGGAAGACCACGATCATGAATAGGGTTATGTGCATGCTCAGAATTCACTTCCGGCAGACTGTGAGGCTCTCTTCAAGCGGGAAGGGAAGGTTAAGCTAGAATAGTGAACTCCCTGCCCGAGACGTGTCTCAACACACGTGCAGAGCTCTTTGGAGAAGGCTGGGAGACTTTCAGGTTCCAGGAATTTTGAGGAAACCTCTGTTCAGTCATTTGCTGGATACTATGCTAAGCGGAGACTTTAGTGGCTACATGTGGCTCAGAAACAGACTCTACATAGTTCAGGAAAGTCAGTAAGTAAAGTCAGACCAGCAGAGCAATAACCAGAAGCACAAACAACAGTTGTCTGTGGAACTTTCTAGAAAAACCAATGCATAAATAAATGTATAAATGTATCTTTAGATGAAAGGTAGTGTTTGAGCTAAATTTGGCTTCTTTTATGCAATTCTTGGTGTTTTTCTTTAGCTACACTGTCAAGGTATGCCCAAGCTTTTTCCAAAGCCATGCTTTCTCATGCTCTGACAATTACAATGAGAAGAATATGCCCTGGGTGGCCACTCGCCCAAAGACAAGGAAGAGATGGATGTCACAGATCTGAATTCAGCGTGCAGGCTAGAGCAAAGCTCAGACTACTGACAGCCTAAACTGAGCCATCATAACTAACCCCAGAAATACATGGAAGGAAAATAAATACTGTTAGAAGTCACTGAATTTGAGAAGGCTTGGCTACACAAGGTTATTGAAGTAGTGGCTGACTAATGCAGTCACTAATTGTGGAAGCAATGTGTTTTTATGACACATTCTGATTTGGCAAGTTGTTAGCCTTTCATATTAATTTTAATTTTTCTTGCATTGATCTAGATTGTAACTCTTTGGAAGTCAGGGAAAAAATTAAAGACAGGATTTAAACAAATGTAGGACATCAAGCTAATGCCCAATAAAAACTGACTAATGATAAAGTATAAAATTGTCCTGCTTTCTTTTTTTTAATGATGATTCTGTTTCCTATATCATTTTTGTTGATAATTATCAGTAATTACTAACATTCTGAACAGGTGCAGTCTCAGTTACTAGTGTAACTGAGAAAGTTAGAACTCTTTTTTTTTTAACCCCAAAGACATTTTGTATTGGGGTATAGCCAGTTAGCAATCTTGTGATCATTCCAGGTGAACAGTGAAGGGGCTTGGCTATATATATACATGTATCCACTCTCCCCCCAACCCCCTCCCATCCAGGCAGAACTCTGTTTTGAGATGAAATCTCAAACAGCTTTTCAGGTCTGCTGATAATGCTAAGCGGAGACTTTAGTGGCTACATGTGGCTCAGAAACAGACTCTACATAGTTCAGGAAAGTCAGTAAGTAAAGTCAGACCAGCAGAGCAATAACCAGAAGCACAAACAACAGTTGTCTGTGGAACTTTCTAGAAAAACCAATGCATAAATAAATGTATAAATGTATCTTTAGATGAAAGGTAGTGTTTGAGCTAAATTTGGCTTCTTTTATGCAATTCTTGGTGTTTTTCTTTAGCTACACTGTCAAGGTATGCCCAAGCTTTTTCCAAAGCCATGCTTTCTCATGCTCTGACAATTACAATGAGAAGAATATGCCCTGGGTGGCCACTCGCCCAAAGACAAGGAAGAGATGGATGTCACAGATCTGAATTCAGCGTGCAGGCTAGAGCAAAGCTCAGACTACTGACAGCCTAAACTGAGCCATCATAACTAACCCCAGAAATACATGGAAGGAAAATAAATACTGTTAGAAGTCACTGAATTTGAGAAGGCTTGGCTACACAAGGTTATTGAAGTAGTGGCTGACTAATGCAGTCACTAATTGTGGAAGCAATGTGTTTTTATGACACATTCTGATTTGGCAAGTTGTTAGCCTTTCATATTAATTTTAATTTTTCTTGCATTGATCTAGATTGTAACTCTTTGGAAGTCAGGGAAAAAATTAAAGACAGGATTTAAACAAATGTAGGACATCAAGCTAATGCCCAATAAAAACTGACTAATGATAAAGTATAAAATTGTCCTGCTTTCTTTTTTTTAATGATGATTCTGTTTCCTATATCATTTTTGTTGATAATTATCAGTAATTACTAACATTCTGAACAGGTGCAGTCTCAGTTACTAGTGTAACTGAGAAAGTTAGAACTCTTTTTTTTTTTTTAACACCAAAGACATTTTGTATTGGGGTATAGCCAGTTAGCAATCTTGTGATCATTCCAGGTGAACAGTGAAGGGGCTTGGCTATATATATACATGTATCCACTCTCCCCCCAACCCCCTCCCATCCAGGCAGAACTCTGTTTTGAGATGAAATCTCAAACAGCTTTTCAGGTCTGCTGATAATGATAGGGATAGAGTAGAACAGGTGGAGTCCTAGTGGGGGACGACAGGTAGAGGGGTGAAACCTGGGAAAGGTTGGGAGGCCAGTACGTTGATGATAAGTCAAGAGAGCTGCTCTTTGTTCAGTAAAGCAGGCTTGACTGGGCATGGACGGCTGAGGAAGGAGGAGCTGGTGAGGAAGGAATTAACGGTGTATGTCTTACACCTGTGTCTACTTGAGGGGGGCGGTCTTTTACAACCCTATATATTGCTGCCCATTCAGTCAGGGGGCGGAGCAGCAGAGCAGCACTTTCCCGCCTGCCCGTTTGCACCGCTTACAGGTACCTCACTCTAATAAATCCTTTCCTTGTCTGTCACTCTGCTTCTCGCTGAATTCTTTCTACATTGAGGCATGAAGAACCTGAGCCTCACTAGGTCCAGACCTTGGATTAAGTCCCGGCCATGTGGGTTCTAGTCCCAGACAGGGTTTTGGCCAGGATTGAGTCCTGACTACATGGATTCAGGTCCCAAGCAGGGTTTTGGCTGGGGCTGAGCCTTAGCCACGTGGGTTTGAGTCCCAAACCAGGGTGTGGCTAGGTTCAGGCCCCAGTCACATGGGTTCAAGTCCCAAACAGAGTTCTGGCTGGGTTCAAGTCCTAAGCCAGGGATTGTGGGTTTGAGTCCCAAACAGGGTTTTGGCTGGAATTCGAGCTCCAGCCACAAAGGTTCAAGTCCCAAGCAGGGTTCAATCAGGTCTGGGCCCTGGGTTTAAGTCTCAAATTGAAATAAAACCCTTTCAATAAGGTTCAGATCCTTATTAATTAGGATCCCTGTGAAACACCAATGCTACAGTACAGAATGATATTGCAGTTATTTTCTGTTTACTTTTGTTATTTAGAAAATTGATCATCTCTCAAGTCTAACTCACCATTATTTGCTAAAACGTACCTGACAAATGGCTTCTTTCTTGATGGAACCACAAGCTCAAAATGGGATAAGAGGAAATTAGAACTGTAAAGCTTCCATTATACTGAGGGAAGAAAGAGTGTGGAAATTGCCAAAACCTATACATGGCAGAACTCTTTGAGATGAAATCTCAAACAGCTTTTCAGGTCTGCTGATAATGATAGGGATAGAGTAGAACAGGTGGAGTCCTAGTGGGGGACGACAGGTAGAGGGGTGAAACCTGGGAAAGGTTGGGAGGCCAGTACGTTGATGATAAGTCAAGAGAGCTGCTCTTTGTTCAGTAAAGCAGGCTTGACTGGGCATGGACGGCTGAGGAAGGAGGAGCTGGTGAGGAAGGAATTAACGGTGTATGTCTTACACCTGTGTCTACTTGAGGGGGGCGGTCTTTTACAACCCTATATATTGCTGCCCATTCAGTCAGGGGGCGGAGCAGCAGAGCAGCACTTTCCCGCCTGCCCGTTTGCACCGCTTACAGGTACCTCACTCTAATAAATCCTTTCCTTGTCTGTCACTCTGCTTCTCGCTGAATTCTTTCTACATTGAGGCATGAAGAACCTGAGCCTCACTAGGTCCAGACCTTGGATTAAGTCCCGGCCATGTGGGTTCTAGTCCCAGACAGGGTTTTGGCCAGGATTGAGTCCTGACTACATGGATTCAGGTCCCAAGCAGGGTTTTGGCTGGGGCTGAGCCTTAGCCACGTGGGTTTGAGTCCCAAACCAGGGTGTGGCTAGGTTCAGGCCCCAGTCACATGGGTTCAAGTCCCAAACAGAGTTCTGGCTGGGTTCAAGTCCTAAGCCAGGGATTGTGGGTTTGAGTCCCAAACAGGGTTTTGGCTGGAATTCGAGCTCCAGCCACAAAGGTTCAAGTCCCAAGCAGGGTTCAATCAGGTCTGGGCCCTGGGTTTAAGTCTCAAATTGAAATAAAACCCTTTCAATAAGGTTCAGATCCTTATTAATTAGGATCCCTGTGAAACACCAATGCTACAGTACAGAATGATATTGCAGTTATTTTCTGTTTACTTTTGTTATTTAGAAAATTGATCATCTCTCAAGTCTAACTCACCATTATTTGCTAAAACGTACCTGACAAATGGCTTCTTTCTTGATGGAACCACAAGCTCAAAATGGGATAAGAGGAAATTAGAACTGTAAAGCTTCCATTATACTGAGGGAAGAAAGAGTGTGGAAATTGTTTACCTACTTTAATAAGAGAATGCTTTGTCATCAAATTAGTTTTTACTTCTCTTGAAATATTGCATTATTCTCTGTTTTTGCGCCAGTGTTTTAAGCAGAGAAAGATTTATTAAATTAAAATCAATAGTGGATATGAAGAAAGCAACTTTGGTATGACACAAAGGGACTATTAATAACAATTACCTTGTTATGCAAGGGCTTCCCAGGTGGCACAGTGGTAAAGAATATGCCTGCCAATGCATGAGACATGGGTTCAGTCCCTGGGTAGGGAAGATCCCCTGGAGGAGGAAATGGTAACCCATTCCAGTATTCTTGCCTGGGAACTCACATGGACAGAGGGGTCTGGAGAGTTAAGTCCAGGGGATGCAAAGACTCAAACATGACAGCATGTGGTCACAATAATTTTTAGGCAAGGTGAGATCTTGACCCCCAAAGCCATACCTTATGTATACCTGTTCTAACTTTGCTTCTCAAAGTTTTTGCTTCATTTAAAGTGATGGTATAATTGATATTTAAATGCTATGCTGCTATTATTGGGGAAGATTCCAACATGAAAATAGATTTCTATAGTTTATTGCATTAATGAACATCTGATTTATTATTATTTTCAAAAAGAGGAGGCATACAGACAGAACGCCTACTGGAACTCTACACTCAGCAAAACTCTCTACTCTTTATATCATTGTTAAGTGGCTTACTTCCTGGTGATTTTAGGTTATCACAGTTGGTGTCAATTTTTACTGTTTTTAAAAAGCAAGCTTTGGGAAAGTATAATTCCAAGAGACATCCTGAAATGAAGATCTGAATTTTCAATGAGCCGGTGGAAACATAAGTATCTAATTCAGTTTCCAGTTCTTACCATTTTAAGAGTACATTTTGAAAACCTAGCTTTGTCTCTGTATGCCCAGGGATGGGGGGATGATTATCTCTGAACAGGATGTAGTCAGGATTAATCAGCTAGTAGATGACAAGTGCTCTCTCTAACTGCCACTTAGGAAGAGCTGGAGTTATAAGAAAAGATACACGTGTATGTGTGTGTGGTGTATATGGGATTCCCAGGTGGCGCTACTGGTAAAGCTCCAATGCAGGGCACATAAGGGACTCCCATTCAACCTGTGGGCAGGCAAGCTTCCAGGAGAAGGGCAAGGCGACCCATTCTAGTATTCTGGCCTGGAGAATTCCATAGACAGAGGAGCCAGGCAGACTAAAGTGCATAGGGTCACAAAGAGTTGGACACGACTGAATGACTTGGCATGCACATATATTGCTACCTGTAGTATTTGACCTTTCATTTCTTTCTGTGGTCTTGAGAACCTCTCTCCTCCATTTGTATCCAGCTAATTTGGTCATTACACTGAAGATGTGCATGCATGAGATTTATTTTTTATAATGACTTAGAAGATTAATTTGGAAGGACAGAGTATATTACTTGTCCTGTTGAGTAGGTAGAAAATGAGATCAGCAATTCTTGCCTGGGAACTCACATGGACAGAGGGGTCTGGAGAGTTAAGTCCAGGGGATGCAAAGACTCAAACATGACAGCATGTGGTCACAATAATTTTAGGCAAGGTGAGATCTTGACCCCAAAGCCATACCTTATGTATACCTGTTCTAACTTTGCTTCTCAAAGTTTTTGCTTCATTTAAAGTGATGGTATAATTGATATTTAAATGCTATGCTGCTATTATTGGGAAGATTCCAACATGAAAATAGATTTCTATAGTTTATTGCATTAATGAACATCTGATTTATTATTATTTTCAAAAAGAGGAGGCATACAGACAGAACGCCTACTGGAACTCTACACTCAGCAAAACTCTCTACTCTTTATATCATTGTTAAGTGGCTTACTTCCTGGTGATTTTAGGTTATCACAGTTGGTGTCAATTTTTACTGTTTTTAAAAAGCAAGCTTTGGGAAAGTATAATTCCAAGAGACATCCTGAAATGAAGATCTGAATTTTCAATGAGCCGGTGGAAACATAAGTATCTAATTCAGTTTCCAGTTCTTACCATTTTAAGAGTACATTTTGAAAACCTAGCTTTGTCTCTGTATGCCCAGGGATGGGGGGATGATTATCTCTGAACAGGATGTAGTCAGGATTAATCAGCTAGTAGATGACAAGTGCTCTCTCTAACTGCCACTTAGGAAGAGCTGGAGTTATAAGAAAAGATACACGTGTATGTGTGTGTGGTGTATATGGGATTCCCAGGTGGCGCTACTGGTAAAGCTCCAATGCAGGGCACATAAGGGACTCCCATTCAACCTGTGGGCAGGCAAGCTTCCAGGAGAAGGGCAAGGCGACCCATTCTAGTATTCTGGCCTGGAGAATTCCATAGACAGAGGAGCCAGGCAGACTAAAGTGCATAGGGTCACAAAGAGTTGGACACGACTGAATGACTTGGCATGCACATATATTGCTACCTGTAGTATTTGACCTTTCATTTCTTTCTGTGGTCTTGAGAACCTCTCTCCTCCATTTGTATCCAGCTAATTTGGTCATTACACTGAAGATGTGCATGCATGAGATTTATTTTTTTTAATGACTTAGAAGATTAATTTGGAAGGACAGAGTATATTACTTGTCCTGTTGAGTAGGTAGAAAATGAGATCAGCAATTGAAATCACAGCTGGCTTCCTTCTGTGCTCTGTGAACTCAAGAGGCTCAGGCTGAGGGTGTCACAGTCTTGCCAGCTTCACTGGAGAGGGGAAGAGGATGTGTGTCACTATTATCCTCGCTCTAGACCGTCGGCTCAGCCAAAATGTAAGACCAGCTTGAAGTTCTGCATTCCCTTTCCATCGCAAGCCTCATTCTTTCCTCAGGCACTCAATTACTTAAATTACAGAACTGGCAGTGACTTTTCAATTTCAGAAAGCTAATTGAATGTAGTTGTAAGAGATGGAAGACCCATGATGCTCCAGGGAGAGCCCTGTAAATTCCACTGAGAGTGTTACAAACAATGGGCTCCGAAAGAGGTCTGGTGGTTAAAGAAGAGGGGATTCAGTGGAAAGTTTGTTGCTGTCCTTGAAATTCCTGCTTTGGATCATTACTGAATGAGGTCTGTTAGTTCACCTTTTTTTAATTGGTGGTGGTGTTCAGTTGCTAAGTTGTGTCCGACTCTTTGTGACCCTGTGGGTTGCAGCGGGCCAGGCTCGCCTGGCCTTCACTTGCTCCTGGGGCTTGCTCACTCAGACTCATGTCCAGTGAGTCAGTGATGTTGTTCAAGTGCCACATCATCTGCCACCTTGTTTATTTATTTACTTTTGGCTGCCCTGGGTCTTCATTGCTGCGTGGGCTTTTCTCTAGTTGTGGCAAGTGGTGGTGCACAGGCTTCTCAGGGACTTGGCTTCTCCTGCTGTGGAACCCAGGGGCTAGGGCGTGTGGGCTATAGTAGCTGTGGCCCCAGCCTCTAGAGCACAGGCTCAGTAGGTGTGGCATAGGAGCTTAGTCCCTCCAGGGCATGTGGGACCTTCATAGATTGCGGATCAAACCTGTATTCCCTGTATCAGCAGGTGGAACTACTGAGTCACCAGAGCAACTCTGTGAGTCCACTTCTGAGTCTCACTTATTGATAGCATTAGTGGTAATGTTGGTGATAATGTGGGTGATATGATGACAGTGAATCAGGCAACACTGGAGGGTGCAGTGGTGTCTTTGATAGCCTGGGATGCTGTAATCAAGTACCATAAACTGGCTGCTTTGCACCACAGTCATGTTTTTCTCAGATTTCTGGAGGCTGGAAGTGCCAAATCAGGGTGCCTGCGTGATCGGGCTCTGGTGAGACCCCACTTCCCACAGAAGACTGCCTTGTATCCTCACAGGGTCAAAAGTGAGCACACTATCCCTCTGGCTTCTTCTTACAAAGTCCATATCACATCATGTGCTCTACACTTGTGGCCTAATTCAAAGGCCCCATCTTCAAATACCAGCACATTGGGGTTCAGGTTCAACATATACATTTTGAGGTTGACATAAATGTTCAGTCCTTTGCTAGCAGTAAAAACAACAACTCATCTTTCAAAAAATGGTATTTTATAAACACACACATACACAACACATCTTTCAAGTGGTATTTTACAAAGGCACACACACACACACACAACACCAAAACATGTCAGAGTGAATGATTTTATGGAAATGAGAACACAAGTTTAATAGTAGGACCTTCCAACTGGGAACTACTGACTGAAATGTCTGCATTGGCAGCTACTCTAATGATACAACCTTGACCAGAACAGAGTTAATACTTTCTCCACTTGGTTACACTTTAGGCAGATTTCTTCCTGACTAGAGGTCCCTGATGCTCATTTTCTTAGAGCCCATGTGCTTTAGAAGACTAGCAGTTGTAAACTCTTTGCTCCTTGAAACGTATGTAAATCTTAGCCCAGTTTCTCACCAGTTTTACAACGCAGGAAATGTCTTTCTCAAGGACTTGAGAGCCTTCTCTTGAAAACTTAAACATTAAGTAAGAAACACTGTGAGGTGCCTATCTCCTGTCTCTGTGGGACGTCGAACCGCCCAACTTGGAGGGGCGCCAAGTGGGAATCTGATGGCACAATTACAGTGAAAACCATTCTCAAATATGGCAGGAGAAGAAGGGGATGACCGACGATGAAATAGCTGGGTAGCATTACCAACACAGTGGGCATGCGTTTGAGCAAACTCTGGGAGATGATGCAGGACAGGGAGCCCTGACATACTGCAGTCCATGGGATCTGAAAGAATTGATCATGACTTAGGGACTGAACACCAACCAATGCATATCCTCGATCAGTGCCTCCCCTCCTGCCCTGCTGTCTCTTTGATCAACTTATCTTCATGCTCTAATCCCTCCCCACCTTTGGTTTCAAGTGGAATTAGTTCCTTTAAGATCTATCTCCCATTGCATTAGCCTGAATAAAATCTTCACTGCCATCCCCGAATCCACTTGAGAATTGTAAGATGCGAACTGGTTTAGAAGATCACATCATTTGTGCTCTCCCTTGTGGCCTAATTCAAAGGCCCCATCTTCAAATACCAGCACATTGGGGTTCAGGTTCAACATATACATTTTGAGGTTGACATAAATGTTCAGTCCTTTGCTAGCAGTAAAAACAACAACTCATCTTTCAAAAAATGGTATTTTATAAACACACACATACACAACACATCTTTCAAGTGGTATTTTACAAAGGCACACACACACACACACACAACACCAAAACATGTCAGAGTGAATGATTTTATGGAAATGAGAACACAAGTTTAATAGTAGGACCTTCCAACTGGGAACTACTGACTGAAATGTCTGCATTGGCAGCTACTCTAATGATACAACCTTGACCAGAACAGAGTTAATACTTTCTCCACTTGGTTACACTTTAGGCAGATTTCTTCCTGACTAGAGGTCCCTGATGCTCATTTTCTTAGAGCCCATGTGCTTTAGAAGACTAGCAGTTGTAAACTCTTTGCTCCTTGAAACGTATGTAAATCTTAGCCCAGTTTCTCACCAGTTTTACAACGCAGGAAATGTCTTTCTCAAGGACTTGAGAGCCTTCTCTTGAAAACTTAAACATTAAGTAAGAAACACTGTGAGGTGCCTATCTCCTGTCTCTGTGGGAGGTGGAGGGGCCTAACTTGGATGGGTGCCAACTAGAAATCTGATGGCACAATTACAGTGAAAACCATTCTCAAATATGGCAGGAGAAGAAGGGGATGACCGACGATGAAATAGCTGGGTAGCATTACCAACACAGTGGGCATGCGTTTGAGCAAACTCTGGGAGATGATGCAGGACAGGGAGCCCTGACATACTGCAGTCCATGGGATCTGAAAGAATTGATCATGACTTAGGGACTGAACACCAACCAATGCATATCCTCGATCAGTGCCTCCCCTCCTGCCCTGCTGTCTCTTTGATCAACTTATCTTCATGCTCTAATCCCTCCCCACCTTTGGTTTCAAGTGGAATTAGTTCCTTTAAGATCTATCTCCCATTGCATTAGCCTGAATAAAATCTTCCTTACCTGCTAATCCTTTATCCCCTGCGATTTTTACCTTGACATTTTACACTTGAGAATTGAAGTAACAAAGCCCATACAGACAAGAAGATACAGGATAGGCAAAGAAGACTGAGGAAGCTTTAGGGAGATTGTACATGGAAAGTAGGGGTAACTATATTCTCCTAACACTGAAAGATAGTTGGGAATCTACATTTCGAATATAATTCTACTTAGAAAATAAGCTCAAATCCATTACTCAGAATATAAGAGATTATAGAAAATATAGAGGTGTTTACAGTTGTGGGTAATAGGTTGCTGTATTTCCTCAAAGTGCCTCAGATTAGAAGATGGTTCCAAAGGAGAATTGCTGAAGACTTAAAACTACAGGAAAGAAATCTCGTCTCCTTTGTTTTTTGATAACGTTCTTGTTTTGTTTGCAGGAGAAACCATCATTATATGTGGCTGTTATAAAAATTTCACATTGGTAACAGTGAAAACCAGAAATTACAGAATCTAAAGTTTAAAAATCCCTGGATATCTGTAGTGAATGTTGTACAGTAGGATGATTAACCTCTTGAAATTACATCAAGATATTGTTCAAACCAGAGATTTCTAAGTAATCATTTTCTTTAACTTATAGCTATTAATTTTAATTTAGTATGGTCATTTTGGCATAAATATATACAATGATCTTTTCCTTTTTATTTTCAACAAAGTATTATTTGCCAAGTGCTGTGATTCAGGCATAGATCTAGATTTTCTAGAAAACATAAAATAAAAGTTGCACTTCTTCTCCTTAGGACACACATGGCTTAATGGTAAAATGAGGAGAAGAAAATGTATAAACCAATAGCTTAATGCCATATAGTAAATGCCATATAGTAAATGACCTAAGGGCTTCCCTGGTAGTCCAGTAATTAAGAATCTGCCTTGCAATGCAGGGGATGTGGATTCAATCGCTGTTTGGGGAGCTAAGATCCATATGCCACAGCACAACTAAGCTCGTGCACTTCAACTAGAGATCTCACCGGCCGCAACTAAGGTCTGACTCAGTCGAATAAATAAATACATATTGAAAAAAATAACCTTGGAGCCTATAGATGTAAACTTAGATTTTACCATCCCACTATGCCCTCTTTGTTGTCCTTTAAAATAATCCAAATAATCCACAGAGATGTTCATAAATTTGTTGCATATAGTTTTATACAATCATTCACTTAGGAGATATCTATTGAGCACTGATGCACTGGCATTGTTTGAAGTGTGGAGAATTTAGTGGGATAAAAGCAGGCCAAGCTCTTTCTGTACCATGAGAAAGAGAAAAGGATAAATAAATAGAAGAGAGGTGTAAAGATGGGTAGTTATGACAGAGTCTATAAAGGAGACAGTGGGAGAGGGTAATGGATGATGAGGGGAGAGTGCGGTTTTATGCAGGGTACTCAAGGAAGGCCTCTCTGATCAGGGGCCACCTGAACACAGAGCTGAAGCAAAGGAAGAGACAGGGAATGGAAAGTCAGAGCGGAAGTCAGGGCCAATGCATAGAGGCCTTGGAGGTGAGGCAAGAGTTTCGAATTTTATTTGATCTGTTTTGAGGAGCCTTGGAGAGTTGAGAGTGATGTGCTCTGGACCAAGGAACATTTCATAAGGATAACTCTGAGCAATGTGACAGGCAGAGAATTACTCGGGAGGAAGGTACTGACATCACCCAGGTGAGAGCTGATGGTGGTTCAGATGAGCATTTCTCAACCTTGGCAGTGTTGACTTCTGGGGAGGATAATTCTGTCCTGTAGGAGGTATCCTGTGCACTGTAAGGTGTTCAGCAGCATTGCTGACTTCTACACACAGATGCCAATAGTGTGCACAGTGATGCGCACAGTGATGGCAAAAATGTCTCCAGCCATCATCCTGTTTGTAGGGAACAGGAAAATGTGTCGGTGGCTCATATTTTATGGGTAAGGGAAAAAATGAGGCATGAATAATGCTGCATCATGTAAATGCCACACAGGAAGTCAAATCATAAGGGTCCCTTCCATTCCTCCCTCTTTTGTCTCTGTTAGAACGAATGCCAAAGGAACTGAAGCAAGGGCAGACATGGAATGGACAGTCACCGAGTGTTCAACTAAGGTCTGACTCAGTCGAATAAATAAATACATATTGAAAAAAATAACCTTGGAGCCTATAGATGTAAACTTAGATTTTACCATCCCACTATGCCCTCTTTGTTGTCCTTTAAAATAATCCAAATAATCCACAGAGATGTTCATAAATTTGTTGCATATAGTTTTATACAATCATTCACTTAGGAGATATCTATTGAGCACTGATGCACTGGCATTGTTTGAAGTGTGGAGAATTTAGTGGGATAAAAGCAGGCCAAGCTCTTTCTGTACCATGAGAAAGAGAAAAGGATAAATAAATAGAAGAGAGGTGTAAAGATGGGTAGTTATGACAGAGTCTATAAAGGAGACAGTGGGAGAGGGTAATGGATGATGAGGGGAGAGTGCGGTTTTATGCAGGGTACTCAAGGAAGGCCTCTCTGATCAGGGGCCACCTGAACACAGAGCTGAAGCAAAGGAAGAGACAGGGAATGGAAAGTCAGAGCGGAAGTCAGGGCCAATGCATAGAGGCCTTGGAGGTGAGGCAAGAGTTTCGAATTTTATTTGATCTGTTTTGAGGAGCCTTGGAGAGTTGAGAGTGATGTGCTCTGGACCAAGGAACATTTCATAAGGATAACTCTGAGCAATGTGACAGGCAGAGAATTACTCGGGAGGAAGGTACTGACATCACCCAGGTGAGAGCTGATGGTGGTTCAGATGAGCATTTCTCAACCTTGGCAGTGTTGACTTCTGGGGAGGATAATTCTGTCCTGTAGGAGGTATCCTGTGCACTGTAAGGTGTTCAGCAGCATTGCTGACTTCTACACACAGATGCCAATAGTGTGCACAGTGATGCGCACAGTGATGGCAAAAATGTCTCCAGCCATCATCCTGTTTGTAGGGAACAGGAAAATGTGTCGGTGGCTCATATTTTATGGGTAAGGGAAAAAATGAGGCATGAATAATGCTGCATCATGTAAATGCCACACAGGAAGTCAAATCATAAGGGTCCCTTCCATTCCTCCCTCTTTTGTCTCTGTTAGAACGAATGCCAAAGGAACTGAAGCAAAAGGGCAGACATGGAATGGACAGTCACCGAGTGTTCAGTTGCTTGCCTAGATCGAAAAAGGAAACTGTAACTGTTAATGTCAAAATATATTATTGTTATGTTATTGTTATGTTATGTTATTGTTATGTATGTTATGTTAATAATTAATTATCATGAGAATTAGTTATTCTTCCCCTGGAGAAGGGAATGGTAACCCACTCCAGTGTTCTTGCTAGGAGAATCCCACGGACAGAGGAGCCTGGCAGGCTATAGTCCATGGGGTCAGAAAGAGTCAGACATGACTGAGCAACTAACACAACAACGTCATGACAACATTATGGAGAGGATTCTTTTTTCTTTCTTTTTTCAGATAAGGACATTGAAATTCAGAAGGATGACATCATTTTTCGAGGTCCTGTTGGCTAGTGGTTGCGTAGCAGGTCAAGATTCAAATTCATGTTTACAGAATCTAGAAACATCAACTATTAGCCAGTTTATTGCTCTACCTTCCATGTCCCTTGCTTTCTTTACTTACCAGGAGATGCAGCCCTGAAAAGAAACAGAAGGGAGAGAAGAGGAAGGAAAGATGTCAGAGGAAGGAGGGTGGTGAATCAGTGAAGCTGGAGGCACTTAATTTGGTTAACTGGATCAATGCTGACATTGTTACCCAGAAGGCGCTTGAACAAATGGACTTGTTGGATATACTTTATGCAATTGAAATTGTTTTGTATTGATTATTTTGATTTTGGGCAACTAAACAGCATTTTGGTATATTTAACATTTCAATTTTAAAAGGAAGATAGTTTGAAACTTTTAGGAACAATATCCTTTCAATAAAGAGCCCAATTTCAATTTTAAAAGGAATGCATAGTTTGATGGTGGTTTTCAGATGAGCATTTCTCAACCTTGGCAGTGTTGACTTCTGGGGAGGATAATTCTGTCCTGTAGGAGGTATCCTGTGCACTGTAAGGTGTTCAGCAGCATTGCTGACTTCTACACACAGATGCCAATAGTGTGCACAGTGATGCGCACAGTGATGGCAAAAATGTCTCCAGCCATCATCCTGTTTGTAGGGAACAGGAAAATGTGTCGGTGGCTCATATTTTATGGGTAAGGGAAAAAATGAGGCATGAATAATGCTGCATCATGTAAATGCCACACAGGAAGTCAAATCATAAGGGTCCCTTCCATTCCTCCCTCTTTTGTCTCTGTTAGAACGAATGCCAAAGGAACTGAAGCAAAAGGGCAGACATGGAATGGACAGTCACCGAGTGTTCAGTTGCTTGCCTAGATCGAAAAAGGAAACTGTAACTGTTAATGTCAAAATATATTATTGTTATGTTATTGTTATGTTATGTTATTGTTATGTATGTTATGTTAATAATTAATTATCATGAGAATTAGTTATTCTTCCCCTGGAGAAGGGAATGGTAACCCACTCCAGTGTTCTTGCTAGGAGAATCCCACGGACAGAGGAGCCTGGCAGGCTATAGTCCATGGGGTCAGAAAGAGTCAGACATGACTGAGCAACTAACACAACAACGTCATGACAACATTATGGAGAGGATTCTTTTTTCTTTCTTTTTTCAGATAAGGACATTGAAATTCAGAAGGATGACATCATTTTTCGAGGTCCTGTTGGCTAGTGGTTGCGTAGCAGGTCAAGATTCAAATTCATGTTTACAGAATCTAGAAACATCAACTATTAGCCAGTTTATTGCTCTACCTTCCATGTCCCTTGCTTTCTTTACTTACCAGGAGATGCAGCCCTGAAAAGAAACAGAAGGGAGAGAAGAGGAAGGAAAGATGTCAGAGGAAGGAGGGTGGTGAATCAGTGAAGCTGGAGGCACTTAATTTGGTTAACTGGATCAATGCTGACATTGTTACCCAGAAGGCGCTTGAACAAATGGACTTGTTGGATATACTTTATGCAATTGAAATTGTTTTGTATTGATTATTTTGATTTTGGGCAACTAAACAGCATAGCTTTTAAGGTATATTTAACATTTCAATTTTAAAAGGAAGATAGTTTGAAACTTTTTAGGGAACAATATCCTTTCAATAAAGAGCCCAATTTCAGTGCCAGTGACATTTTTCAAGAGTTATGTTTCTGACCTATGCTCATCCAAACTCAAATTATTCCATAATGCTTTCATGTTCTTGCTAAGGTGTCCATATTTCTCCCTAAAGCAGTAGATAGTTACGCTCTTTCCTGATTGATGTGTTGCCTTTTATCAACCTGACTAAGTGGGAGACAAGATGGATTAGAGCAGAGTTCAGTCTCTGAGTAGCTGAGGCTCTATGAGGTATAAAATTTCCGTGCTAACCATTGTTCCAAATTCTGTAGGTTTGCTCATTCTGAAAAAACACATTATTAACCCTTATGTAGAATGTCTTGGAACATACATTAGAATATTTTAATAATTTAAAAATAAAATTCAAACACCTATCTATTCAAAGATATAACATTGTTATATCTTTGATATAACAAGATATCAACATATTGAATGTTGATATAACATTTTTGAAATGAAGCTAAATATGGGAAAAAATTTTTCCGAAACTCTTGAACTTTTCTCCAGTCATGCATTTTCTGGCCTCTGTGCTTACAGTCTCACCATCACAAACCCACTCTTTTCACACACACACACACACACACACACTGGCATCCATGTTGGATCCTGGAACCAATCCCCCATGGACAGCAAGAGGCAACTGTATATGAGTATATATGTGCAAGTACATATGTATGTATATACGTAAGTGTCTATAAACATAATACAGTAAAAATACTTAGGTTTCTTTCTCTAGTCAAACCCAATTCTTGGACAGAAACTTCAGATTTTCTTGAGTATATAAAGCATGATCATAAAGGTCAGCCACTTTCCTTACAAAGGAAAGTAATGTGGAAAATGTGCTGATACATTGCCAAAAATTTCCATTACGACATGAAGAAGGCGCTTGAAAAATTCAGTGAATGGACATTTTGTTCGGATAATGCTGACATTGTTACCCAGAAGGCGCTTGAACAAATGGACTTGTTGGATATACTTTATGCAATTGAAATTGTTTTGTATTGATTATTTTGATTTTGGGCAACTAAACAGCATAGCTTTTAAGGTATATTTAACATTTCAATTTTAAAAGGAAGATAGTTTGAAACTTTTTAGGGAACAATATCCTTTCAATAAAGAGCCCAATTTCAGTGCCAGTGACATTTTTCAAGAGTTATGTTTCTGACCTATGCTCATCCAAACTCAAATTATTCCATAATGCTTTCATGTTCTTGCTAAGGTGTCCATATTTCTCCCTAAAGCAGTAGATAGTTACGCTCTTTCCTGATTGATGTGTTGCCTTTTATCAACCTGACTAAGTGGGAGACAAGATGGATTAGAGCAGAGTTCAGTCTCTGAGTAGCTGAGGCTCTATGAGGTATAAAATTTCCGTGCTAACCATTGTTCCAAATTCTGTAGGTTTGCTCATTCTGAAAAAACACATTATTAACCCTTATGTAGAATGTCTTGGAACATACATTAGAATATTTTAATAATTTAAAAATAAAATTCAAACACCTATCTATTCAAAGATATAACATTGTTATATCTTTGATATAACAAGATATCAACATATTGAATGTTGATATAACATTTTTGAAATGAAGCTAAATATGGGAAAAAATTTTTCCGAAACTCTTGAACTTTTCTCCAGTCATGCATTTTCTGGCCTCTGTGCTTACAGTCTCACCATCACAAACCCACTCTTTTCACACACACACACACACACACACACTGGCATCCATGTTGGATCCTGGAACCAATCCCCCATGGACAGCAAGAGGCAACTGTATATGAGTATATATGTGCAAGTACATATGTATGTATATACGTAAGTGTCTATAAACATAATACAGTAAAAATACTTAGGTTTCTTTCTCTAGTCAAACCCAATTCTTGGACAGAAACTTCAGATTTTCTTGAGTATATAAAGCATGATCATAAAGGTCAGCCACTTTCCTTACAAAGGAAAGTAATGTGGAAAATGTGCTGATACTTGTTTTTTATTGTCCCAGAAAATGAATTTTAGGCTTACATGAGCTGCTTTAATGTGGTATTCTTTTTTAAAATGACACCTTTGAGGTTTATTAACAGAAGTGGCTTTTAATTCAAAACAAAGTGATACAATTCTGGAATATTCTCTATCTACCTGGTGAATTAGTTATTCCCCAAGTACTATTGAGACCATCTACTGGATTATTTTTCTTTCTCCTGTCCTCTCTCATGTTACAATTCTCTCCATTTATGAATGGAGATGATCTCACACACCTCCTTGGTAGGTGTACTCATATGTGCCTGCTAATTCTTTTTTAAACCTTCTCTTTAAAAAAAAAAAAAAGTTCCCTGTGCCATACAATAGGTTCTCTTTGTTGCTGTTCAGTCACTCAGTGGTGTCTGATTCAGTTGTGGCCCCATGGACTGGAGCAGGCCACGCTTCCCTGTCCTCCACTATCTCCCTGAGTTTGCTTAGATTCATGTCCACTGAGTCAGTGATGCTATCTAATCATCCTGTTCTCTGTCTCTCCCTTCTCCTTCTGCCTTCTGTTTCCTCGCAGCAGGGTCTTTTCCAATGAGTTGGCTCTTCACAGCAGGTTCCCAAAGTATTGGAGCTTCAGCTTCAACCTAAAGAAATGCTGGAGAACACTAGCCAGGCACGGGATAGATGAATTTACTTCTTCTTGGTATGAAGGAGACATAAAAACTCCACAGAAGCCGGGAGCCCTGAGACTCATTGACCTTCTACCTTAAAGTCAGCTGGCATTTCCTTTAGAATGGTCAGCTACCAACAGCGTGAATTTTTTTCCCTCTTTAAAAAATCATGCTTATAGACATATCTGGGCTTCCTAGAATACACATGCGATAATTTTCAATTAATACTGATAGGAGTATAAGCCAGAATGAATGTTTAAGTGGTCCCTTGCAGTGGCTTGTCCTCCATGCTGGGAGTCCAACCAGGGGACCTCACAGCATCTCACCACACCCTTCATAACATGCAACCCAAGACACCTGCCTGCTCCAGGTTTCGCTAATGCAAGGCTCAGCAGCATTTACGTAGTTCTTTCTCCTGTTGATTTTTGAGTTCCTCCAGCTGTAACTATATATGTAGATCTGTCGTGGGCACCGTGTTCCAAGTTTACTCTGATTACTATTCTCACTAGTTCTCGCTAAGAGAAACTATATTACATAGCTCAGAGACTTTTCCGCGAACACGGCATCGGACCTCGACAATAAAGTATCGTGGTCTCAAGTATTGTCAAACCAAGAGTGGGTTTATTAATCATCAAATAAAGGCAAGCACAAGTAATTAGAAATAATCAGAACTCAATCAAATGTAAACTGATGTTCTACCCCAGAGCTGGAGAGTCTCGACCCCATCGGGCTCAGCCGATCTCCATGGGAGAGGCTACTGCACAATCCTCCCCCCACCCCTTTTTATGTTTTTTCCAATTAGCAATCTCAAGCTAATTACTAATCATGAAGAAGCTTTTGTCTCTCTAGAAGTGTAAAAGAGGTCATCACCAGGAGGAGAAACATTCTTACAATTCTTAAGTTACAAAGGGTGCTGGGAGTTTGTAAAGTGTTTCATTAGCATTAAAAAGTGGTAAGAGGAAGAACCTTTGTGCTCTGTATTTGGTCTCAGAGAGGTGAGGCTTGCAGGCAAACTTATCCTTAGTGTGAGGAGACAATTGTCTGTTTAGCCTGGATATCTTTCTTAATTTTTGTGAGAAATGAACATGTCCAAGGTGTCCATAACAGATCCAAATGCTCATCTCTTTTAGTCATTTGCCTTTAATGTCTGTTTCTCCTTTTTCTGTGCTTGTTCACAAGGTTGCCATACTGAAGGCATTGTCTTGATCACACAATAATATTGGTGTTTGAAACCATGCCCCACCTATGGTTCCACTTGCCCAGCTCCATCTTCCATAGTAATTATCACCTTCTGTTCCCTGTATGATTAACCTATTGATTGTGCTTATATTTCATTGCCTGTGTCCTTTCACTAGACTCTAATGACAGAGACTTTTGCCTTTTTGGATTATTAAGGCATCCCATTTGGAACATGGTAAATGTGCAAAAGCTGAAGGATGTGTGACTACCTAGCCCTTTCACCATTCTTGTGAGTGCTGACTATACTGTACTCCCCCAGACATCCATCTCTGTCAGTCAGTGGAGCTGGAGATTCATAAAAACTGAAGAAAAAAAGGACAAATAAAACTTTCCCCAAAGTGCACAGGTGTTGAATAGTGGATTCAAGATCCAATCAACCTGATCTCTAAGCTCTTTTCTAATTCTTCAACACGGTCGGACCTCGACAATAAAGTATCGTGGTCTCAAGTATTGTCAAACCAAGAGTGGGTTTATTAATCATCAAATAAAGGCAAGCACAAGTAATTAGAAATAATCAGAACTCAATCAAATGTAAACTGATGTTCTACCCCAGAGCTGGAGAGTCTCGACCCCATCGGGCTCAGCCGATCTCCATGGGAGAGGCTACTGCACAATCCTCCCCCCACCCCTTTTTATGTTTTTTCCAATTAGCAATCTCAAGCTAATTACTAATCATGAAGAAGCTTTTGTCTCTCTAGAAGTGTAAAAGAGGTCATCACCAGGAGGAGAAACATTCTTACAATTCTTAAGTTACAAAGGGTGCTGGGAGTTTGTAAAGTGTTTCATTAGCATTAAAAAGTGGTAAGAGGAAGAACCTTTGTGCTCTGTATTTGGTCTCAGAGAGGTGAGGCTTGCAGGCAAACTTATCCTTAGTGTGAGGAGACAATTGTCTGTTTAGCCTGGATATCTTTCTTAATTTTTGTGAGAAATGAACATGTCCAAGGTGTCCATAACAGATCCAAATGCTCATCTCTTTTAGTCATTTGCCTTTAATGTCTGTTTCTCCTTTTTCTGTGCTTGTTCACAAGGTTGCCATACTGAAGGCATTGTCTTGATCACACAATAATATTGGTGTTTGAAACCATGCCCCACCTATGGTTCCACTTGCCCAGCTCCATCTTCCATAGTAATTATCACCTTCTGTTCCCTGTATGATTAACCTATTGATTGTGCTTATATTTCATTGCCTGTGTCCTTTCACTAGACTCTAATGACAGAGACTTTTGCCTTTTTGGATTATTAAGGCATCCCATTTGGAACATGGTAAATGTGCAAAAGCTGAAGGATGTGTGACTACCTAGCCCTTTCACCATTCTTGTGAGTGCTGACTATACTGTACTCCCCCAGACATCCATCTCTGTCAGTCAGTGGAGCTGGAGATTCATAAAAACTGAAGAAAAAAAGGACAAATAAAACTTTCCCCAAAGTGCACAGGTGTTGAATAGTGGATTCAAGATCCAATCAACCTGATCTCTAAGCTCTTTTCTAATTCTTCACCACCTTCCTAGGCCTCTCATTATCTAGAACATGCTAGTCTCTCTGGATATCGCCAAATAGCCTGCCCTGATATTTGATCACAGTTAACATTTTTTTCAGCAAATAGAATAAGTTCATGTCATTTAATTTGTTACTGAAAGGGACACAGAGACAGAGAACTAGAGAATATTTTCTTTACCCTCAATGAGCAATCAGAGATGAATGCATAAAAACAAGAATACAAGGATACGTTGTCACACTGGGAGCCGTGAATCATTTATTTTGAGAGAGGTAAGGAAGTCTTCATGAAAGAAGTGACTCTGAATCTAGATGGTGAAAATACAGTAAGAATTTTGATAGGAAGAAACAAGGGTCTTAGCATTCCTGGAAGACGTGAAATCCCGAACCAAGACACGGTTAGAACACTTCTGGATGCAATCTAGGGATGGTGATTCTTTTATTTTGGTTGGGAGGTAGGACAAACACGATATAGGACTGGAGATGGTTATCTTAGGAACCTGGTGATTTATTCTGTAGGTAAAGGGGAACTATGGACAGGTTTAAGCCAGGAAAGTTATGTACTGAGAATGATGCTTTCAGAAAATAACATAGACCATTCTAGGAGAGCAAATAGAAGAAAGTGCCACTGCTTGTGAATGAATAGTCCGTTGCTCTCCCCGCATCTTTTCAGAGGCCATATGTGAAGTGGCTTTGTCTCTGAGTGCTGTGTCAGGGAGGAAGAAGGGAGAAGAAGGTAGTGATGGTTTCGGGTTGTGGCTACAGCATACTCACCAACCTCTGTGCTCTCTCTAGCTTTAGTGGCTGCATATACATTGCGAGGCAGGAGGTGAGAAGTGTATGAAGTGAGAAAAAGGCAAGATGTGGATGAGCAGTAGCCATGAACAACAGGAGGGCCTGGGAGTTACTGCTTCAGTGGGTTCCTCGATTGATAGCTTGGCAGCAACTGGATCTATTGACCATTCTTGTGACAACAGACATCATTCCAGCGGACTGAAAAAGGGTAAAACTTTCCCCAAAGTGCACAGGTGTTGAATAGTGGATTCAAGATCCAATCAACCTGATCTCTAAGCTCTTTTCTAATTCTTCACCACCTTCCTAGGCCTCTCATTATCTAGAACATGCTAGTCTCTCTGGATATCGCCAAATAGCCTGCCCTGATATTTGATCACAGTTAACATTTTTTTCAGCAAATAGAATAAGTTCATGTCATTTAATTTGTTACTGAAAGGGACACAGAGACAGAGAACTAGAGAATATTTTCTTTACCCTCAATGAGCAATCAGAGATGAATGCATAAAAACAAGAATACAAGGATACGTTGTCACACTGGGAGCCGTGAATCATTTATTTTGAGAGAGGTAAGGAAGTCTTCATGAAAGAAGTGACTCTGAATCTAGATGGTGAAAATACAGTAAGAATTTTGATAGGAAGAAACAAGGGTCTTAGCATTCCTGGAAGACGTGAAATCCCGAACCAAGACACGGTTAGAACACTTCTGGATGCAATCTAGGGATGGTGATTCTTTTATTTTGGTTGGGAGGTAGGACAAACACGATATAGGACTGGAGATGGTTATCTTAGGAACCTGGTGATTTATTCTGTAGGTAAAGGGGAACTATGGACAGGTTTAAGCCAGGAAAGTTATGTACTGAGAATGATGCTTTCAGAAAATAACATAGACCATTCTAGGAGAGCAAATAGAAGAAAGTGCCACTGCTTGTGAATGAATAGTCCGTTGCTCTCCCCGCATCTTTTCAGAGGCCATATGTGAAGTGGCTTTGTCTCTGAGTGCTGTGTCAGGGAGGAAGAAGGGAGAAGAAGGTAGTGATGGTTTCGGGTTGTGGCTACAGCATACTCACCAACCTCTGTGCTCTCTCTAGCTTTAGTGGCTGCATATACATTGCGAGGCAGGAGGTGAGAAGTGTATGAAGTGAGAAAAAGGCAAGATGTGGATGAGCAGTAGCCATGAACAACAGGAGGGCCTGGGAGTTACTGCTTCAGTGGGTTCCTCGATTGATAGCTTGGCAGCAACTGGATCTATTGACCATGGGAATAGCATTCCCATCGCTGAAGTTGCTCCAGCTGAAAACAAGGCAAGCACCCTATTCTGGGGTGGCAGGTAAGACAAATATGGGACAGCATTGGATTTTGTATACGATGGCAATAAAAGACATCCCTGAGAGACACCAAATAAAGTAAGTGAGGGAGACATTGAGGAAGATGTCTAGAATAAGAGGCTTTCAGGCAGTGGAAGAGCAAACTCAGAGAAGAGACTATAGCCTAGGAAGTCCAAGATAAGGGGCCTGAAGATTTTGTTTCAGGTGAGATCTCTCTTCCTTGCTTGCAAACAGTCTGCCTTCTTGCTGTGTCCTCCCTTGGCAGGGAGAACTCTGGTCTCTCCTTTTTTAAGGACACTAATCCCATCATAGGGTTTTCTAGGTGTCTCAGTGGTAAAGAAATTACCTGCCAATGCAGGAGATGTGGGTTCAATGCTTGGGGCCAAGAAGATCACCAGGAGAAAGAAATGACAATCCACTCCAGTATTCTTGCTTGGAAAACACCATGGACAGAAGACCCTGGCAAATCATAATTCATGGGGTTACAAAAGAGTCAGACACTACTTAGTGACTAAACAACAACAATAATTCCCACTGTGGGGCTGTACTCTCATGACCTCATCTAAATCTAATTACTTTTCAAAGACTCCAGCTCCAAATGCTGTAGCCAGACCAATCTCAGGTCTGCTTATCAGTGTGTGGTAAAGCCAGTATAGTGATGTCAGCATGAAGCGCAGTGCAGCATTTATAGCAGGCCCCAAGCAAGGAGTGCAGACAGTTAGTGCTTAACAACCCTGAACTCCCTATTGGTTTTAGGGAGAGGTTTTTAAAAACAGTGTAAGGGAGAAGCTATAGGATGTGTGCTCTATTTCTGCACATCCTTTTGATTGCTTGGTGGGGAGGTAACCAGGAGTCAACATCATCAACCTCCTGGTTCCAGATGTCCTGGAGGTCTACCTGCTTGTGGGCAGTATGCAGTTGTCTTCTTCCTGGTGGAGGATCAGTCACTGAGTTGTGTCTGACTCTTTGCGACCCCATGGACTATTGCACACTCTGACTTCAGTTACTCTAGAGTGTGGGCTGAAAGCTAAGAGGTAGCGATTGGTTTGTGGGTGACTATTGAAATTGATGTAACATTAAGATATGATCATGGGAATAAATTGACAAGGTGGGATTGAAGAGATTTTTAGAAGAGAGGAATTCAAGCACTTGAGATTCAAGCACTTGTTTATTGGAAGGCTGGCCAACGTGGGTTTTAAATATAACGGGAAATATTGGAAAGGAAGATGGTAGCCACAGGGGAGATGATTGCAACAGGGAGGCAGAGTGTCTGATGAACAACTCGGTCCTCAGAGTTTCAATAGACGGCAGAGCGAGAACGTTCCTGAAGTGACAAGGAACAAAGGGTCACTTCAGCTTCAGACCCCAGAGCGTATGTAGAGGGAGAGACAGATAGCCACTCCTCAGAAGTCTGGAAGGAAATTAGTGTCTCAGGGGAAGCCAGGGTTCCGTCATTTCAAGAATGTGGCGGGGCTGTGGGGAAAGATGCTGAAGGTAAGCGAAAGGACTGTTTATTGGCTGACTGTTTCACAGTGCATGAATGTTTCACAGGGCACAGTGAATGAAAGATTTTGGGAGAGGATAGGAGATAAAATCAGAAAAAGTAGCTTACGGATCCAGGTGTGAATTAACATTTGGGGGATGAAGAATAACCCTGGGGTCTTGGAGTTTTTGTGGTGATGAGGTGAGGAGAAGTAAAGCACACAATTAGATTAGTCCGGCTGGTCCGAGGTACAGACGGATGTGGTGAGGCTTGAGGGGAGGGAAGGATGCAGAGGCGGCTTGACAGAGCAGGGCGAGTTCTGCTCTCCCTCTGGACTTCTGCACAAGTGTGCCTTTCTGCTTTCGTTCACTGGCAGTCTGCAGGACTGGCCTTGCTCTAAGTGAAGGAACTCCCCTGACTTTGTCATAGGGCTTTCCACATCCCAGGTACTTAACATTGTTGAGTGGTTAAAGAGCCACGAGCACATCCTTTTGATTGCTTGGTGGGGAGGTAACCAGGAGTCAACATCATCAACCTCCTGGTTCCAGATGTCCTGGAGGTCTACCTGCTTGTGGGCAGTATGCAGTTGTCTTCTTCCTGGTGGAGGATCAGTCACTGAGTTGTGTCTGACTCTTTGCGACCCATGGACTATTGCACACTCTGACTTCAGTTACTCTAGAGTGTGGGCTGAAAGCTAAGAGGTAGCGATTGGTTTGTGGGTGACTATTGAAATTGATGTAACATTAAGATATGATCATGGGAATAAATTGACAAGGTGGGATTGAAGAGATTTTTAGAAGAGAGGAATTCAAGCACTTGAGATTCAAGCACTTGTTTATTGGAAGGCTGGCCAACGTGGGTTTTAAATATAACGGGAAATATTGGAAAGGAAGATGGTAGCCACAGGGGAGATGATTGCAACAGGGAGGCAGAGTGTCTGATGAACAACTCGGTCCTCAGAGTTTCAATAGACGGCAGAGCGAGAACGTTCCTGAAGTGACAAGGAACAAAGGGTCACTTCAGCTTCAGACCCCAGAGCGTATGTAGAGGAGAGACAGATAGCCACTCCTCAGAAGTCTGGAAGGAAATTAGTGTCTCAGGGGAAGCCAGGGTTCCGTCATTTCAAGAATGTGGCGGGGCTGTGGGGAAAGATGCTGAAGGTAAGCGAAAGGACTGTTTATTGGCTGACTGTTTCACAGTGCATGAATGTTTCACAGGGCACAGTGAATGAAAGATTTTGGGAGAGGATAGGAGATAAAATCAGAAAAAGTAGCTTACGGATCCAGGTGTGAATTAACATTTGGGGGATGAAGAATAACCCTGGGGTCTTGGAGTTTTTGTGGTGATGAGGTGAGGAGAAGTAAAGCACACAATTAGATTAGTCCGGCTGGTCCGAGGTACAGACGGATGTGGTGAGGCTTGAGGGGAGGGAAGGATGCAGAGGCGGCTTGACAGAGCAGGGCGAGTTCTGCTCTCCCTCTGGACTTCTGCACAAGTGTGCCTTTCTGCTTTCGTTCACTGGCAGTCTGCAGGACTGGCCTTGCTCTAAGTGAAGGAACTCCCCTGACTTTGTCATAGGGCTTTCCACATCCCAGGTACTTAACATTGTTGAGTGGTTAAAAGAGCCACGAGCCAGGGGCAGTGTGGGTAATAGTTAAAGCAATTCCAGAACTTAATCAAGAAAGATGGAGCTCAGTTCCGCTAAGATCTTAATCCATAATCTGATTTTTCACAAAGGAAATGGGAAAAGGGCAGTTATAAAATTTATGTTTCAAGGCATAAAACTGGGCAGAAGTAAATTTTATGCAAAAATGTATAGAGGAGAAATTTGAGATTGTTTATAGCCAAGTTATAGCTTGTGAGATATGCTATTTTTCTTCTGAGGAAATTTTTTTTACCAAAACAAGATGAGAAACAACTGTCCTAAAAGAGAGAACTCACATCCCTAAGAGAACAAGCTCTTGGAAAAGGGAGAAATATGGAGGAAGAGTAAATTTTGGCAACACACAGACCTCTATACCTATTCACACCTCGTGACAACTCATGGAAATGAATGTCTCTCGGTGTTTGGAATTTTTCCAGTCAAATTAAGAGTTTCTCTTGGCTTCATGTATCTTCATAGAAGTTAAAAGTTCTGCTACATTTTCTCAGGGTTTTAGCTATCTTTGCAATGAATTTATAACAGCAGAGCATCTGTTAAGGGAAGGTTTCTCTTGATGTTCCCCAGAATCAGAGAGAAAATGCTTCTCTGCAGACATTAGTTCTGTTCTCAGTTGAGAATGGTGAATGCTGAAAGGTTTGAGGAAAGTTTGGAGATTAAGTAACCTGTCTGTCCTTCACTCCTGTCTCCAAAACTCCTCTGAAATTTTTTCAGAGTGGTCCAGAGGAGGTAAGCTAGAAAATAGTCTAGCTGGTTATGGTCACAGTCAATTCTGGCTTACACCAATTTCAGGAATGCACTAAGCCTGGAGGCTTGGCTGTTAAGTACATGTATGAACTCAAAGCCCTTCAAGACGTGGTCGTGGTGTGGAAAGGAGGCAGTGACTGAGCTGCAGAGGAAGACAAATGTCTCCTTATATTTGTGTCAGCTACTCCTGGGAAAGAAGAAGTGGGAAAGATGCTTCTCTAACTGTGAAGTGAACTCCTGACTTTGTCATAGGGCTTTCCACATCCCAGGTACTTAACATTGTTGAGTGGTTAAGAGCCACGAGCCAGGGGCAGTGTGGGTAATAGTTAAAGCAATTCCAGAACTTAATCAAGAAAGATGGAGCTCAGTTCCGCTAAGATCTTAATCCATAATCTGATTTTTCACAAAGGAAATGGGAAAAGGGCAGTTATAAAATTTATGTTTCAAGGCATAAAACTGGGCAGAAGTAAATTTTATGCAAAAATGTATAGAGGAGAAATTTGAGATTGTTTATAGCCAAGTTATAGCTTGTGAGATATGCTATTTTTCTTCTGAGGAAATTTTTTTTACCAAAACAAGATGAGAAACAACTGTCCTAAAAGAGAGAACTCACATCCCTAAGAGAACAAGCTCTTGGAAAAGGGAGAAATATGGAGGAAGAGTAAATTTTGGCAACACACAGACCTCTATACCTATTCACACCTCGTGACAACTCATGGAAATGAATGTCTCTCGGTGTTTGGAATTTTTCCAGTCAAATTAAGAGTTTCTCTTGGCTTCATGTATCTTCATAGAAGTTAAAAGTTCTGCTACATTTTCTCAGGGTTTTAGCTATCTTTGCAATGAATTTATAACAGCAGAGCATCTGTTAAGGGAAGGTTTCTCTTGATGTTCCCCAGAATCAGAGAGAAAATGCTTCTCTGCAGACATTAGTTCTGTTCTCAGTTGAGAATGGTGAATGCTGAAAGGTTTGAGGAAAGTTTGGAGATTAAGTAACCTGTCTGTCCTTCACTCCTGTCTCCAAAACTCCTCTGAAATTTTTTCAGAGTGGTCCAGAGGAGGTAAGCTAGAAAATAGTCTAGCTGGTTATGGTCACAGTCAATTCTGGCTTACACCAATTTCAGGAATGCACTAAGCCTGGAGGCTTGGCTGTTAAGTACATGTATGAACTCAAAGCCCTTCAAGACGTGGTCGTGGTGTGGAAAGGAGGCAGTGACTGAGCTGCAGAGGAAGACAAATGTCTCCTTATATTTGTGTCAGCTACTCCTGGGAAAGAAGAAGTGGGAAAGATGGGATTGTGACATGCCAAGGGAAATTATAATTTATAGTTGATTTATGGTCCATATACTTTGTGGCTTTTTTCTGCTTAACGAACCATACTTGAAAGATGATTTTAAATATATCAAATAAAGTCATCTCTACATAAAGTAAAATTTATTGCATTCATAAGTGTGCAAAGGGTAGTTTACTACCAATTGGACTGATTCTAAAATAAAAGGAAACATGTTTGAAAAACAGTTAATATATTTAAAACACATTTTTATTTTTGTGTTTTAATATGAAAAAAGTTTTGTATGTTACTTGATAATTTTTTTCTTTTTTAAACTTATTTTTGAAACAAATATGCAGAAACTAAACCAGTGGAATGTATTTTCCATGAAATAACTCACTTGAATAGGAGTATTTGTTTTAACACTAGTGAATATTGACACCATTGATTTAGATGCAGTAGTGTTTTCCTGTATCTTACTATTATATTTACTATGGAAACTCATCACTTTGACTCACATATTTATGAATGTGTATACACATATGTACGGATGTGCATGTGTGCTAAGTCTCTTCTGTGTGGATATGCACTGTGTCCTGTGAAGCTCCTCTGTCCATGGGGTCCTTTGGGCAAGAATACTCGAGTGGGTTGCCATGCCCTCCTCCAGAGCATCTTCCCAGCCCAGGGATTGAGCCCATGTCTCTTACATTTCCTGCATTGACAGGAGTTTCTTTGCCACTAGCGCCACCTGGGAAGCCCATGTATGTATATATTTGTGTGTATTTGTATTTAAATGTGTGTGTATACATGTGCATATTTGTACGTATATATATTCAAAATTTTAGGGACTTTTTAAATCTTACAATTGCTTTTCCAGTACTAATATCATCCAATCTAATACTGAATATGATGAAGAAGAATTTGAACTAGAAAGCTGAGATGATTTGGGTTCTAATCTTAACTTTTCCATGTCTTTGAAGACAGAGAGCAGTGATGCATGTCTCAGATTCATTTTTTCAAATACCATTTTGCCATTAATACTATTTTTTAGAATTGGGTTAATATCGGCTTCTTTGGGGATAATTGAGGAATACAACTTGTTGACTTAAACAATAGTCACAACCCAAGAGCTCAGAACTGTGTTGCATTTGCCAGGAATTTTTAGGACTTCAAGCCCAGGAGGCAGCATCTCAAGTAACCCTGAGAGAACTGCTCGGAAGAGGTGAGGAGAGGAACCAGGTTATATAGAAATTTGCAACAAAGGGCAGGTTGTTTGAATGGCAAAAGATTATTGCTAATTATAGGAAAACTGAATATCTCAAGAAATTTAGTGCCTTTCTATGTATGAGAAGATGCAAGAGTCTAGGGTCAATGAAAATCCTCCCTTTGATATACACGTCAGCTATCCTGCTTTCCTCCATCCTGAGTTTCCTAAGAGCTCCCCAGGGCTTTGGCGACCAGCATTAATAGGAGAAAAAATTTTTCCATGAAATAACTCACTTGAATAGGAGTATTTGTTTTAACACTAGTGAATATTGACACCATTGATTTAGATGCAGTAGTGTTTTCCTGTATCTTACTATTATATTTACTATGGAAACTCATCACTTTGACTCACATATTTATGAATGTGTATACACATATGTACGGATGTGCATGTGTGCTAAGTCTCTTCTGTGTGGATATGCACTGTGTCCTGTGAAGCTCCTCTGTCCATGGGGTCCTTTGGGCAAGAATACTCGAGTGGGTTGCCATGCCCTCCTCCAGAGCATCTTCCCAGCCCAGGGATTGAGCCCATGTCTCTTACATTTCCTGCATTGACAGGAGTTTCTTTGCCACTAGCGCCACCTGGGAAGCCCATGTATGTATATATTTGTGTGTATTTGTATTTAAATGTGTGTGTATACATGTGCATATTTGTACGTATATATATTCAAAATTTTAGGGACTTTTTAAATCTTACAATTGCTTTTCCAGTACTAATATCATCCAATCTAATACTGAATATGATGAAGAAGAATTTGAACTAGAAAGCTGAGATGATTTGGGTTCTAATCTTAACTTTTCCATGTCTTTGAAGACAGAGAGCAGTGATGCATGTCTCAGATTCATTTTTTCAAATACCATTTTGCCATTAATACTATTTTTTAGAATTGGGTTAATATCGGCTTCTTTGGGGATAATTGAGGAATACAACTTGTTGACTTAAACAATAGTCACAACCCAAGAGCTCAGAACTGTGTTGCATTTGCCAGGAATTTTAGGACTTCAAGCCCAGGAGGCAGCATCTCAAGTAACCCTGAGAGAACTGCTCGGAAGAGGTGAGGAGAGGAACCAGGTTATATAGAAATTTGCAACAAAGGGCAGGTTGTTTGAATGGCAAAAGATTATTGCTAATTATAGGAAAACTGAATATCTCAAGAAATTTAGTGCCTTTCTATGTATGAGAAGATGCAAGAGTCTAGGGTCAATGAAAATCCTCCCTTTGATATACACGTCAGCTATCCTGCTTTCCTCCATCCTGAGTTTCCTAAGAGCTCCCCCAGGGCTGCAGTGTGGTGGATGGCGACCAGACGGCAGGTGTTCTCCTCCTCCCAGAGCTTCTTCAGAGCTCCCAGCTCACCGTCTGTGGGGGCTTCAATCGCTGATGACTGACATCTTTTCTTTACTGACAGGGCAAATGAAATATTCCATTTCTCAGATTAATAAATAAAAAAGAGGCTTCTGAGTGAAAAGATTGTCATTCTGTGTACCAGGAAACCTCTCGTATCAGGACTGAGGTTGAACTGGGCACGATATACCATAGTTGAAAACTGGTCTGGGGGTGCCCTTCCATTATCCTTCTTTTTTTTCTTTTCCTCATCGTGCCTCTTTTTATTCATTGTTATTTTCATCCATCTTTGTTCTTTGAACTGTATGGGCCTCTTTTGTTGCAGAGCACCGGCTCTGGGCGCATGTGCTCCAGAGCACTGGTTCTATAGGACATACCGGTCCAGCCACTCTGTGTGTGGCATGTGGGATCCTCCCCGGTCAGAGATTGAACCGGTGACCCTTGCACTGCAAGGAGGACTCTTTAACCTCTGGACCACCCAGGAAGCCCCTATCATCCTTCTTAATCTCTTTGAGGCTTTAAAAAAATTCTTGGAGATTTTTAAATACCTGAATTCTATTGATTATTCCTCCAGGAACAGACGGTGTTAAACTGGACTGTTGAGCACTTCAACACTCCAAATATTCCCTTCCAAGTTCTTTCCCATGAGAATGGCCCTGTAACTTCTTTGAGTCACTTCCCAGGAGTTCATGGAAGGAATGGAGAAGAAAGGAAGAGGTACATATGGGTGCTCAGCAGACTAACTCATGTGCTATCTTCTGTTCGAACCTGCCCATTACTGGGATTTCATCAGCACCTGTGCTATACCGAGCAACAATGCAGTGACTTTAAAGAGTTTGAGGATATGGATTGTTATCCATAAACTTTCTATCTGTCTGGAAGAGTAGGGTTACCCAGTAAGCTATAATGACATTAATTATTAACTATAGATGTGTTGACTAAAAATAAAATTAGTCACAACCTAAAGTTGAGAGCTACGCATTATTTGGTGGGAATTTTTAGGAATTTGAGCCTAGGAGTCAGCATCTCAAGCAGCCTTGAGAGAAGGGCTCTGAGGAGGCAGGGAGAGGAGTCAGGTCATATAGAAGTTTGTAACAAAGGACAGGTAGTCTGAACATCAAAATTATTTTTGTAATTTAAAGAAAACCAGGTATCTCAAGTGAAGGCATTTAGCACTGGGGAGATGTAAGAGCCTGGGCTCACTGAAATTGTGCCTTTGATATGTATCTTAGCTATCTGGGGCCAGCATCCCGAGTTCTTCCAGGGCTTTCTGTAGGGAGTGGCTGCAGCCTCATGGCTGCCAGAACACACAGGTGTTCTACTTTCTGAGTGCCCTGGAAGGCTGGAATTGTTGATGACTCTGGCATCTTTGTTAACTGATATGATAGGAAATATTCCATTTCTGAGATGCATCTATAAAAATTATATGACAGTCCCTATGCATGACTCCTTCATATACATTCATTCATATCTCATCCATCATTGAATGCTGTGAGGGAGGGAAGGTCTTACAGGTGTTACATCGAAACTTTAAAGATATTAAGCAGCTTTCTTCATGTTGATCAGGTAGGAACTAGAAAAGGAAGGATAGTTCAACCAGTCTGTAGGACTAGACTCCTTTCTCCCTGATAAAAAATTTACTGGTAAAATTTCAGGAGCAAACAATACTTCCTTTTGTAGTGGAGCAAAATTTTCTACCCCACAGTCAAAAGCATCTTGGGACCTTTATATTTTTACTAATGGTTTTGACAATTCTAAACAAGGTATATTGTGAGTAATAATTTTACAGTTACCCTAAGTTATCCCTCAAAGCTCTAGTGCCTTTCATAGTATCATGTTATATTTAAGACATAGAACATTTGTGTATGATTTAATCTGCTACCTTTATCTAGAAAATGTCTTCTGTATTACTAGTACATGCTTTCTGTCACACACATTCGCTAAGGAAAAAATGGTATATTTTATGAGAAAATATTTGCTGCAAGTAATTCAAAGTTCATTGAACATTTAATAGATGCTACTAGCTTTAACTACATCCCTCAGAACTTGACCTTGACACTTTAACTCTGACAGGCTCCAGGTGCAGGAGTGTGGTATCATTGGAGGCCAAGAATGCCTGATGCCTCTGCTGTTAGGTAATGCCAGTTTTTCTATATCACATATATTTTCAGCTTTCCATTGGAGGCACAATTTGAAATGCCCTGATGCCTGCTGTCTTGTTAGGTAATGCCAGTTTTTCTATATCACATATATTTTCAGCTTTGAAGGCATTTAGCACTGGGGAGATGTAAGAGCCTGGGCTCACTGAAATTGTGCCTTTGATATGTATCTTAGCTATCTGGGGCCAGCATCCCGAGTTCTTCCAGGGCTTTCTGTAGGGAGTGGCTGCAGCCTCATGGCTGCCAGAACACACAGGTGTTCTACTTTCTGAGTGCCCTGGAAGGCTGGAATTGTTGATGACTCTGGCATCTTTGTTAACTGATATGATAGGAAATATTCCATTTCTGAGATGCATCTATAAAAATTATATGACAGTCCCTATGCATGACTCCTTCATATACATTCATTCATATCTCATCCATCATTGAATGCTGTGAGGGAGGGAAGGTCTTACAGGTGTTACATCGAAACTTTAAAGATATTAAGCAGCTTTCTTCATGTTGATCAGGTAGGAACTAGAAAAGGAAGGATAGTTCAACCAGTCTGTAGGACTAGACTCCTTTCTCCCTGATAAAAAATTTACTGGTAAAATTTCAGGAGCAAACAATACTTCCTTTTGTAGTGGAGCAAAATTTTCTACCCCACAGTCAAAAGCATCTTGGGACCTTTATATTTTTACTAATGGTTTTGACAATTCTAAACAAGGTATATTGTGAGTAATAATTTTACAGTTACCCTAAGTTATCCCTCAAAGCTCTAGTGCCTTTCATAGTATCATGTTATATTTAAGACATAGAACATTTGTGTATGATTTAATCTGCTACCTTTATCTAGAAAATGTCTTCTGTATTACTAGTACATGCTTTCTGTCACACACATTCGCTAAGGAAAAAATGGTATATTTTATGAGAAAATATTTGCTGCAAGTAATTCAAAGTTCATTGAACATTTAATAGATGCTACTAGCTTTAACTACATCCCTCAGAACTTGACCTTGACACTTTAACTCTGACAGGCTCCAGGTGCAGGAGTGTGGTATCATTGGAGGCCAAGAATGCCTGATGCCTCTGCTGTTAGGTAATGCCAGTTTTTCTATATCACATATATTTTCAGCTTTAGAGCACAACTTGATCTGTGTAGTGTTTGTTTTTACTCCCTAGTCTTGAATTTGAGTAATTTGTACCCTAAGGCTGTTTATGCCACTCTGATTGTTCCATAATTAGGGTTTGCTGTCAGGGGTTGGACAACATATTATTTACCATAACATCCTGGTATAGCAACCATAATCCCATAGTAATTCACTGAAGTATAATAATTAACTGCTTAATTACTTTTTGGAAAAACACATCATAATTCTTTATTCAAGAAATGAGCTAGTATTAAAATATTACAGTTGTAAGAAAGATGAATTGGCTACCGAAAATTATATAAAAGGCAAATACTTAAAATGCACTATTGAAAATTATATTTTAATTGATGGCTGCTTTACATTATTTAATTGTTTTCATTTTCCTCTTCAGTTTCAAGGTATCAGCTCACTTGACTTTTCCTGTTTCTGGGCAAATCCTTCTGCATGTCTGAATAATATTTCAGTGTGCCAAATTCTTTCACTTATGGAGAAAAATGACAATTTTTTGATTACATATTATTCTTAGAAAAGTTTCTCTTTTTTTCCTTCAGGTTCCTTGCTCACAATTCCTTTTATTCTTGCCAAGTCACACAGGGAAAAGAGAAAAATAATTCTACCACATAAGACCCATATTTTTCATTGAATGAATTACCATTTTCTGGCTTTCTTTTTCATTACTATCATCTCATTTTTCTTTTTGTTTTCTTTGCTTCACTATTTATTTCTTTTCAGATAAAAATTATCTGCCCCTCAGACATAAGATGGAGAAGAAACTGGCAACCCACTCCAGTATTCTTGGCCTGAAAAATTCCATGGATGGAGAAGCCTGGTAAGCTACAGTCCATCAGGTCTCAAATATATATAAATATATATGTGGGACTTCTATGGTGGCTCAGTGGTGAGGAATCTGCCTGCAATGCAGGAGATCTGGGCTCCATCCCTGGGTTGGAAGACCCCCTGGAGGAGGGCATCGCAACCCACTCCAGTATTCTTGCCTGGAGAATTCCATGGATGGAGGAGCCTGGTGGGCTGCAGTCCATGGGGTCACACAGATTTGGACGTGACTGAAATGACTAAGCAGCAGCAGCACACATGAGAGGTTTAAAACTTTTTATTTATTATTTTTAACTGAGATATATTTGACATATGTCAGCCCAACAAATTTAAACAGTACAATGTTTTAATTTGATACATTCCTATATCAAATATGACTGCCATTGTAGTAATACTTAGTAAAGAAGCTCTAGAGAGCCAGCGCGTCAGAATCTTGACCCGTTTGAGGCCATTAGAATATTAAGCCATTCAAACAGACCCAAATACCTCTGTTCTAAATGGACTGATTGTTACTCTTTCTTCCCTCAAATCTGATTTGGTAATTGTGAGACTTCATTTGAATAGTGCTGAGTGCTCAGTCACTCAGTCATGTCTGACTGTTTGTGACACCATGGACTAAAGCCCACCAGGCTCTTCTCTCTATAGGATATTCCAGGCAAGAATACTGGAGTGGGATTCCATTTCCTACTCCAGGAATATGAATAGAGTGTAGCCAAAATAATAATCCTCAACTCATACAAAGTTTTTCTCTTCACAAAAAAACTCAAATTATCACTGTGAAAGTAAAATCTGCTCAATTGTATCTAACTGTTTGCAACCCCATGGATTGTAGCCCACCAGGCTTCTCTGTCCATGAAATTCTCCAAGTAAGAATACTGGAGTGGGTAGCCATTGCCTTCTCCAAGGGATTTTCCCAATCAAGGGCTTGAACCTGGGTCTCTTGCATTTCAGGCAGATTCTTTACTGATAACATTTATCTCAAGTGAAGAATTCAAATGAAGTCCATCTTTGAATTCAAGAACACTGATGAATCAGGCAGAAGATGCATCTCTCTAAGAATGACGGGTTTGTCCTTCATTATCCAAAAATGAAGTGCAAAAGGGGAGAGAATATCGATGTTAATGCAAGTTCAGGAGCCCAATGCACAGTGAGGTCAATAAACTGAAAGTCAGAGTTCGGAGCAAAAAAAAGATTAATTGCAGGGCCATCCAAGGAGATGAGGTGGGTCATGTTCTAAAAAGCCTCCAGCTCCTGGGGAAGATCCCCTGGAGGAGGGCATCGCAACCCACTCCAGTGTTCTTGCCTGGAGAATTCCATGGATGGAGGAGCCTGGTGGGCTGCAGTCCATGGAGTCACACAGAATTGGAATGACTGAAATAACTAAGCAGCAGCAGCACATGAGAGGTTTAAAACTTTTTATTTATTATTTTTAACTGAGATATATTTGACATATGTCAGCCCAACAAATTTAAACAGTACAATGTTTTAATTTGATACATTCCTATATCAAATATGACTGCCATTGTAGTAATACTTAGTAAAGAAGCTCTAGAGAGCCAGCGCGTCAGAATCTTGACCCGTTTGAGGCCATTAGAATATTAAGCCATTCAAACAGACCCAAATACCTCTGTTCTAAATGGACTGATTGTTACTCTTTCTTCCCTCAAATCTGATTTGGTAATTGTGAGACTTCATTTGAATAGTGCTGAGTGCTCAGTCACTCAGTCATGTCTGACTGTTTGTGACACCATGGACTAAAGCCCACCAGGCTCTTCTCTCTATAGGATATTCCAGGCAAGAATACTGGAGTGGGATTCCATTTCCTACTCCAGGAATATGAATAGAGTGTAGCCAAAATAATAATCCTCAACTCATACAAAGTTTTTCTCTTCACAAAAAAACTCAAATTATCACTGTGAAAGTAAAATCTGCTCAATTGTATCTAACTGTTTGCAACCCCATGGATTGTAGCCCACCAGGCTTCTCTGTCCATGAAATTCTCCAAGTAAGAATACTGGAGTGGGTAGCCATTGCCTTCTCCAAGGGATTTTCCCAATCAAGGGCTTGAACCTGGGTCTCTTGCATTTCAGGCAGATTCTTTACTGATAACATTTATCTCAAGTGAAGAATTCAAATGAAGTCCATCTTTGAATTCAAGAACACTGATGAATCAGGCAGAAGATGCATCTCTCTAAGAATGACGGGTTTGTCCTTCATTATCCAAAAATGAAGTGCAAAAGGGGAGAGAATATCGATGTTAATGCAAGTTCAGGAGCCCAATGCACAGTGAGGTCAATAAACTGAAAGTCAGAGTTCGGAGCAAAAAAAAGATTAATTGCAGGGCCATCCAAGGAGATGAGGTGGGTCATGTTCTAAAAAGCCTCCAGCTCCCTGAAGGGTTTTGACAAAGCATTTTTAAAGGCCAGCTGAGGGAGTGGGGAATCACAAGGCACTTGATCAGACAGATTGTTCACAGTTCTCTGATGGCCTGATGGTGAGGGAATAGGGTGGTGTCACAGGTGTTAACATTATCAGTCCTGAGGCTCCAGGAGACCTGGGGCTATGTGCCCATTTTCCTCAGTAGTTAACATCTTCCATTTGGTGTTTTTTGTTTGTTTGTTTATATCTGCAAAACAACTCAGGAAATATGCATCAGATACTATTATCTAAGCACTTTGGAGAGGAGCTAAAAGCAAAGGAAGTTGGGGAAGGAGACCCTGGGTCCACCCCTGAGTCAAGAAGATCCCTGGAGGACACCATGGCAACCCACTCAAGTATTCTTGGGTGGGAGAAGCCCATGGACAGAAGAGCCTGGCCGACTTCAGTCCACGGGGTCACAAAGAGTCCAAAGTGACTAAAATGATTGAGCGGCAGCAGCAGCTGCATTATCTACCTATGCTCATTAGTACGGTTTTTATTTATAAACAATGAGATACTTTAATCGTTGTGTTGACTGAATATAAATGCTCATAACTTGTAAATACAAGTTTGCACTATTTATTTGTTTATATATATGCGCATATAGTATAACTTCAACTTTTATTTTTTTTAGTAAATGTCACAAGAGCAATCTCAGTTTACTAAGGAAGAGGACATTTCAATAGGCATACAAAAGATCTGGTTTCCCTAGCAACAAGCAACTCTTCCAATTGCATCGTTCCTATAATTCAGCTCACACATTTGCACATTTTTTCTTCTTTTATTTTTTAAGTGAAAAATGCAGTTTTAAAATGAGTGCCAAATAGGGATAATAGCACATGTCAGAAAACCATTTACTTAAGTAGTTGGGATGTTATTACATTTTCTATTTCATGTTCTCAAATAGTTGATTTGACTACTTAAAGATTAAATATCTCTGATTTTTAATCATTTTTGATAAATTATAAATTTTTAAAATCCCCATATTTATAGTATTTGGTTAATTAGCAAGACAGGATTATTCTTCTGATCAAGAAAATAATTCTTGTTACTGTTTAAAATACATAATTGGCTGTGTGCATATACATGTGTGTACAACATTTACATTGCATTTGAAATACTGTTAATATTGTTAGAATTTCAGGATTTCCTGTGTTTGGAACAGACACTAGCTAGGTGATGATGGGGTTTTCTGCTATCATAAAAAATATTTCAAAGGCTTCTGTTTGTGTCAGGCATTATGATTTATATACAAAGTTAAAAAAAATCAGCCTGCACTTGCTAAATATAATATATACTAAAGCCTTAGTGCTGACATAGACCTTTCACTGTGGGCATGCATGTGTTCCAGGTCACTTCAGTAGTGTCTGACTCCTTTCGACCCTGTGGATTGTAGCCTGCCAGGCTCCTCTGTCCATTGAATTTTCCAGGCAAGAATACTGGAGTGGATTGCCGTCCCCTCCTCCAGGGATTGATCTTCTAACCCAGGGATTTATCCCATGGGTCTTATGTGTCCTGAATTGGCAGGCAGGTTCTTTACCACTAACACCACCCATGACCCTCCTGGTGGTGTGTTTAATGAGGCATAGAGAAAATTCTGAAATCTTGAAGCAACTCTCCCTTATTCTTGGCTTATCTAACCTTGTTGCCAGGTCTAGGAAACTCAGATCCAGTGGGCTGAATGAGAGAAAGAGCATCACAGCTTGGTTGCATAAGGTGTTAGTTTGCTGAGTTTAAAAATAAAAGCAAGCTATCCCAAAGAAATCAGCTAATAAACACAATAATCAAAAGCCTACACTTTGAGCAAGTGCATTTGCAAAATGTAAGACTTCAGTGAAATATTTTGAAGAAAGAAGCTTCAGTTTCCCTCAGTAGAACTTAGATGACTCAGGTCCGGGATATCAGAATACATCCAGAGTGAATACTTTTTCCTTGACCTGTACAGTACTTTTAAAGGGGACCTGGAGATTGATGTCAGAATCTACTGTGTGTCCTTATTGGTTTGTTATATGTGAGTCTTCGTAGACACAGTGGTCTCAGTTATTCTTATCCAATTATTTTTGACCTCAAAGAGTTTTGGTGAGAGGATCCTGCTGGTTATTATTGAGTGGATATAGGATTGGCATGTAATTAGAGACTGTGCACCTCAGAACAGACAAATAATTAGGCAGCTCCTCGTCTAGGGTTTTTTTGTTTGTTTGTTTGTTCTGGGGGGATGCTACAAATTAATATTGAGGCTTGTGAAAGTTTGAGCTAGAAAGTGTGAATTAATGAGCATAATTGAGTCAGGAATCAAATGTAAATCACATATCAATGTGAAGCTTATTTTTCCCCAGTCCTGCAAATTCAATTTAAGCTCCATCAGTAGCATGCCAAGGACTGTGTGATTGACCTTGGCCAGAGAAATAAACTGAGTTGTTGTAGATTAACCTGAAAAGATGAGTGTGTCCTTAGCTGATGACTTTACAATATTTGTATAGTCACATAAGATGGTCATTCCTACTAAAAGAATTATCTTTCTGGTTGATGAAGCAGTCAAATCCCAGGTTTTCTACAACGAGTGAGAGAGAAAATGTCACAAAAATTCCTGAACCACATTGACTGTGATGAAAGTCCCTGGTAGGTAAGTCCATTGTGTACATGAAGCCACCTCCCCACATATGTGTGATTGTGCTACTTGTATCCTCATTCTGATTTAACTGCATCTCTGTTCCATACCCTTGTGGGATCAGGAATTCATGATGTCAATTTTGGAGGGGGGCGGGGAGTGGGTTGGGGAGGGAGGGGGTGAGTGGGCCACTTCTATTGGTCTTTCATTTATCTATTTTTCATCCATGTTTGTTCTTTGGCCCGTGTGGGCCTCCCATCATGGTGGCCTCCGCTGTCACAGAGCGCCGGCTCTGGGCCCATGCGCTCCAGAGCTCCGGCTCAGCAGTTGGACACATTGGTCCAGTTGCTCCACGGCATGTGGGATCTTCCCAGGCCAGGGATCGAACCAGCTCCCTTGCACTGCAAGGTGGTGTCCTTACCCACTGGACCATTTTTATTTTTGACCTCAAAGGGGACCTGGAGATTGATGTCAGAATCTACTGTGTGTCCTTATTGGTTTGTTATATGTGAGTCTTCGTAGACACAGTGGTCTCAGTTATTCTTATCCAATTATTTTTGACCTCAAAGAGTTTTGGTGAGAGGATCCTGCTGGTTATTATTGAGTGGATATAGGATTGGCATGTAATTAGAGACTGTGCACCTCAGAACAGACAAATAATTAGGCAGCTCCTCGTCTAGGGTTTTTTTGTTTGTTTGTTTGTTCTGGGGGGATGCTACAAATTAATATTGAGGCTTGTGAAAGTTTGAGCTAGAAAGTGTGAATTAATGAGCATAATTGAGTCAGGAATCAAATGTAAATCACATATCAATGTGAAGCTTATTTTTCCCCAGTCCTGCAAATTCAATTTAAGCTCCATCAGTAGCATGCCAAGGACTGTGTGATTGACCTTGGCCAGAGAAATAAACTGAGTTGTTGTAGATTAACCTGAAAAGATGAGTGTGTCCTTAGCTGATGACTTTACAATATTTGTATAGTCACATAAGATGGTCATTCCTACTAAAAGAATTATCTTTCTGGTTGATGAAGCAGTCAAATCCCAGGTTTTCTACAACGAGTGAGAGAGAAAATGTCACAAAAATTCCTGAACCACATTGACTGTGATGAAAGTCCCTGGTAGGTAAGTCCATTGTGTACATGAAGCCACCTCCCCACATATGTGTGATTGTGCTACTTGTATCCTCATTCTGATTTAACTGCATCTCTGTTCCATACCCTTGTGGGATCAGGAATTCATGATGTCAATTTTGGAGGGGGCGGGAGTGGGTTGGGGAGGGAGGGGGGGTGAGTGGGCCACTTCTATTGGTCTTTCATTTATCTATTTTTCATCCATGTTTGTTCTTTGGCCCGTGTGGGCCTCCCATCATGGTGGCCTCCGCTGTCACAGAGCGCCGGCTCTGGGCCCATGCGCTCCAGAGCTCCGGCTCAGCAGTTGGACACATTGGTCCAGTTGCTCCACGGCATGTGGGATCTTCCCAGGCCAGGGATCGAACCAGCTCCCCTTGCACTGCAAGGTGGTGTCCTTACCCACTGGACCATCAGGGAAGCCCATGATGTCAAATTTTGAATATTGTTTTAAAACTCTAAGATTGAAGCAATAGTTTAATACAAAAATCCATGAAGACCCAACCTTAAAGTTGAAGATTATACATAATAGATGATTTCCCTTCATTTTCTGGAATATATTATAGCTCTTAGAAGTTGCATTTTTAATGACCTTTGCACTAATTCATTGCTTGTGCTTGGGGATATGTTAAGGCTTGACTAAGTCTCGCTGAAGCGTCTGCTTTTGTCAGGCTGCCATAGTCCCTCTGACACAGTCTTCATAATTCCTCTCTTTTCAGTGAGTTCTTGTTCATGCTTCAAGTCGCAGATCAAATGTCACGTCATCTGTGTGCCTCCCTTTCCTAGTGTCTCAGTCAGTAAAGAATACACCTGCAACGCAGGAGACCCGGATTCAATCCCTCTGTTGGGAAGCTTCCCTGGAGAAGGAAATGGCAACCCACTCCAGTATTAAGTGGCTGGGAAACCCTGTAGACAGAAGAGCCTGGTGGGCTACAGTCCATGGGGTGCAAAGAGTTGGACATGACTTAGTGACTAAATCACTACACTCTTGACTTAATTTACTTTCTCCCTTGATTTCATTTGTAGTGCTTTATCCTTTAGCACAGAGGACTCTATTCCTCTGTGAAGGAGGCTTTCTTGTAGAGATTTAGGCACTGTACTTCACACTCTTCTGTAAGCTTCTTTGAAATAAGGACCACGCGTATCAGTTCTTTACCAGTTCAGTGTTATGTCGGTTCATTTATAGGTAAATGGTATAGGCTAAATTGTGTCTCTCCGAAATTCATATGTTGAATTCCTGGCCTCTAGGATTTTAAAGGTGACTGATGAGATAAGATCTTTAAAGAGGTGATGAAGACTAACTGAGGTTCTTGTGGGTGGATCCTAGTCCAGTGGAATTAGTGTTCTTTTAAGAAGAGATCAGGATATAGATACAACACAGAAGGTAAACCATGTGAGGAGAACATGGGGAAAGATAGGCATCTCTAAGTGAACGAGAGAGATCTCAAAGCGAAATCAACCTTGCTGATACCTTGATTTGCAGCTTTCAGAGTAAAGCACTGTGAAAAAAAGAGATTTCTATAGTTTATAACATCCATCCTGTAGTAATCATTATGGGAGCCTTAGTAAATTAACACAGTGCACATTCATACCATTTCAACACTTTTGGAATACCATTAACTCTCTCTCAAAAGCATTCTGTAATTTTCTCCTTTCATTCCTATTTTCAGTTTCCTGTCTGTATAGTACATTCCCCATACAATCTGAAGGCACTCTTAATTTGGTCCTACATCTCACCTCTCCATCTGTTATGTCCGTATCCTCTTGTTTAGAAATGGTTAGGGTGGATTGCTTCCATTTAAAGATCAGCTGTGTTTCAATGTGGCTCCATTTTAATCTCCCACTTTTCACTACAGAGAACAAAAACCAATGTATAAGATGATTACAGAATGGTTAACTTCTTATCTCAGCTTTGAATGTCAAATATCAATTTAGGTAGGGGGGAAATGGTGTGTGTTTGTATGTGTGTGTGTGTGTGTGCTTTTGTACATTTGTGTTTCAGAGGGTGAGGACCTAATTTATGAAATTTCAAAAACTTAGGGGAAATATTGCTACTAACTGTCGTGTTTCTTTGTTTTTTTGTTTTTTTTTTTTGTTTTTTTTTTTTACTGTACTTTGTTCTAACTTTTAATGCTTTTGAAATTGCCTCTTTGAGTTGTTAAATTCCTCCTTGTTTGGAGCACTTCATTGCTATGGATGTCTTTTAAAAACCACTGATTTTTAAGAGGCTTCCCCAGTGGATCAGATTGTAAAGAATTTGCCTGCAATCCAGGAGCCCCAGGTTCAGTCCCTGGGTCTGGAAGATGGAGGTGGCTGTCCACTCCAGTGTTCTTGCCTCTGCCTTTTCGGGGATTCTAATTGGAACCTCCTAGGTTTTAAAGGACTGATGAGATAAGATCTTTAAAGAGGTGATGAAGACTAACTGAGGTTCTTGTGGGTGGATCCTAGTCCAGTGGAATTAGTGTTCTTTTAAGAAGAGATCAGGATATAGATACAACACAGAAGGTAAACCATGTGAGGAGAACATGGGGAAAGATAGGCATCTCTAAGTGAACGAGAGAGATCTCAAAGCGAAATCAACCTTGCTGATACCTTGATTTGCAGCTTTCAGAGTAAAGCACTGTGAAAAAAAGAGATTTCTATAGTTTATAACATCCATCCTGTAGTAATCATTATGGGAGCCTTAGTAAATTAACACAGTGCACATTCATACCATTTCAACACTTTTGGAATACCATTAACTCTCTCTCAAAAGCATTCTGTAATTTTCTCCTTTCATTCCTATTTTTCAGTTTCCTGTCTGTATAGTACATTCCCCATACAATCTGAAGGCACTCTTAATTTGGTCCTACATCTCACCTCTCCATCTGTTATGTCCGTATCCTCTTGTTTAGAAATGGTTAGGGTGGATTGCTTCCATTTAAAGATCAGCTGTGTTTCAATGTGGCTCCATTTTAATCTCCCACTTTTCACTACAGAGAACAAAAACCAATGTATAAGATGATTACAGAATGGTTAACTTCTTATCTCAGCTTTGAATGTCAAATATCAATTTAGGTAGGGGGGAAATGGTGTGTGTTTGTATGTGTGTGTGTGTGTGTGCTTTTGTACATTTGTGTTTCAGAGGGTGAGGACCTAATTTATGAAATTTCAAAAACTTAGGGGAAATATTGCTACTAACTGTCGTGTTTCTTTGTTTTTTTGTTTTTTTTTTTGTTTTTTTTTTTTACTGTACTTTGTTCTAACTTTTAATGCTTTTGAAATTGCCTCTTTGAGTTGTTAAATTCCTCCTTGTTTGGAGCACTTCATTGCTATGGATGTCTTTTAAAAACCACTGATTTTTAAGAGGCTTCCCCAGTGGATCAGATTGTAAAGAATTTGCCTGCAATCCAGGAGCCCCAGGTTCAGTCCCTGGGTCTGGAAGATGGAGGTGGCTGTCCACTCCAGTGTTCTTGCCTCTGCCTTTTCCGGGGGATCTCCTCAACCCAGGGATTGAACCTGGGTCTCCTAAATTAGAATACTATATATATATAGTAAAGAATATAAAGTTGTAAATAAACACTTTGTGTCTCAACCTGTGAAACCTTGGCCTGATTCTTCCTCCCACCTGTCTTGGAGTGTCCAAGGACACTGCTGTTTTCAAGAGCTGTGTTACAACACATTTCCCACTGCCTTCCTTATTAAATGTACAGCATACAGAAAGAAGCATGTTCCTGTAATGTGTTCTCCAAAACATAGCCTTGGACATGGCATATCAAAAGCAAAATGAGTTTGATAATCTTAACACAACATCTGCTCAGGGATTTTCCCCATGCCATGAGAGGGGGAAAAAGAGAAATAAATGTAAACTACATGACACATTAAAAAAAATCAGAGAAAGTTGTTGTGTGGAAAAAAGGAAACCCAAGGCAGAAAACAATACACCAAATTATACTCTTCCCCAAAGAAAAATTCACATTATATTTATATGCTGGAGTAGCTATAGGGGTGACAACAGAAATATGGAGTCACAGCATTTTCCTGTGCTTCCCTGTCCTCAGGAAGCCATCCGTTACCTTCGGGCAAATGACTTGCTCCCAACATCTGAGCAGTCATATATTTTCATTATTCTTCACTTTGTTTCAAGGACCCAAGTGTAGCTAAAACACCTCCTGTGCCTGCTTGGAGAGTCATTGTGGCAAATGCACCTGTTAGGAGAACATTTCTGCTTATTACCAACATGTGGAGAACATTGAGACTATGCCCACAGAAGGCAATTGGCTTTAAGGTAATATTGGATCATTTGTCTTCTAACACTCTTTTCTACAGTTTTTCACAGGAACATACATACATACACATGGTGAAAGGAAAATGTGTTTTCAAAGCAAAACGTGCTCATCAGAAGGATTTTGTTTACCTTCTCCTTTCCTGTGTGTGCTGTGCACCAGGGTCTTCTTAGGTGTCTCTTCTATATGATGTGGTATGTACAGATCAATCCCAATCTCCCAATGTATCCCTTCCTTTTCCCTCTTGGTGTCCATATATTCGTTCTCTGTCTGTGTCTCTGTTCCTGGTTTGAAAACTTGTTCATCTGTACTATTAATATTTTTTCTAGTTTCCATATGTATTCATCACTATAATGGGACTATAACTTGATACAGCCACTGTGGAGAACAGTATGGAGGTTTCTTAAAAATAAAACTCATGCTAACATATTCCTGAAACTGTGTGACTGAGCTTGCCTTAGTGCTTTGTGAGTTCTCTCCTCATATTCCTGCCCTGTTTGCCATCTCTGCCCCCGGTTACTCTTAAATTGTGCGACAAAGTGAAAAGGGAAGGAAGAGAAAGATGACACTAACATTTCCTTTTTAGAGCCACCCATAGCAGAACAGAAGACAATTGATGTGATGAATTGGCACATCAATTGATTGGCACATCAGTTGAAGGAAATGGCAGGTAGGTGTTGGGCCTATGGCCTCAATACCTACTTTACACACCTCTGGATCTCTAATCTCTATTCATCCATCAGGTTATATTTTCACTTTATTCCCAGATGAAGTTATACTCTTCCCCAAAGAAAAATTCACATTATATTTATATGCTGGAGTAGCTATAGGGGTGACAACAGAAATATGGAGTCACAGCATTTTCCTGTGCTTCCCTGTCCTCAGGAAGCCATCCGTTACCTTCGGGCAAATGACTTGCTCCCAACATCTGAGCAGTCATATATTTTCATTATTCTTCACTTTGTTTCAAGGACCCAAGTGTAGCTAAAACACCTCCTGTGCCTGCTTGGAGAGTCATTGTGGCAAATGCACCTGTTAGGAGAACATTTCTGCTTATTACCAACATGTGGAGAACATTGAGACTATGCCCACAGAAGGCAATTGGCTTTAAGGTAATATTGGATCATTTGTCTTCTAACACTCTTTTCTACAGTTTTTCACAGGAACATACATACATACACATGGTGAAAGGAAAATGTGTTTTCAAAGCAAAACGTGCTCATCAGAAGGATTTTGTTTACCTTCTCCTTTCCTGTGTGTGCTGTGCACCAGGGTCTTCTTAGGTGTCTCTTCTATATGATGTGGTATGTACAGATCAATCCCAATCTCCCAATGTATCCCTTCCTTTTCCCTCTTGGTGTCCATATATTCGTTCTCTGTCTGTGTCTCTGTTCCTGGTTTGAAAACTTGTTCATCTGTACTATTAATATTTTTTCTAGTTTCCATATGTATTCATCACTATAATGGGACTATAACTTGATACAGCCACTGTGGAGAACAGTATGGAGGTTTCTTAAAAATAAAACTCATGCTAACATATTCCTGAAACTGTGTGACTGAGCTTGCCTTAGTGCTTTGTGAGTTCTCTCCTCATATTCCTGCCCTGTTTGCCATCTCTGCCCCCGGTTACTCTTAAATTGTGCGACAAAGTGAAAAGGGAAGGAAGAGAAAGATGACACTAACATTTCCTTTTTAGAGCCACCCATAGCAGAACAGAAGACAATTGATGTGATGAATTGGCACATCAATTGATTGGCACATCAGTTGAAGGAAATGGCAGGTAGGTGTTGGGCCTATGGCCTCAATACCTACTTTACACACCTCTGGATCTCTAATCTCTATTCATCCATCAGGTTATATTTTCACTTTATTCCCAGATGAAGTTCTTGGCCAATTGCAATACTAGTTGCTACCTCTTGTCTCTCTTCCTCCAATTTATCCATACTTTTATAAAAGCTGTCTTCCTGAAACAGAGATCTCTTCACATACTATGTGTATAGAATCTTCCTGGGCCTTTCTGCATTGCCTCCATGTGATGAAGGGCACGAGAATGAACGTGAGCATGAAGCTCACATTGCTTGCAGTGCAATGGCATGAATAATAAAACCTGTTGTCTCTGACTTAGGGGTCTTCGTTCTTTCAGCAGCATCAAGGAAACTGGTGACCTTGCAACCTGTTAGCTTGTAAGTAGGGTAAATCTCAGATTTTACATAGTTCTTGATAGGTTTTGGCAATTTAAAAAAATTAACAGAAACAGTATTTGCTTCACCAAAAGATTCACTTCAGGGTTCTTTCTAAGAACATATTTAGGCTAGTTATAATATTATGTCATTTGTAATGGGCCACATGGGAAGTATCAGGTTAGGTTAGGAGGCAGAAAGAATAGGGGAAGGCATGGAGGAGAGCCTTTGTTGTGGTTTTCCCAGGGAGGAATGTGGATGCAGGGAAGCGGTGTGTGCGCACTCAGTCGCTCAGTCGTGTTTGATTCTCTGTTGACTGTAGCCCGCCAGGCTCCTCTGTCCATGGGATTCTCCAGGCAAGAATACTGGAGTGGCCTGCTGTTTCCTCCTTCAGGGGGTCTTCTCAACCCAGGGACTGAACCGACTTCTCCTACATCTCTTGCGTTGGCAGATGGGTTCTTTTACCACTGAGCCATTAGCAATATTCTCCTTCCTCCTTCTTCCAAATCTTATATGCACTCTTTCCAGGCATGTATGTCAATCTATATATTCATATGTTTAGGAATATATGTCAAGGGAGTTAGTAACCTACTTTGCAAAAATTGCTGCAGTCTACAAATAACTCTCAACAGAGTGACAGGTTTTTCAAATATTTTTCTACTGGCTTTGCACCAATCGCTGCAAAATCTCTGCAGAAAAGGTATCAGCAGAAACCTCTGTACCATGCCTTATTATATTTAATATGAGACCCAAATAATACACTCTATATTTAATGGTTTCTAAGTAGGTCATTTTCATATATACATAATGATACATACAATTTATATATTTCTGCTTTCAACATTAATTGCCTTGAAAGCATAATTGGCCGTTATGTATATTTTAAAGTGTGCTTTTAAAATGATAATCTGTTATATGAATTTTTTTTCATAGGCAAATACATTATGGCTTTCATTTCAGAGATTCAAAGAGAACTTTTAAATATAGTCATAGATAAATAGGAAGCCCAGAACAACTGAACCGTAATAAATATGGCTCATTCCTGACTATTCCTTTGGAATGAACTGTACACAAAGATTTTAACATACATCTCCAATTTTTTTTCAGGTTGATGATAAAAGTGGAATTCAGGATTTATAGAACAACTTTTTTTCATTCTGCTAGGTCTAACTATAAAGATACTTCTTCCCTAAAATTCTCATTAAGAAGAATAAATTACTATTATTTTCACTTCTTGAATATCCTAGGCTTGCCTTTATTTAACAAAGTATACAAGCAAACATAGCATGATAAAGTGGCTTAAGAATGACAGTGGTTTCTTTTCCCCACTGACACTGCGGTGCCTTGGGAATCACCAGTCTCAAGCTGTTTACCATTTACTGTCCTCACCATGTGGCTTCCTTCCTCATAGTTACCTCCTGTTCCGAGAAGCTTCTGGAACTCTGGTCATTCTGTCCCCGTTCTAAGGGGACAGTGGGAAGGAAGGAGTCAGCCCTTTTAAAAGGGACTTTCTTGGAATTCTCACAGAACCTTTGGTTATACTCCATCCACCAGAGATAGGTGACATGGTTGCTCGGCTGCTATGACATCAGTACCATCACATAAGATGGTTAAACCACAACATTTATTTCTCACAGTTCTGAAGGCTGAGAGGTTCAAGACCAAGAAGCTGGCAGATTCATGTCTGATGAGGACTTTCTTCCTGATTCATAGATCAACCATCTTTCCACTGTGTCCTCATGGTATCTCTTTTGTTCAACGAGTGCATTTAATTTTTGGCGACCAATCGCTGCAAAATTGCAAAGTATAAAACCTCTTATTATTAAAAATTTGAGACCCAAATAATACACTCTATATTTAATGGTTTCTAAGTAGGTCATTTTCATATATACATAATGATACATACAATTTATATATTTCTGCTTTCAACATTAATTGCCTTGAAAGCATAATTGGCCGTTATGTATATTTTAAAGTGTGCTTTTAAAATGATAATCTGTTATATGAATTTTTTCATAGGCAAATACATTATGGCTTTCATTTCAGAGATTCAAAGAGAACTTTTAAATATAGTCATAGATAAATAGGAAGCCCAGAACAACTGAACCGTAATAAATATGGCTCATTCCTGACTATTCCTTTGGAATGAACTGTACACAAAGATTTTAACATACATCTCCAATTTTTTCAGGTTGATGATAAAAGTGGAATTCAGGATTTATAGAACAACTTTTTTTCATTCTGCTAGGTCTAACTATAAAGATACTTCTTCCCTAAAATTCTCATTAAGAAGAATAAATTACTATTATTTTCACTTCTTGAATATCCTAGGCTTGCCTTTATTTAACAAAGTATACAAGCAAACATAGCATGATAAAGTGGCTTAAGAATGACAGTGGTTTCTTTTCCCCACTGACACTGCGGTGCCTTGGGAATCACCAGTCTCAAGCTGTTTACCATTTACTGTCCTCACCATGTGGCTTCCTTCCTCATAGTTACCTCCTGTTCCGAGAAGCTTCTGGAACTCTGGTCATTCTGTCCCCGTTCTAAGGGGACAGTGGGAAGGAAGGAGTCAGCCCTTTTAAAAGGGACTTTCTTGGAATTCTCACAGAACCTTTGGTTATACTCCATCCACCAGAGATAGGTGACATGGTTGCTCGGCTGCTATGACATCAGTACCATCACATAAGATGGTTAAACCACAACATTTATTTCTCACAGTTCTGAAGGCTGAGAGGTTCAAGACCAAGAAGCTGGCAGATTCATGTCTGATGAGGACTTTCTTCCTGATTCATAGATCAACCATCTTTCCACTGTGTCCTCATGGGATCTCTTTTGTAGGGTCACTAAGTATGAATTTTAGTGTGAATACAAACAAACATTCAGCCCACAATGCATAGCTACTGCACCAGCAAGTGGGACTGTGGAACACCTACTCCTGGAGGTTGTGCATCTAGGTGAGGTTTGGTTCTATTATTCAAAGAGGGAAAAATACTTGCTGAGAAGGAAATTATCAGTCTCATTCCCATATTTCTGCTTAATTTTTGTGTTATTTTACCTGATCATAATTAGCTTTCAAATGAATGTTACCATCATTAGGACAACTGTAAGTTCCTTCGAGGAAGGAATTGTTTATTATTTATTGTATTCTGAGTGTCTAGCAGCATCTGGTCATTTAATTTATCCTGAATCCATGTATGTTAGCTTTAATAGTATTTATTGAATAACACAGACTATACTATACCAATTTTTAAGGACAGAACTGTAAATCCCCATTAAAGAATTGTATAACTTGCATGATAAAAGCCTATGAAGATAGTATTTTTATGTTTGTAACTTTATTTACAAAGCTCCAATTCTTTGGCCACCTGATGTGAAAAGATGACTCATTGAAATGGATGTTGGGGAAACCCAAAGACAAAAGGAGAAGGGGATGATAGAGGATGGGATGGTTGGATGACATCACTGAGTCGATGGACATGAGCTTGAGCAGGCTCTGGGAGCTGTTGAAGGACAGGGAGGCCTGGTGTGCTGCAGTCCCTGGGATTGTCAAGAGTCAGACACAACTGAGCAATTGAACTGAATTTTATTTCAAACATGTCTCAGTCAAACTCAGACAAACCTTTCACTAAGTACCTGAACTGAATTTCAAATGTAATCACAGAATTTATATTCACCAATACCTTAATCAGTTGGCTTCCTCAGTCATAACATATTTATCGAGCATTTTTCTTTTCAAGGCATTGTGACAGGTGGTTGGCATTTAAAGAGGAATAAGACATAATCCCTGCTTTCAAAGAATTCTGAATGTAGTGGGCGTCTGCTGTGTGTATGGGTGTCTTTGCTTGCTATTCACTTTACATATGGCACAGGTTTTTAATACCTTTAATTCTGATCTGAAACATTTCTTTTGTAATATTTTCCTTTGATAGTCACCATAGGCCAGCAGCAACAGAAGATGTAGCTTGCCCCATGTTTCTTTCTCTAGGAAAAGAGACAAATTCCCATCGTGTCCTCATGGGATCTCTTTTGTAGGGTCACTAAGTATGAATTTTAGTGTGAATACAAACAAACATTCAGCCCACAATGCATAGCTACTGCACCAGCAAGTGGGACTGTGGAACACCTACTCCTGGAGGTTGTGCATCTAGGTGAGGTTTGGTTCTATTATTCAAAGAGGGAAAAATACTTGCTGAGAAGGAAATTATCAGTCTCATTCCCATATTTCTGCTTAATTTTTGTGTTATTTTACCTGATCATAATTAGCTTTCAAATGAATGTTACCATCATTAGGACAACTGTAAGTTCCTTCGAGGAAGGAATTGTTTATTATTTATTGTATTCTGAGTGTCTAGCAGCATCTGGTCATTTAATTTATCCTGAATCCATGTATGTTAGCTTTAATAGTATTTATTGAATAACACAGACTATACTATACCAATTTTTAAGGACAGAACTGTAAATCCCCATTAAAGAATTGTATAACTTGCATGATAAAAGCCTATGAAGATAGTATTTTTATGTTTGTAACTTTATTTACAAAGCTCCAATTCTTTGGCCACCTGATGTGAAAAGATGACTCATTGAAATGGATGTTGGGGAAACCCAAAGACAAAAGGAGAAGGGGATGATAGAGGATGGGATGGTTGGATGACATCACTGAGTCGATGGACATGAGCTTGAGCAGGCTCTGGGAGCTGTTGAAGGACAGGGAGGCCTGGTGTGCTGCAGTCCCTGGGATTGTCAAGAGTCAGACACAACTGAGCAATTGAACTGAATTTTATTTCAAACATGTCTCAGTCAAACTCAGACAAACCTTTCACTAAGTACCTGAACTGAATTTCAAATGTAATCACAGAATTTATATTCACCAATACCTTAATCAGTTGGCTTCCTCAGTCATAACATATTTATCGAGCATTTTTCTTTTCAAGGCATTGTGACAGGTGGTTGGCATTTAAAGAGGAATAAGACATAATCCCTGCTTTCAAAGAATTCTGAATGTAGTGGGCGTCTGCTGTGTGTATGGGTGTCTTTGCTTGCTATTCACTTTACATATGGCACAGGTTTTTAATACCTTTAATTCTGATCTGAAACATTTCTTTTGTAATATTTTCCTTTGATAGTCACCATAGGCCAGCAGCAACAGAAGATGTAGCTTGCCCCATGTTTCTTTCTCTAGGAAAAGAGACAAATTTGAATCTTGGATATTCCTTGATAAGATCCACATGTTTATGAAGCAAATAACAGTGAATAGTGCCGGGGTGGACTGTAGAGGGCGACGTAGTGCACGGCCCAGGTACCCCTCAGAACCAAGGCATTCATTTTTCCAGTTGTGGAGAGTAATGCTTGTCTAAATTCGAGACCCTCTTAAGGACTTGTCCTCAGTCGAAGGAGCTGCCTCTTTTAAGGTTATGCCCCATCTCCAGGGAAGCTTATTTCCAGTGACGGTGAGAAGATATAAATTCCAGGTCCTTTTGTCAGTGGGAAACAACTCTGGAAACTATCCTATTTCCATAGCTCTTCTCAAGATCAGTTGAGTACTTTGTTGTGTCTTCATCTTAGTTCTGTTTCTCTCCCTGCCTACCCTTATTTCCTTCACTCTGTCTCTCATATGCTGCTCCTAAGAGCACTTCTTAATAAAATTCCTGCTTTAATCTCCATTATAGAGTTTATTCCTGAGGTATTCCAATGATAGCACTTTGTTATCTCTGGTATTTTTTAAGCTTTCTATTATACCTCACCATTATTGTTAATAATACCTAATAATAGCACCTTATTATACCCTACAATATGTATCCTAGCTGGAAGTTAAGCAAGGAGAATACATTTCTTCCATAATTTGTATCTTTCACTCCAGAGTATATTTTTGATTCAATACTTCCTCTTAGTTTACTGACTAATCCTATAGGAAATATTTTATCTGATTTGTGCTTTTCGGAAGAAGTCTAATTTATTATAGTACTATTACATTATCTATTAAGAATATCTATCATTTTCTAATAAATATAAGGTTCAAGTTTCTTCCATTTTTTCCTTGAAACAGATTTTTCAAATTTATGCAGACACAATTTTTTTCTATTAAGAATATCTATCATTTTCTAAAAATAAAGGTCAAGTTTCTTCCATTTTTCCTTCATAATCCCTGCTTTCAAAGAATTCTGAATGTAGTGGGCTGTGTGTATGGGTGTCTTTGCTTGCTATTCACTTTACATATGGCACAGGTTTTTAATACCTTTAATTCTGATCTGAAACATTTCTTTTGTAATATTTTCCTTTGATAGTCACCATAGGCCAGCAGCAACAGAAGATGTAGCTTGCCCCATGTTTCTTTCTCTAGGAAAAGAGACAAATTTGAATCTTGGATATTCCTTGATAAGATCCACATGTTTATGAAGCAAATAACAGTGAATAGTGCCGGGGTGGACTGTAGAGGGCGACGTAGTGCACGGCCCAGGTACCCCTCAGAACCAAGGCATTCATTTTTCCAGTTGTGGAGAGTAATGCTTGTCTAAATTCGAGACCCTCTTAAGGACTTGTCCTCAGTCGAAGGAGCTGCCTCTTTTAAGGTTATGCCCCATCTCCAGGGAAGCTTATTTCCAGTGACGGTGAGAAGATATAAATTCCAGGTCCTTTTGTCAGTGGGAAACAACTCTGGAAACTATCCTATTTCCATAGCTCTTCTCAAGATCAGTTGAGTACTTTGTTGTGTCTTCATCTTAGTTCTGTTTCTCTCCCTGCCTACCCTTATTTCCTTCACTCTGTCTCTCATATGCTGCTCCTAAGAGCACTTCTTAATAAAATTCCTGCTTTAATCTCCATTATAGAGTTTATTCCTGAGGTATTCCAATGATAGCACTTTGTTATCTCTGGTATTTTTTAAGCTTTCTATTATACCTCACCATTATTGTTAATAATACCTAATAATAGCACCTTATTATACCCTACAATATGTATCCTAGCTGGAAGTTAAGCAAGGAGAATACATTTCTTCCATAATTTGTATCTTTCACTCCAGAGTATATTTTTGATTCAATACTTCCTCTTAGTTTACTGACTAATCCTATAGGAAATATTTTATCTGATTTGTGCTTTTCGGAAGAAGTCTAATTTATTATAGTACTATTACATTATCTATTAAGAATATCTATCATTTTCTAATAAATATAAGGTTCAAGTTTCTTCCATTTTTTCCTTGAAACAGATTTTTCAAATTTATGCAGACACATTACTCTTCTGCTTCAGTGCAGGTTTCATTAAATGCATAAATCAAAAATGTCTTTTTGCAGGATAGAGCAAATCAGGATTCAAATAAGTAACTAAAATATTGCTTTTAGGAAGGCTGACAAGTTTCCTATCCATTGTCTTGATCAATTTCAACACACCTTATCCAATTTCCAGTCTTACACACTACATCTTTTATGTGTCTCTGTGAAATAAGATCTGTTGAACATCTATCTTGTTGCACAAGATGCATGATTACCCATACCTCTGAAACACATGATGTTGGTAATAGCAAAGTTTATTAGTTATGCTAACTTAGCAAGGGGGATTTCCCAGGTTGATCAGTGGTAAAGAATCCATCTGCCAATGCTGGAGACTCAGGAGACATGAGTTTGATCCCTGAGTCAGAAAGATCCCCTGGAGGAGGAAGTATTCTTGCCTGGGCAATCCCATGAACAGAGCAGCTGCTAGGCAAAGAATTGGACATGACTGAGTGACTGAGCTCACACACATGCAGCTTACAAGGACAACAGAAAGTGTAGGATCTCTCATGGTCCCCAGGGCTATGTCTGTGCCAGCTGTCTCAAGAAGGCATCCTAAGAGGGTGAACACCCCTCCCATCTTTATGCATGGATCTGAAATGGGTGTATTAGTTTGTTGGGACTATCATAACAACCAAGGGTCATACAATATGTAGGTTAACCAGCTGGCTTAAACAACAGAAATGTTGTTTAACAGAAATTCTGGAAGCTAGCAGTCTGAGTATGATGTCCTCAGGGTTAGTTTCTTCTGAAGTCTCCCTGCTTGGTTTTCATATGGGAGACTTCTGGTGCCTTCTCATGGTCTACACTCTGTTCATGTCTCTTCTTAGAGTGACACCAGGCAATGCAATATTGATGGAGAAGGACCAGATTGGAGGACTGGTGTTACCCCAAGACAAGCCCTATTATAAAACTGCTGTAATCAGGACAGTGTAATATTGTAAAAAAGATAGAAAAATTGATTAATAGACCAGAACAGAAATGCCAGAACATAGTCAGCTGATCTTTAACAGAGAAACAATTGTAATATAATAGAGGAAAAATAAAAAGAGATTTTTCAACAAATTGTGCTAGCTAGAACAACTGCAAAAATAAAACTCTGGAGAAAGATCTTGCACCATTACAAAAATTATATTAAATTATATTAAAATATACCTAAACATAAAATGGAACATTATAAAAATCATAGATGATAAATAAGAGACAGCCTAGATAACTTTAGGCATGGCAATGACTTTTTAGATTTAATAACAAAGGCATCATCCTTGAAAGAAATAATTAATAACCTGGTTTCATTAAAATGAAAAACTTCTGCTCTTTAAAAGACATTATCAAGAGAATAAGACAAACTACAGACAGAAAATGTTTCCTAAAGACTTATTTGATAAGGAATGTAATTAAAATATACAAGGAATATTCAAAATTTAATGATAAGAAAATGCTCAACCTTGTTTTTAAAAAAATGGGCCTTAGGCCTTAAAGGACACTGATAAGCATGTGAAAAAAATGCTCTACATCATAGGATCATCAGGTAAATGCAAAATATAACAGCAACAAGACACCGCTGTACATCTATTGAAATGACCAAAATCCAGAACATGAAAACACCAAATATGGAGCAATAGGAACTCTCATTAATTGCTTGTGCAAATGCAAAATGAAACAGCAATGTTAGAAGACAGTTTTGAAGTTTCCTGTGAAATTAAACATATTCTTACCTTATAATTCAGCAATCATATTCCTTGATATTTGCTCTAAAGAAATTGAAAACTTTGTTGTTCAGAGGCTGAGTGACGTCTGACTTTTTGCAACCCCATGGATTATAGCATGCCAGGCTCCTCTTTCCTCTACTATCTCTGAGAGTTTCCTCAAATTCATGCCTATTGAGTCAGTGATGCTTTCTGTTCATCTCTCCTCTGTTGCCCCCTTCTCTTCCTGTCCTCAGTCTTTCCCAGTATCAGGGTCTTTTCCAGTGAGTTGGCTCTTCACATGAAGTGGCCAAAATTTTGGCGCTTCATCTTCAGCATCAGTCCTTTCAATGAACATTAAGGGTTCATTCCCTTTAGGATTGCCTGCTTTGATCTCCTTCCAGTCCAAGAGACTCTTTTTTTTTTTTTAAAGATTTATTTATTTATTTATTTTGGGCGGGGGTCGGGTTGGGCAGGGAGGGGAGCAGGTGTGCCACTTCTATTGGTCTTTCTCTATTTTCATCTGTCTTTGTTCTTTGGCTCCTGTGGGCCTCCTATCATGGTGGCGTCTGTCGTCGCAGAGCGCCGGCTCTGGGCGCATGCGCTCCAGAGCTCCAGCTTGGTAGTTGGACACATTGGTCCAGCCGCTCCGCGGCACGTGGGATCTTCCCAGGCCAGGGATCGAACCGGCGCCCCTTGCACTGCAAGGCGGTGTCCTTACCCACTGGACCACCAAGGGAAGCCCCCCAAGAGACTCTTAAGAGTGTTCTCCAACACCACAAATCAAAAGCACCTGTTCTTCAGTGCTCGGCCTTCTTTATAGGCAAACTCTCATATCCGTACATGACTCATGGAAAAGCCATAGCTTTGACTATATGGACATTTGTCAGCAAAATGATGTCACTGTTTTTAATACACTGTCTAGTTTTATCGTCATTTTCCTTCATTTGTTCACACAAAAACTTCACGTAAATAATTAAAGCATCTTTATTCATAATAGCCTAAACTTCGGAGCAACAGAGATTGCTTTCAGAGGCTGAATGGATAAATACACTGTGGTATATCTTGACAGTGGAACATTATTCAGGGGTAAAAGAAATGAGCTATCAAATCATGGAAGGAAGAAGTTCATGCATGCTACTAAGTGAAAGAAGCCAACCTGAAGCAGCTAGTTACTCTATAATTTATGGAAAAAGCAAAACTATGGAGACAATAAAAGTAACAGTGGTCACCAGGGTTTGGGGGAAGGAAGGCATACATAGGAAGAGCACAAAATAATGCTAGGATAGTGAATATACTTTCCATGATACCATAATAATGTATATAAATCACCATGGCATTGGTCCAAACCAGTATGTACCACACTAAGACTGAACTTCAACTATGAATTTTGTGTGATTACAATGTGTCAGTGTAAGTTTGTTACTTGTAACAAAAGTACCACTCTGATGCGAGATGTTGACAATGGGGAGGTTATTTGTGTGGGGGGGACAGTGGGTATTTTGCTCTCAGTTTTGCTGTGAATCTAAAATGTCTCTGGGGCTTCCATGGTGGTCCAGTGGGTAAGGACACCGCCTTGCAGTGCAAGGGGCGCCAGTTTGATCCCTGGCCTGGGAAGATCCCACGTGCCGCGGAGCGGCTGGACTGATGTGTCCAATTACCAAGCCGGAGCTCTGGAGTGCATGTGCCCAGAGCAGGCACTCTGTGATAACAGAGGCCACCGCGATGGGAGGCCCACAAGAGCCAAAGAACAAAGACGGATGAAAATAGAGAAATGAAAGACCAATAGAAGTGGTCTGCCCATCCCCTCCCTCCCCAGCCCGCCCCCTCCAAAATAAATAAAATAAATATTAAAAAAAAAAATGTCTCTGAAAGAAAAAAGTCCTCAAACACTAGCCCGCCCTTACCCCTCAAATGAAAATAGAGGTAGAAAAAAAATAAGCTAAATATAAGTGAAATATTAGAATAAAATATATATAATACAAAGTATGTGTATTTCTTAGACATGTGCTACATATGTATCCCAAGCTTCATAGTAACCAATGGACACAGGACTGGGTTATCTATTATATGATACATAATATTCACAAGATAGATGTAAGCCAATTGTAACTATGCTTTTGATATTCCTAATAAACATCTGAGTGTAATTATTCTGCACTGAAGATCAAGGAACAAAAGAAGTGAAATGAAACTCTTTGGATTTTAATCATCATTTTTTTTTTCTATAGAGATTTTGATTATTCTTTGGAAAAAATTCTACTTTACATGCTACCCTTTTATCTTTTCATCTTTGTTCCATGTTACTTTTTTTGCCTTTCCTTATTTTCCTCCATTTCTACTCATAGTTGCCAAAAAGATTAGAGAGGTGAGGACAATACTGGAAAATATCTGGTCAGGATGAATTGGAAGCAATAATCTTAGTTACAATATTTGTCTTCTTCAAAATGTATGTGCATATACGACATTTCATGCCATTCATCAACTAAAATGCCTCAGTAGTTAATGAACTTCCCTATTTCACAAACTTATCAGATATCATATTAATTAGGATTAACATATCACTTATTCACCAGTGCATCCAAATACCAAGAGAAATTTTTGTATTATAAACAGTAATTATTTTACTAGAAAATTTATAAATCTATCAGTGTATTTTTTAAAAATCTTTAAATATGTGCTATCATTTATCACTCTGCTTTATTGACTCCCCGAACCCTAAGCACCAAATTTTACCTTCAAAAACTTACTGAATTTTAGTTTCAACAGTCAGCTTTTTATTGCAAACCATTTATTAAAAAAACCCTGTATGTTCACCAAATGCCAATCCCAGACAACCAGACAGGAGAAGGGTGATCAGAGTGGGAGCCGGTAGAGCATGAAGACAAATTAGTTGTGATGGTGCCAATAACAAAAATTGCTCTTGGCCGTGTTGTTGTTTGTCTCTTGGTCTATCTGTGTTTGGGGAAGTGAGGTGCTAATAATACCCCGAGGAGCTGATAAAAGGCAGCTGGTCACAAAAATTGGACATGTAAAAATTTAATATAAATTTTAGTGACCTGGATGAATCTCCGAGATCCATGTGGAGTGATGAGTTGAATAGGAAATTGGATACTAAAGCCCACAAATTAAACAGTACAAAAATGTCCCTTCTATTTCTGAGACATATATTAAAGCAGATAATTATTTTTAATGGTCTGTGAAAGCAGAGAAAATGTCTTTGGTTGAACAGCTGAAAGGAGCTACTTCATTCATTAACCCCTTTCTAGCTCTAGCTCTGTGCATGACACCCTCTCTCTCTCCCTCTTCCCCTTGTTTTTCCCTAGGATTGCAGTTTTAGAGTAGGTATCCTGAGGACGTGCTGTGTTACACAGCTGTTGATAAAGAGGCTAAGAAAGGGTTCATGCTATGTGCTCATGTTATAGAGAAAGCAGGAAAGTGTTGAGATGTTAGAATGAAAGTCTGGTGGTTTGAAGAGAGTCATCCCAAGTGAATGGACCGTGGCCAAACCTCCACATAGTTAGTATGAGGTGTGGATCAGTGAGTTAACTTTTGATTCCTGATATGTTTCTGGAACAGATGGGCTCACTGGCCTGATGTGCAGAAAAGCCAATCTACTGACACCAGGGAGAGTACAGGCCTTTTTGTAGTGCCAAGCAGGGAGAATGGAGAGCTAATGTCCAAAGGGCCTGAACTCCACAATGGTTTGCAGAAAAGAGATTTTAAATGCAAAGTGAGGGAGAGGCCTGTAAGTTTTGTGATCAGCTGTGGACCTCCTTCTGATTGGTTAGTGGTGAGTTAACAGAACGGTGTTTCAGGAATCTCAGTTATCAATCTCTGACTCGAAACATTTTGGGGCCGAGAGAAGGGTAAGCACCAAATTTTACCTTCAAAACTTACTGATTTTAGTTTCAACAGTCAGCTTTTATTGCAAACCATTTATTAAAAAAACCCTGTATGTTCACCAAATGCCAATCCCAGACAACCAGACAGGAGAAGGGTGATCAGAGTGGGAGCCGTAGAGCATGAAGACAAATTAGTTGTGATGGTGCCAATAACAAAAATTGCTCTTGGCCGTGTTGTTGTTTGTCTCTTGGTCTATCTGTGTTTGGGGAAGTGAGGTGCTAATAATACCCCGAGGAGCTGATAAAAGGCAGCTGGTCACAAAAATTGGACATGTAAAAATTTAATATAAATTTTAGTGACCTGGATGAATCTCCGAGATCCATGTGGAGTGATGAGTTGAATAGGAAATTGGATACTAAAGCCCACAAATTAAACAGTAAAAAAATGTCCCTTCTATTTCTGAGACATATATTAAAGCAGATAATTATTTTTAATGGTCTGTGAAAGCAGAGAAAATGTCTTTGGTTGAACAGCTGAAAGGAGCTACTTCATTCATTAACCCCTTTCTAGCTCTAGCTCTGTGCATGACACCCTCTCTCTCTCCCTCTTCCCCTTGTTTTTCCCTAGGATTGCAGTTTTAGAGTAGGTATCCTGAGGACGTGCTGTGTTACACAGCTGTTGATAAAGAGGCTAAGAAAGGGTTCATGCTATGTGCTCATGTTATAGAGAAAGCAGGAAAGTGTTGAGATGTTAGAATGAAAGTCTGGTGGTTTGAAGAGAGTCATCCCAAGTGAATGGACCGTGGCCAAACCTCCACATAGTTAGTATGAGGTGTGGATCAGTGAGTTAACTTTTGATTCCTGATATGTTTCTGGAACAGATGGGCTCACTGGCCTGATGTGCAGAAAAGCCAATCTACTGACACCAGGGAGAGTACAGGCCTTTTTGTAGTGCCAAGCAGGGAGAATGGAGAGCTAATGTCCAAAGGGCCTGAACTCCACAATGGTTTGCAGAAAAGAGATTTTAAATGCAAAGTGAGGGAGAGGCCTGTAAGTTTTGTGATCAGCTGTGGACCTCCTTCTGATTGGTTAGTGGTGAGTTAACAGAACGGTGTTTCAGGAATCTCAGTTATCAATCTCTGACTCGAAACATTTTGGGGTCTATGTGCTGCTGGCCAGCATGCAGTTAACTTCTTCTACCTGATAAAGGTCTTAGTATCTGTAAAACAACTCAAGAATATGGTTCAAGATAATGTCTATAGACCTTGAGGATAAACTAAAGGTCCTTGATTTTGTTTCATGGCTAAACTATTATTATTTTGTCCTTGACTATTTTTTCTTTCTTTTTTTCTTGTTTCTGTACTTGTTTTCTTTTTATATATTTTAAAACTCCTATGATTAAATTTGCTCTTTGGAACTTGGATAAAACCTACAGACAAATGGCAGGGGATACCAAGCGGTCTACCTACCCCAAGGAAGGCCCTGCAGGGTCCTCCTTGGTTTTAGATACATAAAAAGAAGTGGAGGAAAGAGAGAAAAGGAGTGGGGAGGAAAAGGAGAATGGTGAATAAGGCTTCAAACTGGACCCCAGTGATACCTGACATTTATGGCCTTATGCGACTCCCCTTCTCTTGAGGCTGGTCTGCACTTAGGGCCATGAGTCTAATGAAGAAACCACAGCAAGAGTGATGGAAAGTCATTTTCAAGATTAGTTTACAAAAGAATGTATCTCCTGTTTTGTTGTTTTTGTTGTTGTTGTTTTCTTGCTTTTTTTCTCTCCCAGTGCCCTCACTCTGGAAGAAGCAAGATGACATGTTGCTGGTAGTTCTGTGGAGATCTTCAGACAGCAGGAAGCTGAGGCCTTTGGAATGGAGGTAGTGAGGACCTAAGCCCTTCCAGCAGCCTTGTGAGTGTGCTCAGAAAATAATCCTCCCCACTGAGCCTGGGGATGACTCCAGTCCCTCCTGACTCCAGTTCCTTGATTGTAGTCTTGTGGGGGACCTTGAATCAGAGGTTCAGTATATTTACATGTATGCATATACATCATTTATTGTAGGAATAGACTCCATGGTTATGGAAGTGGAGAAGTCCCAGGATTTGCAATCTGCAAGCTGCAAAGGTGAAATAATAGCCAAATTCACTAATTCATCCAAGTCTGAAGGCTTGATAACTGTGCATGTATCCATTCTCCCCCAAACTCCCTTCCCATCCAGATTGCCCCACTGAGCAGAATTCTGTGTGCTAGACTGATCCTTGTCAGTTATCAAATTGAAATACAGCAGTATGTACCTGTCCACCCCAACTCCCTAACTATGGTTTCACACATTGGTCACTGGCTCGCTCAGTATTCAGTTAGGTTTTTCTCCTCACTAAATGCATTAAATTACTGATGAGTTAGTTCTGCTCTGTCCCCTTTCTCTCCACTTGGCCACGTCCTTGTTCCCTGATGCCCTGCCCCTCTGTTCTGGATGCTTTGGCTACATGTGTGATGTTTCCTTTGTCACAAGCCAGTGTATTGTGGAGCCACCATATGTTTTGTGTGGCTCAGGAAGCCCATCACATGGTCCTTGTGCTTTCAACTATAAGGGTAAGGAGGCAGTTCTTCCATACAGGGTAGGAGCACTAGATGGCTCTCTTGCAAAGGAATTCTGCCTCTTTGAGAATGCAGTTAGGAGTTCCCAGTAATTACTGCTAATAAAAGGGTTTCATGAATTTTCTAGTAATATAGTGAGCATAGGTATGTAAGATTATAGAATTGGTACTAGAAGTTGAGGAGCTTCCCAGGTGGTACAGGGGTAAAGAATTCATCTGCCAATGCAGGGAAGACAAAAGACTGTTTCAATCTCTGGGTAGGGAAGATCCCCTTGGGGAAGGAAGTGGCAACTCACTCTAGTATTCTTTCCTGGAACATTCCATAAACAGAGGAGCCTGGCAGGCCACAGTCCATGTGGTCACACTCTGGAAGAAGCAAGATGAATTGCTGGTAGTTCTGTGGAGATCTTCAGAAAAATGAGGCCTTTGGAATGGAGGTAGTGAGGACCTAAGCCCTCCACAGTGTATTCCAGTCCCCACTGAGCCTGGGATGACTCCAGTCCCTCCTGACTCCAGTTCCTTGATTGTAGTCTTGTGGGGGACCTTGAATCAGAGGTTCAGTATATTTACATGTATGCATATACATCATTTATTGTAGGAATAGACTCCATGGTTATGGAAGTGGAGAAGTCCCAGGATTTGCAATCTGCAAGCTGCAAAGGTGAAATAATAGCCAAATTCACTAATTCATCCAAGTCTGAAGGCTTGATAACTGTGCATGTATCCATTCTCCCCCAAACTCCCTTCCCATCCAGATTGCCCCACTGAGCAGAATTCTGTGTGCTAGACTGATCCTTGTCAGTTATCAAATTGAAATACAGCAGTATGTACCTGTCCACCCCAACTCCCTAACTATGGTTTCACACATTGGTCACTGGCTCGCTCAGTATTCAGTTAGGTTTTCTCCTCACTAAATGCATTAAATTACTGATGAGTTAGTTCTGCTCTGTCCCCTTTCTCTCCACTTGGCCACGTCCTTGTTCCCTGATGCCCTGCCCCTCTGTTCTGGATGCTTTGGCTACATGTGTGATGTTTCCTTTGTCACAAGCCAGTGTATTGTGGAGCCACCATATGTTTTGTGTGGCTCAGGAAGCCCATCACATGGTCCTTGTGCTTTCAACTATAAGGGTAAGGAGGCAGTTCTTCCATACAGGGTAGGAGCACTAGATGGCTCTCTTGCAAAGGAATTCTGCCTCTTTGAGAATGCAGTTAGGAGTTCCCAGTAATTACTGCTAATAAAAGGGTTTCATGAATTTTCTAGTAATATAGTGAGCATAGGTATGTAAGATTATAGAATTGGTACTAGAAGTTGAGGAGCTTCCCAGGTGGTACAGGGGTAAAGAATTCATCTGCCAATGCAGGGAAGACAAAAGACTGTTTCAATCTCTGGGTAGGGAAGATCCCCTTGGGGAAGGAAGTGGCAACTCACTCTAGTATTCTTTCCTGGAACATTCCATAAACAGAGGAGCCTGGCAGGCCACAGTCCATGTGGTCACAAAAAGTCAGACATGACTTAGCTACTTGAGCATACTGTTAATGTACAGGCAGCACTCTGTGTTAATTTTTATTATTTATCTTTCACAATTGATATTACAGTCATCCCTTATATCAGATGGGAGTGGCTGTGAAAATTGCACTTTTATGAGATGACTTCAAGACTCTAAGTCACATCTTCCTTTGTTCCTTCCTTGTTCCATTAAGAAAAAATCTTCAGTGTTTTACTTCTCTCTGTCAATTCAAAATCTAGGCAAATATAGTAGTAAACCACCCAGCTTTAGAAAGAAACAAGGACTTGATATGCTTCTGACATTTTTGAACATATTTTATCATTGTGCCTCAGAAGCTTGGGACAGTCTCCTTTCAGGGTGTTGGAGCAACACCAACAAAAAAGAATAGATTTTCGCGTATTTTAAGTGAAATAATAGCCAAATAACTTTAAGATTCACTGCTTTTGACTATTTTTGTAGATAAAAGCAGGCTTTCTATGACAAACCAGTTTCTCTATTCTACTCTTCAGGGTGAGGTCACTGCTTCTATAGGAGGAACGATTTGTTAAAGATGTTAAGTTATGGCATGTTCTGGGTCTAGAGTCTTCTGTCTTTTCAACGCACCTGCAGCTTAAAAATCCATGTAATTATGAAATATTTCAAGAAGAGATCTGGTAAATAATCAAAAATAATGTAAGACTGACTATCAATGTATGTCGTGCCTTATGCATGGCATTTAATTGGTAACTGCAAATTCCACAGTACTAATACTGAGTTTGGTTTTGCCAGGTAACAGAGTTGGTAAAGAATCCATTCTGGATTGGGAAGTTCTCCCTGAGAAGGAAATGACAAGCCATGCAAGTATTCTTTTCTTCTTCTTTCTTTCTTTCTTATTTTTTTTTTTTTTTAATTTTGGCCTCTTTTATTGGTCCTACATTGATTTATATTCACCCATCTTCATTCTTTGGCCTATGTGGGCCTCCCATCACAGTGGCCTCTCTCGTTGCAGAGCACCAGCTCTGGGTGCATGTGCTCCAGAGCTCTGGCTCCTAATCAAACAGGCCTAATTGTGGTAAAAGTAACATGACTTAGCTACTTGAGCATACTGTTAATGTACAGGCAGCACTCTGTGTTAATTTTTATTATTTATCTTTCACAATTGATATTACAGTCATCCCTTATATCAGATGGGAGTGGCTGTGAAAATTGCACTTTTATGAGATGACTTCAAGACTCTAAGTCACATCTTCCTTTGTTCCTTCCTTGTTCCATTAAGAAAAAATCTTCAGTGTTTTACTTCTCTCTGTCAATTCAAAATCTAGGCAAATATAGTAGTAAACCACCCAGCTTTAGAAAGAAACAAGGACTTGATATGCTTCTGACATTTTTGAACATATTTTATCATTGTGCCTCAGAAGCTTGGGACAGTCTCCTTTCAGGGTGTTGGAGCAACACCAACAAAAAAGAATAGATTTTCGCGTATTTTAAGTGAAATAATAGCCAAATAACTTTAAGATTCACTGCTTTTGACTATTTTTGTAGATAAAAGCAGGCTTTCTATGACAAACCAGTTTCTCTATTCTACTCTTCAGGGTGAGGTCACTGCTTCTATAGGAGGAACGATTTGTTAAAGATGTTAAGTTATGGCATGTTCTGGGTCTAGAGTCTTCTGTCTTTTCAACGCACCTGCAGCTTAAAAATCCATGTAATTATGAAATATTTCAAGAAGAGATCTGGTAAATAATCAAAAATAATGTAAGACTGACTATCAATGTATGTCGTGCCTTATGCATGGCATTTAATTGGTAACTGCAAATTCCACAGTACTAATACTGAGTTTGGTTTTGCCAGGTAACAGAGTTGGTAAAGAATCCATTCTGGATTGGGAAGTTCTCCCTGAGAAGGAAATGACAAGCCATGCAAGTATTCTTTTCTTCTTCTTTCTTTCTTTCTTATTTTTTTTTTTTTTTTTAATTTTGGCCTCTTTTATTGGTCCTACATTGATTTATATTCACCCATCTTCATTCTTTGGCCTATGTGGGCCTCCCATCACAGTGGCCTCTCTCGTTGCAGAGCACCAGCTCTGGGCGCATGTGCTCCAGAGCTCTGGCTCCTAATTGGACACAGCCGTCCAGCCGCTCTGTGGCATGTGGGATTCTCCCGGGCCAGGGATCAAACCAGTGCCCCTTGCACTGCAAGGCAGACTCTTTACCCACTGGATCACCAGGGAAGCCCTCCATGCCAGTTTTCTTGCTTGGTAAATCCCATGGAATGAGGAGCTGGAGTTCATGGGGTCACAAAGAGTCAGACACAACTAAGTAATTAAACAACATGGCCACTGACTCTTGAGACTGCATTGTTTCATACAGTTTTAGAGTTTGTATGCACTGGTTGCCTAAAAGAAGGTATATCAAGTAATAGAAAGCAGTTATGTGTTGTGGGTATGTGTATGTGGTGTGTTTTTCCCGAAACAAAGTTTTCTGACAGCATTAAATGTAACATCTTCCAACATCTCCAGGAAAGCATCTGGACTATGGTTATAGATGAACATTTCTCATTTCATTGTCTGAGTACAAAGCCATTTATAGGACAACTTATCACATAAACACCCCTTGGCATCTTATAATAGAAATCAATAACAGGGAAAAAGAAGACAGACACAATTAAACCATATGCTACACTAAAAAGAAAATAAAAGATATCCTATGAAAACTTTGAGTATGCTATAATCACCTTGCACTGATGCCTGAGATATACATCTAACTTTCATTAGTCTTTGGCAGAAGGAGAATGAAGTATTTATTTTAATAGAAAGATTAGAAAAATAGTTTTGGATTCATGAAATATTTTCAGATTTCTTACAGTTTTAAGTGCCCTGTCATTCATAGATGTATGAAGAAATGCTTTTGAGACATGAAATAAAGCGGAGAGGGGGATATTTATCAAGATGTAGAAGTTTAGGGAGAAGCAGGAAATTATCGTGTCTTCTCAAGTGTGGGTCAGGTAAGGAGTTGTGTGGATGGGCAGGACAAGCTCATTGTTCTCAGAAGGGAAGATGTGGACACAGGGCAGAGATGGTGATGAGGTTGGGCTATCAATGTAGCTGATACTCGGAACAAGAGTAAGACCCCAGGCTGAGAAGAGAGTGTCCCTGCCTTACCCAGTCAATGTGTGCTGCATGCCTGCTCAGAGTGGCTCAGTCTGCTGGTGGCTGAGGCAAAGCTGGTAGCCATGACTCCAGGACATCAACAGTGACCCGAAGAGGCAGCCATTGTCTAAAAAAGAAGGTCTAAATGGGAAGGAAAGGAATATGCTTGGCATTGAACAGAAGAGTCAAATTTGAAGAAGACACAAAGAGACCTAAATTTGACATTATCCAGGGAAGCCACAGCTGAGGGAGAGAGTGGAGGGATCTGGGGTCCCCAGGATTGACTATGGTGTTGGGGCCACCACAAAGGTGGGTGATTTTCTGCTAATTGTCCCTCAAGGAGACCGCAGGTTTTTATTTTCTCTGGCTACTGGGAGGGCAAGGTGATGTTGTCTAGTAACCATGCTTAGCCCTCATAAATGACTCTAAAGTTACTGTTTTTGTAGACGTCCTCAGTTTGAAGAAGGTAAGCATCTGATTTTTGTTTTACAGTTAAGACAAAGGCCAAGTCCAACAGCCAATCATCTCTTGCAATAAAAATGGACTGATTTAGGTTTTTGCAGCCTTTTCGTTGCCTAAATTTCTGTTCACTCAATTCCTTCTATTTCTTCTGCTGTTTACGAGAATTTCACATTCACAGGCAATAAAGTTGTTTTTGTCTTTTTCTTTTAGTATATTTTAATAACTTTTGTGATTTTGTGAATATATGCTACACTAAAAAGAAAATAAAAGATATCCTATGAAAACTTTGAGTATGCTATAATCACCTTGCACTGATGCCTGAGATATACATCTAACTTTCATTAGTCTTTGGCAGAAGGAGAATGAAGTATTTATTTTAATAGAAAGATTAGAAAAATAGTTTTGGATTCATGAAATATTTTCAGATTTCTTACAGTTTTAAGTGCCCTGTCATTCATAGATGTATGAAGAAATGCTTTTGAGACATGAAATAAAGCGGAGAGGGGGATATTTATCAAGATGTAGAAGTTTAGGGAGAAGCAGGAAATTATCGTGTCTTCTCAAGTGTGGGTCAGGTAAGGAGTTGTGTGGATGGGCAGGACAAGCTCATTGTTCTCAGAAGGGAAGATGTGGACACAGGGCAGAGATGGTGATGAGGTTGGGCTATCAATGTAGCTGATACTCGGAACAAGAGTAAGACCCCAGGCTGAGAAGAGAGTGTCCCTGCCTTACCCAGTCAATGTGTGCTGCATGCCTGCTCAGAGTGGCTCAGTCTGCTGGTGGCTGAGGCAAAGCTGGTAGCCATGACTCCAGGACATCAACAGTGACCCGAAGAGGCAGCCATTGTCTAAAAAAGAAGGTCTAAATGGGAAGGAAAGGAATATGCTTGGCATTGAACAGAAGAGTCAAATTTGAAGAAGACACAAAGAGACCTAAATTTGACATTATCCAGGGAAGCCACAGCTGAGGGAGAGAGTGGAGGGATCTGGGGTCCCCAGGATTGACTATGGTGTTGGGGCCACCACAAAGGTGGGTGATTTTCTGCTAATTGTCCCTCAAGGAGACCGCAGGTTTTTATTTTCTCTGGCTACTGGGAGGGCAAGGTGATGTTGTCTAGTAACCATGCTTAGCCCTCATAAATGACTCTAAAGTTACTGTTTTTGTAGACGTCCTCAGTTTGAAGAAGGTAAGCATCTGATTTTTGTTTTACAGTTAAGACAAAGGCCAAGTCCAACAGCCAATCATCTCTTGCAATAAAAATGGACTGATTTAGGTTTTTGCAGCCTTTTCGTTGCCTAAATTTCTGTTCACTCAATTCCTTCTATTTCTTCTGCTGTTTACGAGAATTTCACATTCACAGGCAATAAAGTTGTTTTTGTCTTTTTTCTTTTAGTATATTTTAATAACTGATATTTACTTTTGTGATTTTGTTAAAACAAAAAGAAGAAAAAAATTTTAACATATTATTTTAAAGTTATAAAATAAAAAGTCATAATCTCATTAGTCTACTTTAAATTTTACTTCCAGATGTTAGAGTGGGTTATTTTTTCCTTTCCTTTAACTCTTTTGAATTGATTATCTTCTTTCTGGATAAAGTAATAAGAAGAACTGTTCTTTGCTTCTTCCTTTAAAGTTTTTTGTAGCTTTACTGAAATATAATTCATAAACACAAAATTTATCCTTTGAAAATACACGTGTTATTTTAGTGGTTTTAGTATATCACAAAGTTGTGCAACTACTGAAACCATCTAGTTTTACAACATGTTACTTTAATTTTTTGAAACGATTTTTTGATGTGGACCATTTTCAAAGTCCTCATTGAATCTGTTACAATATTGCTTCTGTTTTATGTTTTGTTTTGTTTTGTTTTTGGCCCTGAGGCATGTGGAATATTAACTCCCTGACCAGGGATTGAACCTGCATCCCACTCACCCCACCACCATTGGAAGGTGAAGTCTTAGCTACTAGATCACCAAGCAAGTCCCTAGAACATTTTAATTGCCTCCAAAAATAAACCTTACACCCTTAGCAGTTGCTCTCCATTCCTCTCTTCCCCAGCCTCTGGCAACCGCTGACTCACTTTCTGTTCCTCTAGATTTGCCTGTTCTGGGGGCTTCATATAAATGGGGTCATATAACATGTCATCTTCTGTTTAATATCTGGCTTTTTCATGTAACACAATTTCCCCATGTTTCAGCGTATATCAGTGCCTTTTATATATGTACTTTTATCAGTACTTTTATATATGAATAATATTCATTGGATTACATACAAAAGGCTTTATCCATTTATAAAATGGACTGATTTAGGTTTTTGCAGCCTTTTCGTTGCCTAAATTTCTGTTCACTCAATTCCTTCTATTTCTTCTGCTGTTTACGAGAATTTCACATTCACAGGCAATAAAGTTGTTTTTGTCTTTTTTCTTTTAGTATATTTTAATAACTGATATTTACTTTTGTGATTTTGTTAAAACAAAAAGAAGAAAAAAATTTTAACATATTATTTTAAAGTTATAAAATAAAAAGTCATAATCTCATTAGTCTACTTTAAATTTTACTTCCAGATGTTAGAGTGGGTTATTTTTTCCTTTCCTTTAACTCTTTTGAATTGATTATCTTCTTTCTGGATAAAGTAATAAGAAGAACTGTTCTTTGCTTCTTCCTTTAAAGTTTTTTGTAGCTTTACTGAAATATAATTCATAAACACAAAATTTATCCTTTGAAAATACACGTGTTATTTTAGTGGTTTTAGTATATCACAAAGTTGTGCAACTACTGAAACCATCTAGTTTTACAACATGTTACTTTAATTTTTTGAAACGATTTTTTGATGTGGACCATTTTCAAAGTCCTCATTGAATCTGTTACAATATTGCTTCTGTTTTATGTTTTGTTTTGTTTTGTTTTTGGCCCTGAGGCATGTGGAATATTAACTCCCTGACCAGGGATTGAACCTGCATCCCACTCACCCCACCACCATTGGAAGGTGAAGTCTTAGCTACTAGATCACCAAGCAAGTCCCTAGAACATTTTAATTGCCTCCAAAAATAAACCTTACACCCTTAGCAGTTGCTCTCCATTCCTCTCTTCCCCAGCCTCTGGCAACCGCTGACTCACTTTCTGTTCCTCTAGATTTGCCTGTTCTGGGGGCTTCATATAAATGGGGTCATATAACATGTCATCTTCTGTTTAATATCTGGCTTTTTCATGTAACACAATTTCCCCATGTTTCAGCGTATATCAGTGCCTTTTATATATGTACTTTTATCAGTACTTTTATATATGAATAATATTCATTGGATTACATACAAAAGGCTTTATCCATTTATCAAGGATGACTATTTGGTTGTTTCTGTTGATGGATTTTTGGGCTGTTTCTGCCTTTTGGCTGTTAGGAATTATGCTGCTTTGAACATTCATGGTCACATTTTTATGTGGACATGTATTTTCATTTATCTTAGATATATACTGTGTTAGTTTTCTATGGCTGCCATAACAAAACATCATAGACTAGATGGCTTAAACACCAGAAATGTATTTTTACAGTTCTGGAGGCTAAAAGTTCAAGATCCAGGTTCAGTTTCTTCTGAGACCTCTCTCCTTGCGGATGGTCACCTGCTTATTGTATGCTCCCTGGGTTTGTGCATTATCTTTGTTCTGGTCTCCTATTCTTATAAGGGCACCTGTCAAATTAGATTAGAATTTGCAATTAACACTCCATTTTGACTTAATTATCTCATTACAAACTTTATCTTCAAATGCAATTCCATTCTGAGGTGCTGGGATTTAGGATACCAACATACACATTTTGACAGAACACAATTCAGCCCATAACATATACTTAGAAGGAAAATTGTTGGGTTGTATGGAAACTCTCTGTTTAAATTTCTGAGGACCTCTCAAATAAATTTCAAAGCAACTGCCCTCTTTACATACCCACCAGCAATCTAGAAGGGTAACAATTTCACCACATCCTCCCCAAAACTTATTATTATCTGACTTTTTGCTTATAGCTATTCATAGGAAGTAAAGTTTTAAAGTATATCTCTTTATTAATTTTCCATTTCTTCATATTTATTTCTTCTCTTACATTGTCCTTCTTGGCTGTGGTGTTAATATCATTTCTATGTGGACTTTTGGCATATTCTAAGGACTTAAAAACTTGATCATAAGACCAGTAATATTAATTAATAATTAAAATAGGTGGGGATGCTGCAATACCTGATGAATTGTATAGTTTATTATCAATAAGACAAACTGCACAGATATCATCAAAATATAATATTACTGAGAAAATAGATAATTTGGATGAGAGATTTGAGTGCCTATTATTCACTGAAAAATTTGAAAACAGCCAAAAATATTGAAAGAAATATATGCGTATATATATACACACACAAATATATATAGGTATAGATTTAGATATAAAAACAATAAGGTACTTACCACTACATCTTTTCAGTAATGCCTCTGTGTTTATTAAAATCAATTGCAAACATTATGAAGGTACTGTATCTGTAGAAATGTATTTTGGGATGTGTATGTTCCATTGTGGGCTTCCCCAGTGCCTCAATGGTAAATAATCTGCCTGCAGTTCAGGAGCCAAGGAGACATATAAGTCGAATTTGTGGCTTGGGAAGATCCCCTGCGGAGAAAATGGCAACCCACTCCAGTATTTTTGCTTGAGGAATCCCGTGGACAGAGGAGCCTGACAGGCTACAGTCCATAGGGTCTCAAAGGGTTAGACACGACTGAAGAGACTTAACCTGCACATACTCTACTGCAATCGTTCCTCTTCTAGAAAGGAATTTGTTAGAGAACAACATATTTACAACCATTGGAAGTCCCAATGTATCCGTATTTGCATTTCAATGAAGAATTTTTGAATTTAACATTAATTTGTAGTTTTTCTGGAAGACCGTATTACTTTCATGTAATTGCATTCAAAAATATTCAGTTTTTGTTGCAATAGTCAACATTAAAACTCAAACAAAAGTATTCTACAAAGAGCTATAAGTGAGAATGATCTTTCTTTTTGCCAGGTGTCTGGAAAAGGAGTTTACATTTTGCCTGAGGCCAATACTTTGCAAATGTCTTCTTAATATCTTTGGAACTGACACCAATGCAAAAACAAACTGATAATAATATTCTAAACACAGAGGTCTCATTTCCAGCTACATTGGCTGTGGTGTTAATATCATTTCTATGTGGACTTTTGGCATATTCTAAGGACTTAAAACTGGATCATAAGACCAGTAATATTAATTAATAATTAAAATAGGTGGGGATGCTGCAATACCTGATGAATTGTATAGTTTATTATCAATAAGACAAACTGCACAGATATCATCAAAATATAATATTACTGAGAAAATAGATAATTTGGATGAGAGATTTGAGTGCCTATTATTCACTGAAAAATTTGAAAACAGCCAAAAATATTGAAAGAAATATATGCGTATATATATACACACACAAATATATATAGGTATAGATTTAGATATAAAAACAATAAGGTACTTACCACTACATCTTTTCAGTAATGCCTCTGTGTTTATTAAAATCAATTGCAAACATTATGAAGGTACTGTATCTGTAGAAATGTATTTTGGGATGTGTATGTTCCATTGTGGGCTTCCCCAGTGCCTCAATGGTAAATAATCTGCCTGCAGTTCAGGAGCCAAGGAGACATATAAGTCGAATTTGTGGCTTGGGAAGATCCCCTGCGGAGAAAATGGCAACCCACTCCAGTATTTTTGCTTGAGGAATCCCGTGGACAGAGGAGCCTGACAGGCTACAGTCCATAGGGTCTCAAAGGGTTAGACACGACTGAAGAGACTTAACCTGCACATACTCTACTGCAATCGTTCCTCTTCTAGAAAGGAATTTGTTAGAGAACAACATATTTACAACCATTGGAAGTCCCAATGTATCCGTATTTGCATTTCAATGAAGAATTTTTGAATTTAACATTAATTTGTAGTTTTTCTGGAAGACCGTATTACTTTCATGTAATTGCATTCAAAAATATTCAGTTTTTGTTGCAATAGTCAACATTAAAACTCAAACAAAAGTATTCTACAAAGAGCTATAAGTGAGAATGATCTTTCTTTTTGCCAGGTGTCTGGAAAAGGAGTTTACATTTTGCCTGAGGCCAATACTTTGCAAATGTCTTCTTAATATCTTTGGAACTGACACCAATGCAAAAACAAACTGATAATAATATTCTAAACACAGAGGTCTCATTTCCAGCTAGACTTTTTTTTTTTTTTTTCTCAAATGCATTCGGTCTAAACTTCTTCCTTGGGTTTCTCATGTCCACAAATTTAGTCCCCATATCATCTCCTCTTTGAAACTTTTATGCAGACAGAATGGAAGCCACAATCACAGAAAATAAACCAAAGTCATCACACAGATCACAGCTTTGTCGATCTCAATGAAACTATGAGCCATGCCATGTAAGGCCACCCAAGACAGATGAGTCGTGGTGGAGAGTTCTGACAAAATGCAATCCACTGGAGAAGGGAATGGCAAACCACTTCAGAATTTTGCTTTGAGAACCCCATGAACAGTACGAAAAGGCAAAAAGTTAAGACACTGAAAGATGAACTCCCCTGGTCAGTAGGTATCCAATTTGTTGTTGGAGAAGAGCAGAGAAATAGTTCCAGAAGGAAAGAAGAGTCTGGGCCAAAGCAGATACAGCGCCCAGTTGTGGATGTGTCTGGTAGTGAAAGTAAACCTGATGCTGCGAAGAACAGTATTGCATTGGAACCTGTAATGTTAGGTCCATGAATCAAGGTATAATTTTAGGTCCATGAATCAAGGTGAACTGGTAGTGGTCAGACAGGTTAGTTCAGTTGCTCAATCGTGTCCAACCCTTTGCGACCCCATGGACTGCAGCAAGCTAGGTTCCTCTGTCCTTCACCATCTCCCAGAGCTTGCTCAAACTCATGTGCATTGAGTGGGTGATGCCATCCAACCCCCTTGTCCTCTGTCACCCCCTGCTTCTTCTGCCTTCTGTTTTCCCCAGCATCAGGGTCTTTTCCAATGAGTCAGCTCCTCGCATCAGGTGGCCAAAGTATTTGTAGCTTCAGCTTTAGCATCAATCCTTCCAATGAATATTCAGGGTTGATTTCCTTTAGGATTGATTGGTTTAATCTCCTTGAAGTCCAAGGGACTCTCAAGAGTGTTCTCCAACACCACAGTTTGAAAAATTGAATAAAAGTGAAGGCATTTGCCTGAGGCCAATACTTTGCAAATGTCTTCTTAATATCTTTGGAACTGACACCAATGCAAAAACAAACTGATAATAATATTCTAAACACAGAGGTCTCATTTCCAGCTAGACTTTTTTTTTTTTTTTTCTCAAATGCATTCGGTCTAAACTTCTTCCTTGGGTTTCTCATGTCCACAAATTTAGTCCCCATATCATCTCCTCTTTGAAACTTTTATGCAGACAGAATGGAAGCCACAATCACAGAAAATAAACCAAAGTCATCACACAGATCACAGCTTTGTCGATCTCAATGAAACTATGAGCCATGCCATGTAAGGCCACCCAAGACAGATGAGTCGTGGTGGAGAGTTCTGACAAAATGCAATCCACTGGAGAAGGGAATGGCAAACCACTTCAGAATTTTGCTTTGAGAACCCCATGAACAGTACGAAAAGGCAAAAAGTTAAGACACTGAAAGATGAACTCCCCTGGTCAGTAGGTATCCAATTTGTTGTTGGAGAAGAGCAGAGAAATAGTTCCAGAAGGAAAGAAGAGTCTGGGCCAAAGCAGATACAGCGCCCAGTTGTGGATGTGTCTGGTAGTGAAAGTAAACCTGATGCTGCGAAGAACAGTATTGCATTGGAACCTGTAATGTTAGGTCCATGAATCAAGGTATAATTTTAGGTCCATGAATCAAGGTGAACTGGTAGTGGTCAGACAGGTTAGTTCAGTTGCTCAATCGTGTCCAACCCTTTGCGACCCCATGGACTGCAGCAAGCTAGGTTCCTCTGTCCTTCACCATCTCCCAGAGCTTGCTCAAACTCATGTGCATTGAGTGGGTGATGCCATCCAACCCCCTTGTCCTCTGTCACCCCCTGCTTCTTCTGCCTTCTGTTTTCCCCAGCATCAGGGTCTTTTCCAATGAGTCAGCTCCTCGCATCAGGTGGCCAAAGTATTTGTAGCTTCAGCTTTAGCATCAATCCTTCCAATGAATATTCAGGGTTGATTTCCTTTAGGATTGATTGGTTTAATCTCCTTGAAGTCCAAGGGACTCTCAAGAGTGTTCTCCAACACCACAGTTTGAAAAATTGAATAAAAGTGAAGGCATTTTGCATATGACTAATCTGGGATTATACATATCTGTAAACAACAAAACTCTGTAAAAGCAGAAAAGCAAAATAAAAAAAAATGGCATAAAGTAATATAATACTGAGAAGGGAATATTTAATTTAGAAGCAGAATTAAATTATTTGCACATCAGTATTAGATGTTAGGCAATTATAGGATGTTCTTTGGGAAAAAAATGAGTGAAGTCATTTTAACAATGTATTTTTTTTATTAAACATGTGTGTTATGTGCTAATTTGTTAAGTACTTTATTGTAATTTAATTCTCCCTGAGAATCCATGAAGCACAGGTGAGAATCCTGACTTGAAAGAAGAAATCGTCTCAGAGAAATTATATAAGTAACTTGGGCTCATACCCTGTTAAAATGGTAGGGCTGAAATGGCGCAAAAATCTTTTGCCTCCAACACAATCTTTTGCTCAGGGTTATCTTTTTCTATTTATTCAATCATTTTAAATATGGAAGATAATTGCTTTACAATGTCGTGTTAGTTTCTGCTGAAAAACAACATGAGTCAACTATTTGCATATGTGTATCTTATCCCTCCTGAGCCTCCCTTCCACCTCATCCCTCATTCTGTGCCTCTAGACCATCACAGAACACCAAGCTGAGCTCTCTGTGCTGTACAGCAGCTTCCGCTAGCTATCTATTATACACGTGCTAGTGTATATATGTCAATGCGACTCTCCAAATTTGCCCTCTTTTCTCCTTCTCCCTTGGGCTTCTCAGGTGGCTCAATGATAAAGAATCTACCTTCAAATGCAGGAGATAACAAAAGACGCAGGTTCAATCCCTGGGTCAGAAAGATCCGCAAGGGGAGGAAATGTCAACCCGCTCCTTGTATTCTTGCCTGGAAAACCCTGCAGACAGCGTAGCCTGGTGGCCTCCAGTCCATGGGGTCACAAAGAGTTGGACATGACTGAGAAGGTACACATGCATCCCCCTCTGTGCCACAAGTCTGTTCTCATCTTCTGCGTCTCTATTCCTTCCCCGCAACAGGATTATTTTTAAGTTTGTATTTTATGTTATTCTTGTTATGTTGATATTCTATATTTCTTGTCAAAACTGTTTAACTTAACACCACAGTTTGAAAATTGAATAAAAGTGAAGGCATTTTGCATATGACTAATCTGGGATTATACATATCTGTAAACAACAAAACTCTGTAAAAGCAGAAAAGCAAAATAAAAAAAAATGGCATAAAGTAATATAATACTGAGAAGGGAATATTTAATTTAGAAGCAGAATTAAATTATTTGCACATCAGTATTAGATGTTAGGCAATTATAGGATGTTCTTTGGGAAAAAAATGAGTGAAGTCATTTTAACAATGTATTTTTTTTATTAAACATGTGTGTTATGTGCTAATTTGTTAAGTACTTTATTGTAATTTAATTCTCCCTGAGAATCCATGAAGCACAGGTGAGAATCCTGACTTGAAAGAAGAAATCGTCTCAGAGAAATTATATAAGTAACTTGGGCTCATACCCTGTTAAAATGGTAGGGCTGAAATGGCGCAAAAATCTTTTGCCTCCAACACAATCTTTTGCTCAGGGTTATCTTTTTCTATTTATTCAATCATTTTAAATATGGAAGATAATTGCTTTACAATGTCGTGTTAGTTTCTGCTGAAAAACAACATGAGTCAACTATTTGCATATGTGTATCTTATCCCTCCTGAGCCTCCCTTCCACCTCATCCCTCATTCTGTGCCTCTAGACCATCACAGAACACCAAGCTGAGCTCTCTGTGCTGTACAGCAGCTTCCGCTAGCTATCTATTATACACGTGCTAGTGTATATATGTCAATGCGACTCTCCAAATTTGCCCTCTTTTCTCCTTCTCCCTTGGGCTTCTCAGGTGGCTCAATGATAAAGAATCTACCTTCAAATGCAGGAGATAACAAAAGACGCAGGTTCAATCCCTGGGTCAGAAAGATCCGCAAGGGGAGGAAATGTCAACCCGCTCCTTGTATTCTTGCCTGGAAAACCCTGCAGACAGCGTAGCCTGGTGGCCTCCAGTCCATGGGGTCACAAAGAGTTGGACATGACTGAGAAGGTACACATGCATCCCCCTCTGTGCCACAAGTCTGTTCTCATCTTCTGCGTCTCTATTCCTTCCCCGCAACAGGATTATTTTTAAGTTTGTATTTTATGTTATTCTTGTTATGTTGATATTCATATAATTATGGTCTTGTCATTATTAATATTATTTGTTCTGTTAAATCAACAAATATTAATATGTGTTACGCTGATATTAACAAATATTATACATACAAAAGCGTTTGGGATTATGACCTGTATCTGTATAGGAACGTGGTGCATATTTGTAGCAGCTTGAGGGAAAGAGGGTTGTTTCTAAGGAGGAAAACCACAGTTGGTGACAAGGAAGAGACGCAACGGTGCTGCTGAAGCAGAAAACTCGGGGAAACTAAACAAATGCTTAGTAAGGATTCTATACAATTTTTTTCTTTTCTGCATTTTCCTAGAATATCATCTTGTTATTCTTTAAGGCTTCTTGGAGTTTGATTTATTTTGAGAAGTTGTCAAGTGCCCCTTTCTGAAGGGAGTTTCTTCCAACCCGGGGAGGAAAGGAGTTGATAGGCAGCAATATTTATTCAAATAGAGGGATAAAGTCAATGTGTATTTTCTCGATCTGAGGGTTTGATGTCATCAGCATAAAAATCAGCATCAGTATCTGTGTTTCGCTGTTGGGGTGACTACATTCTTTGACTTTCATTCAACATGAAATGTATCTTTTCAGTGTTTTGTCGCTTAGATCACTATGTGGAAAGGGATTTCTAGTTCCCTCTTCCATCTGATCCTTTTTCTGTTTATGGAATGTGTATGGGAGAGGCTGTTGCACTTCCACGCTGCAGCATTTTATGTCAGAAGTAAATGTCTGTGGGAGGATTAAATTGAGTGGATCGAAAGGGGATTAAGTTTTGGTGCAGAAAATATGCAGGCTGAGACTGCAAGTCTAGTTATTAAGGTAAACATCTGATCTCCAGTGCAGCACCATGATAGCTCCAAATTTGTTCTACAGCCAAGCATTTGATTTGAATTTCTAATCAAATCCTCTCCCTTTGATCCTCAGGCAAGGGAGAGGATTTTTCACCTCTCACCTCTCCCAGCCCAGTCATTTTAACATCTGTGTGTACTTTGTAAGACAAGCCTGAAAACAGGATTAGGAGAAATTAGAAACAGCAACATTGCTTTTTTTAGGAGATAGGCATATTTCTTGGCTGCCAATGGCTGCCAATTGCAACTTTTTTGTTAGCATTGTGAAACTACATAAAAGATGATAATTCTCATGCTCTGAGTAACTTTCAATTAATTAATCATGGATTCTAGAGACAGAGAAAATGAAAGATGAACCATAAAACTCTATACATGTGGTGAATTTTCAAAAATTTAGACTGTCAGTTGAAAATTAATCTTTTTTGAATGAAAAGTATCATACAGCCACTTAAAAATATTCATTCTAGGACTTCCCTGGTGGTCCAGTGGTTAAGAATCTGCCGGCAATGCCAGGAATATGGATTCAATCCCTGGTCTGGGAAGATTCCCCATGCCTCGGAGCAACTAAGCCTGTGTGCCGTGACTACCGAGCCCATGCTCTAGAGCCTGTGCTTCCGAACAAGAGAAGCTACTGCAATGAGAAGCCTGAGCATTGCAACTAGAGAAAGCCCACAAAGGTATGAAGACTCAGTGTAGCCAAAAATCACAACTAAAAAATCAAAAAAAAAAAAATTCTTTTCTTTTTTTTTTCTCTTCTGAAGCAGCCGGAGAATCATGAGCCTTGAACAGGCAGTTTTACATTACAAGTCACCATTTGGTAGCCTTGAGCACAACTAAGAGTAGCCTGTGACCTGGAAGCACATTATTGAATGCACATAACTGAGACTCACAGTAGATGCTCCAACAAGGGCCAGCAAGAAATGAGAGCAGAAAAGAGAGAAAAGTGAGAAGTAGGGAGAGAGCGCATTTGTGAAGAATTCAGTGTGCTGAATTTATGAATCTGCCATGCTGAATATTGCCTTGGAACATGCTTCATCCTCCGAGAGTAATAGGAAAGGACACCTCCATCTATATTATATTCTATGAATAAATGTTTTGAACATCTGTTTGGGTGTATTGATAAATGAATTAATATGCAAGTAATTTAGGGGGCTCTACATACTAGGTGCAAATTTTCTATGAAGTAAATATGGTTCATGTATAAATTATAAATTTATCCAACTGATCTGTTGAAATAATTTCAGTGAATTCGAACTTCTAGGACTAAGGATACTATATTCGAAGCTTATAGTTTGAATTCAAACTAGATTTCTTCTACTATATAGACTCATCAGTCTTGTTCCTCAGTGTTTACATTCCTAAAACTATACAACAGTTATATTTTTAATCTTTGGTAATAGGATATTATGAAGAAATTGCTTTTATTCTGGTATTATTCAGCTCAGTCATCTCCATATATGCTTAATCCTTAGGAGTTGTTTGTGTTATTTAGTTTTATTCTTTTTTTCTATCTCCCTTTGTATATCAATACCTTTGTTACTGGTTTCTGAGAAATCGCTTATGATTAAGGATGTTAACCATTTGTCACCCAATTCAAATAAAATACCATATTTTATTTTAGTGTTCTGTATTTTGGTTGTGTATTAAAATATAATCATGCTGTGCTTTTTTAAAGAAAAGAAAAGGAGCTGTTAGTCTTCAACTAGCTGTTTGGTTGTTGGTGGTCACTGTATTTTTATTCAATATGAGCTACCAAGAATTATTAGAGTGAATTTGTTTTATTTCCACATAAAAAATGAAAAAAAATCATTTCCAATTAAACTATTACACAATCATACCTTTTCAACCCTTGGATGAGCCATGGAATTCTTCAGGAAAGAGTATTGGCATGGGTAGCCTTTCCCTTCTCCAGAGGATCTTTCCAGCCCAGGGACTGAACCTGGGTTGCAAGTGGGTTCTCCTGCATTGCAAGGAATTCTTTACCATTTGAACCACTGTGGAAGCCCAAGAATATTGGAGTGGGTAGCCTATCCCTACTCCAGAGGATCTTCTTGACTCAGGAATTGAACCTGGGTCTCCTAGATTTCAGGTGGAATCTTTACCAGCTGAGCTACAAGGGAAGTCCTTTATTTCCACATAGAAATGAAAAATAAAAATCATTTCTAAAGTATGACACAATCACACCTTTTCATTAAGACTTATTTTATGATTTGTGTATGTGTGTGTTTCAATATTTTGTTACCTAGTTCCACTGGCACCTCATTAGTCTGAAATGTCTTTGAATCCTTTCTAGGTGTGCAGCCAATCATTTATCTTGCCTTCAGCTTCACTGCTTGGAGTGTGTCTGGCAGTCCTCAAGTAAAAAAGCGAATTTTTCTTCCTGTGAATGCCAATCTCCCTTAGATTTAGGTAAAACAAAAACAAAAACAAAACCTTTTGGAAGCAAATACGTATGAGTATCTATACCAATGAAAAACATCACTATTGTGAAAAGATGTTTTACCTGATGTTCATTGAAACATTATTTTCCATTACCAACACATGGAAACAACCTGAATATTCAATGATGGATGAGTGTATAAAGAAATTGTGATATATATATCTATATATATAGACAGATATATAGATATACATATACAGATATATTTGATGCAGCACTCTTTATTCTGTTCTGTTTCTGAGATGTTATTAAAATATAAATAAACCATATTTTATTTTAGTGTTCTGTATTTTGGTTGTGTATTAAAATATAATCATGCTGTGCTTTTTTAAAGAAAAGAAAAGGAGCTGTTAGTCTTCAACTAGCTGTTTGGTTGTTGGTGGTCACTGTATTTTTATTCAATATGAGCTACCAAGAATTATTAGAGTGAATTTGTTTTATTTCCACATAAAAAATGAAAAAAAATCATTTCCAATTAAACTATTACACAATCATACCTTTTCAACCCTTGGATGAGCCATGGAATTCTTCAGGAAAGAGTATTGGCATGGGTAGCCTTTCCCTTCTCCAGAGGATCTTTCCAGCCCAGGGACTGAACCTGGGTTGCAAGTGGGTTCTCCTGCATTGCAAGGAATTCTTTACCATTTGAACCACTGTGGAAGCCCAAGAATATTGGAGTGGGTAGCCTATCCCTACTCCAGAGGATCTTCTTGACTCAGGAATTGAACCTGGGTCTCCTAGATTTCAGGTGGAATCTTTACCAGCTGAGCTACAAGGGAAGTCCTTTATTTCCACATAGAAATGAAAAATAAAAATCATTTCTAAAGTATGACACAATCACACCTTTTCATTAAGACTTATTTTATGATTTGTGTATGTGTGTGTTTCAATATTTTGTTACCTAGTTCCACTGGCACCTCATTAGTCTGAAATGTCTTTGAATCCTTTCTAGGTGTGCAGCCAATCATTTATCTTGCCTTCAGCTTCACTGCTTGGAGTGTGTCTGGCAGTCCTCAAGTAAAAAAGCGAATTTTTCTTCCTGTGAATGCCAATCTCCCTTAGATTTAGGTAAAACAAAAACAAAAACAAAACCTTTTGGAAGCAAATACGTATGAGTATCTATACCAATGAAAAACATCACTATTGTGAAAAGATGTTTTACCTGATGTTCATTGAAACATTATTTTCCATTACCAACACATGGAAACAACCTGAATATTCAATGATGGATGAGTGTATAAAGAAATTGTGATATATATATCTATATATATAGACAGATATATAGATATACATATACAGATATATTTGATGCAGCACTCTTTAGCCTTAAAAACTAAGGAAGTCTTACCAATTGTGACAATGTGGATGGATCTTGAGGGCATTATGTTAAGTGAAATAAGTCAGATGAAGATAAATAGTGCATGGATTAACATATGCTGGATCTAAAAAAAAAATCCATAGAAACGGAGATGAGATTTGTAGTTACCAGAGGCAAGGGATAGAGGGAGTGAATGAGATAGGTGACGGTAGTCAAAAGGTGTAAATTTCCTAGGATGAGTAAATTCTGGGGATGTAATGTGTTACATGATGACTACAGCTGATTATAGTGTCAAGCACTTGAAAGTTACCAAGAGAGTAAACCTTTAATGTTCTCCTCACAAGGAAAAAATAACAGTTGATGAATATTAAGTAAACTTACTGTAATAATTTTGTACTATCTACATGTAAAAGTCATTCTGGTGCATACTTTAAGTTTATACAATTTTATATTTTAATTATATCTCAGCAAAACTGGAAAAATACAGTTAAAAATAAGATATGCAATTGTGGTCGTTTATCTAATGATCATACTCATTTTCACCAAATGTGCACCCTACTATTTTGTTTCTCCTGCCTTTTAGCTTAAATAGTAAATTCACGATTCAATGCTGAACCACAATGTAACATTTTAAATGGATGTGAAAATCATATAGGTATTACCAAAAGTGCACACTACTCAAACTGACAATTGAACCACTCTAACCAAGTTCAAGCACTAAAGGCAATGCCAACTCTTGCATGAATAATAGCAACTATGATCAGATGAAACCAACAGTAAGACACATTCAGCTGTCAAAAAAGTTAGACTACTTAAAAAACATATTTTACATTTGATGAAAATAATTGAATAAAATCAATGGAACCCTAATGTATCTATTGCATATACCTAAAATAAGTATAACCAGTTCTGATTCTATTTTAAGGAACTGTTCAAATATACACTATAAAACTTAAGGATGTTTATGTCAAGCAATGTGAGATCTGTGAAAGTCACGTCAAGTGGATGGCCAACATGTTCATTGGGTGATATCTTCTCAGATTTCTCAGTTCTTGATGAAAAATAAAACTTTACTTCAAAAGGGCATTTTTACTTTGCTTCTGTTTACTTGTACATGATCTTTAAACAGAGTAATTTTTAAATTATTGCATTTTTATAATAAGAAAATGTATATTTCTACAAGATTGGAAATTAAGGAAAGAACAAAAGAAATAAAACTTAAAAAATGTTTTAAAAGATCTTGCTATTTTATTTTATTTTGTGTTTTTTGGAGGGCTGCACCTTTTGACTTGAGAGATCTTAGTTCTCCAACCAGGGATCAAGCCTGTCTGTGTTCCTTGCAGTGGAAGTGTGGAGTCCTGACCACTGGACCACCAGAGAATTCCCCATAAAAGTTATTTTTAATGCTGTTATTCAATGATAAAAGTAGCCTGTACTTCCCAACTACAATGTTTTATATGTTTAAAAATTTTACTTACTGTAATAATTTTGTACTATCTACATGTAAAAGTCATTCTGGTGCATACTTTAAGTTTATACAATTTTATATTTTAATTATATCTCAGCAAAACTGGAAAAATACAGTTAAAAATAAGATATGCAATTGTGGTCGTTTATCTAATGATCATACTCATTTTCACCAAATGTGCACCCTACTATTTTGTTTCTCCTGCCTTTTAGCTTAAATAGTAAATTCACGATTCAATGCTGAACCACAATGTAACATTTTAAATGGATGTGAAAATCATATAGGTATTACCAAAAGTGCACACTACTCAAACTGACAATTGAACCACTCTAACCAAGTTCAAGCACTAAAGGCAATGCCAACTCTTGCATGAATAATAGCAACTATGATCAGATGAAACCAACAGTAAGACACATTCAGCTGTCAAAAAAGTTAGACTACTTAAAAAACATATTTTACATTTGATGAAAATAATTGAATAAAATCAATGGAACCCTAATGTATCTATTGCATATACCTAAAATAAGTATAACCAGTTCTGATTCTATTTTAAGGAACTGTTCAAATATACACTATAAAACTTAAGGATGTTTATGTCAAGCAATGTGAGATCTGTGAAAGTCACGTCAAGTGGATGGCCAACATGTTCATTGGGTGATATCTTCTCAGATTTCTCAGTTCTTGATGAAAAATAAAACTTTACTTCAAAAGGGCATTTTTACTTTGCTTCTGTTTACTTGTACATGATCTTTAAACAGAGTAATTTTTAAATTATTGCATTTTTATAATAAGAAAATGTATATTTCTACAAGATTGGAAATTAAGGAAAGAACAAAAGAAATAAAACTTAAAAAATGTTTTAAAAGATCTTGCTATTTTATTTTATTTTGTGTTTTTTGGAGGGCTGCACCTTTTGACTTGAGAGATCTTAGTTCTCCAACCAGGGATCAAGCCTGTCTGTGTTCCTTGCAGTGGAAGTGTGGAGTCCTGACCACTGGACCACCAGAGAATTCCCCATAAAAGTTATTTTTAATGCTGTTATTCAATGATAAAAGTAGCCTGTACTTCCCAACTAGAGCATGTGGTACATAATTTGCATAAGACACTTGTTCTCTGTCCCATGAATTTTCCAACAAATGTTATTTCATTTTGCCCCAGTGCAAGTAGTTTTGTAGAGAAGATACAATTATTCAAATGACTACAATATAACTTGTGCTGAATGTTATGAGAAGGGTACTGAGTACCAAAACTTTGAAGAGAGGATGTTACCTAAGATTGGAAGCAATTTAAAGGAATTAAGCAATTTAAAGAATTTAAATTCTATGGGGGAGATAATATTTGATTTGAATTTTCATTGGTACATTTTGAGGTTTGTATAGAGAAAGCAGGCATTTCAAAGGAGGAAAATTAATCAGTAACCAAGCAAGAGATTAAATTAGGTTGATGAAAAAGTCACTAAATCTGCTCTAGTTTTTCCTGCACATGTAGAATTCTCCACCCCCTGGAGTTTGGTCATGTGATGGATAAGTGAAACTTTAAGGGCAACTGAATGATTCTCCACATTCTTTCATAATAAGGTTTTCAATGGTCACTGCTCTGTTGGCCTGGATTCCTGATTGATTATGATTGACAGACTCTCTTGACAAATTCACGGTGCATATGAAGTGAGAAAAAGAGATAAAGCTTATTTGATGTAATCCACTGAGACTTTGAGATGAGGGGACATGTTTGCTACTGTAACATAATCTAACATAGCCCCACCATTACAGCTGGAGATAGAACTGAATAAAGCTGGAGATAGATGTGAAGAAAAAGAGAAGGTCAAAGGCAAGTTAACACTGAATCATGCAAATGCTTTAATATCAAAGGAATGTGGGTATCTAGACTTTACATGATAAGCAATATGGAACAGTGAGTATTTTCATTGTTTTATTTTGCTTTCATTAGTAAAATTGCATTATCAGGTTTAAATCTTAAAAGGATTTGTGTTGCAGTATTCTATAGGTTGAGTTGGAGGAAATACAATGATGAAGGAAGGACATGAAATTAAGAGACTACTATAGTAACCATGATTTTCCTAGGTGGCACAGTGGTAAAGAATTCACCTGCCAATTCAGAAGATTCAAGAGACTTGGGTTCAATCCTTGGACCAGAAAGATTCTCTCAAGGAGGGCATGGAAACCCACTCTAGTATTCTTGCTTGGAGAATCTTATGGATAGAGGAACCTGGTGGGCTACAGTCCATGGAGTAATAAACATTTGGACAAGACTGAGTGACTGAGTGCCCATGCATAGAAACCAATTTGAGAGCTTGAGTTTTCACTAAAATTGCAACAGTAAGAAGAGAGTAGGAGATAATACAATGCTCTTTATGTACAAACAATGCAAAGGTCGAGTTGAAGAGGTTTGTAGACAAAGTGCTTATCACATGGAACTACTCTTATGCATTGAATTGTGTACTCCCAAAATAAATTCCTTTGATTCCTAACGCTCAGTACCTCTCCTTGTGACCTTATTTGGGAGGAAAGCCTTTACAGAGGAACTCAAGTTAATGATGTCAGGAGGGTGGATCTTCATCTTATATTGTTGATGTCCTTATGAAAAGGGGAAATTTAACACTGAGACAGACATGCGCAGAAGGAAGATGAAATGAATAGCCACACACTGTAACCACATAGAGTGGTGGGATGGGAGGGAAATAGTAGGGAAGTTCAAAACAGAGAGGACATATGTATACCTATGACTGACTCAGGTTGATGTGTGGCAGCAAACAACAAAACTCTGCAAAAAACAATAAAAATAAATTTTTTTTAAAAATTGAAGCACCGGAAGCGGAAAGTGACCATCGATAAACCCAAGAGAGAAGTCTTGGAAAATCCCTCCTTCACAGTGCTCACAAAGAACCAATCCTAGAACACCTTCCAGCCTTCAGAAATACAAGACCATAAACTTCTGTTGTTTAAGACACCTGGTTTGTGATATTCTGTTATGGCAAACCTAGTGAACATTTATAATGGAACTACTGAAGTATTTTAAAATGTTAGATTCTTCAATCTTAAAAATTTGAGATCGTCCCCTTCTCCTTCCTATGCTTCTATTTTTTATCTAACTTAAATCAGAAGCACAGGAATAACTTTCTGCTCCTCAGTGTAGACTGAGCCAATGGACCTTTGTTCAAATTTTCATTTTATCCATTATCTCTTGCCTCTCTTTTTATATTAGAAAGGTAGTAAAGTTTAACAAACTTTTCAAACATGAGCCCTACCTTGAAAGATGGAATAAGGCTACATTTTTAAAGTCCAGAGAGTTTTGAATTATGCTTAATTGAAAAAAGCACTTTGGTGTGATGAATGCAGTCATTAATTTAATATCTAGTTTCATTGAACCCTCTTATAATCAGCTTTTGAGTTAAAGACGTCAAGGTGAAATCCTGCCAGGCCTTCAGAGATTTCCGTCTAATAGGAAAGGCTGATTTTTACTTGTTTTCTAAATTCTGCAGAATGTGGAAGATGTTGGCAGAAATTCATTGTAGGAATACAGGGCTTCAGGATAGGGATGTTTATAAACATTTGCACACCAAAGTTTAATGCCCAACAATTGATATACTATTGCATTGTAAAATCATTATTATTTAACCACATTAGGAGAGTCTTACATTAGGAACATATAAGTAATTTTTTTTCAAATCTTAATTTGGCCCTAGAAAATCCAATCTCATTTATTTTGCACTATAACTAGTGAATCAAACTGAAATGGAAAATATGGGTCTGTTAACTCTCCAATTAATATTTTACTCAAGATAGTACTTCTGGTGGTCCAGATTTGGTCTCTGCTCAGGAAAGTAAGGTCCCACATGCTAAGGGATGCAGCAACAAAGAAAAAGAAAAAAAAAAAAAAAGAAAGAAAAGAAAGATTTTATTGTAGACTTACATCTCTCACTCATTCTTTCACTCATTCATGATGTATAAACCTCATTTTTTCAAATGACTATTTGCATTTTCATGATAAGATTTTTGGATAGGCACTAGTTTTATGCAAGAAAATGAACTGAAAGACAGTCTTGAGAAAGTTCAATTTTACGTAATCAACTATATTTTAATTTATCAGCCAATGCTACCAGCAATGTTTAAAAATGAATCCCAAATTAAAGTATCCCTCAAAATTAAGTATGCTTAAAGCCTGTTTTAACACTTCAGGACATATGAATTAGTAAAGATAAGATGTTTTCAAAAGGACATTCAAAAATATTTAATATATTTAATATTTATGTAGTGAAATACTGAGTCTTACTTTGATAGTGCTTCACATATAAGATGGACTCAAGGATTGAATCATTCAGTCATCAAACATTTAATGGAGCCTTATGGATAAAGCACATTTTAATTACTTGGAATTTAAAGATGAATAAGGCAATGTTGCTGAAACACTGTTGAAGGAGGCCTATGTATAAATAAATAATAGGGATATAATTTAATACACACATTTAGTAAACTGTTGTTATGTTTGACTCTGAAATTTTGGAGTAGATTAAGGTTATACTCAATTTCACTTTAAAGAACTAGTAGCTCATTTCAATTAAAAAATCTGGAAGAATATTCCAGAGAGTGGAACAGCATAAGCCATGGTTTTCAAGTATACACATGTATGGATAATTTGGAGTCCACAAACTGGTTAGAGAAAGGACCATTTGTGCAAGAGACAAATGGTGAGGCTAAAAGTAAGTTGAGCAGGATGTTTATCTTAGTAATAGGGAATTCTGGTGTTATAGAACTGAGGAAAATAGAAACAGAATCCAGTAGAACTGAGCAGGACCTTATGGGGCATTCCCAGGACACCGCCCCCAACATTCTCTGCTTTAGTTCTTCTTGACAGTACCTTATTTGTATTGTTTAGTTGCTCACTCATGTCTGCCTCTTTTCGACCTCATGGACTGCAGCACTCCAGGCCTCCTTGTTCATAACCATCTCCTGGAGCTTGCTCAAACTCATGTCCATTGAGGTGATGATGCCATCAAACCATTTTCATCTTTTGTTGTCCCCTTCTCCTTCTGCCTTCAAACTTGCTTTTTTTCCCAATAAGTTGGCTCTTCACATAAGTTGGCCAAAGTATTGGAGCTTCAGCTGCATTATGAATCCTTCTAATGAATAGTCAAGGTTGATTTCCTTAAGGATTGATTGGTTTGACCTCCTTGCAGTCTAAGAAGTTCTCAAGAGTCTTCTCTAACTCTACAGTTGAAAGCATACATTCTTTGGTAGTTAACCTTCTTTGTGATCCAACTCTCACATTCATACACGACTACTGGGAAAACCATAGCTTTGACTAGATGAGCCATTGTCTACAAAGTGATGTCTCTGCTTTTTAATATACTGTCTAGGTTTGTCATAGCTTTTCTTCCAAGGAGTAAGCATCTTTTAATTTCATGTCTGTAGTCATCATCCACAGTGATTTTGGAACCCAAGTAAATAGTCTGTCACTGTTTCCACTGTTTCCCCATCTGTTTGCCATAAAGTGATGGGACCAGAAGCCATGACCTGCTTAACAAATAACAGTATCTAGATAACAGTATCTGGTGCACATTTCCTGAATTGTTTTGCAGATGTGAAAATCCCCACCAAATGTAAGCTGTTAACTTGATGATCATAAGCACATAGCCCCAGGCCTCCTGGAGCCTAAGGACTGATAATGTTAACCCCTGTGACACTCTGTTCCCTCACCATCAGCCAATTAGAGATCAGCTGATCTTATATCATAAGAGTCCTTCCCCTTACTTGGGTTTTAAAAATGCTCTGTTGAAACCCTTCAGGTAACTTGATATTTTATTATTAATTTATTTATTTTTGGGCGGGGGTTGGGTTGGGGAGGGAGGGGAGCGGGCAGGCCACTTCTATTGGTCTTTCATTTGTCTATTTTCATCTGTCTTTGTTCTTTGGCTCCTGTGGGCCTCCCATCGCAGTGGCATCTGTTGTCGCAGAGCGCCAGCTCTGGGCGCATGCACTCCAGAGCTCCGGCTCGGTAATTGGACACATCGGTCCAGCCGCTCCGTGGCACGTGGGATCTTCCCAGGCCAGGGATTGAACCGGCGCCCCTTGCACTGCAAGGCGGTGTCCTTACCCACTGGAGCACCAGGGGAAGCCCGGAACTTGGTATTTTAAAAGCATGAACTATCTGTTCTCTTGCATGGCCATGCAGTAGCCTTTCTCTGCTCCAGACTCTGATGATTTGGTTTGTTTGGCTTCGCTGTGTGTCAGGCACATGGACGCAGGCTAATATCAGTGGTTTGACCTCCTTGCAAGAAGTTCTCAAGAGGCTTCTCTAACTCTACAGTTGAAAGCATACATTCTTTGGTAGTTAACCTTCTTTGTGATCCAACTCTCACATTCATACACGACTACTGGGAAAACCATAGCTTTGACTAGATGAGCCATTGTCTACAAAGTGATGTCTCTGCTTTTTAATATACTGTCTAGGTTTGTCATAGCTTTTCTTCCAAGGAGTAAGCATCTTTTAATTTCATGTCTGTAGTCATCATCCACAGTGATTTTGGAACCCAAGTAAATAGTCTGTCACTGTTTCCACTGTTTCCCCATCTGTTTGCCATAAAGTGATGGGACCAGAAGCCATGACCTGCTTAACAAATAACAGTATCTAGATAACAGTATCTGGTGCACATTTCCTGAATTGTTTTGCAGATGTGAAAATCCCCACCAAATGTAAGCTGTTAACTTGATGATCATAAGCACATAGCCCCAGGCCTCCTGGAGCCTAAGGACTGATAATGTTAACCCCTGTGACACTCTTTTCCCCTCACCATCAGCCAATTAGAGATCAGCTGATCTTATATCATAAGAGTCCTTCCCCTTACTTGGGTTTTAAAAATGCTCTGTTGAAACCCTTCAGGTAACTTGATATTTTATTATTAATTTATTTATTTTTGGGCGGGGGTTGGGTTGGGGAGGGAGGGGAGCGGGCAGGCCACTTCTATTGGTCTTTCATTTGTCTATTTTCATCTGTCTTTGTTCTTTGGCTCCTGTGGGCCTCCCATCGCAGTGGCATCTGTTGTCGCAGAGCGCCAGCTCTGGGCGCATGCACTCCAGAGCTCCGGCTCGGTAATTGGACACATCGGTCCAGCCGCTCCGTGGCACGTGGGATCTTCCCAGGCCAGGGATTGAACCGGCGCCCCTTGCACTGCAAGGCGGTGTCCTTACCCACTGGAGCACCAGGGGAAGCCCGGAACTTGGTATTTTAAAAGCATGAACTATCTGTTCTCTTGCATGGCCATGCAGTAGCCTTTCTCTGCTCCAGACTCTGATGATTTGGTTTGTTTGGCTTCGCTGTGTGTCAGGCACATGGACGCAGGCTAATATCAGTGGTTAGACTGATTCAGCCAGCACTTGGAAAAAGCAAACGTGAATGTTAAGTTGAGCATGCATAATTGCATCATTCCAGTTCTAACTTTGCAACTAATTATTTGGGTCATCTTTGCAATTAATTCAGTTCTCCACATATGAATCCAACAAAGTAACTGATTGAGAGAGTTTCTAAGCTTGGTTACAGTTTTAAAAGACAAGCTGGAGTTCTGAGATAAACATTTTGGTTGTTACTGGATGTTAGAAATTTTGCACATGTTATCAAATATAAGTGTAGGGCACCATTAGAGAAAGCCATGTAGAAATAAATGATATATACTCACATTTGATTTAAAAATATGTAGCACTACTTTCCTAATGGCTCAGATGGTAAAGAATCTGCCTGCAATGCAGGAGACCTGGGCTCAGTCCCTGGGTTGGGAAGATCCCTTGAGAAGGAAATGGGAACCCACTCCAGTATTCTTGTCTGGGAAATCCCATAAACAGAGGAGCCTGGTGGACTACAGTCCACGGGGGGTGCAAAGAGAGGGATATATCTGAACAACTGACACAATCATTTTCAGCACTAATTAAATGTCTCTCTTATATGAGAATTTCCCAACTTGTGAGTTTCTTGTCCTTAAGAATGGAGCTAGGAACTCACTTTACCATTTCCTTTGAAACTGGGGCTTAACACTTCAATTGGCTCCCACATTCAGATGCATTTGACCAAGATTTCATTCAATGTTTCAGCAGAAAATGAGCTGAAGAAGAAGGAACCCCAGGTGGTGGAGATACCTATTTTTTCAAGGCAGCAATTGATGAGACCTGCTAGGGGACTTCCCTGCTCATTATTACTGATGCTAGTTTAAGTGTCCATGATGCTGAGAACAGCGAGCAGACTACCATTTGTGACTTGAGCATTTAAACTAGCTGTAGAAGTCTCTAAGTGTGGTTCTTGACCCTCCTGAAGACTCTGCATGGTCTCTAGATTGTTTAGTAAGGTTCTTTCTGCTTAAACTAACAAAAGGAAGATTCTAGGATTTACGTCTTAGAATTCTTTCTGTTCCAGTCACCTGACCTTCTTTTCCTTTGACCTCTCCTTTTGCCTAAATCTGTGTCAGATAGATAGATAGAGCTTTCTGTCATGAATGTTTCTGCCAGAACATTATTCCTCTTGGAATAAATCAATTTTTTGTGTGTGACTTTTCAATAATGACAAAAGTGCCCACACTCCAAAATAAAACATCTCTGGATTGAGCAGTGAGTCCATCTGATGTTATGTAGGGTTCTTGTCTCTTTGTCATATCACTCCAAAGCTTGATGTAGAAAATAGATCTAAGTAAATAACTGACAGAACTTAAGATCTCTTGAGAGAGTGAGACTGGCTGATAGCAAAGATTAAAAAGAGAGGAATTGGAAAGATTAGGGAGACAATGGATCTATGATGAGAACAAAACCCAAAAACAATTGAGAGAGAAGATGACAGAAAGTGTATTGGGACTTGGTAATTGTCTGCCTGGAACTTTGAAATGCGAAGACTCCTCCATGCTTAAAAACATGCCTCTGCACCTTCAATTGTAGCATTCTGTTATAAATTATTTTGATTAATTACTGTTCTCTTCCATTCTCTCCTTTACAATGGATGTGTCAACATGGGTAACCTACCGAGACAGACCTCAGTGCCTGGTTTCCATCCTTCCCCTGTAATCCTCACCATTTAAATTGTACTTTACTTTCTTTCTCAGCCCTGCCACTCTTCTTTTCCTGAAAAATCACCCTCCCTTTAATCTCCCGGTCTGCTTACACACGTCTTCACAAAAGTGTTATATTTCTAAAGGTTCACATTCTTCCTGTATCCTTAATGGATTTTGCTGCCTCAAGGGTGTAAAACTCCTGGATGGGGCAGACTTTGGATCTTTTCTTTACTGTCTTCTGATTCTGCCAAACTCTACAAGTTCCATGGAGAGGTATCTGTAGTTTTCCTTGAACCTAGGCTCTTAAACAGTGTGTGGCTTCATAGCATACCATGTGGTTTTAGGAGCCTTACAGTGATATCCCCATGTGCTGTTTTGTTGTTCATTCATTTCAGGCTGTTCAGCCTGACTTTGGCTCACCTTAAGGTTGCTTGTTTCTACTCTACACGTGTCTCTCCTTAGATATCTTAATTGTGTTTTTTCATGGTGCTCCCCCATACCCAAAATTGCATACAAAGTGAATTTTGGTGGATTATTGGAGATACATATGACTATCTGGATGTAATATGTGTTTATACAAAGGCTGATACAGTCGGTAGGCTTCCCTTGTGGCTCAGATGGTAAAGAATCCGCATGAGATGCAGGGGATCTGGGTTCAATCCATGGGTTGGGAAAATCCCATGGAGAAGGGGATAGCTGTCCCCTTCAGCATTCCTGACTGAAGAATTCCATGGATAGAGGAGCCTGCTGGGCTACAGTCCAATGGGGTGGCATTGTGACTGAGCAACTGTCACTTTCACTTGACATAGCCAGCGATGTGTGTAGAGTTCTACGTGACTGCATTATTTGGGGTAATATGACAGAAAAAGTGTATTGGGGACTTGGTAATTGTCTGCCTGGAACTTTGAAATGCGAAGACTCCTCCATGCTTAAAAACATGCCTCTGCACCTTCAATTGTAGCATTCTGTTATAAATTATTTTGATTAATTACTGTTCTCTTCCATTCTCTCCTTTACAATGGATGTGTCAACATGGGTAACCTACCGAGACAGACCTCAGTGCCTGGTTTCCATCCTTCCCCTGTAATCCTCACCATTTAAATTGTACTTTACTTTCTTTCTCAGCCCTGCCACTCTTCTTTTCCTGAAAATCACCCTCCCTTTAATCTCCCGGTCTGCTTACACACGTCTTCACAAAAGTGTTATATTTCTAAAGGTTCACATTCTTCCTGTATCCTTAATGGATTTTGCTGCCTCAAGGGTGTAAAACTCCTGGATGGGGCAGACTTTGGATCTTTTCTTTACTGTCTTCTGATTCTGCCAAACTCTACAAGTTCCATGGAGAGGTATCTGTAGTTTTCCTTGAACCTAGGCTCTTAAACAGTGTGTGGCTTCATAGCATACCATGTGGTTTTAGGAGCCTTACAGTGATATCCCCATGTGCTGTTTTGTTGTTCATTCATTTCAGGCTGTTCAGCCTGACTTTGGCTCACCTTAAGGTTGCTTGTTTCTACTCTACACGTGTCTCTCCTTAGATATCTTAATTGTGTTTTTTCATGGTGCTCCCCCATACCCAAAATTGCATACAAAGTGAATTTTGGTGGATTATTGGAGATACATATGACTATCTGGATGTAATATGTGTTTATACAAAGGCTGATACAGTCGGTAGGCTTCCCTTGTGGCTCAGATGGTAAAGAATCCGCATGAGATGCAGGGGATCTGGGTTCAATCCATGGGTTGGGAAAATCCCATGGAGAAGGGGATAGCTGTCCCCTTCAGCATTCCTGACTGAAGAATTCCATGGATAGAGGAGCCTGCTGGGCTACAGTCCAATGGGGTGGCATTGTGACTGAGCAACTGTCACTTTCACTTGACATAGCCAGCGATGTGTGTAGAGTTCTACGTGACTTCATTATTTGGGGTAATATGACAGAAAAAGTCACTAGTCTCTAGGCAAGGCATGCATCCTTCAATATAGCACTTCTCAATATTTTTTGTCCATGGAGTGTCCATGACAGATGCACTTTTAAGAGAGAGCCCTCTACTTGCAATTATCTGTATATTCATTTTTTCTCTTCTTGGGACCTTACAGACTCTATCCCATCAAGCTTCTCTGTTCACAGGATTTCTCAAGCAAGAATACTAGAGTGGGTTGCCATTTCCTTCTCCAGAGGATCTTCCCACCCCAGGGATCAAAACCATATCTTGTGCAGTGGCAAATGGATTCTTTACCACTGAGCCACCAGGGAAGCCCCCTCTCTTAAGGATAGTGATGCCAAATGCATTTTCTATTCCAGAGATTAGAGAGAATCAGAAGCATCTGTTCTAAATGATAATCATCAAAAAGTCACTCATGTTGTTGATCCCTGCTTCTGAAAGACCTCACTGCTGATTACAACACACTGGAAGGAAGTGGGACTTTAGCCTAAGGTTTTGTGACTGGACTTCTTGTCTACCTGTCAACTATCTCCTTTGTTTTCTTACCCTCTTGTACTTGCTTCATCTTTTGGCATATATTTCAGTCAGTCAGTTCAGTCTCTCAGTCATGTTCCACTCTTTGTGACCCCATGGACTGCAGCATGCCAGGCCTTTCTGTCCTTCATCATCTCCTGGAGATTGCTCAAACTCATGTCCATTAACTCAGTGATGCCCTCCAACCATCTTGTCCTCTGTCATCCCCATCTCCTTTTTAGTAATGATGCCTTTTAAAAATTATGTAACACTGTCAGCTCTTCTCAGCTAAGAAGGAATGAGATATCCAATGTCTGTTCACCCATCCTTACCTGGACTCACTCATTGACCCAAGACTTAAACTGATAGCTTTTCTGGAAACAAACTTAATTAAGATGCTGATCAAAATCTTTACCTGACTCTTCATTTCAGGAAGCCTGGACTTATGAGTTTGAGCCAATACTGACCTTTATCAGGTAGCAAGCATCTTCACTTTGTAAAGGTCAAAAGGATGCATGGGTGCTCAGTAGCGCAGTCATGTCCAACTCTTTCCAACCCCATGGACTCTAGCCTGCCATGCTCCTTTCTGTCCACAGTGTTTTCCAGGCATGAATACTTAAATGTGTTGTCATTACTTTTTCCAGGGTATTTTCCTAACCCCGGAATGGAACCTGTGTCTCTTGTGTCTACTATGTTGGCAGGTAGATTCTTCAACCACTGAGCCAAAGGGAAGCCCAAAGGCCAAAAGAGCACTTGGCTAAACAAATCTCACTGGAGCAGCGCAGGTGAGCTGGAAAGCTCATTATGACAAGTCAGTGTAATTATATCCTCCTGTTATGTTCTATGGTCTCCGTACCTGCACATCTTGAGGGCTGCTGATAATAATCATCATAGATACATCCAGCGGAGGGTTCTCCATTGTCTCCATCAAATTGTGAAAAACAGATATATTCATGAGGAAGACACTCATGCTTTGTTTCTTCAAAAGAGAGATCCACACTGCATTTCAGTTTTTATGTAAAACTTACATGTAATGAGATGCACACATTTGTACACCTAGGACTCAGAGGATGAATGTGATCTTATGTTTTGTTATGATTACTTTTTGTAATTTATAGAAAGTGCATTATTTTAACTGAAGACATAGTTCAACCTAAATGAAGTATTCTAGAGTCCTCTCATACTATAAAATCTTTCCTATATATAAATTTTGCATATATATATGAAATCATGCTTATATAAAAATCATGCCTATATATAAATTTCAGTTTATAAGGCATGTATTAATGTACATATACACACATATATAATTATGTCCATAAAGTTTTGATTTTTTTGGCCACTTCTATTGGTCTTTCATTTATTTCCATCTTTGTTCTTTTGGCCTGTGTGTGTCTCCCAGTGCAGTGGGACTGCAGAACACCGGCTCTGGAAGCATGCCCTCCAGAGCTCTGGCTTGGTAGTTGGACACATTGGTTCAGCTGCTCTGCAGCATGTGGGATCTTCCTGGGCCAAGGATCAAACCAGCGCACCTTGCACTGTAAGGCTGTGTCCTTACCCACTGGACCACCAGGGAAGCTCGAATTTTAATTTTTAATAAATACAATTTTAATGAGAAGCAAAATAAACGCACTTGCTTTAACTAGCTTTGCATTACTTTTTAGAACATATAAACAATGTTGATTTTCTCATTCATTTAAAAAATATTTTCAGTGCTCACTTCGGCAGCACATATACTAAAATAGGAACGATACAGAAAAGATTAGCATGGTCCCTGCGTAGGGATGACACGCAAATTCATGAAGCATTAAAAAAGAAAAAAAAAATATTTTCAGTGACTTTAGATTTAAATGGAATTTATTCACTTGTTTCCGTAACTCTGATATTGTGCAGTTTTTCTTTCTGAAGTTTCCGTAAATAAGAATGAGCTTTGGTTTTAGGTAGTGTCATTTTATATGACTGAATGAGGTTAAGTTATTGCAGAGTCTAAGTATAAACATGTTGGTAAACTCATCAGGAAGGCCCATTTATTATTTCTGTGTCTAATTAGGTATAATACATCCACTTCAAGAGGCTGTGCTCATGTGATGTGCAGTGTTAGCCTCATTCCATAATCATAATCGAACAACATGCTCTTTATCATCATACTTATGCAGAATGGAATAAAAAGCTGTGAAGTCAACTCTGATGACATGGTTCAAGTTCTCCTTTTTGGGAATAACAGTAGATAAGGGGCTTTTCCAGGTGGTTTGTAATATTCCTGTATTGTGATATGTGCTATGCACCAAGATGGAGGTATCATGATTCAGTTTTTTTTTAAATAGGGCATTAATATTGGGTTTGGAGGACGAAATGACACCCTGTTTCCAACATTCTTGGCTAGAGAATCCCATGGACAGAGGGGTCTGTCAGACTACAGTCCTTGGGATTGTAAGAGTCAGACAAGACTTAGTGACCACCACCAATCTTGGGTTTGAATTTACTTGCAGAACAGTTTGAGCTTCATGAGCCTTTAACAACTGGTTTCCATGCAAGTTTCTGGTTTTCCTCCATGACTGAACCTGTGAGTTTCTGGCCTTCCCTCACTCAAAGGTGACTCTACAACTTCTTTAATGGGACCAACCATCTAACATGCATGCTTATTTTGTTGTTTTTCAGTCGCTAAGTCATATCTGATCCTACAATGCAATGAACTGCAGCATACCAGGCTTCTCTCTTTTTACCTATTGCCCAGAGTTTGCTCAACTCATGTCTTTGAGTTGGTGATGCCATCCAACATGAGCTGGATGATATGAGCTGGATGAGTTGGTGGTATCATCCTCTGTCACCCCCTGCTCCTCCTGCCCTCAATCTTTCTTAGTATTAGGGTCCTTTCCAATGAGATGGCTCTTTACATCAGGTAGCCAAAGTATTGGTGCTTCAGCTTCAGCATCAGTTCTTTCAATGAACATTCAGGGTTGATTTCCTTAAGTATTGACTGGTTTGCTCTCCTTTCACGTCCAAGGGGCTCTCAAGAGTCTTCTCCTACACCAGAGACTTCTTTATGGTCCAACTCTCACATATTTACATGACGACTGGAAAAACCATAGTTTTGACTACACAGATCTTTGTTGGCAAAGTGATGTCTCTGCTTTTTAATACACTGTCTAGATTTGTCATAGCTTTCCTTCCAAGGTGTAAGTCTCTTTTAATTTTGTGACTGAAGTCACTTTCCACAGTGTTTATGCTGATGAGAACACAATTGGTACTGTCCATAATGCTTCCCAAGGTGACATCATTACCATCAACAAGGTGACACTCATCTAGAAGAAAATGAGACCACACATCATTTGGTACTGTCACATAATAATGTGATATGTGCTATGCACCAAGATGGAGGTATCATGATTCAGTTTTTTAAATAGGGCATTAATATTGGGTTTGGAGGACGAAATGACACCCTGTTTCCAACATTCTTGGCTAGAGAATCCCATGGACAGAGGGGTCTGTCAGACTACAGTCCTTGGGATTGTAAGAGTCAGACAAGACTTAGTGACCACCACCAATCTTGGGTTTGAATTTACTTGCAGAACAGTTTGAGCTTCATGAGCCTTTAACAACTGGTTTCCATGCAAGTTTCTGGTTTTCCTCCATGACTGAACCTGTGAGTTTCTGGCCTTCCCTCACTCAAAGGTGACTCTACAACTTCTTTAATGGGACCAACCATCTAACATGCATGCTTATTTTGTTGTTTTTCAGTCGCTAAGTCATATCTGATCCTACAATGCAATGAACTGCAGCATACCAGGCTTCTCTCTTTTTACCTATTGCCCAGAGTTTGCTCAACTCATGTCTTTGAGTTGGTGATGCCATCCAACATGAGCTGGATGATATGAGCTGGATGAGTTGGTGGTATCATCCTCTGTCACCCCCTGCTCCTCCTGCCCTCAATCTTTCTTAGTATTAGGGTCCTTTCCAATGAGATGGCTCTTTACATCAGGTAGCCAAAGTATTGGTGCTTCAGCTTCAGCATCAGTTCTTTCAATGAACATTCAGGGTTGATTTCCTTAAGTATTGACTGGTTTGCTCTCCTTTCACGTCCAAGGGGCTCTCAAGAGTCTTCTCCTACACCAGAGACTTCTTTATGGTCCAACTCTCACATATTTACATGACGACTGGAAAAACCATAGTTTTGACTACACAGATCTTTGTTGGCAAAGTGATGTCTCTGCTTTTTAATACACTGTCTAGATTTGTCATAGCTTTCCTTCCAAGGTGTAAGTCTCTTTTAATTTTGTGACTGAAGTCACTTTCCACAGTGTTTATGCTGATGAGAACACAATTGGTACTGTCCATAATGCTTCCCAAGGTGACATCATTACCATCAACAAGGTGACACTCATCTAGAAGCTACCACTAATCACTTTGTGCTCAGTATGTGGCAATAACACACACATGCATTTGCATACATAACACATTGCATAAAACTTAGTGCAAATAATTTTATTTTCTATACTTAGTGATGTTTCAAATGTGCACATGGGAAAAAGAATTATAAATAAAAAATCAATATTTTCAAATAATAATATCCTAAAGAATTGTCTTTATAATTGTAGGAAGAAAAGGCAAGCAACCGTCCAAAAGATAATTACAAAAATACATCTGTGTGTGTGTGTGTGTGTGTGTGTGTACATGCATGTGCAGGCTTTGGAGGACATCATGGGAACCTTTAGATTTATTTTTTAATTTTTTTTGGGGGGGGGGCTGCTTCTATTGTTCTTTCATTTATTTATTTTCATCCATCTTTGTTCTTTGGCAAGTGTGGGCCTCCCATTGAAGTGGCCTCTCACTGGCCTCTCTGGTTTCAGAGCACCAGCTCTGGGAGCATGCACTCCAGAGCTCTGGCTCAGTAGTTGGACACACCAGGCCAGCCGCTCCACGGCACGTGGGATCTCCCAGGCCCAGGATCGAACTGGTGCCCCTTGCATTGCAAGGCAGTGTACTTATCCACTGGACGACCAGGGAAGCCCGGACCTTTAGATATTTATCTCCTAAAGTGTTTTGATTCATTTCAGTCTATTTTTTTGTATATTGTATTTGATAAATGTTCGACTTCCTTCTTTTGCATATGGATACCTAGTTTTCTCAGCACTGTTTGTTGCAAAGGTAATATATCATTTTATAGATTCTCATTAAAATCTTATTTATTCTAATAATTTATCTACAGGCAAATTAATTTATAGGATGATTTAGGCTTTATATGAAGATGCTTAAATCAGTGGTCAATAAGTTTTTTTTCTGGGCCTTTGCCTCCTTCTTCCCTTCTTCTCTTTTCTTTCCTTCTTTCTTCCTTTCCATCGCTCCTTCCTTTCTTCCTATTCTGACATGAACAGTGACTCTTTCTGTTCAATTCTGTTCTGCATTTGTTCTGTATTGTTGCTGATGAGAACCCCAATTTGGTAACTGTCCATAATGCTTCCCAAGGTGACATCATTACCATCAACAAGGTGACACTCATCTAGAAGCTACCACTAATCACTTTGTGCTCAGTATGTGGCAATAACACACACATGCATTTGCATACATAACACATTGCATAAAACTTAGTGCAAATAATTTTATTTTCTATACTTAGTGATGTTTCAAATGTGCACATGGGAAAAAGAATTATAAATAAAAAATCAATATTTTCAAATAATAATATCCTAAAGAATTGTCTTTATAATTGTAGGAAGAAAAGGCAAGCAACCGTCCAAAAGATAATTACAAAAATACATCTGTGTGTGTGTGTGTGTGTGTGTGTGTACATGCATGTGCAGGCTTTGGAGGACATCATGGGAACCTTTAGATTTATTTTTTAATTTTTTTTGGGGGGGGGGCTGCTTCTATTGTTCTTTCATTTATTTATTTTCATCCATCTTTGTTCTTTGGCAAGTGTGGGCCTCCCATTGAAGTGGCCTCTCACTGGCCTCTCTGGTTTCAGAGCACCAGCTCTGGGAGCATGCACTCCAGAGCTCTGGCTCAGTAGTTGGACACACCAGGCCAGCCGCTCCACGGCACGTGGGATCTCCCAGGCCCAGGATCGAACTGGTGCCCCTTGCATTGCAAGGCAGTGTACTTATCCACTGGACGACCAGGGAAGCCCGGACCTTTAGATATTTATCTCCTAAAGTGTTTTGATTCATTTCAGTCTATTTTTTTGTATATTGTATTTGATAAATGTTCGACTTCCTTCTTTTGCATATGGATACCTAGTTTTCTCAGCACTGTTTGTTGCAAAGGTAATATATCATTTTATAGATTCTCATTAAAATCTTATTTATTCTAATAATTTATCTACAGGCAAATTAATTTATAGGATGATTTAGGCTTTATATGAAGATGCTTAAATCAGTGGTCAATAAGTTTTTTTTCTGGGCCTTTGCCTCCTTCTTCCCTTCTTCTCTTTTCTTTCCTTCTTTCTTCCTTTCCATCGCTCCTTCCTTTCTTCCTATTCTGACATGAACAGTGACTCTTTCTGTTCAATTCTGTTCTGCATTTGTTCTGTATTGTTGCTTTCAAACAGCTAGTTAATATTAAAAACATTTAAAAAAAAAAATCTTACCCAGCATTTTCAAGTGTGTGTTCTCCAGTGTGGTCTCTATGAACATTACACATTTCAAATAATTAATCACACACATAGAAATATATAGAGGACAATGCCACCCCAAAGATATTCACATTCATATCCTCAGAATCTATGAATATGTCAGATTATAAGACAAAGGGAAATTAAATTTGCCAATAGAATTAAGGTTGCTAATCAGCTGACCTTAAATGGAGGCATTGGCTTCGAGTGTTCCCTCTCAGCCTTGATCTTGAGCATGTCAGTTAGCACCAAGTCATGATACTCCTGGAGAAGGAAATGCCAACCCATTCTAGTATTCTTGCCTGGAAAACCCATGGACATAGGGCTGCACTTCATGGGGTCACAAAGAGTCAGAAAGAACTAAGCAACTGAGCACACATGCACCAAAGAACCTGAGTGAGTTGGACACAAAGTTGTGCATTTCCAATTAATCGAGAAATCTGATGGAACTTCTCTGGTGGTCCAGTGGTTAAGAATCTGCCTATCAGGGTTTCCCTGGTGGTTCAGTGGGTGGAAAGTCCGCCTTGCAGTGCAGGGGCCACCGGTTCGATCCTTGACCCAGGAGGGTCCCACGTACCGCGGAGTGGCTGGACTAGTGTGTCTGGTTGCAGGCCGGTGCTCTGGAGCGCATGCGCCCAGAGCCAGTGCTCTGCAACAGGGGAGGCCACTGCAGTGGGAGGCCCACACAGGCCAAGGAGTGGAGATTGATGAAAATAAATAAATGAACAAAAGGTCAGTGAAAGAGGCCAAAATTTAAAAAAACAAACAAAAGGATCTGCCTGTCAATGCAGGGGACAGTGTGAAACCAAGCACCGCAGCTAAAGAAAGCCCACACTTGCAGCAAGGAAGACCTGATGCAGCCAAAAATAAAGAAAGAAATATTCTACAATCTTTTCCAAAAAAAGAGAAAGAAATTTGGTGAAATAGGACACCTGGAAAATGCCTGGGTTCCCAGATAATGATTTATTCAATGGCACAAAAGAGAACGTTTGTATTGTCAGTGTTTCAAAGCAATGGCGGGACCAAAGCACAATGTAGACTGGCTGAAAGAATTGATGATTTTTTTATTGAGCCAGCAGATGGCAAATGCAGTTCAGCAAAGGAACATGAAAGGAACTGATCACAAATGTTATATGCTAATCCTATGACACTTGGATTGAAAAACAGATTTCTTATGGCTATTATGTGAAAATAATGAAAACCATTAGCTTAATGCATAAGTAGTAAACTCCATTTTTAATAGTCACTGTATTATATGCATGCACATGTTTAAATGAATAAGGCATTGTTTAGTATATTTGATGTAGTCTGAGAACTCTTAAACTAGGCCACATGCATTAGAAAAATGTTATATGACTCTAAATATAAGAGATTGGAAATTTCTTTAGGAGAGTTTTACTAGTCAGGCATATTTAAGCTAAGATATAAGAGACTTCAGCATTCTAAAGTAGAGCTCTTGGGAAGGATCAATAAGGCATTAACATTAGAATAGAAAGCTGGAGACTTTTTTTTTTTTTAAGGTGAAAAGTTCCCCAAATAAGGCTAATACACACTCAGATTGAGTCTGTATAATTTGTTAGGGCTGCTTAAATGCAGTATTATGGACCAAGTGACTTAAACAGGCAGTGGTTTTTTTAAAATTTTTAATTCTTTATTTTAAAGATTTTACAGAGTTTTGTTGTTCACCGACATGTATGTTCCCAGATCATTCATATGCATATCCCTCGTCCCACCCGCCCACCCAGTTCCCCCCACCCCCACCCCTCTGGACCAACGTCCCAAGTTATTGTATGCACTTCTATTCCCTTAGCACAATGACAATAGCTATCTTTTCCACATATGAAAATAAATAAATGAACAAAAGGTCAGTGAAAGAGGCCAAAATTTAAAAAAACAAACAAAAGGATCTGCCTGTCAATGCAGGGGACAGTGTGAAACCAAGCACCGCAGCTAAAGAAAGCCCACACTTGCAGCAAGGAAGACCTGATGCAGCCAAAAATAAAGAAAGAAATATTCTACAATCTTTTCCAAAAAAAGAGAAAGAAATTTGGTGAAATAGGACACCTGGAAAATGCCTGGGTTCCCAGATAATGATTTATTCAATGGCACAAAAGAGAACGTTTGTATTGTCAGTGTTTCAAAGCAATGGCGGGACCAAAGCACAATGTAGACTGGCTGAAAGAATTGATGATTTTTTTATTGAGCCAGCAGATGGCAAATGCAGTTCAGCAAAGGAACATGAAAGGAACTGATCACAAATGTTATATGCTAATCCTATGACACTTGGATTGAAAAACAGATTTCTTATGGCTATTATGTGAAAATAATGAAAACCATTAGCTTAATGCATAAGTAGTAAACTCCATTTTTAATAGTCACTGTATTATATGCATGCACATGTTTAAATGAATAAGGCATTGTTTAGTATATTTGATGTAGTCTGAGAACTCTTAAACTAGGCCACATGCATTAGAAAAATGTTATATGACTCTAAATATAAGAGATTGGAAATTTCTTTAGGAGAGTTTTACTAGTCAGGCATATTTAAGCTAAGATATAAGAGACTTCAGCATTCTAAAGTAGAGCTCTTGGGAAGGATCAATAAGGCATTAACATTAGAATAGAAAGCTGGAGACTTTTTTTTTTTTTAAGGTGAAAAGTTCCCCAAATAAGGCTAATACACACTCAGATTGAGTCTGTATAATTTGTTAGGGCTGCTTAAATGCAGTATTATGGACCAAGTGACTTAAACAGGCAGTGGTTTTTTTAAAATTTTTAATTCTTTATTTTAAAGATTTTACAGAGTTTTGTTGTTCACCGACATGTATGTTCCCAGATCATTCATATGCATATCCCTCGTCCCACCCGCCCACCCAGTTCCCCCCACCCCCACCCCTCTGGACCAACGTCCCAAGTTATTGTAGGCACTTCTATTCCCTTAGCACAATGACAATAGCTATCTTTTCCACATATGCCAGTATAGGTTTCCATGTTACTTCCTCCATGCCTCCCCCTCACTGTTCATTTCCCACAATGTCCCCATGTCTGTTCTCTGTCTGTTTTTCCATGAGTTTGTCGCGGGCGCCGTGTCGGAGCTTACTCTGATTACTATTCTCACTAGCTCTCACTAAGAGATACTATACTGAATAGCTCAGAGACCTTTCCGCGAACATGGCGTGGTCCCCTTCAGGGTGTGAGCCTCGGACCTCGACAATAAAGTGTCGTGGTCTCAAGTATTGTTAAACCAAGAGTGGGTTTATTAGGCAAGCACAAATAATCAGAATTAATCAGAATTAAACAGAATTAAACAGAATTAGTCAGAACTCAATCGAAATGCAAAGAGAAAGATCTTACCCCAGAGCTGGGAGCTTCAACCTCACCTCAGATGCAATTGAGTTCTGTGAGGAGCTTCGCCCAATTTACTCTCCCCTTTTAAAGGAAAAGCCTCAGACACAGCTGCATATACTTTACTTCTGCTTCTACTTAACAATCCTAAGAAATTAAAGGAAAAATGCTGCTTCTGGCTTCTATGTGAGCCTACAACTTGAACTAGACCGGAGCAGGTTACTCTGGTCAAGAATTAAGCTAACTTGTTCTTAGGAAAGTAAGCAGATAAGGTTGGAATGTTGCCATTAGGGCTTTTCTTATTTACTAGCAGCTTTCAAGCCTCGCTCGCGGGTAGAACTCTGCTGAAGCGGCTGGCGGTGAGTTACAGATTCCTAATCACTGGAGGACGGATTCTAGGTCTCAAGAGCTTATCTGGGGTTTGAGAATTGCTCTATACCCTAAGACCCAGTATATTCTTAAGAATTTCTAGAGTCTGCCCAAGACAAGTTCACTGTGTGTATTATCATGACCATCTTAACTAGATTCCACATATATGAGTTAGTATACTGTATTTTAATTCTTTATTTTAAAGATTTTACAGAGTTTTGTTGTTCACCGACATGTATGTTCCCAGATCATTCATATGCATATCCCTCGTCCCACCCGCCCACCCAGTTCCCCCCACCCCCACCCCTCTGGACCAACGTCCCAAGTTATTGTAGGCACTTCTATTCCCTTAGCACAATGACAATAGCTATCTTTTCCACATATGCCAGTATAGGTTTCCATGTTACTTCCTCCATGCCTCCCCCTCACTGTTCATTTCCCACAATGTCCCCATGTCTGTTCTCTGTCTGTTTTTCCATGAGTTTGTCGCGGGCGCCGTGTCGGAGCTTACTCTGATTACTATTCTCACTAGCTCTCACTAAGAGATACTATACTGAATAGCTCAGAGACCTTTCCGCGAACATGGCGTGGTCCCCTTCAGGGTGTGAGCCTCGGACCTCGACAATAAAGTGTCGTGGTCTCAAGTATTGTTAAACCAAGAGTGGGTTTATTAGGCAAGCACAAATAATCAGAATTAATCAGAATTAAACAGAATTAAACAGAATTAGTCAGAACTCAATCGAAATGCAAAGAGAAAGATCTTACCCCAGAGCTGGGAGCTTCAACCTCACCTCAGATGCAATTGAGTTCTGTGAGGGAGCTTCCGCCCAATTTACTCTCCCCCTTTTAAAGGAAAAGCCTCAGACACAGCTGCATATACTTTACTTCTGCTTCTACTTAACAATCCTAAGAAATTAAAGGAAAAATGCTGCTTCTGGCTTCTATGTGAGCCTACAACTTGAACTAGACCGGAGCAGGTTACTCTGGTCAAGAATTAAGCTAACTTGTTCTTAGGAAAGTAAGCAGATAAGGTTGGAATGTTGCCATTAGGGCTTTTCTTATTTACTAGCAGCTTTCAAGCTTCGCTCACGGGTAGAACTCTGCTGAAGCGGCTGGCGGTGAGTTACAGATTCCTAATCACTGGAGGACGGATTCTAGGTCTCAAGAGCTTATCTGGGGTTTGAGAATTGCTCTATACCCTAAGACCCAGTATATTCTTAAGAATTTCTAGAGTCTGCCCAAGACAAGTTCACTGTGTGTATTATCATGACCATCTTAACTAGATTCCACATATATGAGTTAGTATACTGTACTTGTCTTTCTCTTTTTGACTTATTTCACTTTTTATGATAGGTTCTAGAGCTAGCCACCTCATTAGGACTGAGTCTTCTGCATTTCTTTTAACAGCTGAGTAGTATTCCATTGTATATATGTACCAGAGCTTCTGTATCCATTCATTTGTCCACAGACATCTAGGTTGCTTCCATGTTCTGGCTATTGTATAGAGAGCTTCAATGAACATTGGGGTACAGGTGCTTCTTTCAGTTTTTATTTCACCAGGATATAGGCCTAGTAGTGGGATTGCTGGGTCATAGGGTGCTTCTATTTTTAGTTTTTTAAGGAATCCCCATACTGTCTTCCACAGAGGCTGTATCACTTTACATTCCTACCAGCAGTGCAAGAGTGTTCCCTTTTCTCCGCACCCTCTCCAGCATTTACTATCTGTCGATTTATTGATGATGGCCATTCTGATGGGTGTGAGGTGGTATCTCATTGTATTAAACAAGCAATTTTAATAACAGAAATTTGTTTCCTCACAGTTCCGGGGGCTAAAAGTCTGAGATTGAGGTGTCAGCTGGGTTGATTCTTCTGAACCCTCTTTCTTCTGCTTTTGGATGATCACTTTCTCCTTCCCTGGTCACGTTGTCCTCCATCTGAGTATCCTCCTACTCTTGAGAGGACACCAGCCATATTGGATCATTGCTGTGGTAATGACCTCATGTTTAACTCAATGGCCTCTTAAAAATCCTGTCTCTAAAGGAAAATTGCTGCTTCTGGCTTCTATGTGAGCCTACAACTTGAACTAGACCGGAGCAGGTTACTCTGGTCAAGAATTAAGCTAACTTGTTCTTAGGAAAGTAAGCAGATAAGGTTGGAATGTTGCCATTAGGGCTTTTCTTATTTACTAGCAGCTTTCAAGCCTCGCTCGCGGGTAGAACTCTGCTGAAGCGGCTGGCGGTGAGTTACAGATTCCTAATCACTGGAGGACGGATTCTAGGTCTCAAGAGCTTATCTGGGGTTTGAGAATTGCTCTATACCCTAAGACCCAGTATATTCTTAAGAATTTCTAGAGTCTGCCCAAGACAAGTTCACTGTGTGTATTATCATGACCATCTTAACTAGATTCCACATATATGAGTTAGTATACTGTACTTGTCTTTCTCTTTTTGACTTATTTCACTTTTTATGATAGGTTCTAGAGCTAGCCACCTCATTAGGACTGAGTCTTCTGCATTTCTTTTAACAGCTGAGTAGTATTCCATTGTATATATGTACCAGAGCTTCTGTATCCATTCATTTGTCCACAGACATCTAGGTTGCTTCCATGTTCTGGCTATTGTATAGAGAGCTTCAATGAACATTGGGGTACAGGTGCTTCTTTCAGTTTTTATTTCACCAGGATATAGGCCTAGTAGTGGGATTGCTGGGTCATAGGGTGCTTCTATTTTTAGTTTTTTAAGGAATCCCCATACTGTCTTCCACAGAGGCTGTATCACTTTACATTCCTACCAGCAGTGCAAGAGTGTTCCCTTTTCTCCGCACCCTCTCCAGCATTTACTATCTGTCGATTTATTGATGATGGCCATTCTGATGGGTGTGAGGTGGTATCTCATTGTATTAAACAAGCAATTTTAATAACAGAAATTTGTTTCCTCACAGTTCCGGGGGCTAAAAGTCTGAGATTGAGGTGTCAGCTGGGTTGATTCTTCTGAACCCTCTTTCTTCTGCTTTTGGATGATCACTTTCTCCTTCCCTGGTCACGTTGTCCTCCATCTGAGTATCCTCCTACTCTTGAGAGGACACCAGCCATATTGGATCATTGCTGTGGTAATGACCTCATGTTTAACTCAATGGCCTCTTAAAAATCCTGTCTCTAAATATAACTACATTCTGAAGTCCTGATGGTTTGGACTTTAAATAACACAACATTTGAGGGGATAAAATTTAACCCATAGCGCTGTCTTATGATTAAATCATGGAAATAATTTCTTCCATTGTAACCCAGTATTATTACTATTGAGTAAGTATTAATTGAGATGTATTTTGTTACGTGATAGATAGGTTGAAGTTTACAACTGTCCAAAGTTTGGAGTCTAACTGCATCATCAAATGTACAATATTCTCATTTCTCATAACCGTGGGCTAGATTCTTCATCCTTCTTCCTCCCCAGCGTACAAATTGCTTCATGCAAACTGAGACCTATTTTCCAGTTCCCAGATGCAGTAGTTAATTAATTCATTCATCTAACATTTATTGGATATTCTAGAGTTTATTATTGCTTCATTGTCTGCTTCAACACTGATGATTGGATTGGATTACAAACTAAAAATTATGTGATTAAAAATTATGAAAATAGGTTGGTGTTTACTGTAGGTTCAGGATGTCACGAGCCTGAAATCAGGGTATCATCTTGGCTGAATTCTCACCTTAAGACTCTAGCAAAAAATTTGCTTTTCAGATTTCTGGCAGAATCCAGTTCCTTATGGTGCCAAGGCTGACTTCCTTGTTGGCTTTCAGCCAGGGGACAATTTTCAGATCCTAGAGACCACCTACGTTTTTTACCACCTGGCTTCCTCCCTCCCCAAGCCAGCAACAGTCTATCAGATTCTTGTCATGTTTCGTATCTCTGGCTTCTGTCTGTCATTCTCTTACTTCTAGATCCAGATTAAAGGATTAAGTTAATCCTAATTCATATGATTCATATGATTAGGCTAATCCTAACCATATAAGCTCCATTTCTTAAAGGCAACTGTATCATATAATAAAATCTAACTGTAGAAAAAAAATTAATCTTGCCTTCCCTCAGTCTAGCTGGGTATGATGATGGCCAATTTAAGAGGACAGAAAGAAAGATGCAAGGCACTTACACTCTAGGCTCAGAACTGACACTTCTGATCATTTTACAAAGGAACTCTTCATTTTACAAAGGAAGTCACATGGACAAAGTCAAAGGGCAAAGAAATAGTCTCTTTACTTAAGAATTGCAGTCAAAAAGCAAAGAAAATAGATACAAAAAGGAGTGATTCTTTTATGTTTGATTGACCCACATTTTCTGTAAAGAACTGGACTGTAAACACTTTAAGTTTTGTGGATTGTATTCTCTCTGTCACAATAACTCTACATGCAATTGAGGCATCAAAGCAACTATAGACAATACACAAATAGAACTATTTACAAAACTGACCTCAGACTGGATTTGACTTGCCAACCTGGTTTGTTCTATGTTTCATCAACTATGATTTGACTATACCTGGTAGTTCAGTCAAATACTGCCACAACAACATTAAATAACACATCATGCTAACACTAGGTGGTTTCCCTAAAGAAATGTTTATTATTATGCTAACAGATCTGCAGAGGAATTGCAGTTTGGCTGATCTAGGCTGGTGGCTTGGCTTCAAGACATGGGTTCGTTGGTCTTGGACTCAAGCAGCAGTTGAGTAAGGACTCCTATCCAGGTATTTGTTCTGCACCTAGGGTGAAGGGGCAATGATGACCTGTTGCAAGCTCTGGTTATGGGATTCAGGGGAATGGAAAATACAAGCATCTGCTCATGCCTTGTCTAGTGACATCCCATTGGCCAAAATAGTCATAGACTCAGTCTGAAGATAAATAATATGATAAAGTATACTTGGTCCGTGATGAGGAAAGCAGAGATGTGCATATTTGGAGAAAAAATCCAAATGATCATACCTGATCCAGTTATAAGCTATGAATCCCAAGCCAGCAACAGTCTATCAGATTCTTGTCATGTTTCGTATCTCTGGCTTCTGTCTGTCATTCTCTTACTTCTAGATCCAGATTAAAGGATTAAGTTAATCCTAATTCATATGATTCATATGATTAGGCTAATCCTAACCATATAAGCTCCATTTCTTAAAGGCAACTGTATCATATAATAAAATCTAACTGTAGAAAAAAAATTAATCTTGCCTTCCCTCAGTCTAGCTGGGTATGATGATGGCCAATTTAAGAGGACAGAAAGAAAGATGCAAGGCACTTACACTCTAGGCTCAGAACTGACACTTCTGATCATTTTACAAAGGAACTCTTCATTTTACAAAGGAAGTCACATGGACAAAGTCAAAGGGCAAAGAAATAGTCTCTTTACTTAAGAATTGCAGTCAAAAAGCAAAGAAAATAGATACAAAAAGGAGTGATTCTTTTATGTTTGATTGACCCACATTTTCTGTAAAGAACTGGACTGTAAACACTTTAAGTTTTGTGGATTGTATTCTCTCTGTCACAATAACTCTACATGCAATTGAGGCATCAAAGCAACTATAGACAATACACAAATAGAACTATTTACAAAACTGACCTCAGACTGGATTTGACTTGCCAACCTGGTTTGTTCTATGTTTCATCAACTATGATTTGACTATACCTGGTAGTTCAGTCAAATACTGCCACAACAACATTAAATAACACATCATGCTAACACTAGGTGGTTTCCCTAAAGAAATGTTTATTATTATGCTAACAGATCTGCAGAGGAATTGCAGTTTGGCTGATCTAGGCTGGTGGCTTGGCTTCAAGACATGGGTTCGTTGGTCTTGGACTCAAGCAGCAGTTGAGTAAGGACTCCTATCCAGGTATTTGTTCTGCACCTAGGGTGAAGGGGCAATGATGACCTGTTGCAAGCTCTGGTTATGGGATTCAGGGGAATGGAAAATACAAGCATCTGCTCATGCCTTGTCTAGTGACATCCCATTGGCCAAAATAGTCATAGACTCAGTCTGAAGATAAATAATATGATAAAGTATACTTGGTCCGTGATGAGGAAAGCAGAGATGTGCATATTTGGAGAAAAAATCCAAATGATCATACCTGATCCAGTTATAAGCTATGACAATTTTCCCTATTGTCTATTCTGTTTTGTTTTTTTTTTTTAGACCTAGAAACATTTTTTTTGGACCTAGAAATAAGCACAAGAGAGCTTATTTATCATATCAATGTGACTTACAAATGGTAGAATAATTTTAAATCAGTGGGAAGCACTCTACTCTGTGGACACACAGGAATACTTACCTTATTTATAGATTTTTTCCTACTAATTCACTTGGGATCTCCATCAACTACAGAACAATGGGAAGAATATTAACTGGAAGAGGCCAATCACTGCCTACAGAAATTACACCCAGGACCAATCAAATTCTCAGCAGGTCAGCTTGGAGAAGCGTGGCAAGAAGCTGTGTAGAATTTACTCTACTGCTGATCAGTTCAATTTCTCTCACTTCATGGTGTACTGCAGACAGATCGTGCCATGCAAAGCCCAAGGACAGCCCAGATACAAATCTGATTTCAAGAACTGAGAGATATGAGAGCCAGCTTATGTAAACAAGTGGTTGTCAAATCTGGCTGAAAATATGTCACCTACATGACATCTTAAAATTTTTCTTTCCCAACTTTATAAGATGAACACAGGAATGGAGACTAGAGATGGAAGCATTGAGAATAGACATGTGGACACGGTGGAAGTAAGGGAGGTGGGATGCATATGGAGATTGGGATTGACATCCATACATTACTGTGTGTAAAACTGAGAGTGGATGGGAACCTGTATAAAGCTCTGGGAGCTCATCTCTGTGCTCTGTGATGACCTAGAGGGGTGGGATGAGGATTCAGATGGGAAGGAAATTCAAGAGGGAGGGGTCCTTTGTATACACATGACTGATTCACTTCTTTGTATGGCAGAAACAAAGATAGCACTGTAAAGCAATTACACTCCAATTTAAAAATTCTCTTATACAGATTCTGGGAAGAGAGTAGCAATAGGATGACAGTTTCCCAATCTTTCCAAATCTCCACATAAAACTAATAAAACTAGCTGGAGAAGGTCAGTAGCAAATCCAAAATCTGTAGCCAGTGTTTACAACAAAACCAGACTACAAGGTGCTTCAGTGATCTACTCCTGTATAACAAATTCAGGCTTCCCAGGTGGCTCAGTGGGTAAAGAATCCCTGTGCAATGCCAGAGATGCAGGAGATGCGGGTTCAGTCCCTAGGTTGGGAAGATATCCTGGAGGAGGATATGGCAACCCCTCCAGTCTTCTTGCCTCGAGCATCCCATGGGCAGAGGAGCCTGGAGGGCTACAGTCCATGGGGTCGCAAAGAGTCAGATGAGACTGATCACGCATGCACACAGGTGTCTGTAGACCAGAAATTTGGAAACATCTCAGGTGGGTAGTTCTGGCTTTAGGTGTCTCAGAAGGTTGCAGTCAGGCAGCGCTTGACACTGAGACAGTAACGTAGATGCTAAAGCGGATGAGGATGGACCGTGCATATTTCTCTCTTCATGTGGTGTCAGGGTCTTTCCAAGTGAGTTAGTTTGGGTTTCCTCAGAGCATGATACCCTTGGGGAAGCTGGGCTATGTACTCACATTGTGGCTAAAGGCTTAAAGAGAATTCCCTCCAGCAAGGTGAATATACTACATGATCAAGCTTCAGAAGATAGTGGCATTTCTGCCATATTCGACTTCAAAGTTCAGTAAAAAAAAAAAAAGTCAGTCCTCTTTCAAGGAGAGAGGACAAATATTTGACTTACCTAAGGAAAATGTTGAAATTCGTGTTGCAATGTGAGCATGTATTGAAGAATAGATACTATTTTAGACCTTTGAAAAGTGCTGTCTTCTATGCAACCTTTTATGAACCTTAATGATACAAATGAGTGGGGGCAAATTACCCTCAGATCCAAGGCTTGCACAAGGTTGCCTTTGGGTGTGAGGGACATGTGATTAACCTGGGAACAGAACAATCACAGCCACCAGCAGGTCTGCACGCGACCTGCAGCAGGTGGGCTGCATAGCAGCAGCTGAAATTGGGAGGGGATTGACCTTTTCCAATAGCTGGGAAATGTGAGAGTTCAGTGGTAAGAAGAACCCAAGGGACTAAAGTAGCCATTTTGTACTCTTGAAACTTACCTGCCAGAGCTTCCTTTTAAATCAAGGCTTACAAGGGGGAGGAATTTCTGGAAACTGAATCGAAATTGAGTAGGATGGAACATTACAGACAAGGAAAAGATATTCAGTGGGTAAAGAATCCCTGTGCAATGCCAGAGATGCAGGAGATGCGGGTTCAGTCCCTAGGTTGGGAAGATATCCTGGAGGAGGATATGGCAACCCCTCCAGTCTTCTTGCCTCGAGCATCCCATGGGCAGAGGAGCCTGGAGGGCTACAGTCCATGGGGTCGCAAAGAGTCAGATGAGACTGATCACGCATGCACACAGGTGTCTGTAGACCAGAAATTTGGAAACATCTCAGGTGGGTAGTTCTGGCTTTAGGTGTCTCAGAAGGTTGCAGTCAGGCAGCGCTTGACACTGAGACAGTAACGTAGATGCTAAAGCGGATGAGGATGGACCGTGCATATTTCTCTCTTCATGTGGTGTCAGGGTCTTTCCAAGTGAGTTAGTTTGGGTTTCCTCAGAGCATGATACCCTTGGGGAAGCTGGGCTATGTACTCACATTGTGGCTAAAGGCTTAAAGAGAATTCCCTCCAGCAAGGTGAATATACTACATGATCAAGCTTCAGAAGATAGTGGCATTTCTGCCATATTCGACTTCAAAGTTCAGTAAAAAAAAAAAAAGTCAGTCCTCTTTCAAGGAGAGAGGACAAATATTTGACTTACCTAAGGAAAATGTTGAAATTCGTGTTGCAATGTGAGCATGTATTGAAGAATAGATACTATTTTAGACCTTTGAAAAGTGCTGTCTTCTATGCAACCTTTTATGAACCTTAATGATACAAATGAGTGGGGGCAAATTACCCTCAGATCCAAGGCTTGCACAAGGTTGCCTTTGGGTGTGAGGGACATGTGATTAACCTGGGAACAGAACAATCACAGCCACCAGCAGGTCTGCACGCGACCTGCAGCAGGTGGGCTGCATAGCAGCAGCTGAAATTGGGAGGGGATTGACCTTTTCCAATAGCTGGGAAATGTGAGAGTTCAGTGGTAAGAAGAACCCAAGGGACTAAAGTAGCCATTTTGTACTCTTGAAACTTACCTGCCAGAGCTTCCTTTTAAATCAAGGCTTACAAGGGGGAGGAATTTCTGGAAACTGAATCGAAATTGAGTAGGATGGAACATTACAGACAAGGGAAAAGATATTCAGGGAAAAGTGAGGAGAAGAGCAGTCGATGTGTCAGAAAGGAAGTTTCCGTATGTTGGCACTTGGGGGTGTGCGGAGTCTATTCAGTGTGACCTCATGGACTGTAGCCAGGTGCATGCCTCTGTCCATGAGATTTCTCCAGGCAAAAATACTGGCGTGGGTTTCTATGCCCCCCTAAACGGGATCTTCCTGCCTCAGGAATCAAAACTGGGTCTCCTGCATTCACAGGCAGATTCTTTACCGTCTGAGTCACCAGGGAAGCACCCTGTATATATTAATATGTCTCAAAAGGTTAAGTCCTATATTTAGACAACTTATACTTGATTTTTCATGGGCCATTGAGCTGTTAATACTCTGTGGTTTTCATTAAAGAAAGAAATCACCATATAGTTTATTTATCAGATGTATGAGTTACAAATTTGGTCATCAATTTTGCATATAAAGAAGTTTAATTAATATTCTTGCTTGAAAATAACACCATTTTCCTTTTATAAGGAGATTGGCTCATGAATTATCAGTGAATAGAACCTATATTTCTTTTAAACAAAAAAGTGATTTTAATGTATTTTAAAGCATGGCATATGTACATGTTTCTGAGTCATGTTGCATTTGAAACATTGATTTGGCATTAAAAATTTATAAGAGCATGTTAGCAAACAGGAGCTTCATGCCAACAAACCTTAAAATGTCCCTCAAAGAAACGCTAATTTTGAGTAGAACTTAGCTCAGTTCTCCTGACATGCTATGAGTTAATCACAATAAATTGACTCATTGCTGAATCCTCTAACATTACCCCTTTAAAATTCTAAGAATGAAAACAAACCTTGAGTAATTGATGTTGAGTTTTTCTCTCTGACAAAAGTGAGCTAAAGAAGCTAATTGCTTCTTTAAGGTAGCACCTTTTAAATGGTACTTTCACTAGAGACAATGCTTGTCTCCTTGTACGTAATGACAATTCATCACCAATTCAGCTCCTGAAGCATACCGCCTGCTATTAAAATGCACAAGTGGGAGAAAGGGAGGCAGGCTATAATTCAGCCCTGTTTTATAGTATCTTGAATGGGAATTCTATTTGTCAAAACATTGATCTCACTCATCTTGAGTCTGGCTGAAAAATGATGTCCTGTGCTGGATTTACAGGATCATGAATAGCTCGGAATCTATACTGAAGCCATAAAACTTGTCAAAGGAACAACTTTTGATCAATACAAAACTGTGCATCTTTTCTTCAGTGACACTGAGGAGAGTAGAACTTTGCATTCCACTTGCAATGTGCTTGTGTGCCCCCTAAACGGGATCTTCCTGCCTCAGGAATCAAAACTGGGTCTCCTGCATTCACAGGCAGATTCTTTACCGTCTGAGTCACCAGGGAAGCACCCTGTATATATTAATATGTCTCAAAAGGTTAAGTCCTATATTTAGACAACTTATACTTGATTTTTCATGGGCCATTGAGCTGTTAATACTCTGTGGTTTTCATTAAAGAAAGAAATCACCATATAGTTTATTTATCAGATGTATGAGTTACAAATTTGGTCATCAATTTTGCATATAAAGAAGTTTAATTAATATTCTTGCTTGAAAATAACACCATTTTCCTTTTATAAGGAGATTGGCTCATGAATTATCAGTGAATAGAACCTATATTTCTTTTAAACAAAAAAGTGATTTTAATGTATTTTAAAGCATGGCATATGTACATGTTTCTGAGTCATGTTGCATTTGAAACATTGATTTGGCATTAAAAATTTATAAGAGCATGTTAGCAAACAGGAGCTTCATGCCAACAAACCTTAAAATGTCCCTCAAAGAAACGCTAATTTTGAGTAGAACTTAGCTCAGTTCTCCTGACATGCTATGAGTTAATCACAATAAATTGACTCATTGCTGAATCCTCTAACATTACCCCTTTAAAATTCTAAGAATGAAAACAAACCTTGAGTAATTGATGTTGAGTTTTTCTCTCTGACAAAAGTGAGCTAAAGAAGCTAATTGCTTCTTTAAGGTAGCACCTTTTAAATGGTACTTTCACTAGAGACAATGCTTGTCTCCTTGTACGTAATGACAATTCATCACCAATTCAGCTCCTGAAGCATACCGCCTGCTATTAAAATGCACAAGTGGGAGAAAGGGAGGCAGGCTATAATTCAGCCCTGTTTTATAGTATCTTGAATGGGAATTCTATTTGTCAAAACATTGATCTCACTCATCTTGAGTCTGGCTGAAAAATGATGTCCTGTGCTGGATTTACAGGATCATGAATAGCTCGGAATCTATACTGAAGCCATAAAACTTGTCAAAGGAACAACTTTTGATCAATACAAAACTGTGCATCTTTTCTTCAGTGACACTGAGGAGAGTAGAACTTTGCATTCCACTTGCAATGTGCTTGTGTGCCAAGTTGCTTCAGGCGTGTCTGACTCTTTGCTACCCTGTGGACCATAGTCAACCAGGCTCCTCTGTCCATGGGATTCTCCACGCAAGAATGCTGGAGTGAACTGCCAAGCTCTCCTCCAGGGGATCGTCCCTGCTCTGCCCCCGTCCTGGGATCAAATCCATGTCTCTTGCATCTCCTGCATTGGCAGGCAGGTTTTTACCACTAGCGACACCTGGGAAGCCCAATAGTGTACTTTGCAAAGCCCTTGAGGCATCTGCTGAATCCTTACAGTAACATTAGAAGATACTTCTTTTCATTTATAAAATAAAACTGAGACTTGCAATCTACAGTTTATACAAAGCAATGTACAGAACTAGAAACCAAAGCTTCAAAATTCAATCCAGACAATATTTCTATTAAAAATATTATCCTAGTATTTGATGATCAAACACTGGTCTGGTAAATCTGGTCTCATAAATTGGTTTTTATGTAAGAGAGTAGTGTAACCTGATGACATTAAGGACTGAATGGAACCCTGTTTCTTGGGAACTGACTTTTGAGACCCTGGCAGATGAGAAAAGATGCTAGCAATCACACATACTGAGTTCTGAGAACTGCAAGTGATTGTGCTATCTTCTTCCTGGAGAAACTTACAACTGTGTCAGTTGAGAGAACCAGCCATGCCACCATCAGCTAATCTTTATACCCTTTCCCTCTGCTCAATTGTCCCACCTCTCACTTTTTGGACGAGGGCAGTGCCTGTGAATAATTATAGCTTATATTCATTGAGCACCTACTATGTCCCAAACACAGCTCTGATTGTTTGAGAACTCTCCTTTGTCACTTCTGAAAGGAAGGAAGGCACTAAGAGAATGACTTTTAATACTTTCTAACAATTATGACAAGAGGGAAGAAGCACGCTATTCCCCAAAATGGTATCATTTTTGATATCAATGACTGACTGATTTGGCATCTTCTGGAAAATGTATGTAAACACACAACAGATAGGTGTATATATATATATATGTATATATATATATATATATATACATATGTGTACACATTTACATTTCTCACTCAGGAACTTAAAATTCAAGAGTAGAAGGGTGTGTGTGTGTGTGTGTATACAAATATGGGCTTTGCTGGTGGCTCAGTCATAAAGAATTGGCCTTCCTATGCAGGAGATGCTGATTTAATCTGATCCCTAGGTCAGGAAGATAACTTGGAGAAGGACATGGCACTCCACCCCAGTATTCTTGTGTGAAGAATTCCAGGAACAGAAGGAGCCAGGTGGACTACAATCCACGGGGTTGCAAAGGAGTCAGATATGACTTAGCAACTAAAAAATCAGAGGAATTTAGCATCACCAAACACTCTGATGTGACTACTGCTTTAATAGCAAAAGTTACTGAGGAAAGTTTTTTTAATACAGTCAATTTTTTAAAAATTATTATTTATTTTGACATGTGTGGGCCTCCTATTGCAGTGGCCTCTCTCATTGCAGAGCTCTGGCTCTGTGCGCATACACTCCACAGCTCTGGCTTGTAATTGGACACACTGGCCCAGTGGCTACTCAGCACGTGGGATCTTCCAGGGCAGGGATAGAACCCAGATCTTTGTACTGCAAGGCAGACTCTTTACCGACTGGACCACAAAGGAAGCCCAGTTCTTGAGAATTTTTTTTTTTTTTTTTTTAAAGTCAGTTGAATAAGACTTTTTTTTTTTTTTTAAAAAAAAACAACCTTGAAATGATATTAGTACAGTTTGTTTTTTTCTCAGTCTAGAAAGGAGCAGGTTATTGAATAGAGCTGGGAAAAATATAAAATCAATATATATTTATAGCACAACTAAGAATCCTCACCAAGCTCATATTAGAGACGCTATAAGATATTAGCTCATTAAATACTCATGACAGCTTGTAACACATCCATTGTATGGATGAGGAACCTGAGTTAGAGAAATTACCTAACACAATCAAGATCACACAGCTGCTCTGAGGCAGATTTGGGACTTTTTGCCTTGGGTATTTGGATTTGAAATCCATTGTTTTTTTTCTTTTTCTGTTCAGTGTTGCATGCTGCAGTTCCCTAAGACCTATTTCAATATAGACTTATCTGAAGGATAGATTTCTTACAAATACAGTTTAAGCTGAATGAGTCTACATGATGCTATTGGTATTTATTCATTTTTATCCAAAGAATTTATCTATACACCTGACTGATTATTTCTTTACATATTAATAAACAATTGAATTTGGCCACTATTCAACTGGAAAGGTAAATTTATTTTCTTGTGAGGAGGTGTATGTGTCATATTTTCACTCTCAAAAGAGAGGAATGTGCGCCAAACAATATTTTCAAATCTTTTAACGAGAACTCCTTTGCAGGATAGATTTTCTTGTGAGAATATCATAGACTCTTCCAGTTCTTTAGTTGAAGATTCTCTTGGCTCTTGTTGAAGGCTTTTTCTTCTCTTTCTCTTATGTCAGATTATCCTTGATTAACACCGTTCCTTGGTCTTCCTTCTCTTTTGGCATATTTTATGAAAAGAATTCATCACATTCACCTTCGCTTCCCAGCTAAGGAAATCTGTTATCCATCTATGTGATAGCTTTGTCCTGCAGCGAGCAGTAAGCCCTTGGAGGAGCACTGGGGCTCTTTGTTAATCTTCTCTGGCAAGTCCTTAATCTTTTTGCACAGTTGTCAAGCAGACTTTTATTGTAAACAAGCTTACTAAATGAAATTTCTTATTCAACTGACTTATTTTTTAAGATAGATTAATAAGTACATTTATCTGTCATTTAGTACACTTTGCTGTGTATCCTTAACTTCAGTGTTTTTATTTTCCTTGAAATATACTGAATATACATTAATATTTTTTAATTTAATGAGGATTCCTCATATACAAAACTATGGTAGCTTAGTCACTGAGTTGTGCCCAACTCTTGGGACCCAATGGTCTGTAGCTGCCAGGTTTCTCAGTCCATAGAGTTCCCCAGGTAGGAATTCTGGAGTGGGTTGCCATTTCCTTCTCCAAGGGATCTTCCTGACCCAGGGAATGAACCCATATCTCTTGTGTTGCAGGCATTGTAGACCATTTCTTTACCACTGAGCCTCCAGGGAAGCTCATACTGAAAATTATATGTGCACATAAATGAAAATATGTGGGTGTATAGCTACTGGTTTTCGTATTTTCTTATAAATTAAAATAGCAAATATACTGTCTTGTTTGAATAGTCTTGATTAGTAGAATTATGTCTTTCTGGGGAATTGTAGGATTCCATTTTTTTAATAATAGGGCAAAAGAATGTTTTGATACTTTTAACAAGGAAGGACTGTTAATATCCTTGTTTACCTGAAGGCACGCAAAGTTTTCCCCAACTTCAGACTCTACTACAAAGCAACAGTCATCAAGACAGTATGGTACTGGCACAAAAACATAAATATCGACCAATGGAACAAGATCGAGAACCCAGAGATAAAGCCATGCACCTATGGGTACCTTATTTTTGACAAAGGAGGCGAACATATAAAATGGGACAAAGACAGCCTCTTCAACAAATGGTGCTGGGAAAATTGGACAGCTACATGCAAGAAAATGAAGTTGGAACATACCCTGACACCATGCACAAAGATCAACTCAAAATGGATTAAAGACTTAAATGTAAGACCAGAAACCATCAAACTCTTAGAGGAGAATATAGGCAAAACCCTCAAGGACATCAATCAAAGCAAGATCTTCTCTGACCCACCTACTAGAATAGTGGAACTAAAAAGACAAATGAACATGTGGGACCTAATGAAACTTAAAAGCTTTTGTACAGAAAAAGAAATTACAAAAAAGCTGAACAGACAGCCTACAGAGTGGGAGAAAATCATAGCAAATGAAACAACAGACAAAGAATTAATCTCCAAAATCTACAAGCAACTCAGACAACTCAGCACTGGAAAAATGAACAACCCAATCAAAAAATGGGAAAAGGACCTAAACAGACACCTCTCCAATGATGACATACAGATGGCCCAAAAACACATGAAATGATGCTCAACTTCACTAATAATTAGAGAAATGCAAATCAAAACTACAATGAGATATCACCTCACACCCGTCAGAATGGCCATCATCCACAAATCGACAGACAATAAATGCTGGAGAGGCTGCGGAGAAAAGGGAACACTCCTGCATTGCTGGTGGGAGTATAAATTGATACAGCCTCTATGGAAGACAGTCTGGAGATTTCTACGTGCCATATCTCTTGTGTTGCAGGCATTGTAGACCATTTCTTTACCACTGAGCCTCCAGGGAAGCTCATACTGAAAATTATATGTGCACATAAATGAAAATATGTGGGTGTATAGCTACTGGTTTTCGTATTTTCTTATAAATTAAAATAGCAAATATACTGTCTTGTTTGAATAGTCTTGATTAGTAGAATTATGTCTTTCTGGGGAATTGTAGGATTCCATTTTTTTAATAATAGGGCAAAAGAATGTTTTGATACTTTTAACAAGGAAGGACTGTTAATATCCTTGTTTACCTGAAGGCACGCAAAGTTTTCCCCAACTTCAGACTCTACTACAAAGCAACAGTCATCAAGACAGTATGGTACTGGCACAAAAACATAAATATCGACCAATGGAACAAGATCGAGAACCCAGAGATAAAGCCATGCACCTATGGGTACCTTATTTTTGACAAAGGAGGCGAACATATAAAATGGGACAAAGACAGCCTCTTCAACAAATGGTGCTGGGAAAATTGGACAGCTACATGCAAGAAAATGAAGTTGGAACATACCCTGACACCATGCACAAAGATCAACTCAAAATGGATTAAAGACTTAAATGTAAGACCAGAAACCATCAAACTCTTAGAGGAGAATATAGGCAAAACCCTCAAGGACATCAATCAAAGCAAGATCTTCTCTGACCCACCTACTAGAATAGTGGAACTAAAAAGACAAATGAACATGTGGGACCTAATGAAACTTAAAAGCTTTTGTACAGCTAAAGAAATTACAAAAAAGCTGAACAGACAGCCTACAGAGTGGGAGAAAATCATAGCAAATGAAACAACAGACAAAGAATTAATCTCCAAAATCTACAAGCAACTCAGACAACTCAGCACTGGAAAAATGAACAACCCAATCAAAAAATGGGAAAAGGACCTAAACAGACACCTCTCCAATGATGACATACAGATGGCCCAAAAACACATGAAATGATGCTCAACTTCACTAATAATTAGAGAAATGCAAATCAAAACTACAATGAGATATCACCTCACGCCCGTCAGAATGGCCATCATCCACAAATCGACAGACAATAAATGCTGGAGAGGCTGCGGAGAAAAGGGAACACTCCTGCGTTGCTGGTGGGAGTATAAATTGATACAGCCTCTAAGGAACACAGTCTGGAGATTTCTTAAAAAACTAAAAATAGAAGCACCATATGACCCAGCAATCCCACTCTTAGGCTTATACCCTGACGAAATCAAAATTGAAAGAAGCACCTGTACCCCAATGTTCATTGCAGCTCTCTATACAATAGCTAGAACATGGAAGGAACCTAGATGCCCATCAATGAACGAATGGATCCAAAAGCTCTGGTACATGTATACAATGGAATACTACACAGCTGTAAAGAGAAATGCAGAAGAATCAACCCTAATGAGGTGGCTGGATCTAGAACGTATCATAAAAAGTGAAGTCAGTCAAAAAGAGAAGGACAAATACAGTATATTAACACATATATATGGAATCTAGTAGGATGGTGATGATGGCACATGCAGTGAAGCGACAGAAAGACAGACATGGACAGTGGACATATGGACATTGTGGGGAAGGAACAGTGGGTGAGAGGCATAAAGGAAGTAGCATGAAGGCCTGTACTACCATAAGTGAAGAAAATAGCCCTAGTCATTGCTCTGTGAGAAAAGGGGATCCTTCAGGGGTGCTGTGTGATGGTCGGGAGGGAAGGGGGGATATACATATGACTAATCTGAGAACTTTCATTTCTGTAAACAACAAAACTCTGTAAAAGTTAAAAGCAAAATAAAGGTTTAAAAAAATAAATAATAAAATGCAAACCGAGAATCCATCCATGTGAGAATGTATTTGAATGGTGTAACTGGCTGTCTTTCCCCAAACCAGTCCCTCTTGTCCAAGCACAGGAGTCCATTTCTGCTTTTGGGCCATGCAGTTCTGAAGCACCTGCCTGCAGATCCACCTCCCAGAACACACATTCACCACGCCAGTGGTCTTGGCCTCAGTGAGTAGTTCAGAAGTTGGCTTGAGATGAAGACTTTTTTTTTTTTAATTATGGAAATATTGGCACTCTGACATTTGTCTCATCATCTCTGACTACTGATTAAATTCCTTTTGGCTATCTGCAGCCTTTTGGAGGCTATTCAAGCCCATTCCTTCAGTATGCAAGGTCTTTGGAATCCAATTCTGACTTAATTCTCTAAATTTATTTATTGTTTCTTCCACGCCAACCCTGTCACATCACACATTCACACACACTCATCTCTCTCTCTGAATCTGCTTTGGAAGTTCTTTTTACTCAGACGTTCCCAAATGAAAACGTTTTTGCCCTTGGTGGCTTTGCACATTGCAGCTTGTTGCCTGGACCTCTTGGGTTCTGCTTTCCTCTCTTCCCACCCGCTCTGTACCTAGGTTCCTTTGATCAAGTAGCATCTCCTCCGCCCTGAGACTTTTCCTGAGAGACAGAGTTAGAGTTTGGTGTGACCGTTATTACTCCCAAAGTTTAAGCTTCAGGGTCTACCCTAGTATTCATCGCACAGCACTGTAATTATCGGTTTTATTATTTGCCATTAGAAAACAGTAAAACTTTGTAGAGAGCGTGGACCATATCTTAGGTGTGCATGTGTGTGAAGTCACTTGAGTTGTGTCTGGCTCTTTGTGACCCTCTGGACTGCATGCATCCAGGGATGAAATCTGTAACTCAAGTCTCCTACATCAGGCAAGAGGGTTCTTTACCACTAGCACCATCTTGAAAGCCCCAAAATAGTTTGCATTTTTTCCCTCTTGGTTTGTGATTTTATGCTCCCAAGTTTCTGATAAAAGTTCCCTTCAGGTTGGAAGTGAATCAAACATTCAGCATCTTCAGAGGTACCTGTTGCCCGTTGGATGTGGTGGTGGCTTAGTCACCAAGTCGTGTCGGACCCTGGCAGTTCCACAGACGAATGTATTTGAATGGTGTAACTGGCTGTCTTTCCCCAAACCAGTCCCTCTTGTCCAAGCACAGGAGTCCATTTCTGCTTTTGGGCCATGCAGTTCTGAAGCACCTGCCTGCAGATCCACCTCCCAGAACACACATTCACCACGCCAGTGGTCTTGGCCTCAGTGAGTAGTTCAGAAGTTGGCTTGAGATGAAGACTTTTTTTTTTTTAATTATGGAAATATTGGCACTCTGACATTTGTCTCATCATCTCTGACTACTGATTAAATTCCTTTTGGCTATCTGCAGCCTTTTGGAGGCTATTCAAGCCCATTCCTTCAGTATGCAAGGTCTTTGGAATCCAATTCTGACTTAATTCTCTAAATTTATTTATTGTTTCTTCCACGCCAACCCTGTCACATCACACATTCACACACACTCATCTCTCTCTCTGAATCTGCTTTGGAAGTTCTTTTTACTCAGACGTTCCCAAATGAAAACGTTTTTGCCCTTGGTGGCTTTGCACATTGCAGCTTGTTGCCTGGACCTCTTGGGTTCTGCTTTCCTCTCTTCCCACCCGCTCTGTACCTAGGTTCCTTTGATCAAGTAGCATCTCCTCCGCCCTGAGACTTTTTCCTGAGAGACAGAGTTAGAGTTTGGTGTGACCGTTATTACTCCCAAAGTTTAAGCTTCAGGGTCTACCCTAGTATTCATCGCACAGCACTGTAATTATCGGTTTTATTATTTGCCATTAGAAAACAGTAAAACTTTGTAGAGAGCGTGGACCATATCTTAGGTGTGCATGTGTGTGAAGTCACTTGAGTTGTGTCTGGCTCTTTGTGACCCTCTGGACTGCATGCATCCAGGGATGAAATCTGTAACTCAAGTCTCCTACATCAGGCAAGAGGGTTCTTTACCACTAGCACCATCTTGAAAGCCCCAAAATAGTTTGCATTTTTTCCCTCTTGGTTTGTGATTTTATGCTCCCAAGTTTCTGATAAAAGTTCCCTTCAGGTTGGAAGTGAATCAAACATTCAGCATCTTCAGAGGTACCTGTTGCCCCGTTGGATGTGGTGGTGGCTTAGTCACCAAGTCGTGTCGGACCCTGGCAGTTCCACAGACTGTAGCTCACCAGGCTTCTTTGTCCATGGAGTTTCCCAAGTAAGAATACTGGAGTGGGTTGCCATTTCTTTCTCTGGGGAAATCTTCCCAACCCAGGGATCGAACTCTGGTCTCCTGCAGTGCAGGTGGATTCTTTAACGACTGAGCCTCCAGGGAAGCCCTATCTTATGTTCCAGAATAGAGTAATAGGAAGATTACGAACTTTGCAGTCCAATGGACTTTTAGTCTCTCCTCAGGTATTCCCAGATGTACAACTATAAGCAAGTTCATTTACTTTCCCGAGTCTAATCCCTGTTGTTGTTGTTGTTTAGTTGTTGCCATGGCTGACACTTTTGCCACCCCATACACTGTAGCCCTCCAGGCTCCTCTGTCCACAGTATTTCCCAGGTGAGAATACTGCAGTGGGTTCCCATTTCCTTCTCCGAGGGATATTACTGACACAAGGATCGAGCCCACATCTTCTGCTTTGCAGATGGATTCCTTAGCGCTGAGCCATCAGAGGAACCCCTTATGTCTATTACCTTTATTTCCAAAAGGGCTACTAACGTCTACTCCTGAAAGAGCCTGTATGTTTATGAAATACCTCACAAAACCCACTTAACATGGTGCCTGGCACACATTTCATGACTTTTTTGGATAAGATTAATTCCACATTTTATTCCATTAGGTTCTTTAAATCTTTCCATGGAGTTTTGGAGCACCAGTGAATTTGAACAGTATGCTATCTTTATTACTTTTGATCCAAGTTGGTACAATTACTTTAAAATGCTATATTTCTGACATATTTATAATCCACTCCATCAGACAAAAACCATATCCATACATGTGTGGTATCAGTCCTTCTTGGTCTTGTGTTTTCTGTGAAGCTTCAGGAGAACAATAAACTTACAAGAGTCTTAGAAGCAGTACTGGCAATTCCAGAAGGACTAAGAGATATAATCCTTAGGATTATTAGTTGTTTTCTTGTTTCTTTCACTGAGGTGGCTTGTGTTATTGCTTTACATTCTTCTAAGATCTTAACAAAGTGTCTTAAATGCACACCTCTGGTTCTGACGCCAGTGGTCCTCTATTGAGGAGAAGAAAAGGACATCTGGCAATGTCTGGAGAAATTTTTGGTTTTCACAGATTGGGAGGTGGTACTGACACCTAACAGACAGAATTGAAAAACTGTTAAGCAAACACAATAGTTATTCACCCCCAAATGTCAGTAGAATTGAGGATGAAGAAACACTAGTTTGAGGCCATTTATATCTTTGAGAACATTCTGATGGAATGAAATACTGGCCTAGAGCTTTTTCACTCCCTCAACTTGAAAAGTTTGCTGTTTGCTTTAATTCTCTTTCTGAGTACCCCTTCTGGATTCTAGCACATGTCTCAAAGATCTATTCCTAATCAACAACTGAGACCAAAATAGAGTGGCATATAATAACTATACATTCACAGGATACATCTAGGAATTTATTATGTTGTTCCAGATTGGTCAACACCAAGAACTATTGAACCTTATAGATTGAAAACTTTTTTAAAGACTTTTCACCAAAAAACCCAAGCAGTTATAAATAAATTATTAAAAGCAAAATGATCTGCTAGTACCTAATGGAGCAACATTTCTGGAAGATATGCAAAAGAAGTAAATGTGAATCAAAGATTTTATATCTAGTCACAATTTTAAATTTGAGTAGGAAGATCACAGGAAAACAAGAAATTAAGAATTCAGGGAATTTCACGTGAGACCATCCCAAGGGTTCTATTAGGAATGAGTTTCAACCAATCATTAAATAACTGCAGAAACTTTAGCAAAATTCTGGAAGTATCACTGTATGTATCTAACTGAACTAAAAGATAGGGTAAACATGTCAGACTGATACAGCAGTAATAGCCTTAAGAAAAAATAGGACAACCACTAAATTGAAAGACAATGAAATCAACTCTTTACTTAGAAATTTCGAAATTATAGTTGCAGAGAGCAAGACTTAAGGATTTGCCCTCACTTTTCTTTTTTTTATTAGAATTGTGTTAATATGTAAGAGTGCTAAGTAGTATGATTAGGAAAAGTACTTCTTTACAGAACAATTAAATCCAGTAAATCTGAAAGGAATGCTCAAATTGGAAACTCAACATTTTGACTGTAGCCTAGACTGTGGATGGAAGTGTCACTTCTGAAATGTTAAAGGGAATTGTACAATGAGAGTGTCAGACTTTACCCACATGAAACTACTGATTTATCTTAGTAGTTTTATTTTAGTATTTTCTACTATTTATTTTAGTAGTGTAACTAGAAATGTTCCTCTTGATATGATGTAATATCAAGTATATAGCACTCTTATGCAAAACAGGGTGGCACCAGAATCTAATTGAGAACATTCTGATGGAATGAAATACTGGCCTAGAGCTTTTTCACTCCCTCAACTTGAAAAGTTTGCTGTTTGCTTTAATTCTCTTTCTGAGTACCCCTTCTGGATTCTAGCACATGTCTCAAAGATCTATTCCTAATCAACAACTGAGACCAAAATAGAGTGGCATATAATAACTATACATTCACAGGATACATCTAGGAATTTATTATGTTGTTCCAGATTGGTCAACACCAAGAACTATTGAACCTTATAGATTGAAAACTTTTTTAAAGACTTTTCACCAAAAAACCCAAGCAGTTATAAATAAATTATTAAAAGCAAAATGATCTGCTAGTACCTAATGGAGCAACATTTCTGGAAGATATGCAAAAGAAGTAAATGTGAATCAAAGATTTTATATCTAGTCACAATTTTAAATTTGAGTAGGAAGATCACAGGAAAACAAGAAATTAAGAATTCAGGGAATTTCACGTGAGACCATCCCAAGGGTTCTATTAGGAATGAGTTTCAACCAATCATTAAATAACTGCAGAAACTTTAGCAAAATTCTGGAAGTATCACTGTATGTATCTAACTGAACTAAAAGATAGGGTAAACATGTCAGACTGATACAGCAGTAATAGCCTTAAGAAAAAATAGGACAACCACTAAATTGAAAGACAATGAAATCAACTCTTTACTTAGAAATTTCGAAATTATAGTTGCAGAGAGCAAGACTTAAGGATTTGCCCTCACTTTTCTTTTTTTTATTAGAATTGTGTTAATATGTAAGAGTGCTAAGTAGTATGATTAGGAAAAGTACTTCTTTACAGAACAATTAAATCCAGTAAATCTGAAAGGAATGCTCAAATTGGAAACTCAACATTTTGACTGTAGCCTAGACTGTGGATGGAAGTGTCACTTCTGAAATGTTAAAGGGAATTGTACAATGAGAGTGTCAGACTTTACCCACATGAAACTACTGATTTATCTTAGTAGTTTTATTTTAGTATTTTCTACTATTTATTTTAGTAGTGTAACTAGAAATGTTCCTCTTGATATGATGTAATATCAAGTATATAGCACTCTTATGCAAAACAGGGTGGCACCAGAATCTAATTCAGAACTCACTTGTCATCAGAATACTAGAACTGAGGAACAAGTGAAAAATAAACCATAAAGAAACAGAAAAATTCACACTGTGAAATCCTCTAAGAACAAATTATCTTGTTCCTTTAACATGTCAGTGGAGTGCATAAAAAAAAGGGTTGAGAGGGGACAATGCTTTGTCTTAATATTGTGGATCCAAACAAATTCTATATGCTGAGTTTTGTTGTTATTTTTTTTCAAGTGCATACTACTTGTTTCTCCCATAATTATTTGCTTTTTTAACATTTTTAATTGATGCATACCTGATTTACAATAGTGTGTTAGTATCATGGTGACTCAGGCAGTAAAGAATCTGCCTCCCTACGCGGGAGACTTGTGATCAATCCCTGGGTTGAGAAGATTTCTTGGAGAAGGGAGAGGCTACCCACTCCGGTATTCTTGTCCAGAGAATTCCTTGGCTCATCTATGGGTTGCAAAGATTTGGACCTAACTGAGCGACTTTCACTTCACTTTAGGTATACATCAAAGTGAGTCAGGTACATGTGCGCGCGCGTGTGTATATATGCATATTTTTATCTTGTTATTTGTAGTTTTGTTGATTCAAGTTTCAGGGGTTTCCCATATGGTTCAGTGGTGAAGAAAGCTCTTACCAACCTCCAATGCAAGAGACCTCAGTTTGATCCCTGGATCAGGAGCATCCCCTGAAGAGGAAATGGCAACCCACTGCAGAATCCTTTCTTGGAAAATCCATGGACAGAGGAGCCTGAAAGTCTATTGTTCATGGGGTCACAAAGGAGTTGGACACAACTTAGAGACTGAACAGCAACATGGTACAATGTACATTGTGTTTCCTGGAGAATTCGTGTTCACTGGCGGTGGTCTCATTCATGAGATATTCATTGAAGAACCATCATGACAGGCACTGTGCTGGATGCTGGAAAAACCTTGCACACATAATGAAGAGCAGGTCTGTCTTTAAAAGTTTGATCATTCTCTCTTTATCTTAGTAGTTTTATTTTAGTATTTTCTAGTAAATGTTCCTCTTGATATGATGTAATATCAAGTATATAGCACTCTTATGCAAAACAGGGTGGCACCAGAATCTAATTCAGAACTCACTTGTCATCAGAATACTAGAACTGAGGAACAAGTGAAAAATAAACCATAAAGAAACAGAAAAATTCACACTGTGAAATCCTCTAAGAACAAATTATCTTGTTCCTTTAACATGTCAGTGGAGTGCATAAAAAAAAGGGTTGAGAGGGGACAATGCTTTGTCTTAATATTGTGGATCCAAACAAATTCTATATGCTGAGTTTTGTTGTTATTTTTTTTCAAGTGCATACTACTTGTTTCTCCCATAATTATTTGCTTTTTTAACATTTTTAATTGATGCATACCTGATTTACAATAGTGTGTTAGTATCATGGTGACTCAGGCAGTAAAGAATCTGCCTCCCTACGCGGGAGACTTGTGATCAATCCCTGGGTTGAGAAGATTTCTTGGAGAAGGGAGAGGCTACCCACTCCGGTATTCTTGTCCAGAGAATTCCTTGGCTCATCTATGGGTTGCAAAGATTTGGACCTAACTGAGCGACTTTCACTTCACTTTAGGTATACATCAAAGTGAGTCAGGTACATGTGCGCGCGCGTGTGTATATATGCATATTTTTATCTTGTTATTTGTAGTTTTGTTGATTCAAGTTTCAGGGGTTTCCCATATGGTTCAGTGGTGAAGAAAGCTCTTACCAACCTCCAATGCAAGAGACCTCAGTTTGATCCCTGGATCAGGAGCATCCCCTGAAGAGGAAATGGCAACCCACTGCAGAATCCTTTCTTGGAAAATCCATGGACAGAGGAGCCTGAAAGTCTATTGTTCATGGGGTCACAAAGGAGTTGGACACAACTTAGAGACTGAACAGCAACATGGTACAATGTACATTGTGTTTCCTGGAGAATTCGTGTTCACTGGCGGTGGTCTCATTCATGAGATATTCATTGAAGAACCATCATGACAGGCACTGTGCTGGATGCTGGAAAAACCTTGCACACATAATGAAGAGCAGGTCTGTCTTTAAAAGTTTGATCATTCTCTCTTTTCTCTCTGCTTTACTGCTGGGTGTTTCGCGTCTTCCGCACAAATATGCAGTCATTTAACATTCAGCAAGAAAAGAAGGCGGGGTGAGGTGGGGGTGGGGAGGGTGGAAAACTGGAGCTGGAGAGTGTTGTGTTCAAAATTTTGACCTCAGCTCTTCTGACTGATAGGATATATTCCTTTAATATATTTAATACTTAGCTGCTCTGATGCCCTTAGCTTTATCATCTACCACTTCAAAATATAAGACTGTAAATTTCTGCTGTCATGGCTGGTGAAATGGGGGTGGGGTGCTTACAGGTTAAAGAGCACAAGTCTATAATTCTTATGAAATAGATGTCTTTTAGGTATAGGCTGTTTTCAAGTTTCTTCTCACTCTGGTAATTTTCTATTGCTTTCAAAGGATGGCCTTAAATATTATTCAAGCTTTGTAATTATTATCTAATGGTTGAATTGCCAGACCTATTTTTGTCATCATTATTGTAGACCCTGCCCATTTTAATCTGAGCTACTTCTTTTAAAGAAAAGATAATCAAGTATTTTATGAAATTTTGAATTCTTATTTGAAAAATGAATGGGTTGTTACAGATTTTCAAAATTTATTAATACTTAGGATTCACATTTATCCAGAAATGCAATTAAAATCCTTTTTTAATAGAGGAAACATCTCATAGTTATATTTTTCTTTATCCATGGCATATTAATGACAAAAATAGTCCCGTTAACTAGGTTTACATATATACTAGAGAGAGAAATATTTTAATAACAGTTAAAAATTTTAAATTTATCTATATTAGATAAGGGGCCTTCCAGATAGCAAAGTGGTAAAGACTCAGTCTGCCAGTGCAGAAGACACAAGAAGTTTGGATTTGATCCCTGGGTTGGGAAGATGTCCCAGAATAGGAAATGGCAACCCACTTCCAATATTTTTGCCTGGAGAATTCCATGGAAAGAGGATCCTGGCAGGCTATGGGATCACAAAATGTCTGACATGACTGAGAATGTCGCACACACAACATATTAAAGATTCTCTACAAATAGCTAAAACTAGCATTAACATCCCAGAAAAATAAAAATGTAAAAGTAATCAGGTATAATAATATTCAATTATGTAAAATTCTGTATCTGATCATATATCACTTCATGATCTCTTATTGGAAATCACTGAGACCAGATGTGTTTCAAAATTCTGTAGGTTTGACATTTTAGAAAGGTAATATTGTGTTATTTCATGTTTCAAGAAGTGCTTGGATCTACACACCATTATCAAGCACATTAATATTTTTGCTGTAATGTATATAAATATTATATTAATGGAAAGAATGATGAGCCTATACTTATTATGTCAGGACTTAGCAGGATTTGTCACAAATGGTTTACATAAAATTTCATTTTTAATTTTTTGAATTGCAGATTATTGAATTGTATATGAAGATCATATTTATGATAGGATTATCAGTAAAGCCACAGGTTTGTATAGTTTCAAATGAGTTTTTTTTATCTTTCTTGTTTGTATTTTTCTTTACAATGTTTATGCAATAAGATATATTATTCAGGTGATAGAAAAAAGGAATTTGCTAAGGGTCAAACAAAAATTTTTATAATGTTATCAATATACCTACTAAAAAGAATTTAGGCTATACAATTTCAAAATTTAATTGCATACATATAGATTAGGGGTCAGGATTAGATGGTAACAAATTATTGTCTTGTTCAGGTCTTGTTTAAATGATTGAAGAATGCTGACTGATTCATGATTACACATTAAAGTAGCAGGGAAGCAAGGATGGTTACTGGTAAGCTGCTTTATATACTGGTACAGAACATTTATTGTAGGGAAACATAAATATTATTGATGTGCTTGAAAGGGACTTTTCCCTTGAATGTCTTCCAGTCACTTCATTCATTAGCCAGCTGAGTTGATTTTCTCAAGCACAAGGCAAAGGTAAACTTTCCGTTAGTCTTTGTTCAACTATAAATAACAAATTAATTTTTTCTACATCAGATTTCACAGTGCCTACTAACACATTTCTTCATTTTCCTAAATATTGCTAATAAATGATGTTTTAATTCTTTCTTCCTTATTTGACTTACTATTCCAGTAACTTCTTCAGTGCCCTTGGACTTGATTTTTATTCTTCTGTAGTTCTCTGAATGATTCATCTACATTCTTTTGAAGTTGATAGAGGCTTTATACACAAAAGAAATACGGAGCATTAGGAAAGGGGCAGAAGAATCACAGCTCAGATTTTATGCCGGAAGTTTCCAGCACAGGCAAGAAATGCGTGGAGTTCTTCACACATGTGTCTTCAAATAATAGTAAAAGTAAACTTGTATGTAAGCCTGGTATTCTGTTTAAATATAACCGAATCACTTTGCTTTACACCTTAAACTAGCACAACATTCTTTTTTTTTTTTTTTTTTAAAGATTTATTTATTTATTTTGGGCGGGGGTCGGGTTGGGGAGGGAGGGGGGCGGGCGGGCCACTTCTATTGGTCTTTCATTTCTCCATTTTCATCCGTCTTTGTTCTTTGGCTCCCGTGGGCCTCCCATCGCGGTGGCCTCTGTCGTTGCAGAGCACTGGCTCTGGGCACATGCGCTCCAGAGCTCCGGCTCAGTAATTGGACACATCGGTCCAGCCGCTCCGTGGCACATGGGATCTTCTCAGGCCAGGGATGGAACTGGCGCCCCTTGCACTGCAAGGTGGTGTCCTTACCCAATGGACCACCAGGGAAGCCCCTTTTTTCTTTTCTTGAAAAAAAAAAAAAAAAGAATTCATAGAATCAAAAAAACGTATATGCCTACATTGTTTACTTTTGTTTGTAAGAGATTTAATGGAAGCAGTATCTGTCATTTTTGCTAGCCTAGTATTTATTAATAAATAATCTTAAAGATACAGGAGATGACATATTGCTTTGAGAGGTAAAGCCTTGAGTTGTAAAGCCTTGAGTTAACCATTTTATTGGATCAAATAAACTCAGTAATTCTCCAATATTTTATGTCTTGTAAAACTTAAATTAAGTGTATGTTTCTAGTTGTTGCTTTTCTTGTCATCACAGTTTTGAGTTATTTTCCTAGGACTATTTACCAAATAAGACAAGGAAGTTTCTTCATCATAGCAAAAGATTTTTTTTTAATGGTTGCAAACATTATTATCATTAATAATAATTCCTAATAACTCATAATAAAGATTATTGACTTTAAGTCTAAAATCAACTTGTTAGTAAAAAGAAATCTTATGTTAAAAGTGTTTATTAATGCCAAGAATATAGAATAGAAATAATCGATGTTGGGAAAAGTGGACAGCCACATGCAAAAGTATGAAACTAGATCCTTATCACCGGCTGGAATCAGGGCTTCCAGGAGAAATATCAACAATCTCAGATATGCGGGTGACACCACCCTAACAGCAGAAAGTGGAGAGGAGTTAAAGAGTTTCTTGATGATGGTGAAAGAGGAGGGTAAAAAATGCTGACCTAAAACTCAACATGAGTAAAGCTAAGATCATGGCATCTCATGCCCTCACTTCACGGCAACTAGAAGGGAAAAAAAAAGTAGAAGTAGTGACCAGTTTCTATTGGGCTTCCAAATCACTGTGGACGGTGATGCTTGTTCCTTGCAAGGAAAGATATGACAAACCTAGAAATCATGTTAAAAGGTAGAGTATAACTTTGCTGACAAAGGTCCATATAGTCAAAGCTATGGTTTTTTCATTAGTAGTGTATGGACGTGAGAGTTGGACCATAACAAAAGCTAAGCACTGAAGAATTGATGCTTTCAAACTGTGGTGTTGGAGAAGACTCTTGAGAGTCTCTTGGACTGCAAGTGGTCAAACCAGCTAATCCTCAAGGAAATCAACCATGAATATTTGTTGGAAGGGCTGGAGCTCCAATACTTTTGCTGCCTGATGGGAAAAACTGACTCGTTGGAAAGGATCCTGATGCTGTGAAAGACAGAAGGCAAAAGAAGAGGGTGGCAAAGAAGGAGATGGTTCGGTAGCATCATTGTCTCAATGGATGTGAACTTGAGCAAACTCTAGGAGACGGGGAAGTACCATGAAGCCTGGGATGCTACAGTCTATGGGATCACAAAGACTCAGACATGACTTAGGGACTGAGCAATAAAGAGCCCTATCTTGCACCATATACAAATTCAACTCAAAATTAATTTGAGTTGAACAGAAGTCCTGAAACCATAAAACTCTGAAAGGAAAATATAAAGGGGAAGTTCCTTGACATATATCTTGGCAAAGACTTTCTGGATTTGATACAAAAAGCTAAATTAACAAAAGCAAAAACAAACTAGTGGGACTATATAAAACTAAAAAGCTTCTGCACAGCAAAGTAAACCATTGATGAAATGTAAAGACAACCTACAGAAAGGGAGGAGAAACATTTGCAAATCATATATCTGAAAAGGGATTACTATCTCAAATATATGAACAACTCATACATCTTAAAAGCAAAGAAACCCAATCTGATTTAAAAAATGGGCAGAGTACCTGATAATTCTAATTTCATTCTTTTTTTTTCAGCACCACTTAATGAAGAGACTCCTTTTTCTCTGCTACATATTTTTGTCTTTTTGTTGTAGATTAATTGACCATATGAGTGTGGGTTTATTTCTTGGTTCTCTATTCTGATATTTGCAAATGTATGTCTAATAAGGAGTTAATATCCAAAATTTATTAATACTCCCCCAAAGAAAGAATTAAACAAAACCCAACATCAACAACAAAAATTAAATTGAAAAGTGGGCAGAAGACTTGAATAGAGACTTTTCCAAAGAAGACATACAAATGAAAAACAGGTACATGGAAAGGTACTTAACATCACTAATGGTCAGAGAAATGGACTCAACACAGTGAGATGGCTCACATGTTAGAATGACTGTCATCCCAAAGATAACAAATTATGAATATTAATGAGGATATGAAGAAAAGAGAGACTCATGTACTATATGTGGAAATGTAAATTGGTATAATCACTATGAAAAGCAGTATGTTGAGTCTTCACCTTTAATAAGAATAAGGTTGAGGGTCTATTGTAAAGCATAGTGAGTATTGTCTGTAACATTGTATTATATATAATTGAATTTTATGTAGAGAGCAAGAGAGCAGAACTTAAATGTTTCTTCCCACACACACAAAGATGAATATGTAAATCTATGGATATGTTAATTAACTAAATGGCAGGAATCTGTTCCTAAGGTAGACATATGTTCATCATTGTGACATAGACCTGATAATAGTGTGTCTGTTAAAACTGAAATAAATCCCAGGAATAAATGATTTAGGGTACTGTGAGGATGGATGATCTAGGTGTATGGGTGAGGAACTGGGTGGTGAGGACAGAGAATCAAGAAGAATCAGTCATAGGTGCTTTCACTTTACTTATAAGGACCTCTGAGCTCTCAAATTCTGCATTTTCCCAGAATAGACCATTATGCATGATGATAATAATGAGATGTCAACTATTCAAAGAATTCACTGGGTGTTTGGGACAAGGGACAAAAAATTTTGCTTAAGTGTGCAGTGCACCCAAGACTATACAGCCAACAGCTAGTAGATAATGGCTTTTACTTTTCCAAGGCTCCAGCTCTCTCATGAGCCTGGATTAGTCATTTACTAAGAGGTATTGTTCATCAGCCAAAGTCAATTTAATACTTTAGCTCCTTGCTGATCATTAGTCTTTTCATTAGCATGGCTCCCCATATATGCTTGATATGGAAGAGGTAAGTAGAGAAATTACTATCCCTTATTAAGGTAACTTGATTCTGACCATACATCATGTGCAAAAATTTGCATTCAAATTTGTTTGTACAACATAGAACTAATATGGGTCCTTCAGGAAAAGTTCAACTCATTTATAAAGAGCAACAGACTTTCCACACCTCCACACTCAATTAAAACTGTAATGGTCATTTGGTAATTAGAAGGACTCTATTTAAAAAAGCTGTTGACAAGCAACAAGATGAATGATACAGAAGCACCATGATAAAAGAGCATTGGTAGGTGACAGATCCCTTTTTCTGAGCTATTAAGGCAAAGACTTATTTTTCAAACATGACAGGCTCTCTTAAATAGCTTGCATTTCTCTCTGGTATATTTGGGATGTCATGGTATGGGAGAAGCCAATGAAAAAGCCATTTCCTTTTTGAGCACTCTCTGGGAAAAGAAAAGCTGCTTTCTAATTGGATGGATGGAGAAATTTGTCATTCATTAAGGAAATGAAATCAGTACAATATTAGAGCATTTTTTGTGAGGCAAAAGGAACCCTATGAAAGATGTTGCCAAAGAAATATATGACAAAGATAAGCCTGAAAATGACAAGAAGACACGTAAATCTCTTTATTTGAGCTAGACACTGCAAAACTAAGCATATTTCAAATGTACAAAAGAAATGTTTTATTCTAAATATATGAAATTGTTTTTTTAAAATTCAATAATAAAGCTGTCATTTTGTACTTTGAAGTTTTTCATGAATAAGTCGTATTTTCTAACCTCTGAAGTCTCGAATCTATACAACTGTTAAATAAAACTGCAGTTATTTTGTGTACTTCGTATGTGATTGAATTAACTGAGAACGTTACAACACTAACCCATGCTGCCGTGACTGTAATGCCTTCTATTTGACAACAATTCCCGAGAGAATGAAAAACATTGAATTAACTCGCACATCTGGCAACACCCCTAGTAGATAATGGCCCAGCCCCTCTCATGAGCCTGGATTAGTCATTTACTAAGAGGTATTGTTCATCAGCCAAAGTCAATTTAATACTTTAGCTCCTTGCTGATCATTAGTCTTTTCATTAGCATGGCTCCCCATATATGCTTGATATGGAAGAGGTAAGTAGAGAAATTACTATCCCTTATTAAGGTAACTTGATTCTGACCATACATCATGTGCAAAAATTTGCATTCAAATTTGTTTGTACAACATAGAACTAATATGGGTCCTTCAGGAAAAGTTCAACTCATTTATAAAGAGCAACAGACTTTCCACACCTCCACACTCAATTAAAACTGTAATGGTCATTTGGTAATTAGAAGGACTCTATTTAAAAAAGCTGTTGACAAGCAACAAGATGAATGATACAGAAGCACCATGATAAAAGAGCATTGGTAGGTGACAGATCCCTTTTTCTGAGCTATTAAGGCAAAGACTTATTTTTCAAACATGACAGGCTCTCTTAAATAGCTTGCATTTCTCTCTGGTATATTTGGGATGTCATGGTATGGGAGAAGCCAATGAAAAAGCCATTTCCTTTTTGAGCACTCTCTGGGAAAAGAAAAGCTGCTTTCTAATTGGATGGATGGAGAAATTTGTCATTCATTAAGGAAATGAAATCAGTACAATATTAGAGCATTTTTTGTGAGGCAAAAGGAACCCTATGAAAGATGTTGCCAAAGAAATATATGACAAAGATAAGCCTGAAAATGACAAGAAGACACGTAAATCTCTTTATTTGAGCTAGACACTGCAAAACTAAGCATATTTCAAATGTACAAAAGAAATGTTTTATTCTAAATATATGAAATTGTTTTTTTAAAATTCAATAATAAAGCTGTCATTTTGTACTTTGAAGTTTTTCATGAATAAGTCGTATTTTCTAACCTCTGAAGTCTCGAATCTATACAACTGTTAAATAAAACTGCAGTTATTTTGTGTACTTCGTATGTGATTGAATTAACTGAGAACGTTACAACACTAACCCATGCTGCCGTGACTGTAATGCCTTCTATTTGACAACAATTCCCGGAGAGAGGCAATTAGAAAAACATTAACTGAAGAATCTTACATACTCGCACATCTGGATTCCTGACTCCTAAATGAAGAGAAGTGAAGTTACTCCCAAATTGTGCAAAGTTGAATAAAGCCCCCAATTCACTATTAGGCCGATGAGAATGTTTGTCCAACAATCTTAGAGTCACTGATTATTGCTTTTGCTTTTTTTCACATCAATTGCTTCTTTATAATTTTACATTTCAAAACATTTCCCCTTACCTAACGTTTTCTTTTAAATTGGAAGGATTTCTCATGGAAAGAACACATGAAAAGTTGAAAAGCAAGACATCTATTTTATGCCTATTCTCTCATATCCAATCAATGGCTTACTGAAACGGTGGCTATAGAATAAGATAGAGTCATAACAATTAGTTTAAAAATCACTGTAGGCAAGTGGGGAGCAGAAAGTCACAGAAAGTCCCAATTTCAAATCCATCCCAGCTCAACAACACTGCAGTCATACCTAGGATTTACTTTAGGATGAAATTGATAATAGAGTGATTATTTGACAGCCTCAGGACAGGGAGCATATAAAGGTATATCATTTATAGCAATCAAATGTGAAGTTTTTATAAATATAGACCTCAACTTCAATCTCAAAACCACCTTCTAGGGAAAAGCAGGTTGGGGTGGAAGAAAAGATAAGAAACAGGGTGCAGAGACAGAGTGGGAGTGGGTGATTGTCAGTTTTGTAGCTGCCGCAATTTCCAAAATCTCCGCTGATGACTTAATTACTCCTTACTTCATTTAATAAGAAAACGAGCATTTAATTTCATCCTGTACAGGGGTTAAGAGGGAGGGATAAAGTGGAAGAGGGAATGCACACTACTATATATAAAATATATGAAATTGTTTTTTTAAAATTCAATAATAAAGCTGTCATTTTGTACTTTGAAGTTTTTCATGAATAAGTCGTATTTTCTAACCTCTGAAGTCTCGAATCTATACAACTGTTAAATAAAACTGCAGTTATTTTGTGTACTTCGTATGTGATTGAATTAACTGAGAACGTTACAACACTAACCCATGCTGCCGTGACTGTAATGCCTTCTATTTGACAACAATTCCCGGAGAGAGGCAATTAGAAAAACATTAACTGAAGAATCTTACATACTCGCACATCTGGATTCCTGACTCCTAAATGAAGAGAAGTGAAGTTACTCCCAAATTGTGCAAAGTTGAATAAAGCCCCCAATTCACTATTAGGCCGATGAGAATGTTTGTCCAACAATCTTAGAGTCACTGATTATTGCTTTTGCTTTTTTTCACATCAATTGCTTCTTTATAATTTTACATTTCAAAACATTTCCCCTTACCTAACGTTTTCTTTTAAATTGGAAGGATTTCTCATGGAAAGAACACATGAAAAGTTGAAAAGCAAGACATCTATTTTATGCCTATTCTCTCATATCCAATCAATGGCTTACTGAAACGGTGGCTATAGAATAAGATAGAGTCATAACAATTAGTTTAAAAATCACTGTAGGCAAGTGGGGAGCAGAAAGTCACAGAAAGTCCCAATTTCAAATCCATCCCAGCTCAACAACACTGCAGTCATACCTAGGATTTACTTTAGGATGAAATTGATAATAGAGTGATTATTTGACAGCCTCAGGACAGGGAGCATATAAAGGTATATCATTTATAGCAATCAAATGTGAAGTTTTTATAAATATAGACCTCAACTTCAATCTCAAAACCACCTTCTAGGGAAAAGCAGGTTGGGGTGGAAGAAAAGATAAGAAACAGGGTGCAGAGACAGAGTGGGAGTGGGTGATTGTCAGTTTTGTAGCTGCCGCAATTTCCAAAATCTCCGCTGATGACTTAATTACTCCTTACTTCATTTAATAAGAAAAACGAGCATTTAATTTCATCCTGTACAGGGGTTAAGAGGGGAGGGATAAAGTGGAAGATCAGGTTTGACACATGCACACTACTATATATAAAATAGATTACTAATATAAACCTACCATATAGTACAGGGAACACTACTCAGTACTCTATGACCTATATGGGAAAATCATCTTAAAAAAGAATGGATATATGTGTAACTAATTCACTTTGCTATGGACTTGTAATTAGCGCAACATTGAAAATCAACTATATGCCAATAAAATTTAAAAAAACATAATCTGGAGAACTATCATTGGGCAAAACACTGACATACCTCAATATGAGACCAGATGAGGTCCTGTTTTGTTTTGTTTTCCCAAACGTTAGTTTTATGGAGATTGACTGAGATCCTCAGAATGTGTGTGGCTGGTCTCATCAAAGGGAAGACCTAATAATATACATAGGACAAGTGACTTAAGTGTAACAGTTTCCACCAGCTTCACAGGATTCCCTACCTCTAATTATTACTTTCTTTACCTACCTCTCTTACCTGTCTGATTCTACCTTGGCCTAGAATTTATTTGTGGGGCTAAAGTTCTTTTGAAAATTTGCTAAGGGAAAAGAAGCATAAGAGATATCTATTGCTATAAAGTGCTTGTTTATGATTTGAAAGTCAAACCTTTCTAGCACAGGTTGCTAAACGATGTTATTTTTCAAATACCAAGAATTCATTGAAATATACATTTTTTTATGGTTATAGAAATGATAGAACTTCTCAGCCCTTGACTCTAGATACCATCCAGCCATAGACTATTGCATTTAAATTCTAGGACTTGTGGATGGCATTTTAGGATGAAATTGATAATAGAGTGATTATTTGACAGCCTCAGGACAGGTATAAAGTTCATTTATAGCAATCAAATGTGAAGTTTTTATAAATATAGACCTCAACTTCAATCTCAAAACCACCTTCTAGGGAAAAGCAGGTTGGGGTGGAAGAAAAGATAAGAAACAGGGTGCAGAGACAGAGTGGGAGTGGGTGATTGTCAGTTTTGTAGCTGCCGCAATTTCCAAAATCTCCGCTGATGACTTAATTACTCCTTACTTCATTTAATAAGAAAACGAGCATTTAATTTCATCCTGTACAGGGGTTAAGAGGGGAGGGATAAAGTGGAAGATCAGGTTTGACACATGCACACTACTATATATAAAATAGATTACTAATATAAACCTACCATATAGTACAGGGAACACTACTCAGTACTCTATGACCTATATGGGAAAATCATCTTAAAAAAGAATGGATATATGTGTAACTAATTCACTTTGCTATGGACTTGTAATTAGCGCAACATTGAAAATCAACTATATGCCAATAAAATTTAAAAAAACATAATCTGGAGAACTATCATTGGGCAAAACACTGACATACCTCAATATGAGACCAGATGAGGTCCTGTTTTGTTTTGTTTTCCCAAACGTTAGTTTTATGGAGATTGACTGAGATCCTCAGAATGTGTGTGGCTGGTCTCATCAAAGGGAAGACCTAATAATATACATAGGACAAGTGACTTAAGTGTAACAGTTTCCACCAGCTTCACAGGATTCCCTACCTCTAATTATTACTTTCTTTACCTACCTCTCTTACCTGTCTGATTCTACCTTGGCCTAGAATTTATTTGTGGGGCTAAAGTTCTTTTGAAAATTTGCTAAGGGAAAAGAAGCATAAGAGATATCTATTGCTATAAAGTGCTTGTTTATGATTTGAAAGTCAAACCTTTCTAGCACAGGTTGCTAAACGATGTTATTTTTCAAATACCAAGAATTCATTGAAATATACATTTTTTTATGGTTATAGAAATGATAGAACTTCTCAGCCCTTGACTCTAGATACCATCCAGCCATAGACTATTGCATTTAAATTCTAGGACTTGTGGATGGCATTCTGAGATTTTATGACTGCCTTGGAATCTTAAACACTCTGTCTTTGAAAAATCTAGTTTCAAATTATCTGTTCTGGCTGGTGGCCGAGGTATTATATTTTTTCCTCTAAAATTATTATTTTTTTTGTTCAAATGGTGAGTCAAAGTTTAATTTTTGAAAGTTAAAAAATGAACATGACTCTCATAGAAGTAAAAAATGAGTATGTGTCCAAAATTATTTTATTCATAAATGAGGTAATTAGCAGGATTGTTCAAAGCTAGTTCACAGACAATTTGAGGAAATGTGTATTGGATGGGCATTAAAAAAAAGAAAAAGAGTATTAATATTGTTATTCTATAGGACATATAATTCTAATAATTTATAGGTTAATATCCAAAAATACAATACATTGTAAGCTTAGGAGTTTTCTCTTTTGTTCAGAGAGCCTGCCAATGCACTCATTGCATTTTATTCATGAATTCAACAAATATTTAATTCCTATTAACAGCAAGTTACTTGTTATGCAGAAAAACAAAAACAAATATATTCTTACAATAAATACTGAATTCTTACTGTGTGCCAAGCCCTCTTCTAGAAATGGGGTAACACGATAAATCAAAGAGAAACATATCCTTGCCTATAAATCAAACTTCTATCTAGAATGAGAAGATAAACAATAAAATAAAATGTATAAAGTTAATGGTGTGTTAGATAATAATGACAGAAGGATGAAGTAAAGCAGGTTAAAAAAAAAGTACATAGTAAAACACCTGGTTCCATTTTTCATGTTTGACTGCTAACAGCATTCAACCCCATCATAACCCTCTTGTCTTATGTCCCATATCTGAGCTGACAAGAAAACCTGGATGTCTCTAATTTTCACTGCAACAAGTTAATCTCACACAGCCCTGATCCATGCCTGCATGTCAGAGTGTTCACCAGAGCCTGCCCTACCGTTGGAGACATAAGAGAAACAGTCTTCTTCAGACTTCAGAGTGCACAACAGACCTTTGACTGAACAGAGACCCTGAAGAGAATGACACATCAAACTGCCCATCAGCAAAAAGGACACGAATAAGTCTTGAGAGCCAACTGATGAGGAAGGGAGTAGTAAGCCATGAAGCTTCCTGGACCTTGGGAATCTGGCTAGTTCCCTTGGAGCAGTGGGCATTTTGCAGCTTACAACCAGAAATACAAGCATTTAACATAAGACCCAGAGCCGCATGTTTGCCTGCGAATTGATAATAATCAGCTTGCTGGTTGGAGGTCCGCACTGCTCTAGACCTTGCCAACAGGAACTCAGCAGTGCTTGGATCTGGATGTAGGCAATCCCCCAATGGTGATAAATAAACATTTTAAAAAATGTATTGCTTGCCCTCATACTGCAACTTACTATTAATACAAGAAATTTCCTTATTTCTTGCTTTCTTAAGGGTAGAGTGGTTATTTTGCCATCGAATCCTCTGAACCTAAAATGGAAAGTAAGTCTTTCAGCAGAACATAAGTCTTCGGGCAGAATATCCCTTAACTACCATAATGAAACCCAAGCTATGATGTGTGGTCTTAGTAGCTGCAACACATGGACCTAGTTGTCCACATCATGTGGAATCTGCCTTGACTATGGATTGAACCTACATCTCCTGTACTGGCAGGTGAATTCTTAACCACTAGACTGTCAAGGAAGCCCTTAGGGTTGATTTTTGAAGAAGAGAGAGGAAAAGTCCTCTAGGTTCAGAGAGGTTACCCCTTTTCAGTTTCTATTGGTAATTCCCTATGAAGAATTGTATTCTCTTTATTCAGATGACTTTGTCAATATTGTCTATAATATTGGCAGGAATTGTTACAGCATCAAAAGTTAGGATTTTATATTAGGCTCTGCATTAACTTTAAAGTGTTGAATAGCACATTACTACAAACTTAGGGTCTTAAACACAGTGGTTATCACCAGTGCTCTGTAGATCAGGAGTCTAGGAATGATCTAAAGACTCACATGAGTCATTGTTTAGAGTCTCACAAGATCAAAATCAAGAACCTAGGCAGGCTGAACTCTGATCTGGAGGTTATGGAAAAAAATCTTCTTCCAAGATGATTCAGGTTATTGATAGGACTGTTGTTGTTGTGCTCAGTCATGTGCAACACTTTATGGCCTCATGGACTGTAGCCTTTCAAGTTCCTCTGTTCATGGAATTCTCCAGGCAAGAATACTGGAGTGGGTTGCTGTTTTCTACTCCATAGGATCTTCCTGGATCTACAGACAAACCTGCATCTCTTGCATTGGCAGGCAAGTTCTTTACCCAGTGAGCCATCAAGGTTCCTTTCAATCACAGTACCAAACTATCCACGTCCTTGCTGGCAGTATGACTAGGGCCTGCCGTGAGGACTCCATCTAAGGACTGATGTAGGCAATCCCCAATGGTGATAAATAAACATTTTAAAAAATGTATTGCTTGCCCTCATACTGCAACTTACTATTAATACAAGAAATTTCCTTATTTCTTGCTTTCTTAAGGGTAGAGTGGTTATTTTGCCATCGAATCCTCTGAACCTAAAATGGAAAGTAAGTCTTTCAGCAGAACATAAGTCTTCGGGCAGAATATCCCTTAACTACCATAATGAAACCCAAGCTATGATGTGTGGTCTTAGTAGCTGCAACACATGGACCTAGTTGTCCACATCATGTGGAATCTGCCTTGACTATGGATTGAACCTACATCTCCTGTACTGGCAGGTGAATTCTTAACCACTAGACTGTCAAGGAAGCCCTTAGGGTTGATTTTTGAAGAAGAGAGAGGAAAAGTCCTCTAGGTTCAGAGAGGTTACCCTTTTCAGTTTCTATTGGTAATTCCCTATGAAGAATTGTATTCTCTTTATTCAGATGACTTTGTCAATATTGTCTATAATATTGGCAGGAATTGTTACAGCATCAAAAGTTAGGATTTTATATTAGGCTCTGCATTAACTTTAAAGTGTTGAATAGCACATTACTACAAACTTAGGGTCTTAAACACAGTGGTTATCACCAGTGCTCTGTAGATCAGGAGTCTAGGAATGATCTAAAGACTCACATGAGTCATTGTTTAGAGTCTCACAAGATCAAAATCAAGAACCTAGGCAGGCTGAACTCTGATCTGGAGGTTATGGAAAAAAATCTTCTTCCAAGATGATTCAGGTTATTGATAGGACTGTTGTTGTTGTGCTCAGTCATGTGCAACACTTTATGGCCTCATGGACTGTAGCCTTTCAAGTTCCTCTGTTCATGGAATTCTCCAGGCAAGAATACTGGAGTGGGTTGCTGTTTTCTACTCCATAGGATCTTCCTGGATCTACAGACAAACCTGCATCTCTTGCATTGGCAGGCAAGTTCTTTACCCAGTGAGCCATCAAGGTTCCTTTCAATCACAGTACCAAACTATCCATGTCCTTGCTGGCAGTATGACTAGGGCCTGCCGTCACCTTATAGAGGACTCCATCTAGCTCCCTCATGTGGTTCCCTGTAAAATGGAGGCTGGGGGCAAAATTTGCCACCTGAATATGTGTCTCTTAGATGTGTGAATTAATTTAAGTTTTTAAGAAGCACAAGACTTAAGAAGTTACTGTTAATACCTCCTCCTTGCCTAATAGAATTCAAGTAAAGAGCATGATCCCACAATAAAGCTATCACCAGGTATGTCTGCAAGGAACATAGATGAAGTGTGGTGGGGGACACTCAGCAGAGACTAGACATCAAGTCCACTCTTTGTCCCATTGTTTCTACAGCTCCAGCAAACATTTGACCAGATATTTGCCTTTTTTTTTTTAGTGATTCAAGTGTTTTATCTGATTTCTTGCAGATTCTATTCCATTATAGGTTATTATGACATTTGCCTTTAATCTCCACATGAATTGCTTTCCTCCCTTTTGAAGTGCCAAGCCATCTACCCACCACACCCTCTTTAGCTGAAGATGATATTTAAAGTGATTTTGGCCACTTTATTGAGTTAATCAGTTTTTCTGTTTCTCTCAGGGCTTCCCAGTGACACATTGGTAAAGAATCCACTTGCCAATGTAGGAGACATAGAGATGTCAGTTCAATCCCTGGGTCAGGAAGATCCCCTGGAGAAGAAAATGACAACCCATTCCAATATCCTTGCCTGGGAAATCCCAAAAGGTTACTTGCCAAATAGCAAGTAACCACAGGTCCTTAGGTGGATAAAGAAAAGCAGAAACCTCCAGACTGAAAGGAAATCACACACTTTGGGATGATTTGTGTCTTGGAGGCAGGTGAGAAGATGAATCTCAGAATGTATCAGGATGTAATCTTTGTTTCACTATGCTCTCTTTACAGTAAATGTTAGCCTTGCAGATAAAAGTCCCCAACAGGCATAGATGCCAGGACACTTCCAATCAAGGCTAAATAAGGACAAAAATAATTTCCTTTTTTGTAAGGTGGAGCTGTAAATGAAAGTTAAGGAGTAAGATTCTCAAGTCCCCAAGCCCCCCATGAATTTTCTACTTATTCATTACTACATCCCACATAACCAGCTTGCTAAAGACCTTCAAGGCAACTACTCACCTGAGACTGCTCACTTTCCCTTTGAAAGCATACCATAAATGAATTATAGATCTGCTTTCTTCACCTCCCTGTCTCATCTCTGAATTCTTTCTGCCATTAGACAAGAGTCTCTAGTAACACACAGTAGCATCAAGAAGGGCAGAGGAAATTTTCTTCCCTACCTTAGCAATAAGCCTTGTACTTTCAATCTCTTGAACTCTTGTGCTCCCCTATCAGAGAAATATGAACTTTTAGAAAAGCTCATCTGACTAGATTAGGTCTGTTGAGATAATCTCTTTTGTTATAAAAAAGGTAACAAAGCCATGGGATTGACACCAGGGCTTGAAGGTCATGAGAAATATCTTAAAATTTCATTTAGGTTTTATAGTCTATGGCTAGATAGAAGGTATGTAGATAAGCAGTTGGGACAAATTAAGACACGTTCTTACTACAACTTATTAAATGAAATATAGGAATTGAAAAGATTGTACTTAATGTCACCATTAAGGGAAAATTTATCAACTCTCCCCAAGAAGCTTATCAGAATGTATGCCCAAATTTTCATAATTTGGTCAGGCATAAAAATGAGTTTGTCTTAATTCAGGAAGGTTAAAAAATTCTCAAAGTGAGCAATATTAAAACTTGATAGAATATACATCTATGAAACCTTTGCTTCATATCTTGCTCTGGTTTGACTCTAATAGTGGCTTTTCTAATATTCTTTACATGCTTGAGCTTGAAATGTATGTCTCCTTAAACACCACAAAAAACAATATTTGTGGAAAGTCATAACTGAAAGGTTATTAAAGTAGACTCTCACTAGATAGATTGATATTGGGTTTCCCTGGTGACTCAGTGGTAAAGAATTCACCTGCCAATGCAGGCGATGTGGATTCAGTTCCTGGATTGGGAAGACTGTCTGGGGAAGGAAATGGCAAACTACTTCAGTATGCTTGCCTGGGAAATCACAAGGACAGAAGAGCCTGGAGGGCTATGTATAGTCCATGAGGTCACAGAAGAGTTGGACACAACTTAGCAACTAAACAAAAAAGACAGCAAGATAGATCTATAGATAAATCTTTTTAAACTTCAGACTTGTACATGATTAAAACTCAGAAGATATTTATAAAAGGGTCAAGAAGTTGGAATCTAGAGGAAGAAGTTATACATGATGTCTCACTAAAAAGAGATACTAGATCTGGATGATAATATATATGATGCACCTTTTCTCTCAGGTGTGTTCATTTTTCTTATCTTTACATCTGTTTCTATGTTGGCTCCAATCATTTTTCAAATGAAACAACAAATGATACTGTCACTCCACAGAAGAAAGAATCTACAAAATATTTCACTGAAAAGTAGATTCCATATCCAAACCAGGTTAAGATGTTTCCCTCACATTCCATTTCTCCTTTTGATCTAGATTCTCACTCTTGTAGCTGATTGGTTAATTGCAGCCCTATGATCTTGTAAGGAACCTATGACAACAAAGAGAATAATATCTTAAATAGCAAAGCATTTCCTTTAAAGCACACTTTAGGACCTAATAATTCCACTCAAGACCTCTTGAAAAACTATCTCAATTACTCCAACAAGGTGGTTTCGAAGGACAATTGCCTCAAATTTACACTAGACTCTTCTCTGCAATACTGACCTTGCTTTTCTTCTATCTTAATCTCTTTCTCATGTCTCCCATAGTTTCTAGATTTATCTCCCTTTTAACTCCACTCATTTCCCTCCCCTCCACAAACGATTTTTGTTTTCAATTTTTTTAATATGCACCTTCATTCAGCTTATGGCAATTCATTTGTCAGGTTATGCTACATACCATCTTTTTAGATCATCAAAATTCCTTATTCTAGTTAGTGGCACATGTTGTGCATCTAACTACGAAACATTCCCATGTCTATAATTATAGAAAGAAAAATAGATGATGTAGATCATTACATAGGTAGTGTTACAGATACATCTACTTGGCTGTAGAAAACTGTCTGGGGAAGGAAATGGCAAACTACTTCAGTATGCTTGCCTGGGAAATCACAAGGACAGAAGAGCCTGGAGGGCTATGTATAGTCCATGAGGTCACAGAAGAGTTGGACACAACTTAGCAACTAAACAAAAAAGACAGCAAGATAGATCTATAGATAAATCTTTTTAAACTTCAGACTTGTACATGATTAAAACTCAGAAGATATTTATAAAAGGGTCAAGAAGTTGGAATCTAGAGGAAGAAGTTATACATGATGTCTCACTAAAAAGAGATACTAGATCTGGATGATAATATATATGATGCACCTTTTCTCTCAGGTGTGTTCATTTTTCTTATCTTTACATCTGTTTCTATGTTGGCTCCAATCATTTTTCAAATGAAACAACAAATGATACTGTCACTCCACAGAAGAAAGAATCTACAAAATATTTCACTGAAAAGTAGATTCCATATCCAAACCAGGTTAAGATGTTTCCCTCACATTCCATTTCTCCTTTTGATCTAGATTCTCACTCTTGTAGCTGATTGGTTAATTGCAGCCCTATGATCTTGTAAGGAACCTATGACAACAAAGAGAATAATATCTTAAATAGCAAAGCATTTCCTTTAAAGCACACTTTAGGACCTAATAATTCCACTCAAGACCTCTTGAAAAACTATCTCAATTACTCCAACAAGGTGGTTTCGAAGGACAATTGCCTCAAATTTACACTAGACTCTTCTCTGCAATACTGACCTTGCTTTTCTTCTATCTTAATCTCTTTCTCATGTCTCCCATAGTTTCTAGATTTATCTCCCTTTTAACTCCACTCATTTCCCTCCCCTCCACAAACGATTTTTGTTTTCAATTTTTTTAATATGCACCTTCATTCAGCTTATGGCAATTCATTTGTCAGGTTATGCTACATACCATCTTTTTAGATCATCAAAATTCCTTATTCTAGTTAGTGGCACATGTTGTGCATCTAACTACGAAACATTCCCATGTCTATAATTATAGAAAGAAAAATAGATGATGTAGATCATTACATAGGTAGTGTTACAGATACATCTACTTGGCTTACAAAGAATATTTTAAGCTGTTTTTGTGAAATAAAATTCACACTTTATGTCAAGACAAGAAAAATTTAAACGTAAAAATTCTTGCTCTTTGGTCTCTTCTCTACTCCTACCGTGTATCATGATCTGCATTGTGCATCAACCAAACCTCTGTTGTGAGCAAGAATACCTGCTCAACCATAAAGAGCAATATTCTCTTGGCATCAATAAAATAACTCCTCAAAAGATAATGTTTCTTTTTAATCTTGTAAGGGTTACATGACCTGCCACCATGGTGCTTAGATCTGTATTATGCAAACCGTCAATAAAATGTAATAATAATATGTCTGTCTCAAAAAATACATATAAACTGTGTCTTGACTCCTTTTTAAAATTAATTTATTTTTATTGAAGTATAATTTTTTACAATGTGGTAGTCGTTTCTTCTGTACAACACAGTGAACCAGTTGTAGATATACATATATGCCCTCCCTCTTGAGGTTCCCTCCCACTCCACCCCCAACCCCATCATTTTAGGTTATCACAGATCACCAAATGGCACTCCCTGTGCTGATAACAGGTTCCCACTTGCTTTCTACTGTACACATGGTAGCATATACAAGTCAATGCTTCTCTCCCAGTCAACCTCCACTTCCCTCATATAAACTGCCTTAACTTCTGATGGGCAGAACAATTCTCAGAGCTTGCTGAGATGCTTTTCCTGGGTTATAACCCTCAAATTTAGCTTTAATAAAATTTTCCAATTTTTTATTAGATGAACTGATTAAATTTTTGTTGACATCCCTTTTTACCTCATTTCCCTCCCTCCACAAACCCGATTTTCTAGATTTATCTCCCTTTTAACTCCACTCATTTCCCTCCCTCCACAAACGATTTTTGTTTTCAATTTTTAATTTGCACCTTCCTTCAGCTTATGGCAATTCATTTGTCAGGTTATGCTACATACCATCTTTTTAGATCATCAAAATTCCTTATTCTAGTTAGTGGCACATGTTGTGCATCTAACTACGAAACATTCCCATGTCTATAATTATAGAAAGAAAAATAGATGATGTAGATCATTACATAGGTAGTGTTACAGATACATCTACTTGGCTTACAAAGAATATTTTAAGCTGTTTTTGTGAAATAAAATTCACACTTTATGTCAAGACAAGAAAAATTTAAACGTAAAAATTCTTGCTCTTTGGTCTCTTCTCTACTCCTACCGTGTATCATGATCTGCATTGTGCATCAACCAAACCTCTGTTGTGAGCAAGAATACCTGCTCAACCATAAAGAGCAATATTCTCTTGGCATCAATAAAATAACTCCTCAAAAGATAATGTTTCTTTTTAATCTTGTAAGGGGTTACATGACCTACCACCATGGTGCTTAGATCTGTATTATGCAAACCGTCAATAAAATGTAATAATAATATGTCTGTCTCAAAAAATACATATAAACTGTGTCTTGACTCCTTTTTAAAATTAATTTATTTTTATTGAAGTATAATTTTTTACAATGTGGTAGTCGTTTCTTCTGTACAACACAGTGAACCAGTTGTAGATATACATATATGCCCTCCCTCTTGAGGTTCCCTCCCACTCCACCCCCAACCCCATCATTTTAGGTTATCACAGATCACCAAATGGCACTCCCTGTGCTGATAACAGGTTCCCACTTGCTTTCTACTGTACACATGGTAGCATATACAAGTCAATGCTTCTCTCCCAGTCAACCTCCACTTCCCTCATATAAACTGCCTTAACTTCTGATGGGCAGAACAATTCTCAGAGCTTGCTGAGATGCTTTTCCTGGGTTATAACCCTCAAATTTAGCTTTAATAAAATTTTCCAATTTTTTATTAGATGAACTGATTAAATTTTTGTTGACATTTTCCTGAATCAGGCTTCTAATCCTGAGAGCTATCCTTGTCATACATACTCATTAAGATATGAAACTTTTAAACATAAAGATGCCATCTATTGTAATTTCCTTGGAGCTGTCAACATGTCTGGTGAATAAGCTATTTGTGCCTTGCTGTGCTAAGTTGGTTTAGTCATGGTGGACCTTTTGTGACTCTGTGAACTGTAGCCTGCCAGGCTCCTCTGTCCATGGGATTCTCTAGGCAAAAATACTGGAGTGGGGTGTCATGCCCTCTTTCAGGGAATCGTCTGGAGCCAGGGCTATTCCTTTGCCTTCTGCATTGGGAGGCAGGTTCGTTTCTATTAGCGTCACTTTGGAAGCCCCGAGATCTTGCCACTTCTTAAAGCATCTGAGAAGCTGGTAGGAATAAGGAAATGACTCTTACAAAGATACAGAGGTCTAACATAGTGGTGAAGAGAGTTTCATACTTCATACTTCCCTTGTCATAAATACCAAGAACTAGGAAGGATCTGAGGTTTTACTCTACTTGCAATTTATGAAGGGAGTTTTTCAGTTTCATGAATGCTGTCAGTGATATCAGAAGGCATGAGACATCTGGGTCAGAGACAAAAGCACTGTTTATTATTCAAAGTCATAGGAATGTCTAAGGTACAAGATTTATATTGCTTCTCTGAGCCCCAAGTGACGGTGACACACAAGTTGCATCAGAATATGGGAGCCATGACTTTATGGAAACCATTTTTTTTTTTAATAATGAGAAGTCTGACTTTTGCCTCTGTGGGAAATCCTTGTATCAAATGGCAAACAAACCTCTCCTTTGTTTCTGAGGAGTATATGGTCTTTGTTAGAAGGATTTTGCTGTAAAAATACTTTTAAAAAGAGAGTCCAGAAAAAATGTAGCCAGGGCTCATGAAATGTACAGAAATGTGAGAGATCCATGGAGAATTGGCTCCCACAATATGTTGTTAGGATTGGAAGAGACAGGTGTGAACAGCAGCCTAAGGCATTTAGCACAAAGTGCTGATGGAAAGATTCAAGACAGTCTTGGTGTCATCTTGGATTCTCACCTCTCCATCACTTGCCACCTGCCGCCAGCAAATCTATCAGGCTATCAAGAAGTCTGACTGACTGCCTTCAAAATACCTCTCAAGCTTAGCCATTTCTCTCCACCTACTGATGAGTTAAGATGTCTTCATTTCTCCCCTGCACTCCTGTAATCTGTAATAGTCTATGTTTTAAGTGTTTTTTTTTTGCACTTTTACAGTCTGTCTCCATGGAACAGTTGGGATGACCATAGTAATCATTTGCAACCTTAAATCAGACCATGCAACTTCCTCTTTAAGATCTTCAGTAATCTCTAACTGTACTTGGAAACTCAAGCGAGGTCAACTTCATCAAGCCTTTCTTCCCATCCCTCCTGAGGAACTTCCCCTTACAATGAGAGCAACCTCATCCCTCCACAACCAATACACAGAGCACTTATTTAAGATTTTTTTTTTTTTGGAGCAGTGGCAGGTTCATAGAAGTAGTGAGCAGAGAATACAGAGATATCCCACATACCTCCCGCAACCAAATACACATAGTCTCCCTCATTATTGATATCTCCTACAAAAGTGGTACTTTTATTGCAGTTGATGGTGTACATGGAAATATCATGACCCAAAGTCCACAGTTTGGGCAAGTATAATTGTGTGTATGCATCATTTTAACACCGTAGAGAGTATGTTCACTGCCTTGAAGATCCTTATTTATTTCAATCCTCTAATCCCTCACAATGGCTGATTTGTTTACTATCTTCATAGTCTTGCTTTTTAATGTCATATAGTTGGACTCAAACAGTAGGCTGCCTTTTCATATTGGCTTCTTTCACTTAGTAATATGCTTCTCTTCATGGATTGATAGCTCATTTCTTTTTACTGCCAAATAATGTTTTGTAGATTGGATCATCTGTAGTCTATTTAACCCTTGGCTTCCTGGAGGATAAGTTGGCTGCTCCCAAGTTTTGGCAATTATGAGAAAAGTGCTACAAGAATTTGTCTATAGGTCTTTGAGTAGACATGAATTTTCAGTTCCATTGAGAAAATACCAAATAGCACAATTCCACGATTGCTTTGTAAAATTATTCTGTACCCGCCCCCACACACACACCTGTCTTCCAAAGTAGTTGATCCATTTTGCATTTCTCCTAGCAATAATGAGAGTTCCTGTTGCTTCAGATTCTAAACCAACCTTTGGTGTTGTCAGTGTTCTGGATTGCGCCATTATTTTCCTCTTTTGCTTTTGTTGGTACAGAGGACAGTGTTTGAAAGATCTGAGGTACAAAATAATTATTGTATAGTTACTTTGAAACTATAGATTGGTGACCTAGAAATAACAGTTTAAAAATTTACCCATCTTTGGATTCATATTATGGTTAATGATGACAAGTGGCCTGAACCAGTGTACTATCTTCTCTGGTTTCGCACAATGTAGAAAACAAAAACCAGCAGCAGGATGAATTTAAAAAGTAGGATTTCAATATAAAATTTCAGTTAGTTTATTGTTATTAATAGTAATTTTTACCTCAACAATAATGTTAACAAATCTGCCTTCATATTATGCGGGGGCCTTCCGCAGAAAGGGAAGGCAGAGGGATTACCGCCGGCTGAACCAGGAGATCTCGGAGAGAGGTGAATCTTGGCTGCTCGCCCCCACCTCAGCCCCGCAGCAGACGCACAGGACAATGAGACGTGACAGGGGTTCTGTCCAAGCAGTTCCGCTTTATTAATGAAGACTCACAGCTTTTATAGGCAAGTGAAGGGGGTTTTGCACGGGCCTTCCTATAGATTACACCAATCAAGCTAAAGGTCAAGCAATCATCCATGAGCGTGGAAACCAGGGGAACCAATCAGAAATTTTGACCATCAATTAACAATTTAGATCACCCCCTGTCTCTTCCTGTAGGTGCCATCTTAGCTCCAAACTGCAACAATGTGCTTAAGCTTCTTTAAACAATGTGCTTAAGCTTCCTTATGCTTACAAAGGTCCTCTTTCAATTCAGAGCCCCACAATATAGTTTCAAATAAATCATGGTAAAGAATTATTTTTTAATTCTTTTTAATACACAGGTGTTCATTTAATTTAGTGAGGAGGGCTAAAGAATGTTATAACTGATAAGGTAATGCTGGTGTCATAAGAAATACAATGTTCAATTTCAAATAAGTATCATTTGTTTTAAACCTGATGAATTTGGAGTTAAAAATGGGACATAGGAAAATTATCTTCATTGAAATGTGAAAGTTATTCTAGTTTCGTTGTGGTAAAGATTGAGTGCCAAAGGATATTTCAAATCATCAAAGAGCCTAAGAACAGAGAGGTAGCCCAAGTCTACGAAAATTCTCCTCACAACTTTGATACAGGTGATTTGGATGTTTTTATTACATAGTTGCTTTTTCCATTGAATCCTTAAAACATTTATTTTATTGTGAATTACAAAGAGGCCTTCTTTATTCTCTCACCTCTCAGCAATCTAGAGTTTTTGTCTACATTAGGAAATTGCCATCATAGTTTGATAATGTAATATTAATTTTCTAGGGCTGCCATGGGCTTCCCAAATGGTGCTCATGGTAAATAACCCATCTGCTCATGCAGGAGACATAAGAGATGCAAGTTTCATAAGATCCCCTGGAGGAAAGCATGGCAGCCCACCTCAGTACTGTTGCCTTGAGGATTCCGTGGACAGAGGCCAGTCCACAGGGTTACAGAGTCAGCCATGACTGAAGCAGCTGAGCATGTGTGTACACAGGGCTGTTGGATCAGATTATCACAAACTGAGGGGGACTGATTGTCTCTTGATGTTAGAAGGAAGAATCTGTTCCATGCTTGACAGTTGCTGGAAACTCTTGATGTTCCTTGGCTTCTAGCTACAATAATTCCCAATCTTTACTTTGTCTTTCCACAGGTCTCTCCTGTGCATCACTGTGCCTCCACCTTTCTCTCATAGGGACACTCCATTAGGCTGATAACCCAACCCACCTAAAAAGAATCCTAGGTGATCTCATCTCAAGACTCTTACCTCAATTACATTGTCAAAGACCCTTAATCCAAGTAAAGGCACATCATATGCTTCTGGGTAGACATGGATTTTGCGGGACTATAAAATCCACTACAGAGAATAAGAAATTATTTTAGAAAGCCTGGGGCAACAAAGTGCTCCAGGAAAATTCTCTGTCCTTTTGTGAGAAGCAATTTTAAAAACACAATTTTAATAGCATAAAATCCTAATATACTTAAAGATAAAGTTTAAAGTATATGTAAGACCTTCAGAGAAAAAAATTAACTTGAACTGGATCAAATATAAGTGTGTAAGGAAAGGACTTCTAGAAAAAAACCTAGGAATAAGTTGCAATAATCTTGGGTTAGGCACAATTTTCCTAAATGGAAGAAGCATGAGCTCTAAAATAATGGATAATTTAAAACTTTTACTCTTTGAAAGTCATTGCTTACTGCCAGGATTGTGGAAGTATTGCTATGAAAGGGTAGCATTAATGAGTTTATATGTGGTTATAAAACAGTTTTGTATCTTAACTATGGTGGTATACTCAAATCTTTACATGTGATAACATCACATAGAACTACACACATACACACAAACACACACACACACGTATATGTAGAGAACTGAGTTCATATAAATTCTGATAAAATCTGAATAAGTCCCTGGTTATAAGCTATGTATCAATACACTTGATAAAAAAGTTGGCAAAAGATTTGAAAAGGCATTTTACCAAAGAAGACACACAAGTTGAAAATGAAGATATGAAAGGATGCCCAATATCATTTGCCATAAGTCACATGCAAATAAAAACACAGTGATCACAGTGATACACAACTATATGACTATTAGAATGGCTAAAATTATGGTTGGAAAAAAACAAGTGTTGATGAGAATGTGGAATGGTTGGAAGGCTAATAAATTATGGATGAAAATGCAAAATGATACAACTACTTTGAGAGATAGTTTTACACTTTCTTATAAAATTAGACAATGAACACATTATGTAGCAACTCTACTTCTAGATATTTACCCAAGATAAATGACAATATATGTCCATGTGGAAACTTGTATTTTATTGTCAGCAGAAGCTCTATCAGGTTTCCCAGGTGGCCCAGTGGTAAGGAATCTGCCTGCCAGTGCATGAGAAAAAGGAGACATAGGTTCAATCCCTGAATCTGGAAGATCCCCTGGAGGAGGAAATGGCCAACCAGCAGACAGAAACGGGAAACTAGCCAAGTGCCCTTCAGCTGACAAATGGATAAATGAGTTTTAGGACATGCATTTGATGGCATACTAACATAGACAGACTGCTGATACATGTAACCTTATGCAAAAGGAAAAAACGCAGATTCGAGAAACTATATTCTATATACTGCAAGATTTAATTTACAAGAAATTCTCTGAAAAAAACCCCACATAGATAAAAAGCAGGTCAGTCATTACCAAAGGCAGGGAGTAGACAGAGAAAATTGATTGCAAATCTGAGGAAAAAACTTAGGAAGTTTTTTGGGGTAATGAAAATGTTCTATGTCATTATATAACTAAAATGTGGTTACACAACTGTATACATTTTTAAAACTCAACATTTTAAAGCAGAATTAATGAATTCTATTTTATGCAAATGCTAATTCAAAAAAAGCTCATTTGAAAATCAAAAAAGGCAGAAGGGGATCACTGAATTGGATCACTGAATGGAAATTTAAATAACTTCAGAACTTTAATCAGAAGAAATCAGAATGAATTTGTAAGAAGATAATTCACAGAAAAAGACAATCAGTGAGATTTTTAGACTTTGAGGCTTAAATCTATATTGTGCTTTCTGCCTTGAAAGGCTAATGCCTGCGACTTCACCTTCTAACAATGATCTCTAGTCTTTAATGGACTTCTCCCTTGGCATTTAAAAGTGCTCTAGGCTTTTCTATCTTAAAGAACCTACCACTCCATCGACATCTTATTCCAGCTATTTATATTTCTTCTCTTTTCACTATGTTACTTGAATTAAAAAAAAAAAAAAAAGATGTCTCTTCTTGTTTTCACTGTTTATTTCCCAAACTACTGAAATTAGACTGTTACCTGCTCTGCTGGGTACCTCCCACTTCAACACATCCATCAGCTTTGCACTTACTTCCCTTCTCTACTGAGACATTATTGTTGAATTTATTTATTTAGCTTAATTTTGGCCTCTTTTATTGTTTTTTATTTATTTATTTATTTTCATCCATCTTTACTCTTTGGCCTGTGTGGGCCTCCCATCGCAGTGACCTCTCTAGTCACAGAGCACTGGCTCAGGATGCATATGCTCCAGAGTGCTGGCTCATAATTGGACACACTGGTCCAGATGCTCAGTGGCACTTGGGATCTTCCTGAGCCAGGGATCGAACCAGTGCCCTCTGCACTGCAAGGCAGGCTCTTTACCCACTGGACCACCAGGGAAGCCCCATCTTAACATTTCTTTATCTTCGTGTTCCTTCCCAAGGCTATTTTTCTTTTTTTTCCCCTCCACATAGCTTGTTTTTTCCTGGCAATAAGTCTTTACCCTCTTCTCACTATATTCACTATTCCAAATGGCATTTTCCATGCCCCGACTTTCAGTGACTGCTCCTATGTCACTGAGTCGCAGACCCAGAACTCTTTTTTGGAATTTCACGTCCACATATGTTTATGTCTACTTGATGACACCCAGCACATATGAAAAAGTATCTGCTGGACATTCAGAAAACAGCACTGAGCAATGAAAACACATGACCTAGATCTAAATCTGACTATCTGAATATATTTCACAGACACAGTATTCAATAAAACAAGATGGTAAAGAACAAATTCTCTACTTCCATTCATATGAAATTTGGCACTATAGCTTAGAGATTAACAATTGAGTAAAACTAAACAGAAAAGCAAAAGGAAATGATTAACACAAAATTCAAACAAGGATTGAAACTGGAAGGGGCTTCTGCTGTGTTCAGTATTCTTTTTCTTCATGCGTATTGGGGATACAGGATTAATCATGTTGTTGCAGTTCAAAAATTCTGTGTGTGTACATGAAAGTATGCACTCTGTGTGTTTTTAGCATACACACACACACACACACACACATTACGGATGCAATACTAAATGTTAGGGAAAAACAGAAAAATGAAATGAGGAGCACTTCTATGTGAGCATAGACACGGAAATATAATTTTGACTAAAGTACTACAGGTGATGGGGGATATCAGGCCCTTGAATATTATTCAATGCAAAGTGAAGCACAATTAATGATTTTTGTTCAGGTAAAATATCAGATCAGAATTACACATTAGGAAACATACTGGCAACAATCAAAATGATCAATTAGAGAGGAGTAAGAAGGTATTAAGAAGCTAGATAGGAGACTTTTATTTACAAAACTGCAAGAAATAGTGAAGACTCCATGGTAAGGATTAGGAATAGAAAAGTGAAAACACAATAAAGACCTAAAAAAAAGCTACATTAACTTTAAATGTTCTGGACAAATAAAACGGAGGGAAAGGGGAGGGGGTATGGGTGAGAAGGGTTGGGGATATACCTATGATGGTTTGGGGATTATGTATAGCTATAAACAGCAAAGATCTGTAAAAAACATATATAAATAAAAAAATTTATTTCCAGATCCAAAATACATGTATTACAAACGTCAATTTAGTGAAAATAAAGGTGACTAAATATTTTTATATTTGTTGATTTAAGATACGAACTAACATTGACAATTATTAATCTAGTTATACAAGGAGACACAATATATGAATAATCTTAGAAATCATTTGATTTGCTGCGGTAATACTGGATGCTTTTATTTATTTATTTAAATTTATTTATTTATTTATGGCTGCTCTGGGTGTTCATTGCTGCACAAGGGCTTTTCTCTCTATTTGCAGTGAGCAGGCTTCTCATTGCAGTGGCTTTTCTTTTCTTTTTTTTTGGTCACTTCTATTGGTCTTTCATCTATTTCTTTGCTCTCTGGCTTGTGTGGGTCTGCCATCACAGTGACCCCTCTTGTCACAAAACACCGGCTCTGGGCCCATGCAAGGTGGTGTCTTTACCCAATGAACCACCAGGGAAGCCCTGCTTTTATTTTAATAAAAGTACAGAACAGAAAGCAGGGAACTTTTTCTTTCTGGGACTGAGGAAAATAAGGAATAGGGAGTCATTCAGTGGGTATAGAATTTCAGTTTTAGGTGATAATAAGCTCTAGAAAACTGTTGCACTATGATTAATACAACTGTCCAGTACACTTAAAATAATTAAGGTGGTAAATTTTATGTTATGTTTTATAATGATATAAGATCATAACAATTGGTGTAGTGTGTGTGTTTAAGGACACTTTCTATTTTTATTTATTTTTCTTTCTGGGAGAATTATTAATCTTGAATGAATATGGCTTAAAGTCAGTTCATTCTTCTGAGATAAAGGACTTGGCACAATATCTCAATAGTTAATTGAGATATTAATTGTCTTAATTGTTTTAAGTTAGTTGATTTGAATTTATTGAATACAACTGAAGAAAGTCTAGGAAGTCCTATGGTTAGTTTTGGTTTAATTGTCAGTGATTTGCTACATTAACTTTAAATGTTCTGGACAAATAAAACGGAGGGAAAGGGGAGGGGGTATGGGTGAGAAGGGTTGGGGATATACCTATGATGGTTTGGGGATTATGTATAGCTATAAACAGCAAAGATCTGTAAAAAACATATATAAATAAAAAATTTATTTCCAGATCCAAAATACATGTATTACAAACGTCAATTTAGTGAAAATAAAGGTGACTAAATATTTTTATATTTGTTGATTTAAGATACGAACTAACATTGACAATTATTAATCTAGTTATACAAGGAGACACAATATATGAATAATCTTAGAAATCATTTGATTTGCTGCGGTAATACTGGATGCTTTTATTTATTTATTTAAATTTATTTATTTATTTATGGCTGCTCTGGGTGTTCATTGCTGCACAAGGGCTTTTCTCTCTATTTGCAGTGAGCAGGCTTCTCATTGCAGTGGCTTTTCTTTTCTTTTTTTTTGGTCACTTCTATTGGTCTTTCATCTATTTCTTTGCTCTCTGGCTTGTGTGGGTCTGCCATCACAGTGACCCCTCTTGTCACAAAACACCGGCTCTGGGCCCATGCAAGGTGGTGTCTTTACCCAATGAACCACCAGGGAAGCCCTGCTTTTATTTTAATAAAAGTACAGAACAGAAAGCAGGGAACTTTTTCTTTCTGGGACTGAGGAAAATAAGGAATAGGGAGTCATTCAGTGGGTATAGAATTTCAGTTTTAGGTGATAATAAGCTCTAGAAAACTGTTGCACTATGATTAATACAACTGTCCAGTACACTTAAAATAATTAAGGTGGTAAATTTTATGTTATGTTTTATAATGATATAAGATCATAACAATTGGTGTAGTGTGTGTGTTTAAGGACACTTTCTATTTTTATTTATTTTTCTTTCTGGGAGAATTATTAATCTTGAATGAATATGGCTTAAAGTCAGTTCATTCTTCTGAGATAAAGGACTTGGCACAATATCTCAATAGTTAATTGAGATATTAATTGTCTTAATTGTTTTAAGTTAGTTGATTTGAATTTATTGAATACAACTGAAGAAAGTCTAGGAAGTCCTATGGTTAGTTTTGGTTTAATTGTCAGTGATTTCAAAGCAAAGAGTCAGACAACACTTAGCAATTGAACAACACAGTTTCAAAGCAGTCTTTTAAGTATTTTTTTCTGCTCCTATTTTTACCTGTTTCACTACTATACACTCACTCACACACACACACACAACAAAAACATAGGCGGTAACTAAATCTTAAAACTGATGCATGGTTGGAAGTGGTGGTTTAGTCTCTGAGTTGTGTCCAACTCTGATGACCACATGGACTGCAGCCTGCTAGGATCCTCTGTCCATGGGATTTTCCATAGACACGAGGCATGTGCACATAAGTATGAAAGCGAAGTGAAAGTGTTAGTTCCTCAGTCTGTCCCACTCTTTGTGATCGCATGGACTGTAGCCTGCCAGGCTCTCTGTCCATCGGATTCTCCAGGCAAGAATACTGGAACGGGTTGCCATTCCCTCCTCCAGGGGATCTTCCTGACCTAGGGATTGAACCTGTGTCTCCCGCATTGCAGCCAGATTTGTTTTTTACTGTCTGAGCCATCAGAGAAGCATGCGCACATCACTTTGGGGCAAAAATAGATGAGATTCATATCTGTGTATACAGACTCAGATTTCTAATGATGAGTCAGCCTTGGTTGGGGAGCTGTTTACAGAAATTAGCTCAGATAAAGAACATGTCTCTTTCCAGCTTAATTCTATATGCTCTTCAAAACTGCAAAGCCAACACATTCTGGCTTAATTTAGTAGTCCTACAATATGCTCGTGAAAATTCATATTGTCCTTAGGCCTTGTAGTGTTAACTTGAAAAAAAAATTAGAAAATTTTTCATAAAATGGTCTATACTCCTGGCTATCTTAATGGTATTCCCTTGTAGCAGACACTCCTAATATTTATGAATCATTTTTGACACAAATTGCATATCGCTATACCAACTTTGTGAAATGAATATGGTAACTATAGTAAAATAAGTAGCTAAGATAAAGATCTGCAAGTTAAGAGACCATCTTTAGCATCCACATCCTGTTACTACAGATACTATTAAAACAGATATCTTTCTCTTAGAACAAAAACTGCAATAACAAATTTGAGATAATGCTTTAAACATATGCCCACTAATTAAATTACACTTGAAGTTTGCTTCAAGTACATCTTTTATCATTCTAATGAACAATGTGATTTTAATGGATGCAGTAAAATATAATCATAGATCAAATTCATTTTCCACTTATCCTCAAATTTTACTTTCAGTAGAAATATGGAGATCACAGTTTGACAAAATATGGCCTTGTTTTTTCTACCAAAAGTTAAGACTATAACTCTGGAATTTACTGTTCAAAATAATAAGTATCTATAAAGCATACACTGATTTCAATATTATTAGATACTGTCTTTACTTTCAGCCCATACCTCCATGAGACACAATAAATTTTTTAAATGTCAGTGACATTATAAGTAAAACAGCATTTCTTTTTGCTTGATCTCCCACTGCATTATTAATATTGGGGATACTTGCTGGTCTTTCACTTCTTCCATTTGCTGCACTGTGTTCAGTGTTCAATTGTATCCTTCTCCATCTTCAAATTGATTGGACAAAATATCTTACTAAAAAATATAAAGAGAATACTAAATATCTTGGTGCTTTTAATTTAGAAATCCTAGTAAAGGATTATATACAATGATTTGTCCATTACTTACATATAGTCAATTTGTTTTTTTATTCTGCCATGTACTTTGAAAATAAGAGTACCTAAACTACACATTTTAGCCATTAAACTCACCAAAAGGATATTGTTAACCTTAAAGATATAACATTGTTACCAATGGCACTTGAAATCACTGCATAAATTTCAACACTTTTCCCAAAAAAGGTAGTAGTCCTACAATATGCTCGTGAAAATTCATATTGTCCTTAGGCCTTGTAGTGTTAACTTGAAAAAAAAATTAGAAAATTTTTCATAAAATGGTCTATACTCCTGGCTATCTTAATGGTATTCCCTTGTAGCAGACACTCCTAATATTTATGAATCATTTTTGACACAAATTGCATATCGCTATACCAACTTTGTGAAATGAATATGGTAACTATAGTAAAATAAGTAGCTAAGATAAAGATCTGCAAGTTAAGAGACCATCTTTAGCATCCACATCCTGTTACTACAGATACTATTAAAACAGATATCTTTCTCTTAGAACAAAAACTGCAATAACAAATTTGAGATAATGCTTTAAACATATGCCCACTAATTAAATTACACTTGAAGTTTGCTTCAAGTACATCTTTTATCATTCTAATGAACAATGTGATTTTAATGGATGCAGTAAAATATAATCATAGATCAAATTCATTTTCCACTTATCCTCAAATTTTACTTTCAGTAGAAATATGGAGATCACAGTTTGACAAAATATGGCCTTGTTTTTTCTACCAAAAGTTAAGACTATAACTCTGGAATTTACTGTTCAAAATAATAAGTATCTATAAAGCATACACTGATTTCAATATTATTAGATACTGTCTTTACTTTCAGCCCATACCTCCATGAGACACAATAAATTTTTTAAATGTCAGTGACATTATAAGTAAAACAGCATTTCTTTTTGCTTGATCTCCCACTGCATTATTAATATTGGGGATACTTGCTGGTCTTTCACTTCTTCCATTTGCTGCACTGTGTTCAGTGTTCAATTGTATCCTTCTCCATCTTCAAATTGATTGGACAAAATATCTTACTAAAAAATATAAAGAGAATACTAAATATCTTGGTGCTTTTAATTTAGAAATCCTAGTAAAGGATTATATACAATGATTTGTCCATTACTTACATATAGTCAATTTGTTTTTTTATTCTGCCATGTACTTTGAAAATAAGAGTACCTAAACTACACATTTTAGCCATTAAACTCACCAAAAGGATATTGTTAACCTTAAAGATATAAATTTTACATTGTTACCAATGGCACTTGAAATCACTGCATAAATTTCAACACTCAAAAATTATTTCCAAAAGAGGGTTAGACTGTGGTTGCCTAGAGCTGGATTCTCAGTATAGTTCCTCTGCGGTCTGTGCTAGCCTGAGTAAGAGACAATGAGAGGACATACTCATGCTTGCCTTTCCAGTTGCTCCAAATGCCATTATGATTTTCAGATTTTTAAACACATGATAACATTACTTTTATATAGTGACATAATCTGATGGGGATAATGTGACAAGTGCTCAAGTGACAAAAATACTGGGGAACTTCTATTGATAACATAGTCATCATAGACTCAGTTTGGACAAAGACACAAGAAATAAATGTAACTACATGATTTTAAATACATGTTGGGTTAAGAATTTTTGACCAAATAATTTATACCTTTCCTTTAACCTAAGATTATTTCTGGTTTTGATGCAGGAATTATGGAATGGGGTTAGGTCGCATTACACTTGAAGTACATCTTATAACTGAGGACATTTTTTTTGGAAGTATGATAAAATGGTTTTTTGGATTCCAGGTTAATTTACAAAGTCTGATCTGTGTATCAGCTTCCTTTTTTTTTAAGTGGAAAACGGATATATTTTGTAGTAATCAGATCTTTCTGTTCTTATAATGTTACATAAGACACATTACATAATGTGCAATACACATTAATTCAACTGAGTTTAATTTTCCCTAGTAATAAAAGTAATTGGAGTATGCAGAACTTTCAGGGTGGTGTAATTATTTTATGAAGTTAACTACATGAATGGATGCTTAGCTCAATATCTGCATACAGTAAGTGCATAATGACTGTTTCCCTTCCTCCCTTCCTTCTTGCATCTAAATCATGTCCAAGAGACAGAAGGGATGATTAAAAGGGACTCTCATGAGTTAGTCAGTTTCAAATTTATTGGATAACGGATTTAAAGAGAAGATAAAATAGAGGAAATAGGACTAGAAGAGTCATAAATTGGAGCTTTGCTTCCGCTATTACTAGAAATTTAGCTGTCATATATCCTGAATACCCTTATCTATATAATGACAGTTTTGTAAGTGTTTCTATACCTAAGATTCCCTTACTCATCTTGGCCACAGTCCCTTTTTAGTCTTATAATTATGAGGGAAGAAGGCTGAACCATTCTTTCACAGTTCCCCCTTTTTTCTTCCATTAACATTGATTAAACTTCCTTAGGACTAATGGTTGATAAGGATAGAGGGACAAAAGTTAAGTCATAGTGGGAAAATAGTTTTAATGGAAGTTCTAAATTATATATTTGTAGCTTGGAGGATTTAATATTGAACCTCAGTGAGTTTTCCCATTTACTTTTTTGACCTACTCTAATGAAAGCCATTCTTTCGTTTTATCACTTATTTCTTTATACTAGAAATATGTCTTTACTTTCTATATTACTCCATATTTTAGAGGTAGGAAATTCTGGATAGAGAATTTACTAATAATATGGACATTCAACTAGTAGATTTGGTGATAGATAAAAGAAAAATGCTTGTTCTTTGAATGCTTCATTTCCTTTATAATTGAGCAGCTACTTGCTTGTCCTCTAATATCTAACACTGGTAGACTTTAATGAAATAAACTTGCTATGATGAGAAGAAAATAATATATACAAGATGCAGAAATTAGTACTTATTTGATACAATTATTAATTGTTCTTATAAGGATAACAATTATGTGCACAATGAATATAGAAACATTAAACTATAATACCTTTGTAACTGTTCGTTCAATGTTCTGTGTTAAATAACAATATGTAAAATAGGTACAATTTATTTGCTTCCAGAGAAGCATTTTGAAGCCAGCAGTCCCATCTGAACTTCATAGATATGCAGTAATTTATTCCAGGATTGTGTTCATGAAAATAAATGCAAATATCTACTTCACAGTACATTTTTAACCTTGGAACAAAAGAAATAAAACACTTTGGTTCCTCATGAGCCATAGAATTTAATGAGATTAACTTTTAACCACTATGATAACACTTTGCAATTAAAAAAATAAAGAGGAAAAGACAGGTTTACAGAGCTACTGCATAATATGGTGAATCTTGGGCTCAGTTGTTCAGTCATGTCCAACTCTTTGAGACCTTCTGGACTGTAGCCCGCCGGGCTCCTCTGTCCATGGAACTTTTCAGGCAAGAATGTTGGAGTAGCTTGCCATTTTCTCCTCCAGGGGATCTTGAGGAACTAGGGATCAAACCTAAGTCTCTTGCATATCCTCTATTGGCAGGTGGATAATTTACCACTAACACCATCTGGGAAGCCTGAAGGAATAATTATGAGAGTGTGGAAACCTGGCCTATCTTCCATCTCAAGGAGATTAATTTCTGAAGCCAAGGCTAATTAGGATCAATTATATCATTTTCAGAACAGTCCAACCACTCACATAAAATAAACAATAGAAAGTTCCAAAGGGTTAAGTTGTGTGTTTGTCAGAGTGAATTTTTGCCACACTGAATCCTTGCCAAGGTATTTGGCTTTGTCTCTGAATATTGTGCATGAAGATTTGGCTTTTTCTGTATGCCAGGACTCTCAATACTGTATCCCAGCCCTGGAGTGGCTGAATATTCATTTCAAAGTGTTAAATATACAATGAAGTAAAAACTGCACCCAAATTAAAGAACTGTATATCTATCTGCCTTGAGTTAAGCCACTTGTGGCTCAGAGTTGCTGTGAGTAGTTAAAACAGCAAGACATGCCACAGGGTCTTATATACCCTGTGGTAATATGGGCAGTGTTACACAATTACTAAGAAGTAAAAGGAATGAAATAAGAACCTACTTATTCTGCACAGCCAGTTTTGGAGGCGCCCCTGGCCAATGCAATTAGCCAGCTAGTATTAAAGGTCACGATTGTTAACATCTCCAATTGTGCAATTCATTGTCTTGCATCCCACCTAGAACATTTAAATGGTAACATTGATGGAAGGGAGAATCATAGACCAAGAAAAATAAACACCAATAAAAAAAGGTAGTTTTCTTATTTTGCCTGTTTTGTCTGCTGCCACCTCAAGGTCTGTAAATAAGTCCATTTTTTAGTTCTAGTCTCCCATTTGATTTTGTGCTCAGTTATGTCCAGATCTTTGTGACCCCATGAACTGTAGCCCACCAGACTCCACTGTCCATGGAATTATTCTGGGAAGCAAGAATACTGAAGTGGGTAGCCATTTCCTCCTCCATGGGATCCTCCCGACCCAGGGATCAAACCCACATCACCTGCATCTTCTGAATTGTCAGGCAGGTCCTTCACCCTTGAGCCACCTGGGAAGTCCCTGTTTTCCCATTCTCCTGCTGAAATGCATGGTCCCTCATTAAACATTTACATTTTAAGATATTAGTGTAAATATAATAGGTGGTTTAAACGGCGGTCAGATAGAGATGAGATGAAACTGAAGGAAGAAGGGAAAGAGGTTTCTCATGAAAAATGAGGGGATGGCTGTAGAAAATATGGATTATTGGTGCAACAGCCTATATATTCTTCTATGTTTCTGTGAAGTTTGGTTCTGGCCAAAGCATTGGGCTCTCCAGATCAGTGTCTCTCATTGTAGAAGTTAGTTGTGTTCAGAGTGAATTTTGCCACATGAATCCTTGCCAAGGTATTTGGCTTTGTCTCTGAATATTGTGCATGAAGATTTGGCTTTTTCTGTATGCCAGGACTCTCAATACTGTATCCCAGCCCTGGAGTGGCTGAATATTCATTTCAAAGTGTTAAATATACAATGAAGTAAAACTGCACCCAAATTAAAGAACTGTATATCTATCTGCCTTGAGTTAAGCCACTTGTGGCTCAGAGTTGCTGTGAGTAGTTAAAACAGCAAGACATGCCACAGGGTCTTATATACCCTGTGGTAATATGGGCAGTGTTACACAATTACTAAGAAGTAAAAGGAATGAAATAAGAACCTACTTATTCTGCACAGCCAGTTTTGGAGGCGCCCCTGGCCAATGCAATTAGCCAGCTAGTATTAAAGGTCACGATTGTTAACATCTCCAATTGTGCAATTCATTGTCTTGCATCCCACCTAGAACATTTAAATGGTAACATTGATGGAAGGGAGAATCATAGACCAAGAAAAATAAACACCAATAAAAAAAGGTAGTTTTCTTATTTTGCCTGTTTTGTCTGCTGCCACCTCAAGGTCTGTAAATAAGTCCATTTTTTAGTTCTAGTCTCCCATTTGATTTTGTGCTCAGTTATGTCCAGATCTTTGTGACCCCATGAACTGTAGCCCACCAGACTCCACTGTCCATGGAATTATTCTGGGAAGCAAGAATACTGAAGTGGGTAGCCATTTCCTCCTCCATGGGATCCTCCCGACCCAGGGATCAAACCCACATCACCTGCATCTTCTGAATTGTCAGGCAGGTCCTTCACCCTTGAGCCACCTGGGAAGTCCCTGTTTTCCCATTCTCCTGCTGAAATGCATGGTCCCTCATTAAACATTTACATTTTAAGATATTAGTGTAAATATAATAGGTGGTTTAAACGGCGGTCAGATAGAGATGAGATGAAACTGAAGGAAGAAGGGAAAGAGGTTTCTCATGAAAAATGAGGGGATGGCTGTAGAAAATATGGATTATTGGTGCAACAGCCTATATATTCTTCTATGTTTCTGTGAAGTTTGGTTCTGGCCAAAGCATTGGGCTCTCCAGATCAGTGTCTCTCATTGTAGAAGTGGAGCTGGCAGGGGTATGCTGAAAAGATAAACGGAAGCCTTAAGAAAAGAGTTTAGAAAGTTTTATATACCAATCTGAGATGACTGTATATCTAATGTATGATCAGTGGATTTGTTCCTTGAATACAAATAGATGATTTCAGGTGTTGTACCTCTTTTGTTTTATCACAGACTCAGTAGTAGCAGTTACACAGAGTAGGGGTTCATTACTCCGTGTGATATTTTCTGATGAGTTTGTCAAATGTTGCTAACATGTGTATGAAACCCAGAATTTATATTTTTTCATCAAAAGATAGTTTAAGCTTAACACAAAATTTAGGGAACAAATTACTGGAAATGGCTGCTGAGGTAGGAATAAAAATGAGTTTTTAAAATATAGAAGCACTTGCTTTATGTTCTATGAAAGTTAAATATGAATACCTTGAGTTAACTCATATTGCTTTAAAAATCTTTTGCTAGTTTCCAGGAACACACCTCTCTGAGAGTGAATTCTATAGAATCAGTGTTTTTTTTAAAAAAACAAAACAACAAAAAGTGAAGCTTATGAACGATGTCACAGAAATAGCTTTGTTGTCAATCTAAATTAGAATATGTAGGCCAAAAGTAATAAGGCAAGTCTATTTGTCACATCAAATATAGATGTACACAGTATTTATTCTAAGGATTTATTCTAAGGATATAATGTATTCATGTACATGTACATATGCGTATGCATGCTAAGTCACTTCAGCCCTCTGTAATCCTATGCAGTATAGCCTGCCAGGATTCTCTGTCCATGGGATTCTCCAGGCAAGAGTACTGGAATGAGTCGCCACATCCTCCTCCAGGGGATCTTTATGATCTAAGGATCCAACCAGTGCCTCTTATGTCTCTGTATTGGCAAATGGGCTCTTTTCCACCTGTGAGACCCCCATATGTGTATACATACATATGTGTGTGTTTAATGTGGAGAAATTAGTATGTCATTTATAGCTTCGGGTTAACTATGGTTGTAGAAGAGCACAAAGTTATGTGTAACAGCATTTTTCTCTATTAATTGCCCTTATGCACACTTTAAATAAACAAAGCTATAGTATCTAAATTTTTTTCCTCTATGTTGTATTATTTCTAGATTTATTGATATTTGTCTAATGACACTAGCATTAATCATTGGTGCTTATGGTTTGAATTTGTTAGTACTTCATATTTATTGCATTTTATAAAATTATGGACTCATAATGGAAATTAAAAACAAAACAAACAAAAATAAGGGTCCTTAAGAAAATGGTTCTAGTGGACTATGACAGACACAACTGATTCGTGGCATCTGAGTGGGCAACCAGGACAGCCATCAGGTGACATCACTGCGATCTGACTCTCTTGCTCATTTGTGTTACCTCAGTCATCAGACATTTCAGCAGACTAGAATATTCCCAGCCTCCACCTTGTCTTCTGCTGCAGTGGTTTAACCAATGTGTAATTTGGGGGGATTAAGTCTCTTGTTTTATTGACATTCTGTTACATTGAGAAATATTTGAAATCAATGAGCCATTGGTCCAGGGGATTTGGGAAGCTTTTATACAATATAGAGATTAGGTGCCTGTTGTAATGAGATTTTTTTTTTTTTCCTATAGGAAATCAAATTACTTGGAGACTAGTTAACCCTTTCTGTTATTCAACGCTCCACTTAGTGCTTAAGAACCAACAGATTTCTCTGAAAAAAGTCAAATAACGACAGCCTGTGTCCCTTGAATTTATACACACTCAAAGCCTCTGTCTACCATCAGCTTGATATTCCATGTTAAGGATATTCCATCCTTGATATTACCATTCCAACCAATGGCACATTCTATGCTATGGCATTGTCTCAAGATGACTGCATTTTCTGTACACATTATCAAGAGTAGATAAATATTCAAAAGTGAATCAGAGCAACTGAATTGCTGCTCAGAAGAGAAGTGAGTGTAGAAAAGATACCCAGAAGAAGGACATTTTTTAAGGGCGGGTGGTGTTATGACAGATGGTGGAGAGGATAAAACATGGACCCCACTTGTTCATTTGTTTTCCTCCAAAGGCTGTTAGCTAATCTTGGTAAATCAAATTTGCCTCAATTGCGAAACTGAGGAAACCTCCCAGGAATTTTCGTCTAATTGTACACTTTTAAGCCCTTATGCACACTTTAAATAAACAAAGCTATAGTATCTAAATTTTTTTCCTCTATGTTGTATTATTTCTAGATTTATTGATATTTGTCTAATGACACTAGCATTAATCATTGGTGCTTATGGTTTGAATTTGTTAGTACTTCATATTTATTGCATTTTATAAAATTATGGACTCATAATGGAAATTAAAAACAAAACAAACAAAAATAAGGGTCCTTAAGAAAATGGTTCTAGTGGACTATGACAGACACAACTGATTCGTGGCATCTGAGTGGGCAACCAGGACAGCCATCAGGTGACATCACTGCGATCTGACTCTCTTGCTCATTTGTGTTACCTCAGTCATCAGACATTTCAGCAGACTAGAATATTCCCAGCCTCCACCTTGTCTTCTGCTGCAGTGGTTTAACCAATGTGTAATTTGGGGGGATTAAGTCTCTTGTTTTATTGACATTCTGTTACATTGAGAAATATTTGAAATCAATGAGCCATTGGTCCAGGGGATTTGGGAAGCTTTTATACAATATAGAGATTAGGTGCCTGTTGTAATGAGATTTTTTTTTTTTTCCTATAGGAAATCAAATTACTTGGAGACTAGTTAACCCTTTCTGTTATTCAACGCTCCACTTAGTGCTTAAGAACCAACAGATTTCTCTGAAAAAAGTCAAATAACGACAGCCTGTGTCCCTTGAATTTATACACACTCAAAGCCTCTGTCTACCATCAGCTTGATATTCCATGTTAAGGATATTCCATCCTTGATATTACCATTCCAACCAATGGCACATTCTATGCTATGGCATTGTCTCAAGATGACTGCATTTTCTGTACACATTATCAAGAGTAGATAAATATTCAAAAGTGAATCAGAGCAACTGAATTGCTGCTCAGAAGAGAAGTGAGTGTAGAAAAGATACCCAGAAGAAGGACATTTTTTAAGGGCGGGGGGTGTTATGACAGATGGTGGAGAGGATAAAAACATGGACCCCACTTGTTCATTTGTTTTCCTCCAAAGGCTGTTAGCTAATCTTGGTAAATCAAATTTGCCTCAATTGCGAAACTGAGGAAATCACCTCCCAGGAATTTCTTCACATGCTGCACATGATTAAGAAGTGCTTTCGGTTGCAAGGAACAGGAAAGTCAAATTAAATTACCTGGAACAAATGAGAGTTTGTTTTACTCATATGTTAAATCCAGAGGTATATAGCACCTCACATTAATTCAGATGCTTAACAATGCAGTGAAATTCTCAAGCTATTTTTTATCTTTCTCTTCTGTCATTCCTAGTGTGCCGCGTGTTTGTTGTTTCATGGTCACCAAATGCTATTTGTCTCTCCAGAGATAATGTGCAATTGCCACACAGGAAAATGAGAAAAAAGACCTTCCTTTTGGAAGGCTTTGTCCTTTTATGCAAGATGGGAAGCTGTTGAAAGACAAATCTCCGCTTCTATTTCAGGTTTGCAATGCATGGTTCTTCTGAACAAAGGGCATGTTTGAATAGCAAAGGGTTTGAACAGTAGACTCACTGAGGCCCTCTTTCTTCACCCCCTCATCAGGACCTATTTGTTTATATTCCAAGGTATTGGCCTGGAAACGGTTAGATAGCATCACTGACAAAATGGACATCAATTTGACCAAAATCTTGAGTTACTGAAGGACAGAAGAGCCTGGTGTGCTGCAGTCTATGGGATCACAAAGAAGCAGGCATGACTTAATGACTGAACAATAACCATGAGTTTAGAGACCTTCCTCTGTCTTCCAGACAGTCTGTTCACATTCCAGAGTAAAAACAAGGCCCCCTTCTCTCTCTGGTTCCTGACTGAAGTGTAGGCACATTGCCTGCCCTCTGAAAATTCCAAGTTTCAAACTCTGGAGTGCCTCTCTTGTGCTATAACCAACTGCATATGTGTGTAAACATCTGGTTGTCATGGCATTGTCCAGTGAAACCTGGGGTGTGGAAAACTGGGGCAAGGTATTTCTCTGGGTGCTTCATTTTGACATGAGAATTAAATAAAATATTTCTCTGATCCAGAAGTCTTGCATTTTTCTGCCAGAAAATGTATATCAAAATATGGCATAATGATTTGTTAGATTGAAAGTAGGCAAAATCTCAGACTCTTCATGGCTTCTGATTTAACCTGAACATGTTTCCTCAGCAAATTTTCTCTTATGTTTTATATTGTCAAGAGGATGCGGCTAATTTAGAGAAATCAATGGCAACAAAATATGAGACTATACAACTAGTATAATATATCTATCTATCTATCTATATATATATAAAAAATGAGATTATGTATAATACATAATGAGATTATACACACATATATAATTATGTACAATGATATATAATCTCCATGTATATATATATCAGATTATACAACTAGTTTATCAAAATCATAGCCTATCTTTTGATATTTTGGTATTTTTTGTTACACTGCACACTCTGTGTAGTATAACTCTATCCATTTTAAAGAGAGATTTTTAAGACATATTTGTGCATATGAGAAGGGGTAACCAATTCATGGGGAATGAATGCTGTATCTGTCATATATTATAAACCTATTAATAAAAATCCATTAACCCTGTATGTGTTCATCAGTATTGGATACAAAATGTCTTCATGTCAAGGAATTGCATCTACTTTGCATAAGAATATATTTAGAGTTTAGCATAGACTCTTTCCCATGTAGAGGCTTAATGCACATTGCTTTAAAGAATGAATTTATGTTAGCCAATAGAATCTTATTTCTAAAATGAATAAGTTATTTGCAATTAATAGAAATGCCTCAACAATGGATTAACAAAATGAAGGGGAAAATATATCTGAGTCATGGAGTAAGGATGAGTTCTGTTTATTGCTTGATTGATTATGAAAGCTTCCTATACACTGGAAAATAAGTTCCAATAAATTACAATAATGCTATCTCATAGAACTATTATCTTTTTTTGGTTTCAAGTGTAGGCACATTGCCTGCCCTCTGAAAATTCCAAGTTTCAAACTCTGGAGTGCCTCTCTTGTGCTATAACCAACTGCATATGTGTGTAAACATCTGGTTGTCATGGCATTGTCCAGTGAAACCTGGGGTGTGGAAAACTGGGGCAAGGTATTTCTCTGGGTGCTTCATTTTGACATGAGAATTAAATAAAATATTTCTCTGATCCAGAAGTCTTGCATTTTTCTGCCAGAAAATGTATATCAAAATATGGCATAATGATTTGTTAGATTGAAAGTAGGCAAAATCTCAGACTCTTCATGGCTTCTGATTTAACCTGAACATGTTTCCTCAGCAAATTTTCTCTTATGTTTTATATTGTCAAGAGGATGCGGCTAATTTAGAGAAATCAATGGCAACAAAATATGAGACTATACAACTAGTATAATATATCTATCTATCTATCTATATATATATAAAAAATGAGATTATGTATAATACATAATGAGATTATACACACATATATAATTATGTACAATGATATATAATCTCCATGTATATATATATCAGATTATACAACTAGTTTATCAAAATCATAGCCTATCTTTTGATATTTTGGTATTTTTTGTTACACTGCACACTCTGTGTAGTATAACTCTATCCATTTTAAAGAGAGATTTTTAAGACATATTTGTGCATATGAGAAGGGGTAACCAATTCATGGGGAATGAATGCTGTATCTGTCATATATTATAAACCTATTAATAAAAATCCATTAACCCTGTATGTGTTCATCAGTATTGGATACAAAATGTCTTCATGTCAAGGAATTGCATCTACTTTGCATAAGAATATATTTAGAGTTTAGCATAGACTCTTTCCCATGTAGAGGCTTAATGCACATTGCTTTAAAGAATGAATTTATGTTAGCCAATAGAATCTTATTTCTAAAATGAATAAGTTATTTGCAATTAATAGAAATGCCTCAACAATGGATTAACAAAATGAAGGGGAAAATATATCTGAGTCATGGAGTAAGGATGAGTTCTGTTTATTGCTTGATTGATTATGAAAGCTTCCTATACACTGGAAAATAAGTTCCAATAAATTACAATAATGCTATCTCATAGAACTATTATCTTTTTTTGGTTTCAAGGTTGGATTAGATGCTCTATTCCTATCTGCTACATGGGCACTTTAGTATCATAACTGTCAAGTTCTTATATGATTTTTAAACTGGTAGCTAAACATCAAGGATGTTGTCAAGAAAAATGTTCTATATTCTTTAAAAATATGTTTATAGTCAGAGCAGAATAAATATGGGGAAATATATTTATTCTTAGTGACTGTCTTGTCAAAACTTATTGGACTTGTCAGGTGAGCACTAATCTTATTGTCTGGGCTCTCAGATCAACCTGGTACTGCAACAAAAAGCCATGTTCTTCTAGTACTGTGTCACTATTGATACTACGCCTTTTGAAATGGAAAAATTATTAGGCAATGTTAGTAATGAAATAAATGATGCAACAGAAGACAACTTGACTAAATACCTCTGAGTAAACTTCTCCTTATAGTATGAAATCAGTTAACCTTAAGGCAAACAAAGCAAAAGAAATATAATAAAGCAAATTATAAAATTATAATTATATATTTCCCATCAATAAGAGCAAATATTCAGACACATGTATACCTGGAAAGAATTTTGAATATTCTTCATTTAAGCTAAATTGGTCACAGACGGATTAGGTGGTTGACTAAGATTACACAACAAGGGATCACTAAGCATGATATCATGTACCAGCCTGGCTCCTACAAGATACTCACTAGCCTGGGGCATTTGTTCTCTCTCACTATAGAATTAACTAATCATTATTGAATTCTTTCCTTGCTTATTGACAAAATGATCTATATGGCACATGTATTTACTGTGAAATACAAGAGCTTTTTATAATTTTATCATTCACAAAATGTCAGTTTTGAATAACCCAGCAAACTGCCTTCCCATGATTTCTAACTGTACTTCGTTCAGTCTCTTTATTCTGTGGTTCTCCAATGAGAAGAAACTTTTTTTTAACAGATAGAAATTTCCCATTTGGGGCAGGCGTGCATTACACATAGAGAAGGAAACCTTGGAGCCACTGGTGAAGGACCTTATTCATTTAAATTGTTCCATATGTGATAAAGCTGCAAAAGTGTTTCTACGTTTTACTAATGGAAGAAAACTGACATTTGCTAGGTATCTTTTGTGAAATATGTCTTTTAACACTTTATAGATACTACAAATATCTTATAATGACCCTGTAAGATTGGCATTATTATAGCTATTTGATAAGTGAATAAAATGACAGTTTGAAAAAGTTGAATGATTTGGATAAATTTCTACATGTATTGGATACCAAGTATTGAATAGACATTCACATCTGGTCTTTTGGGTCTTCAGTGTCTTTTCCATGAACCAATGGTCACTTATTAACACTAAAGTAGTTCTAATAGGAGAAGAGCTATATCTGATATATTGTCATCAACAGTATTATCATCTAAGATTAATAATCATAGGAATGCCCAAATTGTAAAAACCCTAATTGATACTACGCCTTTTGAAATGGAAAAATTATTAGGCAATGTTAGTAATGAAATAAATGATGCAACAGAAGACAACTTGACTAAATACCTCTGAGTAAACTTCTCCTTATAGTATGAAATCAGTTAACCTTAAGGCAAACAAAGCAAAAGAAATATAATAAAGCAAATTATAAAATTATAATTATATATTTCCCATCAATAAGAGCAAATATTCAGACACATGTATACCTGGAAAGAATTTTGAATATTCTTCATTTAAGCTAAATTGGTCACAGACGGATTAGGTGGTTGACTAAGATTACACAACAAGGGATCACTAAGCATGATATCATGTACCAGCCTGGCTCCTACAAGATACTCACTAGCCTGGGGCATTTGTTCTCTCTCACTATAGAATTAACTAATCATTATTGAATTCTTTCCTTGCTTATTGACAAAATGATCTATATGGCACATGTATTTACTGTGAAATACAAGAGCTTTTTATAATTTTATCATTCACAAAATGTCAGTTTTGAATAACCCAGCAAACTGCCTTCCCATGATTTCTAACTGTACTTCGTTCAGTCTCTTTATTCTGTGGTTCTCCAATGAGAAGAAACTTTTTTTTTTTAACAGATAGAAATTTCCAATTTGGGGCAGGCTTGCATTACACATAGAGAAGGAAACCTTGGAGCCACTGGTGAAGGACCTTATTCATTTAAATTGTTCCATATGTGATAAAGCTGCAAAAGTGTTTCTACGTTTTACTAATGGAAGAAAACTGACATTTGCTAGGTATCTTTTGTGAAATATGTCTTTTAACACTTTATAGATACTACAAATATCTTATAATGACCCTGTAAGATTGGCATTATTATAGCTATTTGATAAGTGAATAAAATGACAGTTTGAAAAAGTTGAATGATTTGGATAAATTTCTACATGTATTGGATACCAAGTATTGAATAGACATTCACATCTGGTCTTTTGGGTCTTCAGTGTCTTTTCCATGAACCAATGGTCACTTATTAACACTAAAGTAGTTCTAATAGGAGAAGAGCTATATCTGATATATTGTCATCAACAGTATTATCATCTAAGATTAATAATCATAGGAATGCCCAAATTGTAAAAACCCTCCAAATTTGTGATAAGAACAAAAAAGGAGAAACAGTTGCCACATTTTCTTAGAAAATTAGGAAAGGAGACTAAAAAAGAGTCCAATACTGAAGGGCATAGAGGGAAAAAGAAATTGTGCCCAAGTATCTTCAAATATTGGACAACTATTGGCCCATGGCTGGGTGATACAATATTGAGTGTTAATTATCAGGTGGTTGAGTAGTTAAGAATCCACCTGCCAATACCGGAGATGCAGGACACTCAGGCTTGATCCCTCAGTCAGGAAGAGCCCTTGGAGGAAAAAATGGCAACCCACTCCAGTATTCTTTCCTGGAGAACCCCATGGGTAGAGGAGGCCCATGAGCTATGAGGTGGCAAACAGTAGGACACGACAGAGAGACTGAGCACGCATGCAAGGTAGCATGTCTTCCTTAAGTAGAGAGTCTTCACTGTTCACTGACTTGATCACATCCACTTGAGCCCTTTTATGAAGGGCTACTGTGGTCGCTCAATGGCATTTGTTCTTGGAAAGGCAGAGGCTTTTATGGGAATACCTTCCCTATGATTGTGGCTCTAATGATGAAATGATCACTATTCTTCCACGTCAATTAAATTGTGTCTTCTGTGCTGAGACTGTTGTTTTGGGGAATGCTTTTCTGACATAAACCATGTATCAAGCGGGAACCAGAAAAAAATATGTGAAGTCTCTCACATCTTTGGTCACTGCTGACCTGGTATTTATTAGAATTGGTGACCTAGAGCTGAAAGGCTTGGTTTTCCTTCATCAGTTATCCCCTTGAGACATCTATGATCTTATATGCCCATGATTACAAGCCTTCCTTTACCTGTCAAGGGGAACTCCTAGGGAAGGTTAAATGGTAAACCAACAACACCTTGAAAGCAGAGTTTAATTATATAAAACTTTTCACTGATGAAGGACAATCACAGTTTCACTCATTGCAAAAAAAAGGAGAGTATCAGTACTTCATCACAAAAAGAGCCCTTGCTGGTTTTTGAAAGAAGAGTTATAGTCACTCTTTGTGGGTGAGAGAAATCACCCCAAATATAATTGTGAGCAAAATTCATACATGATTGAGTCTGGCTACTAATTGATTGGACTGTTGAAATTGCAAATAGCCAGGAAAAATGCCAACTTTAATCTTTCCAGCACTGCCTCAGAAGAGAATTAAATAAACAATTTTTATTAGAAATAAGCCAGTGGTAACTAATTTGCCTACCAATGCAGGGGACTCAGGAGATATGGGTTCTACCTCGGGGTTGGGAAAATCCCCTGGAATAGGAAATGGCAACCTGCTCCAGTATTCTTGCCCGCAGAATCCCATGGACAGAAGAGTCTGGCGGGCTTCGGTCCACAAGGCCTCTGAGAGTTGGACATGACTGAGACACTATGTGGGCAGGTTAGTTTATAATGGAAGACCTTAAAGTAACAAGACAAATGGGCAGGTATTTAAACACTCTGTTTTCTTTATTCTTTTCTCTCTATTTTCTTTATTCTTTTCTTTTTCTTTAGTTATTACAACAAATCTGTGAGACAGTTTTCTTTCATATTGGCTTTTATAAAAAAATTTATTTTATAAGTAAATAAACTGTCTCAGAAGGTGAAATAACTCATCTAAGATCCCACTATGAGAGTGTGACTGCACTGAGTTTTATATTCAGATCTACTTGACAGCAGATTCTATGATTTTCATTCCCTCAATGCATATAGGCTATTTATCCTATTTCACATTATAGATCATCTCGGATGCTAAAATAATGACAGCAAGAAATGTGACTTCCTATACTCTTCTCCCAGTTCCATTCTTTTCCTGGGAAAAGGGATAATCACCAAATTCCCTGGCAACAAACCAGCCCTCTGGTTCCACGTTGTGGATGTTGGGGTTTTGAGTCATGTTGTTGAGCAAGATTCCTGGTAATACTTGTGCAGATCTCTTTAGAAACCACTTTTGTACAGAAGGTGAGAATGTGGTTGAGTGGGTGAGGCAGACTCTCCTTGCCTCTAGAATGAGTATCACTGACCCCGGTATAAATGCTCATATAGCACTTTTCCAGGTGGCGCCAGTGGAAAGGAACCGTCACGCCAATGCAGGAGACGCAAGAGACACAGATTCAATTCTTGGATCAGAAGATTCCCTGGAGGAGGCAATGGCAATGCACGCCAGTATTCTTGCCTGGAGAATTCCATGGACAAAGGAGCTTGGCCTCAGAGGCCATAGGGTCACAAAGTATCAGACAGAACTGACTATGCACACACAGTGGCTGGTGCAGCCTTACAGAGGGCTGGTGAATATCTTCTAGGTGATATGTAAAAGGTCACAAGACATCTTCAAAATGTATTGAAACATACCAAAATTTCTTCTCTGGCCAGAGAAGTAGTAAAATCTCCACAACTCAGAAGCATTTTCTTCTGGTTCTTATCATAATTGCTATTTGTCTTGAAGGTTTTATTCCAGATCAGTCTATTCTTACATACAGTTTATTTGTGGAGCATTTGAAAATGCAGAACTCTGTGATTCAATATTTTAATAAAATATATCTACTCCTGCAGCATCATGAGTGACCCACCAGTTTGGAGAACCATAGCAAACAGACCCCAGTACAAGTGGGCCATGATTTGGTTGGACAGCATGCAGCCTGAAAATTAAAGTGGAGCAAGGAGCCAAACCAGGTAGTGGGCACACATCAAAGACAAGTTTTGTGTTCTTTGTAGTTTTGCCCCAATACAAATCCTGCAGTCCGCAAGAAACTTATTCACATTTATTGTCTGACCTAGGTGGTAAATTCTTTTCCTGCTTCTAAGAAAAACAGGTAGGCACTGCAGGACATTTTTCTTGCCAGAAATTTTATAAGAAATTCATACTCTTTTCTGTACAGAGAAAGAGAAATCTAGGTGCAGAGCATAAAAATGGACTTATTTTACTGCTAGATAGTCACATGAACCTAACTGATTTCCAAAATGGATCATATCTTTTGATTTTTGGATAATAATAATGATAGCAATGATGCATATTCTGTGTAATGGATAAATACCAACATATGCAGCAATATAACTTATACCACATATAATGTATATTTATATTATTTATATATGCAGATATTATTCTGAACTCAAATTATTAGAAATGTTGCACAATATTGCTCAAATACATTAACTAAAAAATAGACATTTCCATGTTTTCCTTGAGATTCACAGCTAATGTTTTTGTTTTTTCATGATGATACTTTTTTATTGTGACCTAGAAATAGAAAATATTACAAAGTATTTTGAATAAACAAATTACTCTGTAGTTTTAGAATGAGCCAGTAGATTTTATTATTTGTTTGGTTTTCTTTCTGGATGACTTAACATTACTAAGCAAACTTACAATTATGCAAAGATCAAACACAGTTATGAACTGCTTTACAAAGTTTATTGGATTTGACAGATATTTTTAAAGCTAATTCAGGTTGCTGCTATACTAAATATAGGCTGTAATGTGCTTCTATGTGGAATTTGATAGAAAAAGAGATAATGTTTTAGGAGGAGATGGAGGAGAATTGGGGTAAGTCAGATTGTAGCCTGGGTGCTAACACAGAGCAAGCAGAAAGTAAGGACAGGTATTAGATCTATTTACCCCATTTTGTAGGCTTCCCAGGTGGCTAAGTGGATGAAGAATTTGCCTGCAATTCAGAAGACTTGCGTTCAGTCACTGGGCTGGGAAGATTCCCTGGAGAAGGAAATGGCAATCCACTCTAGTATTCTTGCCTGGAGAATTCCAAGGACAGATGAGCCTGGTGGACTACAGTCCATAGGTCGCAAAAACTTAGGCACCACAAAACATGCACACAACCCATTTTGTAGGTGTACTTTTGTAATGATGAGAGGATAAATATGTCTCACAGTTCTGCTCTAAAGAAAAAGGAGATGCCCATGGAACATTTTTCATTAGTCACAACATGTGTATTAGTATGGCTGAGCTATGTTGTGTTGTAACATGCATGCATGCTAAGTCGTTTCAGTTGTGTCTGACTCTTTGTGATCCTTTAGACTGTAGCCCACCAGGCACCTCTGTTCATGGGATTCTCCAGGCAAGAGTACTGGAGTGGGGTGCCGTGCCCTCCTCAGGGGATCTTCTCAAGCCAGGGATCTAACCATGTCTTAATTTATGTCTACCTACATTGGCAGGGGTGCTCTTTATTACTGGTGCCACTTGTGTTGTACCATACAACTGCCAAATCTCAGTAGCCTGAAAGAACCACATTATGTTCCTCTTGCTCTGCCTGTCCACTGTAGGTTAGCAGGTATAACTTATACCACATATAATGTATATTTATATTATTTATATATGCAGATATTATTCTGAACTCAAATTATTAGAAATGTTGCACAATATTGCTCAAATACATTAACTAAAAAATAGACATTTCCATGTTTTCCTTGAGATTCACAGCTAATGTTTTTGTTTTTTCATGATGATACTTTTTTATTGTGACCTAGAAATAGAAAATATTACAAAGTATTTTGAATAAACAAATTACTCTGTAGTTTTAGAATGAGCCAGTAGATTTTATTATTTGTTTGGTTTTCTTTCTGGATGACTTAACATTACTAAGCAAACTTACAATTATGCAAAGATCAAACACAGTTATGAACTGCTTTACAAAGTTTATTGGATTTGACAGATATTTTTAAAGCTAATTCAGGTTGCTGCTATACTAAATATAGGCTGTAATGTGCTTCTATGTGGAATTTGATAGAAAAAGAGATAATGTTTTAGGAGGAGATGGAGGAGAATTGGGGTAAGTCAGATTGTAGCCTGGGTGCTAACACAGAGCAAGCAGAAAGTAAGGACAGGTATTAGATCTATTTACCCCATTTTGTAGGCTTCCCAGGTGGCTAAGTGGATGAAGAATTTGCCTGCAATTCAGAAGACTTGCGTTCAGTCACTGGGCTGGGAAGATTCCCTGGAGAAGGAAATGGCAATCCACTCTAGTATTCTTGCCTGGAGAATTCCAAGGACAGATGAGCCTGGTGGACTACAGTCCATAGGTCGCAAAAACTTAGGCACCACAAAACATGCACACAACCCATTTTGTAGGTGTACTTTTGTAATGATGAGAGGATAAATATGTCTCACAGTTCTGCTCTAAAGAAAAAGGAGATGCCCATGGAACATTTTTCATTAGTCACAACATGTGTATTAGTATGGCTGAGCTATGTTGTGTTGTAACATGCATGCATGCTAAGTCGTTTCAGTTGTGTCTGACTCTTTGTGATCCTTTAGACTGTAGCCCACCAGGCACCTCTGTTCATGGGATTCTCCAGGCAAGAGTACTGGAGTGGGGTGCCGTGCCCTCCTCAGGGGATCTTCTCAAGCCAGGGATCTAACCATGTCTTAATTTATGTCTACCTACATTGGCAGGGGTGCTCTTTATTACTGGTGCCACTTGTGTTGTACCATACAACTGCCAAATCTCAGTAGCCTGAAAGAACCACATTATGTTCCTCTTGCTCTGCCTGTCCACTGTAGGTTAGCAGGTGCCTCTGCTCTGCATCACACACATTCCCATTTGGGGACTGAGCCGAGGGACCTTTACCATCTGGACCTTGGTCAGATTCTGTAGCACAAGGAAAGTAAAGCCCCAGAATTGTGGGCTGGCAACAAAATGATTGGTTCTAACGTTGTTTGTTTTCTCCTGCATGATTTCTTGAACAAAAATGATCACTTGGCTCTGGTCAACAAGAGATACTCCCGTGTGCCTGGAAAGAAAGAAGTGAAATATTTCCAACCTAGTGACTATCATAGTCTCTTACTCATTGTTACAGACTTCTAAGACCTAGGGCCACGGAATCATCATGAGACAATTAGGTGAAGAAAATACTCTTTGGGTGAACTTTCTTTTTCTTTTTTTACACAAAATTACATTCCCAGAGTTCTAGCTTTAAAATTCTATTACCACACTGAAAACTTTTGGAAAATAAAAAAAGAAAATAATTTTATTATGCTGGATGAGAAGATAACAAGTGTGAGAGGAAAATGGATGAACTGAGAAGCCTTGGAATGAAATGCAAATGCTAAGAACTCTGTAGAGAGCAAATACATGTGGATACATGTACCTATCCATAGTGGATTCATGTGTCAATTATCTGAAAAAAATTCAGATTTTTGAAATGTCATTATTCTTTTTCAGGAGAGAATAAAGCCACATGGCCTGACCTTTATTGCCAAAAAGGTATTGATTTTAAAAATTTTAAGTTAGAGTCATGATTATTTCTGTAGTAGAGCACTTAGAAATTTGGTTAGGTATTTATATTGCACAATAATTACTAGATATTTTATAAAACAACCATCATGTTTATGTGTCCAAATTCAAAAGTCAAGTATGGAAGTATGACTTTCATTGGTAAGACACTATATAAAATTTTTCCTTTTATAAAATTCATGTAACTGATACCTCACAAATTAATGCATATTCTTTGCCTTAATACAACAGTGTTACTTACCTATTTTAATTGAAAAATTGTCATCACATAAACATGAATTTATCCATATTTTCATGTCTACCTTTGTGCATTTCTTTATGCATTCATCTATGTATAGAAAAAGTAAGAACGAAAAAGAGAAAAAGAGAGAGGCAATGAGAGGACCAGAGAAAATGTTAGACTGAAATATTGAGGCAGTGAATATAACGACACAGAAGTCCTCACTAGCATGTTTTTTAAATCTTGTTGAACACATTTTAAAGTATGTTTTCTTCTCTGTAAAATGTATATGAGTTTTGGGGCTCGTGTAAGTTGTGATTTATGGAAGTATATTAATAGTAAAACACTATGCAAAAACTAGCTTCTAACAATTCAATACTATAGAAATTAATGAAAAAAGCTCATATTGGATGATCGGACAAGGATCAATTAGCTGTATTTATTTTGACACATAATAGGACTATCACATATAAGTATAAAATATCAGAAATTATACCCAATTAAGGAAATGGCTTATTTGTTGACTCTGCAGGGAGAAAAGCCATCTTGGCAGTTCTCTTAGACTCTCCACTTTGTCAGGACTTATTTTCTGAATGGGTAGTGAAAAGACTATGTTGGAGAATCAAGTTTATTATCTATTAGTTTTCACTTTCCTATTTTAACACATATGATGCAGAGATCAACTTAGCAAATTAGCCTTTAAAAAAGCATGGCTTTCTGTTGTGAAACTAGAAAACTTAAACAATGAAGTGTCATTTTTTTGGTTCCTCTTATCAGATTGATAGCTCTTAGAATTATGTTCTGAATTCTCTGTGTCAATTTCAAATTAGTACACATCTAGTTGTGAACCACTGTGGATCCAAGTTGAGAATGATAATCTACATCTATTGCTAAAAATGTGACTTTTGATAAGCGCCTTGAAAGGCTGAATATGAAATTTTCAAGGGCCAAATATTAGAAGCTATCTCAATAGTGATGAAGATGAGAATGTTGAGGAAATTATTTATTATACAATCTGGCTGAAACATATAAAAAAAGAAAAGAACTATAGTAAGTTGAGTTCTATGTCCAGATCCAGTTTTTGTGGGATTACCAATGAGAACCACAGAACATTTTGAAGAGGGATGTAACTTGACTAAAACAGTGCTTTTTGTGTTCCTTAACTGGTGGAGTTTTAGTTAAATGAGTACAGACACTGTTTTTGTTTATAGATCCATGTCTGTTGTTTATCATGATACCTGTAACACTGTAGTTTCTCAATTAACTTTTGGTAAATACTGAACAAAGCAAGAATAGGCTAATGATTATATTATACATGGATTAAGGTGATGAACACAGAAACAGAGGACAATTCCTTCAGTGCACAAGATGTGTTTTGAAGATGAAGGGCCGTGAAATATAGAAAATGCCATTGTCTAAAATTCTGTTATTGTGGTGAAGGAGAGGAATATGCTGTGTGTGACCTGGAGGGGTGGGAGAGGGAAGGGAGAAGGTTTGGGGAGGGGGAACGTGTGTATATCTACGGAGGATTTGGGTCAATATGTGGAAGTAAACAACAACACTCTGTAAAAAGATAAAATAAATACACAAATAAAATTCTGTTAAATATGGTAGCTACTAAGTGCACAAAACTATTTTCATTTAATTTTAAAATTCTACTCCATAATAACACTAGACAACTTCAAGTTCTCACAGTCATACATGGTTAATGTCGATAATATTGAACAAGGCAGAGATAGAAAATTTTATCATCATGATAGGTTCTATTAGACAATGCTGGTCTACAAAACAAAAGTATTTGTAAGTATATGTACTAATTCAACTGAAAGTGTTCAATTTAAACAATGAAGTGTCATTTTTGGTTCCTCTTATCAGATTGATAGCTCTTAGAATTATGTTCTGAATTCTCTGTGTCAATTTCAAATTAGTACACATCTAGTTGTGAACCACTGTGGATCCAAGTTGAGAATGATAATCTACATCTATTGCTAAAAATGTGACTTTTGATAAGCGCCTTGAAAGGCTGAATATGAAATTTTCAAGGGCCAAATATTAGAAGCTATCTCAATAGTGATGAAGATGAGAATGTTGAGGAAATTATTTATTATACAATCTGGCTGAAACATATAAAAAGAAAAGAACTATAGTAAGTTGAGTTCTATGTCCAGATCCAGTTTTTGTGGGATTACCAATGAGAACCACAGAACATTTTGAAGAGGGATGTAACTTGACTAAAACAGTGCTTTTTGTGTTCCTTAACTGGTGGAGTTTTAGTTAAATGAGTACAGACACTGTTTTTGTTTATAGATCCATGTCTGTTGTTTATCATGATACCTGTAACACTGTAGTTTCTCAATTAACTTTTGGTAAATACTGAACAAAGCAAGAATAGGCTAATGATTATATTATACATGGATTAAGGTGATGAACACAGAAACAGAGGACAATTCCTTCAGTGCACAAGATGTGTTTTGAAGATGAAGGGCCGTGAAATATAGAAAATGCCATTGTCTAAAATTCTGTTATTGTGGTGAAGGAGAGGAATATGCTGTGTGTGACCTGGAGGGGTGGGAGAGGGAAGGGAGAAGGTTTGGGGAGGGGGAACGTGTGTATATCTACGGAGGATTTGGGTCAATATGTGGAAGTAAACAACAACACTCTGTAAAAAGATAAAATAAATACACAAATAAAATTCTGTTAAATATGGTAGCTACTAAGTGCACAAAACTATTTTCATTTAATTTTAAAATTCTACTCCATAATAACACTAGACAACTTCAAGTTCTCACAGTCATACATGGTTAATGTCGATAATATTGAACAAGGCAGAGATAGAAAATTTTTATCATCATGATAGGTTCTATTAGACAATGCTGGTCTACAAAACATTTTTGAATAAGTCAGTCCCCTTGTAAGGTAGTCTATGGCTTATAACTACTTCTTGCTCAATGTACAATATTGTTTAAAACATATTGCTTGAATATGTTATCTCAAGCAAATGAAAGCATTTTAGATAGCTATAAAAGACAAAAAATATTTCCTTTTTGAAATGATAAAACAATGATGTTGACCAAATGATGCTGGTTCAACATGAATTAACAGTAAAATCTTAGAATGAGCATACTATGTGTGAATAACTCATGAAATTTTGTGTATTTACATATTGAATATTGCTAGGAGGATACCAGTTACATTTTACCTTGTAAAAGTCATCAATTCATAGGCAACATCAGTTACATTGATATACATATTGAAAGAAACAGAAAATTGAGTAATAACAGTAGTTTGATAAGATTTTCTGCCTTTTGGGGGCAGCAGGTTGCAAAAGGAGGCATGTGGGAATCTTATTTCCCTAACCAGGGATAGAACCCATACCCTCTGCACTGGAAAGGCAGGGTCTTAGTGACTGGACCATGAGGGGAGTTTCACTTTTCTGGTTTTAATAGTTTTCTTTTTCTTTTAGTAAAGCAGGTAAATGAAGGAGACTAATAGATGCCTATGTACTAGACACGTGTTTACGTGGGTAATACCTGTTTGCCTTATCAGTAATTTGGCCCAAGATAGGACTTCCCAGGTGGCACAGGGGTAAAAAAACCCTCCTGCTAATGCAGGAGATGCAAGAGATATAGAGTCAATCCCTGGATCAGGAAGATCCCCTGGAGAAGGAAATGGCCATGCACCCCAGTATTCTTGCCTTGAAAATCCCATGGACAGAGGAGCCTGGGAGTGATAGTCCAGGGGGTTGCAAAGAGATGAACAGGACTGAGCAACTGAACATGTACACATACACAGCTTTAGAGCAGTAATTACACACTCCTCAGTGATTTGGATACTGAAGTAAATTAATTACAAGGCTATGTCTACATTTCAATTTTTCAGCAAGATTTCATTTTTGCCAGACATAAAGTGGAAGATTGCAATTTGATAGCAGGTCTGTAAGATATGAAAGGAAAATAAAGAGGTATAAGAAGACGAGTCCAGGTCTTAATAAATTTCTTCCCAAATTTTTTATGACCAGTTCTAACCCAGGTAGAGAGAAACAAAATTATAGCAGTAGCTCCAATTTATTTTGTTTCTCATGCTTTCTGCATCCAAGCCAAATTCTCGACATGCCAGAATCACCCTTCACCTAATTTGTATCTTCCTTCTCTCTCATTTAATAGAATAACAACAAAAGAAACACTGTATTTGACTTGCAAAAAGATATACTTGGAGAAGCAATCTGAAATTAAAAAGAAACATAAACATTATATGTGACATACACAGTCTGAAATGATAATCAGAGAGATTTGAATTTCTCTAGCTATTCTGATTAAGATTGTATTCTATTTATCACCTCTAGAATTAGATGCTTCACTCTTTTATGTTCACTTTTTATTTTACTTGATTTAAAAGATTGGGAATCTTATTTCCTAACCAGGATAGAACCCATACCCTCTGCACTGGAAAGGCAGGGTCTTAGTGACTGGACCATGAGGGGAGTTTCACTTTTCTGGTTTTAATAGTTTTCTTTTTCTTTTAGTAAAGCAGGTAAATGAAGGAGACTAATAGATGCCTATGTACTAGACACGTGTTTACGTGGGTAATACCTGTTTGCCTTATCAGTAATTTGGCCCAAGATAGGACTTCCCAGGTGGCACAGGGGTAAAAAAACCCTCCTGCTAATGCAGGAGATGCAAGAGATATAGAGTCAATCCCTGGATCAGGAAGATCCCCTGGAGAAGGAAATGGCCATGCACCCCAGTATTCTTGCCTTGAAAATCCCATGGACAGAGGAGCCTGGGAGTGATAGTCCAGGGGGTTGCAAAGAGATGAACAGGACTGAGCAACTGAACATGTACACATACACAGCTTTAGAGCAGTAATTACACACTCCTCAGTGATTTGGATACTGAAGTAAATTAATTACAAGGCTATGTCTACATTTCAATTTTTCAGCAAGATTTCATTTTTGCCAGACATAAAGTGGAAGATTGCAATTTGATAGCAGGTCTGTAAGATATGAAAGGAAAATAAAGAGGTATAAGAAGACGAGTCCAGGTCTTAATAAATTTCTTCCCAAATTTTTTATGACCAGTTCTAACCCAGGTAGAGAGAAACAAAATTATAGCAGTAGCTCCAATTTATTTTGTTTCTCATGCTTTCTGCATCCAAGCCAAATTCTCGACATGCCAGAATCACCCTTCACCTAATTTGTATCTTCCTTCTCTCTCATTTAATAGAATAACAACAAAAAAGAAACACTGTATTTGCCTTGCCAAAAGATATACTTGGAGAAGCAATCTGAAATTAAAAAGAAACATAAACATTATATGTGACATACACAGTCTGAAATGATAATCAGAGAGATTTGAATTTCTCTAGCTATTCTGATTAAGATTGTATTCTATTTATCACCTTTAGAATTAGATGCTTCACTCTTTTATGTTCACTGTTATTTAGGATTTTGGAAGCTATAGTTCAACTTCTAAGCAAGCATCAGCATAGCTAATGGTAATATCCCAATTATTCCTTTATTAAATAAATATTTCTGTGATTTATCTGTGCAGTGTGGTAGGCTAATCCAAGAATCATGAAGCCAGTAATTGATAGAGCTGAGAAACAAATTCCTGTCCATTTGATGTTCAAGCATGAACTCTTGGTCCCTCAGCCATTCCTAAGTTTGGTTAATCATAATGCTGAAGGGTCAAAGAAATTTGACTGTTATGCAACTTTTGCTATTTCTTAGACTTGAGTCTTTAGACAATTTAATCTTTTTACAAAGACTCAGATTCCTCATCTGAAAAGTGGCAATAATTACAGTATCTATCTCATATGGTTGCTAAGCTTAGTTGCTTCAGTCATATCTGACTTTGTGACACTATGGACCATAGCCTGCCAGGCTGTTCTGTCTGTGGAATTCTCCAGGTAAGAATATTGGAGTGGGTTGTCATTCCCTTCTTCAAGGATAGTAATTGAACATGAAATTGAAGTGTAATGGTTAAACCAATTACACAAATTCACAGAATCAATAAACCCAGAATGAGAGCCAAGCCTCCTTTGAATTCATGTAAAATTTAGGATATATTTTTAAATTGGAGTTGAAAGAATTAGTAGAGGAATTGTTTTGGGAATATGAAAAAATGAGATAGGTGAAAAATGACAAGAAGATGTTTTGCATTGGTTAACTGAACACTGGAGTTATTTATTGAGATAGGGAAAACTCAGAAAGTTTCACCTTAAGGGGAAATGAAGAGCACATGATAGATATTATATTTCAAGTGTATTAAATATTAAATGAAGTTGGTATACAGGGATTTGGTTATAGGTCTTCTGAATTTGTGGGAAAATTCAAAACTAAGGATATAATTTTGGGTGTCATTAATCTAAAAGGTATCACTTATGCCTAGGAGATTTCTACAGTGACAGGAGTAAATGGTAACAAAGAAGGATCAATGAATTGACCTTATGGCAGTACAGCATTTGAGCTCATAAAGTATTACGGACTGAATTGTGTCTCCTCAATATTTACATATTAAAGCCTTAACTTCCAAAATTGGCTGGTCTGCCACTGGTGGCTCCAGATCCAAGGCCATGATGACTCCAAGTCTTCCTCAATTAAAAGGTAGTTAATAAAGGAGATAGAACTTTTAAAGGAGTGGAAGTTAAAAGAAGTCATAGCTGTGGTCTCTAATTCAACAGAACTGGTGCTCTAATGAGAAAAGAAAGATAACCAGGGATGCATTACAGAGAAAGGCCATATAAGGACACAGAACAGCCACCTGTAAGCCAGGAAGAGGGAGCTGAGTGTAAGGTCTGGTCCCGAGGCTCCTTTCCCCTACTTTCTACCTCCCCGACGCAAGAAAAACCTTGACTAGAAGGCCCCTCACGCCAGATTGAACAAGGCCAATGAAAAACAGCCATGACACCAATGGAGGACCACCCTGCCCCCGCCAAAAGTTCTCACTGGACAAAGGAAAGATCAAACTGCCCAATTTGCGAACGCCCCAACACCGGCCTCAACCAATCAGGTCGACGGTGCCCCAACCTGGCCATCTTTGGCCAGGGGCTCTGCTGACCATGTCACCTTACCTATAAAGGGGGCCCTCCCAGTCTTTGTGTGCGCTTTCCCTCACTCCCTCTCTCCTCTCCTGCCCGTGAGGGACGCCGGAGAGCACCCGTCCAATAAAGCCTGCTCTGCCTCACCAATTCCGATCCTCCTCTCTCATTTTAAAACACCCGGCAGGGACCAACCTTACACTCAGGAGAACCCAAATCTGGCAGCACCTTGATCTCGCACTTCAAATCTATATGAGAGACACATTTCTGTTGTTCAGTTACCTAGTATGTATTATTTGGTTATAGCAGCCCTAGCAAACTAATCACTTAAGAGAGTGCTCAGTCTTTGATCAGGTAGATGGAAAATTGCCCATTAGTGATGTCCCTTAGGCCAAGTCAAAACAATGTTGGGAGGAGGAGATAATCAATCAACCATGCCAAGCTGTCATTGAGTTACCCAGTATGTGATATTTTGTCATGGCAGCCCTAGTAAACTAATCAATTAAGAGAATCCTCAGTTCAAGGCACAGAAACAGCCTTTGAAGAGGCAGACAAAAAATTGGCCATGGGTGGTGTCCCTTAAGCCAAGTCAAAACAGTGTTTGGAGGAGGGGCTAATTAACCAGCCAGGTCAAGCCCTGCTGAGAGAATTGAACAAGAGTGTCTTAACAATGCTCTTTACTTTACTGAAATTCAGACAGGCTTGATCTCTCTTTTCTTAAAACTTTTACTCTAGAACACTTGTAATTGTAAATTCTTTCTGTGTCCTTTAGAGATGTAAATCTTTTCAAAGGCTTCCAGCTAGTTTTATACTCCCAGAAGGTCTTCCTGAAAAGCCTGGGAGCCATTCCTTTGAAATGTCATCATCAAGGAATGGTTTAGTTGCTCAGTCCTGTCCAAATCTTTGTGACCTCAGGGACTGTATCCCTCCAGACTTCTCTGTCCACAGACTTTCCCAGACAAGAATACTGGAGTGGGCTGCCATTATAGTGGCTCTGTTCATCAATCGTTTGGAGGAGGACAGGAGGCAAATCTCTGTGGGTGCCAGTTAGCATGCATGGATGGTTTAGTCTTAGACAGAAAACTTGGAAACTCAAGATAACTCTTCTCGGCACATCTCATGATCAACTGTTATTTTTTTCAGTAGCTCATTCCAACAATAAAACCTTCTCCCACCTTTTGTTTCGGTAGAGTGGAGCTGAAACTTTAGTCTTACACTCTTTCCTCTTTGCAATATTCTTGAATAAAGTGTTTATTCTTGTTTTAACTTTCCTTGGTGCAATTTTTGCTGGGATAGGACCAATAAGGTGGAGGTTAAGGATGACCATTGGACTTGCCAGCATGGATGTCATTGGTGATCCACAGCTTTAGGTTTATACATTTAAAGAATAAAATATATTCAAAACTCCAGCATATGGTTGATATGAAGTAACTACTGGTTTCAGTGCCAATATCTCTTTGGTTTGGGGTTAATAATTTATGTTACAAATGCTTACTTCCCTTGCTTATTTTACAGATGCTAGCTGTTTGAATAATAGCATCAGTTGTTTAAATACTTAAATATGCAGTTAGTTATTCAAGTATGAATGGTTACATTTTATTTTTGAACGTAAAGGGTAGAAAACTATTTGAGGTGAAATAAAACTTCTAGACTGTGAAAAATAATACACATGCTTTATGGAGGGAGCTATCTTTATGTCATTTAACTAGCATCCACTGAAGCATTTTTTAAAACTCATTAAGAATTTCTTTTTCTTGTAATGTCTTTTTTGTCATGTAGTTTTTCATGCAAATATGTCTGGTTGGGATTTTAAGACCAATTTAGGCCAGATCTACAGGTTGGTGTCAAAGAAGTGGAGGCTTTCAAAACTCACTGTTCAGCTTGGGGATTTGCAAACCCATCACCAAGCAGAATCTAAAATTACCTTTGCTGCTTGGGAGAAATGACTGTTAACTTGTACTGTACTCAGAAGTGAAAATTACTAATTATATGGAAATATTTCAACTTAATGAAGAAAAAAAAATAATTGGTTTCTTTATCTTAATATCCTTTTTCCCCCTACTGGCTTTATGTCCTAATATACTTGATAATTTTCTCTCATTTCTAGACTCAAAGAGTCTAATGAATATTTATTGGAAAAATCACCAGAATGTGTATAGATCAAACATTTACAAACTACCTTTCCTTTCCAGTTCTTAAACTCATTCTTTCTTTTTTCTTATCAAAAGAAGTATATGATTAATGAGGAAAAGTATGAAAATACATAAAAGTAAAAAGAAAGAAGCAACAACACTGAAAATTCCCTGAGCCATAAACTGTTGAGAAGATACTAATGCTTTCAAGGCAATATGTCAACGAGATTCCCCATTTTGGATATCTTTCTGCTCCAAAAGCCTAATGATAATGGTTGAAATTTAGAAGAGAACATTCAAGAAGACATATGTAAGGTATAAAATCAATACAAACACCTTTGTGTAACAGAATTTAGAAAAATAAATAGAAAACATTATGCAAAGCTAATGCAAATGATGTGAGGCTATAGGGATTAGAATTACACCAACACCTGAGCAACTGCAAATTTGGCCTTCTTAGGAAACTGAGGATAAGAGCTCCATTTGATCAAGTCTCATTGCTTGGAATCAGCAGCTGAAGGAGAGTTCTCTCAGGAGAAAAATGCTTACTTCCCTTGCTTATTTTACAGATGCTAGCTGTTTGAATAATAGCATCAGTTGTTTAAATACTTAAATATGCAGTTAGTTATTCAAGTATGAATGGTTACATTTTATTTTTGAACGTAAAGGGTAGAAAACTATTTGAGGTGAAATAAAACTTCTAGACTGTGAAAAATAATACACATGCTTTATGGAGGGAGCTATCTTTATGTCATTTAACTAGCATCCACTGAAGCATTTTTTAAAACTCATTAAGAATTTCTTTTTCTTGTAATGTCTTTTTTGTCATGTAGTTTTTCATGCAAATATGTCTGGTTGGGATTTTAAGACCAATTTAGGCCAGATCTACAGGTTGGTGTCAAAGAAGTGGAGGCTTTCAAAACTCACTGTTCAGCTTGGGGATTTGCAAACCCATCACCAAGCAGAATCTAAAATTACCTTTGCTGCTTGGGAGAAATGACTGTTAACTTGTACTGTACTCAGAAGTGAAAATTACTAATTATATGGAAATATTTCAACTTAATGAAGAAAAAAAAATAATTGGTTTCTTTATCTTAATATCCTTTTTCCCCCTACTGGCTTTATGTCCTAATATACTTGATAATTTTCTCTCATTTCTAGACTCAAAGAGTCTAATGAATATTTATTGGAAAAATCACCAGAATGTGTATAGATCAAACATTTACAAACTACCTTTCCTTTCCAGTTCTTAAACTCATTCTTTCTTTTTCTTATCAAAAGAAGTATATGATTAATGAGGAAAAGTATGAAAATACATAAAAGTAAAAAGAAAGAAGCAACAACACTGAAAATTCCCTGAGCCATAAACTGTTGAGAAGATACTAATGCTTTCAAGGCAATATGTCAACGAGATTCCCCATTTTGGATATCTTTCTGCTCCAAAAGCCTAATGATAATGGTTGAAATTTAGAAGAGAACATTCAAGAAGACATATGTAAGGTATAAAATCAATACAAACACCTTTGTGTAACAGAATTTAGAAAAATAAATAGAAAACATTATGCAAAGCTAATGCAAATGATGTGAGGCTATAGGGATTAGAATTACACCAACACCTGAGCAACTGCAAATTTGGCCTTCTTAGGAAACTGAGGATAAGAGCTCCATTTGATCAAGTCTCATTGCTTGGAATCAGCAGCTGAAGGAGAGTTCTCTCAGGGAGAAAAAAGGCAAAGAGAGAGAGAAAGGTGATTGAGAGAGAGTGATCCTTTCTCATTTAACATAAACCTGAAATTCTCTGCCAAATAAGTGCAATAGAAGGCAAAATACAGTAGAGCAAAGCAGGATAGCAAGTGGAAATAAAAAGCATTAATATGAGATACTAGAAGAAAAAGTATATGTATTTAAATGAAATTTAACAAGTTGGTAAACTCCTATCAGGATAAAACCAATGATGGAGTAAGTGAATAAAATCATAAAATCATTTAGTAAAAAATATAATAAGAAACATACCCATACACATAAATACACACACACAACTATATGAATACATTAGAAAACCTAACATGAAGCAACAGAGAAAACAGAAATGGAAACATTCCAATATTTATGTAATTGGAATTCCTGAAGAAGAGAGGACATAGAATCAATAATTATTCAAATGGAACAATTATTTATAATTTAAAAAGAAATGAAAGGTTAGCTAGGAACTGCATTTCAAATATCACATACTTAAAAAGTGAAGTGCCCCCTGACAAACTATGTTAAAACTCCAAAACAACCAAGTAAAGAACTATCTTAGGAAAAAAACATGATTTCCTAGGATAAAATTTTCATCAAGAAAGATGTTAGCAAAAGGTAGCATAATGTCTACGAAGTGTTTAAAGGATATTAGACATTTATACCAGCTAACCTAGCATTCAACAGAAGGGCACACCAGCTATTTTTAGAACTGAAAAGATGAAGACAGTTTGTCACTCACAAATGCTTCAAATCATTACACTTTCTAAAACAGAAATCTTGCCCATTTCTCTTTCACATTGATTTATATTTCTTTATAATATAAAATTTATCATTGTAAAGAAATATAATCAACACATAATATTTATCATTATAATATATTGGCATATATTTATTTTATTCATATATTGTGCTGTACTACTGTGGTTTCCCAGGTGACGATAGTGATAAATAACTCGTCTACCAAAGCAGGAAATTCAGGAAACTGAGTTTCTTTTTTTTTTTGTGGGGGACGGGTTGGGGATGGAGGGGGGCGGGCAGGCCACTTCTATTGGTCTTTCATTCATTCATTTTCATCCATCTTTGTTCTTTGGCCCATGTGGGCCTCCCATCGCAGCGGCCTCTGTTGTCGCAGAGCACCGGCTCTGGGCGCATGCGCTCCAGAGCTCCGGCTCGGTAATTGGACACATCGGTCCAGCCGCTCTGTGGCACGTGGGATCTTCCCAGGCCAGGGATCGAACCGGCGCCCCTTGCACTGCCAGGCGATGTCCTTATCCACTGGACCACCAGGGAAGACCGAAACTGAGTTTCAAACCCTAGGTGGAGAATATCCCCTGTAGAAGGAAATGGAAACCCACTCTGGTATTCTTGCTGGAGGATTCCATGGACAGAGGAGCCTGGTGGTCCACAATCCATAGGTTTATAGAGTCAGAAACAACTGAAGTGACTCAGTATGCTCACATGTGCTATCCTCTTTGTTTTCTTTCTTTATCTTTCCATGTACACTTCCCAGTAGAATACAAACCAAGACATTTCTATATTTATACATACAAAAATAAAATATATTAATTCATATAATATGGAATATGGAGTTATATTTATATTGAATATAAAATGTTCATGGACATTATGAATATACTTTTTTTGCTAGATTTCTAGTACCTTGAATAATAAGCATGCAAAAGCATGTTTTAAATTGCTAAAATGGGACTATCTTAGAGATTGTTCTGCTTAAACCAACCACATAAAGAAATGAGATTTCAACTGTATAAGCCTTTCCTTTATTATTTTTATTTCTATACTTTATTTAATCTACTTATTTTACATTTGTTTAATTAATACAGTAAAAATTTGTATATCTTTCTATTGCCAATGCAACACATAATATTTATCATTATAATATATTGGCATATATTTATTTTATTCATATATTGTGCTGTACTACTGTGGTTTCCCAGGTGACGATAGTGATAAATAACTCGTCTACCAAAGCAGGAAATTCAGGAAACTGAGTTTCTTTTTTTTTTTGTGGGGGACGGGTTGGGGATGGAGGGGGGCGGGCAGGCCACTTCTATTGGTCTTTCATTCATTCATTTTCATCCATCTTTGTTCTTTGGCCCATGTGGGCCTCCCATCGCAGCGGCCTCTGTTGTCGCAGAGCACCGGCTCTGGGCGCATGCGCTCCAGAGCTCCGGCTCGGTAATTGGACACATCGGTCCAGCCGCTCTGTGGCACGTGGGATCTTCCCAGGCCAGGGATCGAACCGGCGCCCCTTGCACTGCCAGGCGATGTCCTTATCCACTGGACCACCAGGGAAGACCGAAACTGAGTTTCAAACCCTAGGTGGAGAATATCCCCTGTAGAAGGAAATGGAAACCCACTCTGGTATTCTTGCTGGAGGATTCCATGGACAGAGGAGCCTGGTGGTCCACAATCCATAGGTTTATAGAGTCAGAAACAACTGAAGTGACTCAGTATGCTCACATGTGCTATCCTCTTTGTTTTCTTTCTTTATCTTTCCATGTACACTTCCCAGTAGAATACAAACCAAGACATTTCTATATTTATACATACAAAAATAAAATATATTAATTCATATAATATGGAATATGGAGTTATATTTATATTGAATATAAAATGTTCATGGACATTATGAATATACTTTTTTTGCTAGATTTCTAGTACCTTGAATAATAAGCATGCAAAAGCATGTTTTAAATTGCTAAAATGGGACTATCTTAGAGATTGTTCTGCTTAAACCAACCACATAAAGAAATGAGATTTCAACTGTATAAGCCTTTCCTTTATTATTTTTATTTCTATACTTTATTTAATCTACTTATTTTACATTTGTTTAATTAATACAGTAAAAATTTGTATATCTTTCTATTGCCAATGCCACACACTCTAGAATATTATTGACTTTGTATTGGGATAAATGATGACCTAGACTCAGTGATGCTATAGTTGTCAAATTTCTGCAAAATAAATTATTTTAACAATAATTTTTTATAATGAGTTGGAGTCCTGTCTAGATAATTATAACTAGGAGTGGTTCTCATTTGAAACACCTTAAACTAGAAGCTGTATCTCAAGAATTAGTATTTGGCATTGAAAAATAAGGATTTTGAGGGAAATCTAACAATAAATATTGTTAAGAATACTTCTGAATTAGAAAACTGAGCAATATTCAAGTGGTGAGGGTGACCTGAAAGATAGAGGTGGGTACCTCACCCTTTTATGAGCAAACTGATAGGATTTGACAAGAACCAGTGAGCAGTACTTTAGGTCTAGCCTCTTGCTTCCTGGGGACACTGTCTGACCTACAGGAAACCTGTCTGCCTTCAAAAGGTTCTTCCGTCCATCTTAGAATGAATCTCAATTCTGGGAGGTATGGGAGGGCCTAACATGAACAATGTAGTCTTCAGTGATTTTTAAAGAATAGATTATAATACTGTTTGTGTGCATTCTTGCTAAAAAATGATTGCTTATTTTGTCTAAAACATATTTTCACTGTAGCAAATCACCTGCTAACCTGATAACCTGGTAGCAAAAGACAAGGCTTAAAGCTTTCATTTAACTATAATTGCTGAAGACAATTGATATTTATCAAAACAATCTGATCTTGTCTTACAGGCAGATCCAAGGTTAGGTGGAAAAGTTGCATAACAGTGGACTGTATCAAGCAGTACTTTCCAGAGAAACAGAACCAATTAATTGCCCTCTCACTCTTTCTATCTATCTATACACATGTGTCTATATACATATACACATATATAATCTCATTGTGTGCGTATGTGTACACACACACATATACATACATACAGAGATTTTAAGGAATTGTTTCTCTTGATTGTGAGGGCTTGCAAGCATAGAATTTGTATGGCAGGTGAGTAGGCAAGAAACTCATGTAGGATTTCTGCGTTATGATCTTGAAGCACAATTCCTTCTCCAGTAAACCTCAGTTTTTGCTCTCAGTGTCTTTCACTGACTGAAGGATCCACACCCACATTATCCAGGGCAATCTCTCTTATTTAAAGGCAGTTGATTGTAGATGTTAATCATGCCTACAAAATACCTTCATAGCAACACCTAATCTAGTGTCTTATCAAACACCTGGCCAAGTTGACACAAAAAATGAACCATCACACAGTGCTTCTGCAAATAAAGAGGGCTCACTCAAAAGGAATGGCTGCAAAGAGAGAGAAATCTCAAGTCTGCTGCCTGAGATCACAGGTAGACATTCAAGAGGAAGTGGGAAGCGAAAAACTTACCATGTATCATTGGCAATTTTTAACAACAGTGATCACAAAATTTCCTCTCAATAGTGAGATACTTTCAACAGTGAAAGGGCATGCCAATCATAACTAATGTTGGGATACAAGTTGAAACCATGATGCTCTCAGTTTGATGCTTATATCCTAATAACGTCACACTTTCCTTAATCCCCCTCATGCAGTCACTTTATCTGCAGTGAAAGTGAAGTCGCTCAGTTGTGTCTTGTGAATGGACTCCAGGCAAGATATATCCTAACATAAATGAGTCTTCAGTGATTTTTAAAGAATAGATTATAATACTGTTTGTGTGCATTCTTGCTAAAAAATGATTGCTTATTTTGTCTAAAACATATTTTCACTGTAGCAAATCACCTGCTAACCTGATAACCTGGTAGCAAAAGACAAGGCTTAAAGCTTTCATTTAACTATAATTGCTGAAGACAATTGATATTTATCAAAACAATCTGATCTTGTCTTACAGGCAGATCCAAGGTTAGGTGGAAAAGTTGCATAACAGTGGACTGTATCAAGCAGTACTTTCCAGAGAAACAGAACCAATTAATTGCCCTCTCACTCTTTCTATCTATCTATACACATGTGTCTATATACATATACACATATATAATCTCATTGTGTGCGTATGTGTACACACACACATATACATACATACAGAGATTTTAAGGAATTGTTTCTCTTGATTGTGAGGGCTTGCAAGCATAGAATTTGTATGGCAGGTGAGTAGGCAAGAAACTCATGTAGGATTTCTGCGTTATGATCTTGAAGCACAATTCCTTCTCCAGTAAACCTCAGTTTTTGCTCTCAGTGTCTTTCACTGACTGAAGGATCCACACCCACATTATCCAGGGCAATCTCTCTTATTTAAAGGCAGTTGATTGTAGATGTTAATCATGCCTACAAAATACCTTCATAGCAACACCTAATCTAGTGTCTTATCAAACACCTGGCCAAGTTGACACAAAAAATGAACCATCACACAGTGCTTCTGCAAATAAAGAGGGCTCACTCAAAAGGAATGGCTGCAAAGAGAGAGAAATCTCAAGTCTGCTGCCTGAGATCACAGGTAGACATTCAAGAGGAAGTGGGAAGCGAAAAACTTACCATGTATCATTGGCAATTTTTAACAACAGTGATCACAAAATTTCCTCTCAATAGTGAGATACTTTCAACAGTGAAAGGGCATGCCAATCATAACTAATGTTGGGATACAAGTTGAAACCATGATGCTCTCAGTTTGATGCTTATATCCTAATAACGTCACACTTTCCTTAATCCCCCTCATGCAGTCACTTTATCTGCAGTGAAAGTGAAGTCGCTCAGTTGTGTCTGATTCTTTGCGACCCATGGACCAACCATGGAATTCTCCAGGCAAGAATACTGGGGTGGGTAGCCTTTCCCGTCTCCAGGGGATTTTTCCCAACCCAGGGATCCAACCCAAGCCCCCTGCTTTGAAGGTGGATTCTTTATCATCACAGCACCAGAGAAGTGTAAGAATTGTAGGCACAAATAAAAGGAAGAAAGAGACAGAGACTACCTTCACAATATTCCCACACTGGATGAAATTATCAGTAGAAGTTTCCTTCTCTGTGATTTAAGAAGCAATTTTGGAGAAATGGAACAGTAAGTTCTCCCATTATGTAGACATATATAATCAGAGAATGAGTTAGTAGACACATGATTGGCAAAAACTTATGTTTAAAGTGTTCCTTAAACATTATTCTTTCTTTCTTCTCCAAATGTTTACATTATCCCAAAGAGGATGGCAGAGTCCTTAATGGAAACTTTTCTTTCTCTATCGATATTTTCTGTTTTCTGGCACTGACAACACTCCTTAAACCACAGATGTTCAGAAAATCATACCCTGTGCTATCTTTGCACAGCCTTCGAGTCACCAGTGGTGATAGTGTCACATCTTAGAAATCTGGTTTAATAATCCTCAGCAATCGTTGTTGCTGTTTAGTTGCTCAGTCATATTTGACTCTTTACAGCCCCATGGACTCTAGCCTCCCAGGCTCCTCTGTTCATGGGATTTGCGAGGCAAGAATACTGGAATGGGTTTCCGTTTCTTCCTCTAGACTATCTTTCTCAACCTATGGATTGAATTCATGTCTCCTGCGTTTCAGGCAGACTCTTTTCCATTGAGCCACTGAGGAAGTCCACTCAGGTTATTAGCTCCATTCATATTAATGCAAAAAGAAATCTGAGTGGATAAAATGATCAAAATTTAGTGTACCTGGTACTGATGCATCTATATTTTTTAATAAACTATTATGAAACTCCTTATTCTTGTTATTTTCCCTACGCATATTTCAGGAATGAACTTTCTGACCTTGTGTGGTTTGTTGGAGGCATGTAAATAGTTCTGACCTATGTTGTGTCCAAGGACAATTATCTAATTGCCTAACCAATTATTTAGGGAAAAAATGTCATCACTCTTACGTAATGGCAAATTATTTGGTGAAACTGCTGCCCGACTAAACTTGGAAACATACATAACATTCTGAAGGAATACAAATCATTAGCAGAAGAGTCTGGAAAGCACATGGGCATTAGCTATGTCTGCCACTCTACTTGAAAAAGAGCTAAAGGAAAGAGAACTGATTTGCAAGCAGGATTATAGAAAATACAGAAAGGAGATATTCAGCTACTTGTAGATTTGGGAAAAATAAATCCTTTTCAATCCCAAATAGGAAAATACAAATAAATTCTTTGAGCAACAAAAATCAGATTAAATATTGTCTAAATGAAAGAAACAAATTTATGGCACTGGGTTTGAATCCACCGTTCAAGCTCTGAATGGTACAGGCGCAACGCACAGGGCCTTTTAGTTAAACAAATGACCTAGGGGAGAGATGAGTGTGGCCTTCTTCTGTAAACTTGTTAGGTTCTAGGTAGCAATTATATCTAGCAAGTGAACGTAAAAGTCTTGGGAAAAACTATGGGTGTCAATTTTGAGACATGCTGTGGCCTGGAATAAGACACTTAAGTGTCTGAGAAAGTTATACTGCTAAAACACACAACAAATAAAATAAAATAAACATGGAACAACCTTAAACTCACATATATACGGTGGCTATAAGGATGTGCTACTCAGATCGTCAACAGTCGAGATCAGGACAGTGACTTCAGGGACTCCCCTGGAACCACTGCCACGTGTAAGACAGGGCTGCGCTCCTCATCGATGCTCCCAGGTAGTAAGTGAGTATGGGCAGGCTCCTTCCTGGGAGAGGCAGAACCCCGCAGATGGCGACTTTGGCTCAAGGACTCACTAATGGCCTCACCAAAGTTTCTTTGACTCATCCTGCGTTTTAACATGCTTCAGTCATTCCTTGCTTCCTCCTTTCCTCAATTCCTTCTGTCCCTCCTCTCCTTGGGGTCAAACCTGCACTAGGAACAGAAGTTTCTCCAGCTGCACACCCTTCTTTTTCCCACAGGCATGTCTCTTAATATATTTCTTACATGTTTAACAGTCTCTAGATATCTGTTTGTCATGGGACACAAACTGTCACCAAGGCATGTCTTGTAGTATTTCTTTGGCTCAAATCATAAAGAATCTGCCTGCAATGAGGGAGACCCCGGTTCAATCTCTGGGTCAGGAAGATCCCCTGGAGATGGAAATGGCCACCTACTCCAGTATTCTTGCCTGGAAAATCCCATGGACAGAGGAGCCTCGCAGGCTATAATCCATGGGGCTGCAAAGAACCAGACACGACTGAGCGACTAACACAGAAGAGGGTAACAGAAAATGAAGGACTTAATGAAGTTGGAAACAAAGATCCAAAGGAAACAATGGAGGCACTTCCCTGGCAGTTGAGCAGTTAAGATACCAGTGTTGGGGACTCGGGTTCAATCTGTAATCAAGGAACTAAGATCCCATATTTTATGTGGTGACTCCAAAACAAAAACAAAAACAAAAAAACTCTGTGTTTTTGATGCCTGTGGTGATAGTTGCATAAGTCTGTAAAAATATCAAAAAATTGTTGAATTGTACAAGTAAAACAAGTGAATTGTATGGTATGTAAATCATAATTCAATTTTTTAAAAATAAAGAAAACAATGAACTCCCTTCCTGGAAGGAGAGAGCCAAACCAGGACGGAATCCTGAACAGTTCTCTCCCTTAGAAATGTCTGTCCGGTCTCAGAAACTCGACTGCTTAACATCTCATATTCTTTCCCCTTTGAAATAGAACTGTTTTTATTAGATACCCTGTCCCTGACCCACAATGTTTGAGAGAGTGAGCTGTTGATAAACAGCTTGTCCTTTGAGTATACAGTTCTCTAGGTCAAGAGATGTTGACTCCAACTTGAAATAGACACTTCATCAGTCAGGATTCTAGTCAGGAGACACAAAGCACACCAGCTATTTTAACAGAGCATTAAATACAGAATATTGTTATAAGGCAGAAAGATAGTATAACGTGTATCACATGGCGAGGATATTACATAAGGAGCTGCTATGTCCAGGGACTGAAAATTGAAAAGAAAATTTAGAACTATGGCAGAGCTGGGTTCTGAGCCTGGACTCAGCCCTCTTACTTATTGAGCCCTACAGATAGACGACACTGATGCTTAATATATTTCTTACATGTTTAACAGTCTCTAGATATCTGTTTGTCATGGGACACAAACTGTCACCAAGGCATGTCTTGTAGTATTTCTTTGGCTCAAATCATAAAGAATCTGCCTGCAATGAGGGAGACCCCGGTTCAATCTCTGGGTCAGGAAGATCCCCTGGAGATGGAAATGGCCACCTACTCCAGTATTCTTGCCTGGAAAATCCCATGGACAGAGGAGCCTCGCAGGCTATAATCCATGGGGCTGCAAAGAACCAGACACGACTGAGCGACTAACACAGAAGAGGGTAACAGAAAATGAAGGACTTAATGAAGTTGGAAACAAAGATCCAAAGGAAACAATGGAGGCACTTCCCTGGCAGTTGAGCAGTTAAGATACCAGTGTTGGGGACTCGGGTTCAATCTGTAATCAAGGAACTAAGATCCCATATTTTATGTGGTGACTCCAAAACAAAAACAAAAACAAAAAAACTCTGTGTTTTTGATGCCTGTGGTGATAGTTGCATAAGTCTGTAAAAATATCAAAAAATTGTTGAATTGTACAAGTAAAACAAGTGAATTGTATGGTATGTAAATCATAATTCAATTTTTTAAAAATAAAGAAAACAATGAACTCCCTTCCTGGAAGGAGAGAGCCAAACCAGGACGGAATCCTGAACAGTTCTCTCCCTTAGAAATGTCTGTCCGGTCTCAGAAACTCGACTGCTTAACATCTCATATTCTTTCCCCTTTGAAATAGAACTGTTTTTATTAGATACCCTGTCCCTGACCCACAATGTTTGAGAGAGTGAGCTGTTGATAAACAGCTTGTCCTTTGAGTATACAGTTCTCTAGGTCAAGAGATGTTGACTCCAACTTGAAATAGACACTTCATCAGTCAGGATTCTAGTCAGGAGACACAAAGCACACCAGCTATTTTAACAGAGCATTAAATACAGAATATTGTTATAAGGCAGAAAGATAGTATAACGTGTATCACATGGCGAGGATATTACATAAGGAGCTGCTATGTCCAGGGACTGAAAATTGAAAAGAAAATTTAGAACTATGGCAGAGCTGGGTTCTGAGCCTGGACTCAGCCCTCTTACTATTGAACTTGGAGGAGGAGCCCTCACTAGATAGCGCACAGACACTGATGGACTGGCACTTACCCCTAGTTAGCTGGTTCTACCATCTCCAAGGGGGCAGGAGAGGCTCTTTGGGGAGGGTTGAAAAATTACAAGCTATTATCAGCCACTGTGACTGGAATAACTGCCACTATAGCAATACTACGTGAGTGATTTTACAGAGCCAAAAAACAAACTAGCGCCAAGTATTTCTTATTTTTTTTTCTTCTTCTTCCTCTAGTCTCCCAGTCTTCTTCCAGAGCCCTCAATTGCAAAGTCTGACTTGGAGTCAGCTGGTGAAAGAGCGAATATAGTCTGCAGAATCTTAATGTGATCTAGTGTAACATAGAAAGATGGAATTCAAGGCGAGAGTATGTAGCTTCATGATGGGTACAGCCCCTGATACAAATCTTACTGTCCCTTTCTCAGATCCAAGCCTTTGAGGGTCAGGCCAAGGCTGGTGCATAGTGTTTAGGCTTACTTACTCAGGAGGCTGTAAGTATATTTTGCTGGTGAAGTAAAAATTGAAACAAATATTTATTGTTCAGAAAGGTAGACTGTACTGGTCTTTGAAGTTACCTACTATGCATGTCTTTTTCTCCTCCAGTTTTTGGGCACACGGTTCACTCTCTGGCTTCTTCTGGTTGATAGAATCACCAATCTATTTCTGAATAATGAGTTGAGAGTGGGAACACTGTGTATCGTTTTGGGGTTCTGTATTTTAATCTTGATCTAAGGCTCTGAACAGCACTGTCTGTCTCTGCAGAGTGAGCTGTTGATAAACAGCTTGTCCTTTGAGTATACAGTTCTCTAGGTCAAGAGATGTTGACTCCAACTTGAAATAGACACTTCATCAGTCAGGATTCTAGTCAGGAGACACAAAGCACACCAGCTATTTTAACAGAGCATTAAATACAGAATATTGTTATAAGGCAGAAAGATAGTATAACGTGTATCACATGGCGAGGATATTACATAAGGAGCTGCTATGTCCAGGGACTGAAAATTGAAAAGAAAATTTAGAACTATGGCAGAGCTGGGTTCTGAGCCTGGACTCAGCCCTCTTACTATTGAACTTGGAGGAGGAGCCCTCACTAGATAGCGCACAGACACTGATGGACTGGCACTTACCCCTAGTTAGCTGGTTCTACCATCTCCAAGGGGGCAGGAGAGGCTCTTTGGGGAGGGTTGAAAAATTACAAGCTATTATCAGCCACTGTGACTGGAATAACTGCCACTATAGCAATACTACGTGAGTGATTTTACAGAGCCAAAAAACAAACTAGCGCCAAGTATTTCTTATTTTTTTTTCTTCTTCTTCCTCTAGTCTCCCAGTCTTCTTCCAGAGCCCTCAATTGCAAAGTCTGACTTGGAGTCAGCTGGTGAAAGAGCGAATATAGTCTGCAGAATCTTAATGTGATCTAGTGTAACATAGAAAGATGGAATTCAAGGCGAGAGTATGTAGCTTCATGATGGGTACAGCCCCTGATACAAATCTTACTGTCCCTTTCTCAGATCCAAGCCTTTGAGGGTCAGGCCAAGGCTGGTGCATAGTGTTTAGGCTTACTTACTCAGGAGGCTGTAAGTATATTTTGCTGGTGAAGTAAAAATTGAAACAAATATTTATTGTTCAGAAAGGTAGACTGTACTGGTCTTTGAAGTTACCTACTATGCATGTCTTTTTCTCCTCCAGTTTTTGGGCACACGGTTCACTCTCTGGCTTCTTCTGGTTGATAGAATCACCAATCTATTTCTGAATAATGAGTTGAGAGTGGGAACACTGTGTATCGTTTTGGGGTTCTGTATTTTAATCTTGATCTAAGGCTCTGAACAGCACTGTCTGTCTCTGCAGAGTGACTCCCTTAGTCTGATAGTGGCTATCTCATTAACATGTGTCTAAGATGAGCAAAATCTCAGTTAACCACAACTGCCATGAGACATGAAAAAGAAAAGAACCATGGTTAAGCTTAAGTTACTGAGATTTGGAGGATGTTTACTACTGCACATACATGGACTGGTAAATATCTCATATTTACTTTGAAACAGTGTCTTACTGATGTACTTTTTCTCTAGTGATTTAGAAGATTAACTAAATCTTTTGAAGTTTATTTTGAAGAAAGATTATTTTGATTCCACTTCTTCTTCAAAGAGGATTTGCAATAGCTTACAAAGATGCACTGTTAAAGAAATGCTAAGTGATTCTTTTTTTTGATTCAGTTTGCTAATACCTTGTTCAGGATTCTTGCATCTATATCATCAAAGACATTGACTTGTAGTTTTCTTTTTCTTGTAGTGTCTTTGACTCACTATGCTGTATACCTGAAATGGATGTAATAGTGTAAATCAATTATGCTTCAATAATACTTTCAAATAAAGGATAAATTGCTAAATGATTGTTGGAAATGTGAATGTTGGTTGACCTGTGAACTGGATCTGGTCTTTGGAAGTTCCTCAAGCCTTCCCTGTCCTGGGGATGTACCCTTGGCCCGCTCTTCCAATAGCCAAAGCTGTTTCAAGGATGTGTATCCTTGAGAGAGAAAGGTGTTGCTGAGATCTTGATAGTGTCTTGACCAAACTCAGTCTAAAAATCTCACGTATAAACTTTTAAGATTGTGGGTATGCAGTAAAAGTGGAATTCAAGGCGAGTATGTAGCTTCATGATGGGTACAGCCCCTGATACAAATCTTACTGTCCCTTTCTCAGATCCAAGCCTTTGAGGGTCAGGCCAAGGCTGGTGCATAGTGTTTAGGCTTACTTACTCAGGAGGCTGTAAGTATATTTTGCTGGTGAAGTAAAAATTGAAACAAATATTTATTGTTCAGAAAGGTAGACTGTACTGGTCTTTGAAGTTACCTACTATGCATGTCTTTTTCTCCTCCAGTTTTTGGGCACACGGTTCACTCTCTGGCTTCTTCTGGTTGATAGAATCACCAATCTATTTCTGAATAATGAGTTGAGAGTGGGAACACTGTGTATCGTTTTGGGGTTCTGTATTTTAATCTTGATCTAAGGCTCTGAACAGCACTGTCTGTCTCTGCAGAGTGACTCCCTTAGTCTGATAGTGGCTATCTCATTAACATGTGTCTAAGATGAGCAAAATCTCAGTTAACCACAACTGCCATGAGACATGAAAAAGAAAAGAACCATGGTTAAGCTTAAGTTACTGAGATTTGGAGGATGTTTACTACTGCACATACATGGACTGGTAAATATCTCATATTTACTTTGAAACAGTGTCTTACTGATGTACTTTTTCTCTAGTGATTTAGAAGATTAACTAAATCTTTTGAAGTTTATTTTGAAGAAAGATTATTTTGATTCCACTTCTTCTTCAAAGAGGATTTGCAATAGCTTACAAAGATGCACTGTTAAAGAAATGCTAAGTGATTCTTTTTTTTGATTCAGTTTGCTAATACCTTGTTCAGGATTCTTGCATCTATATCATCAAAGACATTGACTTGTAGTTTTCTTTTTCTTGTAGTGTCTTTGACTCACTATGCTGTATACCTGAAATGGATGTAATAGTGTAAATCAATTATGCTTCAATAATACTTTCAAATAAAGGATAAATTGCTAAATGATTGTTGGAAATGTGAATGTTGGTTGACCTGTGAACTGGATCTGGTCTTTGGAAGTTCCTCAAGCCTTCCCTGTCCTGGGGATGTACCCTTGGCCCGCTCTTCCAATAGCCAAAGCTGTTTCAAGGATGTGTATCCTTGAGAGAGAAAGGTGTTGCTGAGACCATCTTGATAGTGTCTGTGACCAAACTCAGTCTAAAAATCTCGGTACGTATAAACTTTTAAGATTGTGGTCATGTATGCAGAGATCTACTTTTGTGATGCCCAACATGAGCTTTGTTTGAAAGTTTCCTCATTAAATCTGCCATCTAGAAACTTGGAGTGGTCCACCCCTTTCTTTACTCTCTCCTTGACCTCCACATTTCAGATTTCACCCAAGAAACTCTCAAGGTTTCGGGGCTTCCCTGGTGGTCCAATGGGTAAAGAGTCTGCCTTGCAGTGCAAGGGGCACTGGCCCAGGAATAGTCTAAGTGCTGTGGAGCGGCTGGACCAGTGTGTCCAATGATGATCTAGTATTCCGGAGTGAGTGCTCCCAGAGCTGGTGCTCTGCAACGAGAGAGGCCACTGCAATGGGAGGCCTAGACATGCCAAACAAAAAGAATAAAAGATTGATGAAAATTAAAAAAAATCTGAAGGTTTCAAGCCAATAATGGTGCATTTAACATGGACAAAAGTGATTTGAATTACAGAGTTGCAGGAATGTCGGAGGCCTTCTCCAATTGGAATGTTTATGTACATTAAAATAATTTTTATTTGACCCCAAAGACACATTTTAAATAAAAACAAAGAGATAGGAATGAATTTAGTATTGATATTCAGTTTAAGCACAATGTAACTGTTAGTGGTTGTTAATGTTGTCTTAAATCCAAAAGATTTAACAGTGTTAAAGCATAAACAACTGGAAAAAAAAGAATTTAGTATTGATATTCAGTTTAAGCACAATGTAAGTGTGGTTGAGTTCTGACTCACTATGCTGTATACCTGAAATGGATGTAATAGTGTAAATCAATTATGCTTCAATAATACTTTCAAATAAAGGATAAATTGCTAAATGATTGTTGGAAATGTGAATGTTGGTTGACCTGTGAACTGGATCTGGTCTTTGGAAGTTCCTCAAGCCTTCCCTGTCCTGGGGATGTACCCTTGGCCCGCTCTTCCAATAGCCAAAGCTGTTTCAAGGATGTGTATCCTTGAGAGAGAAAGGTGTTGCTGAGACCATCTTGATAGTGTCTGTGACCAAACTCAGTCTAAAAATCTCGGTACGTATAAACTTTTAAGATTGTGGTCATGTATGCAGAGATCTACTTTTGTGATGCCCAACATGAGCTTTGTTTGAAAGTTTCCTCATTAAATCTGCCATCTAGAAACTTGGAGTGGTCCACCCCTTTCTTTACTCTCTCCTTGACCTCCACATTTCAGATTTCACCCAAGAAACTCTCAAGGTTTCGGGGTTTCCCCTGGTGGTCCAATGGGTAAAGAGTCTGCCTTGCAGTGCAAGGGGCACTGGCCCAGGAATAGTCTAAGTGCTGTGGAGCGGCTGGACCAGTGTGTCCAATGATGATCTAGTATTCCGGAGTGAGTGCTCCCAGAGCTGGTGCTCTGCAACGAGAGAGGCCACTGCAATGGGAGGCCTAGACATGCCAAACAAAAAGAATAAAAGATTGATGAAAATTAAAAAAAATCTGAAGGTTTCAAGCCAATAATGGTGCATTTAACATGGACAAAAGTGATTTGAATTACAGAGTTGCAGGAATGTCGGAGGCCTTCTCCAATTGGAATGTTTATGTACATTAAAATAATTTTTATTTGACCCCAAAGACACATTTTAAATAAAAACAAAGAGATAGGAATGAATTTAGTATTGATATTCAGTTTAAGCACAATGTAACTGTTAGTGGTTGTTAATGTTGTCTTAAATCCAAAAGATTTAACAGTGTTAAAGCATAAACAACTGGATAATTAATTCATCAATGAAAGTAAAAATTATTTTCTCTTAAAAGCTTTTACCTGCATTTGAAGGGAATGGTTATAGTTATAAATCCAAGTCATGTCTTCAGAGCAGTGGAGAGAATAGAATGAAGACATTATTGTAAGTGATCCTACAAGCTACCAAGTGGTGGTCTGAGTACTTTCATAAGATTATGCTGGGTATCATTGTAGCATTTTAAAAAGCAGGATTTAAATTAGTATTAACATAAATTTGTAGATCTTGCTTCTTCACATTGCTTTGTATTTCTTAGGTCATAATTCCTTTGAATTGGTACAGAGATCAGATAACAATGAAAACCAAGTTTTTTTAGTTTATGTTTTCTTTTCCAACTATATTGAGGTACAACTAACAATATATGACAGTGTGTAAGCTTAAGGTACAGTGTGTTGATTTGGTATACTTATATATTGAAGAATGATTGACGTGATGAGTTTGTTCTGTAAGTCCTGACATTTAAATAGACCCTTCAACTCTGTAACTTCACACCTGAGATATGCATTCAGGCAGAACCTAAGGGGGAAAATTTACAATTGTTTAATTTTACCAATATGGAATCTGAGTACTCAGAAACTGCAAATGAAACATAAATAAAAAATAGTAATTTTGTGACATGATGAAAGTGTTAGTATCTATCTTGATACTAATTTTTTTTTTTTTTTTTTTGGATGAGTGTTTTATCTTCTCAGATTGGATTTGCCCTTGTGGTTCAAATGGAAAAGAATCCTCCTGCAAAGCAGGAGACCTGGGTTCGATCCCTGGATTGGGAAGATCCCCTGGAGAAGGGAATGGCTACCCACTCCAATATCCTTAACTGGAGAATGTCATGGACAGAGAAGCCTAGCAGGTACCATCCATGGGGTAGCAAAGAGTCAGACAAGACTGAGTGACTTTCACTTTCATTGAATTCGTCAGACATTTTCCTCCCTCTTTGCCTTACCTTCAGCAATCTGTTTAAGCTTAATCTCTGTGAGGAAGCAGGCAAGCCTATGCTATCCTTGATTCCAGTGGGGAGGCAAGAACCAAGGGCTCTTATCTATCTCATTAAAACTTTCTGTCATTCATATATTTTTCCTGTGGCATGCAGAGAGTGACAGTGATGTCAACTCCAAGAGCATAAAGCTGATGCACTGTTAAGCTCCCAAAGACACCCTCCTTTTTACTCTGTCATCATCGAAGGCCCTCTCCCTCTAAGGGATGAAAGAGAAAGAAAATCTTGGCCTCCTATAAGCACCTTCCAACTTTGATCTTACATGCTTTCTCCATACCCCACCTTCTGACCCCTCCAAAAAATGAGACTTGTCCCGGCTTATAACATGTAGCACAGGAAGCTAGTACAAACAGTCCTGAATACTATGACTTCATACTCATATACCTCTAATGGCAAGGGGACTAGACAGAAAATGAAAAAGGTGAATAAAGAAAGATCTAATAAATCAGAATGTTCCCACATGTCTAAAACCCCAGAAGTAACAAATTAGCAGTCTCATCTCCACAGAGAAAGGAGAATGCACACATTATAATATCTAATCTTACTGCCAATATGTTTACGCAGGAAGAGGCATTATGGGTAATCACCTTCTGGCTGCATAATACACATCAATCAATGAAGGAGATGGAGTGGCAATACTATTAGGGTAAAGGCTCAGCACTTTCTCCAACAGTCAGAACACTCGGTCTGTGAACAGTAAGACGGGCAGTGGACAATAAGACCAGGGAGGATGGGGGTACAGTTTGAGCACCCACAGTATAAGCATTTTAGTAGCAAATGATATGCAGACAAAGCTGGATTCATAAAAGATCTTTATGGGTTTCAGAGAACTCGTACTGGGAGTCCCACTGGTATGATCTTCCTTTCAAATGCCATCCTCGCCTTTGATTGCCAGCTTTGCTTTGACTCTGAGCAGGATCAGTCTATAAAAGCAGAAAGGTTAGCTTTCCATTGGCAGAGTGTGTAAAGGAAGCACCAGAGAAAAGCTGAAATCGTAAAAGAGAAGCCCTCCAATATGTCATGGAATTGCCGAAACTTGAAGGCACAAAATTAATCAGAGTCCTTTCCCTTTTCTCCTCCTAAAAGGCTGCAACAATACAGACAAAGGAAAGAGTGCCCTTCACTTCCCCTAGTATTTGCCCTTTATCAAAGTCACAGTCAGAGATCTTCAAATGCCAGACAGAAGGTTAAGGAGGCCCCTAGTTAAAATGCAAAATAGCTGTTACCTGGGGTGCTTCATGGTGAAGAGACTGAAATCAAGCCATGAAGAAGTTAATCTTAAAAATGTTTCAACAGGAGGTAAGAGAGAATCCTTGATTTTCCTCTTTATAATAGAGAGCAGCAGAATTAATTTTTTCCAGGATTTATGACTTGGTATTTGAGCATAAGGTGGGATCTGATGATGGTAGCTTAATAGGAATATTGCACCTTCCATTTAGGCAAAGAAAAAAACATCAAAAAAGGACGATGACAATGAAAATACAGCAAACCCAATTTACCATATATTAGTACTGTATGTATATTTTGCTAATCTTAATTAAGTCAAATAATAGGTAAGTTTAATTTTAAGAAACATTAAAAGATATCTCCCCTTTTTTTTTTATGTAAGGAGAATGCACACATTATAATATCTAATCTTACTGCCAATATGTTTACGCAGGAAGAGGCATTATGGGTAATCACCTTCTGGCTGCATAATACACATCAATCAATGAAGGAGATGGAGTGGCAATACTATTAGGGTAAAGGCTCAGCACTTTCTCCAACAGTCAGAACACTCGGTCTGTGAACAGTAAGACGGGCAGTGGACAATAAGACCAGGGAGGATGGGGGTACAGTTTGAGCACCCACAGTATAAGCATTTTAGTAGCAAATGATATGCAGACAAAGCTGGATTCATAAAAGATCTTTATGGGTTTCAGAGAACTCGTACTGGGAGTCCCACTGGTATGATCTTCCTTTCAAATGCCATCCTCGCCTTTGATTGCCAGCTTTGCTTTGACTCTGAGCAGGATCAGTCTATAAAAGCAGAAAGGTTAGCTTTCCATTGGCAGAGTGTGTAAAGGAAGCACCAGAGAAAAGCTGAAATCGTAAAAGAGAAGCCCTCCAATATGTCATGGAATTGCCGAAACTTGAAGGCACAAAATTAATCAGAGTCCTTTCCCTTTTCTCCTCCTAAAAGGCTGCAACAATACAGACAAAGGAAAGAGTGCCCTTCACTTCCCCTAGTATTTGCCCTTTATCAAAGTCACAGTCAGAGATCTTCAAATGCCAGACAGAAGGTTAAGGAGGCCCCTAGTTAAAATGCAAAATAGCTGTTACCTGGGGTGCTTCATGGTGAAGAGACTGAAATCAAGCCATGAAGAAGTTAATCTTAAAAATGTTTCAACAGGAGGTAAGAGAGAATCCTTGATTTTCCTCTTTATAATAGAGAGCAGCAGAATTAATTTTTTCCAGGATTTATGACTTGGTATTTGAGCATAAGGTGGGATCTGATGATGGTAGCTTAATAGGAATATTGCACCTTCCATTTAGGCAAAGAAAAAAACATCAAAAAAGGACGATGACAATGAAAATACAGCAAACCCAATTTACCATATATTAGTACTGTATGTATATTTTGCTAATCTTAATTAAGTCAAATAATAGGTAAGTTTAATTTTAAGAAACATTAAAAGATATCTCTGAGTAATAATGAATAGAGCTTATAAATAATCATACAATAACACCAGTTGCTTGTCTTTGCTTTGTATTTACTATATGTTAGCTCGATGAACAGTGTTAGACAGTGTGCTTAGTCATGTCTGACTCTTTATGACCCCACAGACTATAACATTCCAGGTTCCTCTGTCCATGGGATTTCCCAGGCAAGAATACTGGAGTGGGTTGCCGTTTCCTCCTCCAGAAGCTCTTCACAGTCCAAGGATTGAACCTGAATCTCCTGTATCTCCTGCATTGCAGGCAGATTTTTTACCACTGAGCCACTGGGGAAGTCCATATTAGCTCTATAGGGTTTGCTCATGTGAATTCCCTTAATCTTATGTGCGTAGCCGATGAGGCTGGTCACACGACGGCCCTCATTTATAGATAATGAAATTGAAACAGAGGAATCAATTTGTCCAAAGTGGCAGAGGCGAGATGTGAATCCAGGCAGATGACTGCTAAGCTCATCCCATCACCACTATATTCAAGTCAGTTTTATTTTTTATTTCTTTTTTTTTTTTTTAAGATTTATTTATTTATTTATTTTGGGCGGGGGTCGGGTTGGGGAGGGAGGGTAGCGGGCGGGCCACTTCTATTGGTCTTTCATTTCTCTGTTTTCATCCGTCTTTGTTCTTTGGCTCCTGTGGGCCTCCCATCGCGGTGGCGTCCGTTGTCTCAGAGCGCAGGCTCTGGGCGCGTGCGCCCCAGAGCTCCGGCTCGGTGATTGGACACATCGGTCCAGCTGCTCCGCGGCTCGTGGGATCTTCCCAGGCCAGGGATCGAACCGGCGCCTCTTGCACTGCAAGGCGGTGTCCTTACCCACTGGACCACCAGGGAAAGCCCTTTTTTATTTCTTTTAATATTTATTCAGTTCATTTATTTGGTTTCATCATGTCTTAGTTGCAGCATGCAGGATCTTTTCCTTTCTTTATTTTAAAGATTTTACAGAGTTTTGTTGTTCACCGACATGTATGTTCCCAGATCATTCATATGCATATCCCTGAGCATGCAGGATCTTGAGGTGCTGCACGTGAAGGCTTAGTCATGGCGTGCAGAATCTACTTCCCTGACCAAGGTTTGAACCCAGCTTCCTAGCATTGGGAGCTCAGAGTCTTAGCCTCTGGATGATCAGGGAAGTCCCCTCAGATCATTTCTATAAGAGAATGTTTTCCAAAATACCTCTTGTAGGCTAAATGTCCCATGGATATGAAGTTTCTTTCCATTCTGAAGAACTTCATGAGGCTAACAATTTTACTAAACATGACAGTTCGTTGATTTCATTCCTAAGGTTTCTGAATATAAACAAGCTTTAAAATGTATTCAAATTTATAGTCAAATATAGATAAAATTGGGGCTGCTCAGGTGGCCCTACTAGTAACCAATCTACGTGCTGAGGAAGGAGACACAAGAGATGTATGTTCAATCTGTGGGTTGGGAAGACCCCTGGAGTAGGAAATAGCAACCCACTCCAGTATTCTTGCCTGGTGAATCCCATGGACAGAGGAGCCTGGCAGGCTACAGTCAATGGGGCCACAGAATCAGAGTGACTGAGCACTGCACAGAGAAAATTATTTATATTTTACTGGATAATTTTTGTAAAATACAATCTAGTGTGTTTGGAAAAGAAGGAACAAAAGTCAATTTTTGTTTCAGGATTTTTTTGCTTTAAAATTTTATTATTGAAATATAGTTGATCTACAATGTTGTGCTAGTTTTAGGTGTGCAACACAGTGATTCAATTATATATATGTTGTGGTACTTAGTCACTTAGTCATATCCTACTTTTTGTGACCCCTCCAGACTGTAGTCTGCCAGCCTCCTCTGTCAGTGAATTTCCCAGATAGAAATACCTGAGTGGGTTGCCATTTCCTCCTCCAGGGGATCTTCCCAACCCAGGGATTGAACCCACGCCTTCTGGGTCTCCTTCATTGACAGGCGGATTCTTTACCAGCCATCTGGAAAGCTATATATATATATATATATATATATATATACACACACACACACATAGCTGTAGTAAATAACAATTAAGCCAAAGGAGGCCATTTTCTCAACAGCAGAAGTATCAGGAATTTCTCTTTGACTGGCACATTTAAGCAGAGTTTTCATGTCATAAAAAGGGAAAGGCAGTCTTCTTGCTAATGACTGTAGTAATGGGGAAAGCACCTGTTCTCTAACTGGAGATTGTTTCAGGACTCCTGCCAGACTGACTGCCGGCAACCTTACAATTACCTCCTCTTTCCAGCCTGCTCAGGAGAGCTCGTCCAAGTTGGCCCCTGCACCTTCAAGTCTACTGAACAGGGCAAGGAGCGGGGGACATGTCGGTCCCATGCGAAGTGTACTTTATTGACTCGAAAGAGGAGCAGGGTAACCATGAATCTGAACAGGAAGCAAGAGATGGAGGTTGAGCACATCACCATCTTCCTGATTACTAAGCTCCCCAAGTCCTGATGGCTGCCTGCCATCAGTGCCTGGTATAGGGGCCCTGCTTTCCCTGAGGTTAGGCGTTCACTAACTCCTATGCTTTGGTGAATGCAAACTCTCGTTTCTAGATGGTACTGGCTGCCATCTCTGTTCCTTGTTATCAGAAGAACCTGTAGTCTTAGTTGTCTAAAATGAGAATGATTCTTTTGAAGCCATGAGTATTGAAGAATAAAAAAAGCTGCACTGGGGGCCCTCATGGTCATGGTGGGCATCTCCACTGGATCAGAAGAGCCTGGCAGGCTACAGTCAATGGGGCCACAGAATCAGAGTGACTGAGCACTGCACAGAGAAAATTATTTATATTTTACTGGATAATTTTTGTAAAATACAATCTAGTGTGTTTGGAAAAGAAGGAACAAAAGTCAATTTTTGTTTCAGGATTTTTTTGCTTTAAAATTTTATTATTGAAATATAGTTGATCTACAATGTTGTGCTAGTTTTAGGTGTGCAACACAGTGATTCAATTATATATATGTTGTGGTACTTAGTCACTTAGTCATATCCTACTTTTTGTGACCCCTCCAGACTGTAGTCTGCCAGCCTCCTCTGTCAGTGAATTTCCCAGATAGAAATACCTGAGTGGGTTGCCATTTCCTCCTCCAGGGGATCTTCCCAACCCAGGGATTGAACCCACGCCTTCTGGGTCTCCTTCATTGACAGGCGGATTCTTTACCAGCCATCTGGAAAGCTATATATATATATATATATATATATATATATACACACACACACACATAGCTGTAGTAAATAACAATTAAGCCAAAGGAGGCCATTTTCTCAACAGCAGAAGTATCAGGAATTTCTCTTTGACTGGCACATTTAAGCAGAGTTTTCATGTCATAAAAAGGGAAAGGCAGTCTTCTTGCTAATGACTGTAGTAATGGGGAAAGCACCTGTTCTCTAACTGGAGATTGTTTCAGGACTCCTGCCAGACTGACTGCCGGCAACCTTACAATTACCTCCTCTTTCCAGCCTGCTCAGGAGAGCTCGTCCAAGTTGGCCCCTGCACCTTCAAGTCTACTGAACAGGGCAAGGAGCGGGGACATGTCGGTCCCATGCGAAGTGTACTTTATTGACTCGAAAGAGGAGCAGGGTAACCATGAATCTGAACAGGAAGCAAGAGATGGAGGTTGAGCACATCACCATCTTCCTGATTACTAAGCTCCCCAAGTCCTGATGGCTGCCTGCCATCAGTGCCTGGTATAGGGGCCCTGCTTTCCCTGAGGTTAGGCGTTCACTAACTCCTATGCTTTGGTGAATGCAAACTCTCGTTTCTAGATGGTACTGGCTGCCATCTCTGTTCCTTGTTATCAGAAGAACCTGTAGTCTTAGTTGTCTAAAATGAGAATGATTCTTTTGAAGCCATGAGTATTGAAGAATAAAAAAAGCTGCACTGGGGGCCCTCATGGTCATGGTGGGCATGAGAGACAGCATACAGGGTGGACTGAATGAATCAAAAGTCCCAATATTTCTCCTTCTCCACATTCAGTTCATTTACCATGAGATTTTCAAAAAAATTTATTGGAATATAGTTGCTTCACAATGCTGTTAATTTCAGTTATTCAGCAAAGTGAACCAGCCGTATATGTGCATGTGTTGTTTCTCAGTGGTGCCTGACTCTTTTGTTGCCCTTTGGGTTGTAGCCTATCAGGCTCTTTCTGTCCACGGAATTTTTGCAGGCAACAATACTGGAGTGGGTTGCCATTGCCTTCTCCAGGGGATCTTCTCTATCCAGGGATCAAACCCATGTCTCCTGCATTAGCAGGCAAATTCTTTACTACTGAGCCACCAGGGAATCCCTGGAAGTATGGATTTACACAAAAATTAATTGCATTACTCTTCTGGTATGAATATACACAATTAGCTAGTTTAACATCAGTGAAAGTAGATTACATCTAATTTTAATTTAGTATTACTGCAGCTTCAAATCTTAAAGTTTTTCTTACAAGGAATTGCATATTATCACTTAATTACATCTGCTGGGATTTATCCTTTGCCCAGGTTCTCTCTTCAGTATCAATAAAACATTTTTACTAGAAATCTTTTATCCATTTTCTTGGTCACTTGAAAAGAACCATTTACTTTCCATTTTTTCACTTTCATTGTCATTCCCTACCCCTGTTTTTACAGTGTGTCAATCAGAGTCCTAAAAGGTAAAAGATGGAACAAAATTTCTAAACTAATAGGCTTTAAGTCCTGAGTGGACTGAGAGGAGCAGGACTGATCAAAAAATGGAGGTTGAGCACATCACCATCTTCCTGATTACTAAGCTCCCAAGTCCTGATGGCTGCCTGCCATCAGTGCCTGGTATAGGGGCCCTGCTTTCCCTGAGGTTAGGCGTTCACTAACTCCTATGCTTTGGTGAATGCAAACTCTCGTTTCTAGATGGTACTGGCTGCCATCTCTGTTCCTTGTTATCAGAAGAACCTGTAGTCTTAGTTGTCTAAAATGAGAATGATTCTTTTGAAGCCATGAGTATTGAAGAATAAAAAAAGCTGCACTGGGGGCCCTCATGGTCATGGTGGGCATGAGAGACAGCATACAGGGTGGACTGAATGAATCAAAAGTCCCAATATTTCTCCTTCTCCACATTCAGTTCATTTACCATGAGATTTTCAAAAAAATTTATTGGAATATAGTTGCTTCACAATGCTGTTAATTTCAGTTATTCAGCAAAGTGAACCAGCCGTATATGTGCATGTGTTGTTTCTCAGTGGTGCCTGACTCTTTTGTTGCCCTTTGGGTTGTAGCCTATCAGGCTCTTTCTGTCCACGGAATTTTTGCAGGCAACAATACTGGAGTGGGTTGCCATTGCCTTCTCCAGGGGATCTTCTCTATCCAGGGATCAAACCCATGTCTCCTGCATTAGCAGGCAAATTCTTTACTACTGAGCCACCAGGGAATCCCTGGAAGTATGGATTTACACAAAAATTAATTGCATTACTCTTCTGGTATGAATATACACAATTAGCTAGTTTAACATCAGTGAAAGTAGATTACATCTAATTTTAATTTAGTATTACTGCAGCTTCAAATCTTAAAGTTTTTCTTACAAGGAATTGCATATTATCACTTAATTACATCTGCTGGGATTTATCCTTTGCCCAGGTTCTCTCTTCAGTATCAATAAAACATTTTTACTAGAAATCTTTTATCCATTTTCTTGGTCACTTGAAAAGAACCATTTACTTTCCATTTTTTCACTTTCATTGTCATTCCCTACCCCTGTTTTTACAGTGTGTCAATCAGAGTCCTAAAAGGTAAAAGATGGCAGATACAAATATTGCTCTAAACTAATAGGCTTACTGTACTTCCAAGGGAGTATGGTAATGAATTTAGAACCATGAGTCCTAATGGGACCACCCCAAATGCTACCAGAAGTGCACTACTTTTTAAAGACATGGTTGAGGAAAAGCTTGGTGAAGCTATCTTACGGGAGCAGGAAATGGCAAACCAGTTTTCTCTGTTCTCCACATATAGATTGTATAAAGTTACTTCAATCATGTCAGATTCTTTGCAGCCCTATGGACCATAGCCCACCAGGCTCTTCTGCCCATGGATTCTCCAGGCAAGAATACTGGGGTGGGTTGCCATTTCCTTCTCCAGGAGCTCTTCTCAACCCAGGGATCTAACCCAAGTCACTTAAGTCTCCTGCACTGGGAGACAAGTTCTCTACTACTAGAGTCTCCTGGGGAACTCCTACCTATAGATTAAGCAGATATTTCTACTTCATCAGTGACTAAATTATTTCCACTCAAAGCAGGAGCTTCGTTACCCAGGCTTTGCCGAAACTTTCCTTCCTTTCTTCTTTACAGTGTAAAGGAAATAGATACCAGCCTGTCAAGAGTTTGCCATCTTCCCCCTGTCCCTAGCACCCAGCTTGAAGTGTAGCATTCTTGTAAGTCAGCACTCAGGGAAAATTTTTGGTGTTGTTGTTGCTGCGAAATTGACTATTCCTGCTATATGAGTAAACAAGGATGTCAAGATCATCAGCAATTGCAGCCATCACAAAAGGTAAACAGGTGAGCCCTGACCCTTAGGAAGGAGAAAAATTCTTCTGGGAATTCACAATTAGCTAGTTTAACATCAGTGAAAGTAGATTACATCTAATTTTAATTTAGTATTACTGCAGCTTCAAATCTTAAAGTTTTTCTTACAAGGAATTGCATATTATCACTTAATTACATCTGCTGGGATTTATCCTTTGCCCAGGTTCTCTCTTCAGTATCAATAAAACATTTTTACTAGAAATCTTTTATCCATTTTCTTGGTCACTTGAAAAGAACCATTTACTTTCCATTTTTTCACTTTCATTGTCATTCCCTACCCCTGTTTTACAGTGTGTCAATCAGAGTCCTAAAAGGTAAAAGATGGCAGATACAAATATTGCTCTAAACTAATAGGCTTACTGTACTTCCAAGGGAGTATGGTAATGAATTTAGAACCATGAGTCCTAATGGGACCACCCCAAATGCTACCAGAAGTGCACTACTTTTTAAAGACATGGTTGAGGAAAAGCTTGGTGAAGCTATCTTACGGGAGCAGGAAATGGCAAACCAGTTTTCTCTGTTCTCCACATATAGATTGTATAAAGTTACTTCAATCATGTCAGATTCTTTGCAGCCCTATGGACCATAGCCCACCAGGCTCTTCTGCCCATGGATTCTCCAGGCAAGAATACTGGGGTGGGTTGCCATTTCCTTCTCCAGGAGCTCTTCTCAACCCAGGGATCTAACCCAAGTCACTTAAGTCTCCTGCACTGGGAGACAAGTTCTCTACTACTAGAGTCTCCTGGGGAACTCCTACCTATAGATTAAGCAGATATTTCTACTTCATCAGTGACTAAATTATTTCCACTCAAAGCAGGAGCTTCGTTACCCAGGCTTTGCCGAAACTTTCCTTCCTTTCTTCTTTACAGTGTAAAGGAAATAGATACCAGCCTGTCAAGAGTTTGCCATCTTCCCCCTGTCCCTAGCACCCAGCTTGAAGTGTAGCATTCTTGTAAGTCAGCACTCAGGGAAAATTTTTGGTGTTGTTGTTGCTGCGAGAAATTGACTATTCCCTGCTATATGAGTAAACAAGGATGTCAAGATCATCAGCAATTGCAGCCATCACAAAAGGTAAACAGGTGAGCCCTGAGGACCCTTAGGAAGGAGAAAATTCCAGCCATCAGACTGCAGCCACTCCCTGCAGTGGGCTCAGGATGTGAAAACTCAGGCTATTGTCCCCAGGCAGCTGAAATGCATATAAAAGGAGTGATTTCAGTGAGCCCAGACTCTTGCATTTTCCGATACATAGAAAAACACTAAATTCCTTAACTTGGGACATTTGTTTTTCTTTAATTAACAATAACCTTTTAATGCTCAGACTCTCTGCTTTTTGTTGCAAAACTTCTATATAGCCTGGCTCCTTCCTTGCCTCCTTGGAGCAGTTCTCTCAGTGTCACCTAATTATATTTCCTGGGCTTGGAGTCCTAAAAATTACCATCAAATAAAACATAACTCTCTTGCTAGGTGAAAGAAGCAAGTCTGAAAAGGCTACATGCTGCATGACTTCAACTATATGACATTCTGAAAAAAGTGAATCTAAAAAGACAGTGAAGAAAATCAGTAGTTGCTAGGGTTTGAGAGAAAGGAAATAAGAACCAGTAGGTACAATACAGGGGATTTTTATGGGAGTGAAATTATTCTGTATCATCTAATATCATAATGATGGATGTGTGACAAGATGCATTTTTCAACACCATAGAGCTGTACAATACTAAGCATAAACTAATGGAAGCTATGGACTTTAGTAAATAGTTAAGGTCAATACAGTACCAATATTACATCAGTATCAGCTCATCATTAGTGCATTAATACCGTGCTAAAGTAAGATATTAATATTAGGGGAAAGTGTGTATGGATAGAGAGCAGATATATGTGAAGTCTTCATCTTCTGCTTAATTTTTCTGTAAACTTAAAACTGCTTTGAAAAATAAAGTTTCATTAACATATATGTATAAGTGGGGGTAGAGTTAGGAAGCTAAAATCTTCTGCATTCAAGGTTAGGCAGAAGGAGAGGTGACTTTTTATCTATACTCCTCATAGTATCGAATCTGAGTTACCAGGTGGCCAAAGGGTGTTTTCACTGAGGACAACATGTTGCTTAATGATGTTAGATAAACTTTATTTTGTCACTATTAAAAAATCATAACTCTCACATTTTAGGTTGTGATTATTTTTTAGGTCAACATGTGTTTACAAACCATGCATTTATCACTATCAAAGTATTTACTTTATTATAAATTGAAAGATGAGAAGCATAAGTATTTTACTCTTCATCAAGGGAACTTAGGGTGATATGCATCATGGGGGTTGTGAAAACTCAGGCTATTGTCCCCAGGCAGCTGAAATGCATATAAAAGGAGTGATTTCAGTGAGCCCAGACTCTTGCATTTTCCGATACATAGAAAAACACTAAATTCCTTAACTTGGGACATTTGTTTTTCTTTAATTAACAATAACCTTTTAATGCTCAGACTCTCTGCTTTTTGTTGCAAAACTTCTATATAGCCTGGCTCCTTCCTTGCCTCCTTGGAGCAGTTCTCTCAGTGTCACCTAATTATATTTCCTGGGCTTGGAGTCCTAAAAATTACCATCAAATAAAACATAACTCTCTTGCTAGGTGAAAGAAGCAAGTCTGAAAAGGCTACATGCTGCATGACTTCAACTATATGACATTCTGAAAAAAGTGAATCTAAAAAGACAGTGAAGAAAATCAGTAGTTGCTAGGGTTTGAGAGAAAGGAAATAAGAACCAGTAGGTACAATACAGGGGATTTTTATGGGAGTGAAATTATTCTGTATCATCTAATATCATAATGATGGATGTGTGACAAGATGCATTTTTCAACACCATAGAGCTGTACAATACTAAGCATAAACTAATGGAAGCTATGGACTTTAGTAAATAGTTAAGGTCAATACAGTACCAATATTACATCAGTATCAGCTCATCATTAGTGCATTAATACCGTGCTAAAGTAAGATATTAATATTAGGGGAAAGTGTGTATGGATAGAGAGCAGATATATGTGAAGTCTTCATCTTCTGCTTAATTTTTCTGTAAACTTAAAACTGCTTTGAAAAATAAAGTTTCATTAACATATATGTATAAGTGGGGGTAGAGTTAGGAAGCTAAAATCTTCTGCATTCAAGGTTAGGCAGAAGGAGAGGTGACTTTTTATCTATACTCCTCATAGTATCGAATCTGAGTTACCAGGTGGCCAAAGGGTGTTTTCACTGAGGACAACATGTTGCTTAATGATGTTAGATAAACTTTATTTTTGTCACTATTAAAAAAATCATAACTCTCACATTTTAGGTTGTGATTATTTTTTAGGTCAACATGTGTTTACAAACCATGCATTTATCACTATCAAAGTATTTACTTTATTATAAATTGAAAGATGAGAAGCATAAGTATTTTACTCTTCATCAAGGGAACTTAGGGTGATATGCATCATGCCTCCAAATTTTTGAGCATGTTGTTATGACTCAGCTGTACCTCAATGTCTGTTGAACAGAAAAGCTGAGGTATCATATCTGGGACTCATATATGTCCATGGGAGACATGCAAACATTTTAAAAGTATCCTTTCTGGAATCTATCCATTATCACTCTCTAGAAGCAAGTTCTGTTTATAATAACTCATCTGTCTTTCAAAATATTTTGTAGAATTTTATTTTATTTTTGCCACTTAAAATTTTAGAAGAAGGTAAGATTTAGAGACCTTGGTGACCAGCTAGCAAGAAGTAAGACAGACTGAGTCAAAGGTGACTTGTTACACAGTTTATTTTCAGTACAATTGTCGGCATATTTTCTTTTAATCCAATAAATCATGACTAATGGCCACCCATCCCAGTATGTTTGCCTGGAAAATCTCATGGACAGAGGAGGTTATAGTCCATGGGGTCACAAACAGTCAGACATAACTGAACAACTAATGCATTACATTATATTGCAATTACATCAGTGTTCAATACTGACAGAAGGATATACTATGATTTTCTTTACTTTCTTTTTCAATGTTTTATTTTTGGATGAAAAATGTTTCTTTCTAACTTACATCATTTTCTATATACCTAGTCTTATTTATTTAACATAAAGCCTGTTGTGTCCCTGTTTATACATTTTCCTCCATATAGTCAAATGTGATAGATAATCTTTTTTTTTTTTTTTTACTTCTATCAACTACCTCAGTTTTTTTTTAAATTTTATTTTACTTTTTACTTTTACGGTGTTTTGTTGTTTATAGATATGTACAATCCCAGATTAATCATCTTTTAAAGCCCCCTGTCCCACTTGGAAACCTTCTCCTTGGAACACTCTATGCACCTATTTGCATCTAGATTAGCTTCCTCTTTAGAAATACTGGAAAGTTGTTGTCCTGGCGGTCTTTTTTCCATGTCGCTTTGTCAGTTCGGTTCTGTTGTTGAGTCATGTCTGACTCTTTGCAACCCCATGGACTGTGGCACACCAGGCTTCCTTGTCCTTTACCACCTCCTGGAGTTTGCTCAAACTCATATGTCTAGTGACTCAGTGATGCCATCCAACCATTGTGTCTTCTGTCCTTTGCTTTGTTAAACCCTTATATTATCAATCTTCCACTGCCTTGGTCTACTTCTCTTCAACTGATTTGTAATCTGACACTTATAGAAAGTAAGTAACTTGCATTTTTGAATTGTTCTTCAGTCACTAACTCATGTTCAACTCTTTGAGACCCCATGAACTGCCCACCAGGCTCCTCTGTCCTCCACTATTTCCCAGAGTTTGCTCAAATTCATGTTTAAATTTATGTCCATCGAGTCAGTGATGCTCTCTAACCAACTCATCCTCTAATGAGGATTAGAATTGTTAAGTCTCTTATTTTCTCCAACTTATAAGGCAGCAATTTCAAGAAAGGCTTTGGGAGTCCCATATGATATGAGAATTTTCTATGAATTCCTCTGTTTTCATATGTGCAGCTCTTCTGCACATGCTTGGCAACTGATTGTTTTCAAAAGGCAGTTAGTTTGCTCTGCTTTAGTACTGGTCTCAAACATAGTTTAAGTAAGTTTTCTCTGCAAAGATCACTATTTTATCAACTTTGTGCCTTTCAAATATTTGCTAAAATGTTTTGTTAACTGATATTTTTGCTCCATTCTTTTCTCTTTTTTTGGCCACTTTTATTGGGCTTTCATCCATCTATGTTCTTTAGCCTGTGTTGTTCTCCCATCACAGTGGCCTCTCTCATCCCAGAGCACTGGCTCCAGGCACATGCGCTCCAGAGCTCTGGCTGGGTAGTTGGCCACATCGGTCCAGCTGCTCTGCGGCATGTGGGATCCTCCCAGGCCAGGGATTGAACTGGCGCCCCTTGCACTGCAAGGCTGTGTCCTTACCCACTGGACCACCAGGGAAGCCCCCATTCTTTTCATTTTTGAGGACTGAATTACTGTAGCTTTTAAACTATCATTTTAGAAAAGCTTTTAGCATCAGAACAGAAGTATGCTTGCCTATCTGATGTATAAATAGAATTTTTCTTTAATTTGTATAGATTTTCTTCTATAGAATCAAAATTATGAATTATGATCACAGACTTCTGGAAAGTTAGTGGTAAGAAGGATCCGACAGATTTCTGGTTTAGTCCATGTATTTTTTAAAGGGGAAACAGGTCAATTTCATGCAGCTAATGAATAGCAAAGCTGGGAGTAAAGCACATATGTTCTGATCTTTTCTTTTTTATTTTATGCTTCCTTCTTCTGATTAAATAATTATGAGGCCCAGGTATTTTATTATATGCTGAAGATAAAAGTTTGGGTAAACAATTTTATCTAGGAAGCTCAACGTGTATTGGGTAAAATGTCAGTGGTGAAGAAGGATATTTGAAATTCCAGGTAGTGCCAGTGGTAAAGAGCCCACCTGCCAGTGCAGGAGACATAAGAGATGCAGGTTTGACACCTGGATCAGGATCATGCCCTGAAGGAGGGCAAGACAATCCACTCCAGTATTCTTGCCTGAAGATTCTCCATGGACAGAGGAGCCTGGCAAGTGTCCATGGGGTTGCAAAGAGTCAGACATGACTGAAGCAACTTAGCACACAAAAGTATTTTAATATTATAGTTTTGTATACGGAAAAGTTAAATTGCTTTCCTAATATAAATAACTAGGAAAGTTTTCTCTGCAAAGATTTTTGTGCCTTCAAATATTTGCTAAAATGTTTTGTTAACTGATATTTTGCTCCATTCTTTTCTCTTTTTTTGGCCACTTTTATTGGGCTTTCATCCATCTATGTTCTTTAGCCTGTGTTGTTCTCCCATCACAGTGGCCTCTCTCATCCCAGAGCACTGGCTCCAGGCACATGCGCTCCAGAGCTCTGGCTGGGTAGTTGGCCACATCGGTCCAGCTGCTCTGCGGCATGTGGGATCCTCCCAGGCCAGGGATTGAACTGGCGCCCCTTGCACTGCAAGGCTGTGTCCTTACCCACTGGACCACCAGGGAGGCCCCCATTCTTTTCATTTTTGAGGACTGAATTACTGTAGCTTTTAAACTATCATTTTAGAAAAGCTTTTAGCATCAGAACAGAAGTATGCTTGCCTATCTGATGTATAAATAGAATTTTTCTTTAATTTGTATAGATTTTCTTCTATAGAATCAAAATTATGAATTATGATCACAGACTTCTGGAAAGTTAGTGGTAAGAAGGATCCGACAGATTTCTGGTTTAGTCCATGTATTTTTTAAAGGGGAAACAGGTCAATTTCATGCAGCTAATGAATAGCAAAGCTGGGAGTAAAGCACATATGTTCTGATCTTTTCTTTTTTATTTTATGCTTCCTTCTTCTGATTAAATAATTATGAGGCCCAGGTATTTTATTATATGCTGAAGATAAAAGTTTGGGTAAACAATTTTATCTAGGAAGCTCAACGTGTATTGGGTAAAATGTCAGTGGTGAAGAAGGATATTTGAAATTCCAGGTAGTGCCAGTGGTAAAGAGCCCACCTGCCAGTGCAGGAGACATAAGAGATGCAGGTTTGACACCTGGATCAGGATCATGCCCTGAAGGAGGGCAAGACAATCCACTCCAGTATTCTTGCCTGAAGATTCTCCATGGACAGAGGAGCCTGGCAAGTGTCCATGGGGTTGCAAAGAGTCAGACATGACTGAAGCAACTTAGCACACAAAAGTATTTTAATATTATAGTTTTGTATACGGAAAAGTTAAATTGCTTTCCTAATATAAATAACAGAAAGTAAAGCTTGATAGACATTCTTGTCTGGTTGAGATACATAGCAGTAATTCACCACTGGCATCTTCATTAAAATTATCAGAACATCCAGGCGTTATGATGTGTGTGTGTGAAGGGATGCTGAGATGTTTAATTTATCACAAACAACGGAGGTTAAAATGTTGAGAAGCCATTCTCTCTCTCTCTCTCTCTCTCTATATATATATATATATATATATATGTATATACTTTTCAGGTTTTTAAAAATAATTCTCCTGTTCCTCACTTTTAATAGATTGTGCTGGTGCTTAATCAGTTTTGCAGGGCAAAGAATTCTTGTCTGAAAGAGTAACTGGTTTTCTAGTCCCTAAAATACTGTTGGATATCCTACATTGATTGCTTTGCCTCAGGATTTCTGTAATGCCATAGCAGATTCTTGCAACAGATTGTTTCAACGTCTGGTTAACTCCAGAACAACTTCAGGACCCCTCTTTGCTTCAGTCATATTGCTGAGCTTTGCTTTCATTCTCTTTGGGAGCTGTGTTCCTTCTGCTGAATGACTGACTGTTCTCTGTGAACTATGGAAATGTATTAGGTAACAAAAGAGATATGGGTGCTTGGTGGAAATAAGGATGGCAATGAATATTCTTCCTAAATTTTACTCACAAGGCAAAGACTGACAATAAATGAGAGGAGAGGAAAGAATAGATGTAAAAGAGAATGCAACAAAAGACTTTCAAATGTAACTTTCTTTCCAATATGACTTCTAGGTCCTATGCTGAGAGTCTGTCTTTAATCCAATAACATGCTATTAGAAGAAACTTTGACTGCCTCAGAATGGGCCTTAGGAGGAGTGAGTGGTTCCTCTTCAATTATACCATTGAAAGTTTAATTATGCAAAGCAATTGTACTCTGGAAATGCAGCTGAGCTAGTTCAGCTGTCCTAACATGGTCTTTTGACCTCAGCCTCTGGTGCATCTGCTTGGAATGTGTGTTGGTTTTTAATTACTAGGTATAGAAACATGTATTAGATTGTAATGAGATTTGCCAAGAATTTCAGTAGACAACAGAAACCCAGATCTTTCCCCAGTGATCCGCACAAAGCAGCTGGGCTCAATTTTTCTGTTTCAAGTTAGTAATGCCTGTAATTGCTCTATGATTCTACATGGGATTCATCTTCCCTGTCAGAACATCCATTGAAAGCTCCCTTCAGAGCTTTCAGACTAGTACATTTGTGGCTATTCTTCTGTGGTTTGTTCTGAAATAGCAGGGATTATGAAAGCCATTCCAATTGTTTTTCTAGTTATTTTTCCTTCCTGGTACTCAGGCTTCCTAACTTGCACAACAGTTGAACATGAGGGTTTGAGTCATGCAACCTCTCTCATGCTCCAGTATTCTTGAAGTGGATCATATGTATTATCAGAACCTCATGCAACATTCATAGTGTATCATATATTAAGTTGCCAGTTATTACCTTTTTAATGCCCAAATGCCTGCATGCCTACGTTTTAAAACGTCTAATAATCCTGAGATAGCAAGCACAAGCAATTCTCAATGTTTTAGCATAAAAGCAAGAGATAGAAACGACTTTTCAGTCACTCTACCTTGTTGTCAAGTCACAATAAAGTCCCCAAGAAAATGATGCACTAAATATGTCAAAGTTTCTTGTGCGATGATGAATTAGAATGCCTCAAACATTAGATTGCAAAAGTTTTCAAGGCCTCTGGCGCATGAAATACATTTCATATAAAGTAGGTTTTAATGCATATGCTGTAAGGATAAAGAAGGCAAAGCAGCAGAAGAAAATGGGCACTTGATGGAATTTTAATAAAATATCTATGGTACTGCATTAGTTTCTTAAAATAAACTTTTTTTTTCAGCGCAATAAAATTCCTTAACTTTCTTTTGCTTAAATCTATTTTTCTGCATAAAATATATTTAAGCTCTGAGCTAGTGACAGAATTCTCTGTGGCTTAGTTCTTTGAAAAATAATTCTGACAGTGCCACAAAAAGGCTGTTGAAAGATTCTTCCCGTAGGATGTTTCACCATAAAAACTATAGATTCATTTACTTGCTTTTTTGTTTGCTTCTAGCCCCTTCCTTTTAGAAAAACATAAACCAAATAATCAGTAATTGTGTCTGACTGTCTGCGACCCCATAGACTGTAGTCTACAAAGCTCCTCTGTTCGTGGGATTCTCCAAGCAAGAATACTAAAGGGGGTTACCATTGCCTTGTCCAAAGGATCTTTAGTCTTTTTTTTTTTTTTTTTTTTAATAATTTTGTTGTCTTATTTTTAAAAAAACTTTGGTCTCTTTTATTGTTTTTTTATTTATTTATTTTCATCTATCTTTAGTCCTTGGCCTGTGTGGGCCTCCCATCGCAGTGGCCTCTCTCATTGCAGAGCACTGACTCTGAGTGCATGCACTGCAGAGCACTGGCTCTTAATTGGACACACCGATCCAGGGGCTCCGTGGCACGTGGGATTCTCCCTGGCCAGGGATCAAATAGGTACCCCCTGCAGTGCAAGGTGGACTCTTTACCCACTGGACCACCAGAGAAGCCCCAGAGGATCTTTCTGACCCAGGGATTGAACCTGGGTGTCCTACATTGCGGGTGGATTCTTTACCATTTGATTCGCCATGAAGCCCAGAAAACATAAACCAAGTAATCAGTGAAACTAGTTATAACAGAAGTAAATGAATGATATTATTATGAAATAGAGGTTTTGAAGAAGACAAAATGAACACTATGACATAAGGTTAATTCTTAACCTAGAACTAAAACATGGGGTGAGACAGAAATCTTCTATTTGCATAAGAGAAAGAGAATGTTTGGCAATTTCAGCCATCTTAAACAAAAATATCACTTCCTATGCAGCTATTTATATATTTTAGAGAAAAGTATGAATATGTTTTATAACTCAGATGATTTGAATGATCAAAATAGTTCTCCATTTCATCGTGCTAGTGTAGACTTGGTTTTGGTAAAGTTATACAGCCTGTAGAAAGATTTCCCTTTCTAAAAGTATGATTGATGTTGTATGATTCATGGCTATGGGTGGCAGTTGTGGTCAAAACATCATTTTTTGAGTCGAATTAGAAGGGAAAGGAGAAAAAGATTGTAGCCACAGCTCTCTGAATCTCTAGTTCTGACAAATTTCAGATGTCCAGTCTACTATAAGTTTAAGAATGGCATTCTGAAATACAGCATAATATAGTCCTTATTTTTTTAATCAAGAAGTGTCATCTTGTTCTCTAAATAACTTTGGATAAATTGGAATCAGAAAGATACACATAAGAATGAAAGCCTCTAGTTATCAGAGAGGGGATTAGTTTAAAAAGCACATTGATGATTATATAGACACTTCAATTTTAGGTAAAATGACATTTTAATTTTTATTAATTGGATGAGAGTTGTTGTATGTTTAAAAATGTGCTGAGTAATAACTGGAAATTTGCTTTCATTGTAGTTGAAAATGCAAAAATATGAGAGTAAAAATGAGAAACCTTTCCTTTCCCTACAGCCCACAATTTATTGCATATTAAAAATATTTCTGGCATGTGAAATATATATTCAATATTATCCCTATGAATTAATTACACAATCTACATGGTTTTGCCTTATACATATGCCCCCTCCAACATGCACATTAGTGCATAATTCTTTGTAGAAAACTGCTACAAACATATTATTTTCTGTTGTAAGATGAACAAATTATAATGTTTTTAAAAGAGCACCAATTTGGTCCACTTTTCCTTTTCTATTTTAGAAACATTACTTCATGTCATTCTAGATATTAACTTTTAAGGCTTAAATTATATAAACTTTTTTAAAGGTGAAATATCACATTTAAAGAATCTCTACCAACTATGCACTATAAAATAAGTTGATAATAACATATGCATTCTTAATTTCATTTCTCCCTTTTCCCTCTACCTCTCAGCATGCTTAAATTGCCATAACATTTATACAGCATTCTGATTCATAACCTAATTAATTTCCTCTGTCCTTTAGCTATCAGGTAACTTTGAAAATTGGAAACTATTTAACATATGTTGAGTAATTTATGGCAGAAAATCACTAAACTAGGCTCTTTGTAAACATTATCTCATTCAATCCTCAGAAAACATTTTATCAAATGTCCCAAAGCTGGAATATGTTGAAACTATGGGTATTTATAGGCATCTCAGAACTAGCATGTATACAATAATTCTTGATTCTGATTAGTGAACTACTTCTAAATTTAATGTCTTAAAATAGCCATTTGACTTTTCTCAGGGTCTTGTGGGGTAGGAATTTGGGAAGGGATCAGATAGATGGTTTTTTATCGTTTAATAACTTTGGATAAATTGGAATCAGAAAGATACACATAAGAATGAAAGCCTCTAGTTATCAGAGAGGATTAGTTTAAAAAGCACATTGATGATTATATAGACACTTCAATTTTAGGTAAAATGACATTTTAATTTTTATTAATTGGATGAGAGTTGTTGTATGTTTAAAAATGTGCTGAGTAATAACTGGAAATTTGCTTTCATTGTAGTTGAAAATGCAAAAATATGAGAGTAAAAATGAGAAACCTTTCCTTTCCCTACAGCCCACAATTTATTGCATATTAAAAATATTTCTGGCATGTGAAATATATATTCAATATTATCCCTATGAATTAATTACACAATCTACATGGTTTTGCCTTATACATATGCCCCCTCCAACATGCACATTAGTGCATAATTCTTTGTAGAAAACTGCTACAAACATATTATTTTCTGTTGTAAGATGAACAAATTATAATGTTTTTAAAAGAGCACCAATTTGGTCCACTTTTCCTTTTCTATTTTAGAAACATTACTTCATGTCATTCTAGATATTAACTTTTAAGGCTTAAATTATATAAACTTTTTTAAAGGTGAAATATCACATTTAAAGAATCTCTACCAACTATGCACTATAAAATAAGTTGATAATAACATATGCATTCTTAATTTCATTTCTCCTTTTCCCTCTACCTCTCAGCATGCTTAAATTGCCATAACATTTATACAGCATTCTGATTCATAACCTAATTAATTTCCTCTGTCCTTTAGCTATCAGGTAACTTTGAAAATTGGAAACTATTTAACATATGTTGAGTAATTTATGGCAGAAAATCACTAAACTAGGCTCTTTGTAAACATTATCTCATTCAATCCTCAGAAAACATTTTATCAAATGTCCCAAAGCTGGAATATGTTGAAACTATGGGTATTTATAGGCATCTCAGAACTAGCATGTATACAATAATTCTTGATTCTGATTAGTGAACTACTTCTAAATTTAATGTCTTAAAATAGCCATTTGACTTTTCTCAGGGTCTTGTGGGGTAGGAATTTGGGAAGGGATCAGATAGATGGTTCATCTCTACCCTACATATCATCAACTGACATGTGTGGGATTGAATGATTCCACTCCCAAGATGGCTTCTCTTTCATACATGGTTTTTTCTCTGTGTAATTCTTCTCTTTCCTTTCTGTCTTCATTTCCATTACAGTTCATATGGCTTCTTCCTTCATGATCCCTCCATGTAGCTTAGGTTTCCTTATTGTGCATAAGACAAAGTTGGTATACTTCTCTCATATGGAGCTTCAGATTCCAAGAGTAAGTGTGCAAAGAAACAAGGTAAAGTCACTGACTTCTTGGAGCATGGGCCAAATACTGGTACAGTATCAACTGCAGCACAATTCACTAGTTAAGACAGTCATAGAGCCCTCACAGATCTAAGGGCAAAGGCATAAACCCAGCTCTCAATACTATATGTGCTAATGAATTTTTGGTTGCCTCTAATTTTCAATCCTATAAATAGTCTTCTTCTTCTGTAGTCTTTGCTTCCACAGAAAATCATTCTTTCAGTCATCATGGTCAAAAATATTAGAGGCATCCCTCACTATTCTCATGGTCATGGTCCATCTAAGAAAATCCTGTCAGGTATACCTTCAAAATGGGCTTCCCATGTGGTCCTAGTGAAAAAGAACCCACCTGCCAATGCAGGAGATGCAGGTTCCATCCTTGATGGGAAGATTCCCTGGAGGAGGGTATGGCAACCCACTCCAGTATTCTTGCCTAGAGAATTCTATGGATAGAGGAGCTTGGCAGGCAGGCTACAGTCCATGGAGTCACAGACAGGCAGAGATGACTGAAGCAACTTTCATACCTTCAAAATATGTTCATAATACCCTCACTACCAACCCACTGCTACTATGATGATATGGTATCTATGCCCTTGAGAATTAAAGTCTTATCTTCCTTAACTGTAGCTAGTGTTGCTCATGTATATACAAAAGATGATTTGTGTTAGCATGATTAATCAGTACAAACTACCAGAAGAGAGAAATATAGCACAGAAACTTAAGAGAAAGGATTTAGTGCATTTATAATTTTTTAAAAATGCATGATATTGAAAGTAGAAAATGCACATTGCTATGTATTTTTGTAGTTTTAAGTGTTCAAATGGGTTTAAATGGGCTTTCTGTTTTCCTTTTCCTCACTCTTATCACACTCCTAGACTGAAATGTTTAAACTTGAAACTTTAAAAAAATTAATTATTTTGCTGATCATACCCACATCACTAAATACTGTGTTTATCCAGCAAACTACCAAATCATCTTCTTTGGAAGGTAGGTGTGCTAGATGATTCCATTTTCTAATCTCCTAACTACTTAGAATTTGTTCAGCATCAACTTTTTAAAAAAATTTAAAATTTTTGGCCACTTTTATTGGTCTTTCATTTATTTATTTTCTTTGCTCTTTGGCCTGTGTAGGCCTCCCACTGCAGTGACCTCTCCTGTAGCAGAGCACCGGCTCCGGGTGCACGTGCTCCAGAGCACTGGCTTGGAATTGGACACATCTGTCCAGCTGCTCTGCGACACGTGGGTTTCCTCCCATGCCAGGGATCGAATCAGCGCGCTTGCAGTGCAAGGCAGACTCTCCACCCACTGGACCACCAGGGAAGCCCTCAGCATTAACTTTTATCTGCAGAATGTTTTAGGTCTATGAATTAGCTGTGAAAATTTGTAGACTAAATTTTTTATTTCTAATGCTTTTTTTTAAACAGGAATATATAACAAATCATATATAAAACATACATTTTGCAGGAGATGCAGGTTCCATCCTTGATGGGAAGATTCCCTGGAGGAGGGTATGGCAACCCACTCCAGTATTCTTGCCTAGAGAATTCTATGGATAGAGGAGCTTGGCAGGCAGGCTACAGTCCATGGAGTCACAGACAGGCAGAGATGACTGAAGCAACTTTCATACCTTCAAAATATGTTCATAATACCCTCACTACCAACCCACTGCTACTATGATGATATGGTATCTATGCCCTTGAGAATTAAAGTCTTATCTTCCTTAACTGTAGCTAGTGTTGCTCATGTATATACAAAAGATGATTTGTGTTAGCATGATTAATCAGTACAAACTACCAGAAGAGAGAAATATAGCACAGAAACTTAAGAGAAAGGATTTAGTGCATTTATAATTTTTTAAAAATGCATGATATTGAAAGTAGAAAATGCACATTGCTATGTATTTTTGTAGTTTTAAGTGTTCAAATGGGTTTAAATGGGCTTTCTGTTTTCCTTTTCCTCACTCTTATCACACTCCTAGACTGAAATGTTTAAACTTGAAACTTTAAAAAAATTAATTATTTTGCTGATCATACCCACATCACTAAATACTGTGTTTATCCAGCAAACTACCAAATCATCTTCTTTGGAAGGTAGGTGTGCTAGATGATTCCATTTTCTAATCTCCTAACTACTTAGAATTTGTTCAGCATCAACTTTTTAAAAAAATTTAAAATTTTTGGCCACTTTTATTGGTCTTTCATTTATTTATTTTCTTTGCTCTTTGGCCTGTGTAGGCCTCCCACTGCAGTGACCTCTCCTGTAGCAGAGCACCGGCTCCGGGTGCACGTGCTCCAGAGCACTGGCTTGGAATTGGACACATCTGTCCAGCTGCTCTGCGACACGTGGGTTTCCTCCCATGCCAGGGATCGAATCAGCGCGCTTGCAGTGCAAGGCAGACTCTCCACCCACTGGACCACCAGGGAAGCCCTCAGCATTAACTTTTATCTGCAGAATGTTTTAGGTCTATGAATTAGCTGTGAAAATTTGTAGACTAAATTTTTTATTTCTATTATGCCTAAAATTTATTAAATATAGTTATAAACAGGAATATATAACAAATCATATATAAAACATACACTTTTCCTTTGCTTTTGTATTTTGCATACATTATTTTATATATGGGTAATAAATCACTTAAAAAAAAAAGTCAATATTTCCCAGGATCTCTGGGAAATATGTCATCTCTAGACTACATATTTTTATTATTTTTTTATGAGAAAAATTACAACCCTCTGAATATAAAACTGGTATTCTACATGGCTTCAAAAATCACAATTTCTGTGTACCCTTCTGGGGCACATTTTTAGTTAATGTGGGCTGCAATCAGGATAATTAATACATCACTATTTTTGCTTGGTCTTTGGAGATTCAATAATGAGAGAGCTGTAAACAAGCTCAGGTGTTTTAATTAGAGAGGCACGTCATTTGTGTGCTGTTAAGATTGGCATACTGTCTGTTTTCACTATAATTATCATTAAATTATTATTGTTTTCCCTAACAAATCATATTGCCTTAGACATACAGCTTAAGTGATGGTTACAATGAAATTGTTTTTAAAATTACTCCTCAATTAGGAAAACTGCCAAGTGACACCACAAAGTTTAGAAAAATTTATTGAACATCTTTTGCAGGTGGTGAAATGTGAAAAGCTTCTGGCACATTCTCAAATGTCTAGCACCTTGGTAATACATATCATGGAGCTTTTCTGGTGGCTCGGTGGTAAAAAAAAAAAATCTGCCTGTCAATGCAAGAAATATGGGTTCTCTGGGTTAGGAAGATCCCCTGTAGAAGGAAATGGCAGCTCACTTCAGTATTCTTTCCTGGGAAATTCCATGGATAGAGGGGCCTGGAAGGCTACAGTCCATGGAGTCTCAAAGAATGGGACATAACTGAGTGATTAAACCACAACAATAAACATCATAAACACATAAATAATGAACAGGTAGGAAAAACCTATGAAGGGCCTTATGCTTGCCTTATTTTGATACGTACCATTATGTGAATCTGAACAGAAAAAAGCTTTCATCCAAAGCTTGTGATGTTGATCTGAATTTTGTCAGGGCAGCTCATTAGCACTGAGTCACCATGTGAGAGAGAAATGCAGTCTCCTGTTTCACAGTGATTGAACTCACATCTGCAGAATGTTTTAGGTCTATGAATTAGCTGGAAAATTTGTAGACTAAATTTTTTATTTCTATTATGCCTAAAATTTATTAAATATAGTTATAAACAGGAATATATAACAAATCATATATAAAACATACACTTTTCCTTTGCTTTTGTATTTTGCATACATTATTTTATATATGGGTAATAAATCACTTAAAAAAAAAAGTCAATATTTCCCAGGATCTCTGGGAAATATGTCATCTCTAGACTACATATTTTTATTATTTTTTTATGAGAAAAATTACAACCCTCTGAATATAAAACTGGTATTCTACATGGCTTCAAAAATCACAATTTCTGTGTACCCTTCTGGGGCACATTTTTAGTTAATGTGGGCTGCAATCAGGATAATTAATACATCACTATTTTTGCTTGGTCTTTGGAGATTCAATAATGAGAGAGCTGTAAACAAGCTCAGGTGTTTTAATTAGAGAGGCACGTCATTTGTGTGCTGTTAAGATTGGCATACTGTCTGTTTTCACTATAATTATCATTAAATTATTATTGTTTTCCCTAACAAATCATATTGCCTTAGACATACAGCTTAAGTGATGGTTACAATGAAATTGTTTTTAAAATTACTCCTCAATTAGGAAAACTGCCAAGTGACACCACAAAGTTTAGAAAAATTTATTGAACATCTTTTGCAGGTGGTGAAATGTGAAAAGCTTCTGGCACATTCTCAAATGTCTAGCACCTTGGTAATACATATCATGGAGCTTTTCTGGTGGCTCGGTGGTAAAAAAAAAAAATCTGCCTGTCAATGCAAGAAATATGGGTTCTCTGGGTTAGGAAGATCCCCTGTAGAAGGAAATGGCAGCTCACTTCAGTATTCTTTCCTGGGAAATTCCATGGATAGAGGGGCCTGGAAGGCTACAGTCCATGGAGTCTCAAAGAATGGGACATAACTGAGTGATTAAACCACAACAATAAACATCATAAACACATAAATAATGAACAGGTAGGAAAAACCTATGAAGGGCCTTATGCTTGCCTTATTTTGATACGTACCATTATGTGAATCTGAACAGAAAAAAGCTTTCATCCAAAGCTTGTGATGTTGATCTGAATTTTGTCAGGGCAGCTCATTAGCACTGAGTCACCATGTGAGAGAGAAATGCAGTCTCCTGTTTCACAGTGATTGAACTCACATTCTTCATGTAGAAAAGGAAAAGAATGACCCCCAGTACATGTGGGAAATGCTAGTTTTGTTGTTAGAACTTATGGATACTTCTCTTTTGGGTCAACTGGCGCTCTGTGCTCAGTTGTGTCTGACTGTGACCCCATAGACTATAGACCACCAGACTCCTCTGTCCCTGGAATTTTTCAAGCAAGAATGCTGGAGTGAGTTGCCATTTCCTCCTCTGGGGGATCTTCCTGACCCAAGTATCAAACCTGTGTCTCTTGCATCTCCTCCTGGTAGATCCTTTACCTTGTGTGTCACCTGGCTCAACTGATATTTAGTCACTTATCTCACAACCCCTATCTAGTCTCCTACCTCAAGGACCAACTTTCACCTGATTTGGTTGTATTGCTTAATTCTTTTTTCTATGTCTTCATATAATATTGTACTCCTCACTCTCAGATCTCCAGTTAGCCTTTCCCATGGTTTATCTAATCATCCAGTATAGACTGAGTATGAAGTCCTGTCGAAAGACACAAATACACACTGCGCTCTTGACACACACACACACACACATCTCTATGTTTGAATAATGTTTCATATTTTCCTAATCATGTAAAGTATTGATATTAACATTGATATTAAATGTAACAGTTCAGTTTTGACTCTGACTTCCAATCTTAGGTGTGATTTAAGCTGTTCTTCCACCATAATTTTTACTTCCTTCAATATGAATTGAAAGTAATACTTATATGTATCTCATTGTGCTATTGCAAGTATTAATAAACATATGTAACATACTCAAATGTTTTCTATTACTCTCGTGATTAGTAGCAGTGTTATACATATAAGCTTCATTAATTCCTTTGGGTAAAATATTAGCCATGTTTAGACACAGAGATTCTCAACTTTGGTCTATAGTATGCAAGAGGTTAAGGGTGGGATTTGGGATATTTGTGAACTTGTAATGAAAAAATACAAGTCTTTATTTTCACATAATATACAAGGTTAACTTTCTTATGACAAAGTTAGCATCTTCTTTCACTACAAATATAAGCAAAAACTCAGTAGTTCTGAACATTATATGTGGTATTGGTGTCAATAGAAATCATGAATATTTTTCTACACATGTTGCCTGTTGTAGATATTCAAAATATCACTTATGTTCATACCTATTATCAACTACCATTTAGTTTTATTGAAAATCATTTAAAAATTCTCAGTGGTCATTTAGCCACCAAATGATGATGTCACACTTATCAACTGGCGCTCTGTGCTCAGTTGTGTCTGACTGTGACCCCATAGACTATAGACCACCAGACTCCTCTGTCCCTGGAATTTTTCAAGCAAGAATGCTGGAGTGAGTTGCCATTTCCTCCTCTGGGGGATCTTCCTGACCCAAGTATCAAACCTGTGTCTCTTGCATCTCCTCCTGGTAGATCCTTTACCTTGTGTGTCACCTGGCTCAACTGATATTTAGTCACTTATCTCACAACCCCTATCTAGTCTCCTACCTCAAGGACCAACTTTCACCTGATTTGGTTGTATTGCTTAATTCTTTTTTCTATGTCTTCATATAATATTGTACTCCTCACTCTCAGATCTCCAGTTAGCCTTTCCCATGGTTTATCTAATCATCCAGTATAGACTGAGTATGAAGTCCTGTCGAAAGACACAAATACACACTGCGCTCTTGACACACACACACACACACATCTCTATGTTTGAATAATGTTTCATATTTTCCTAATCATGTAAAGTATTGATATTAACATTGATATTAAATGTAACAGTTCAGTTTTGACTCTGACTTCCAATCTTAGGTGTGATTTAAGCTGTTCTTCCACCATAATTTTTACTTCCTTCAATATGAATTGAAAGTAATACTTATATGTATCTCATTGTGCTATTGCAAGTATTAATAAACATATGTAACATACTCAAATGTTTTCTATTACTCTCGTGATTAGTAGCAGTGTTATACATATAAGCTTCATTAATTCCTTTGGGTAAAATATTAGCCATGTTTAGACACAGAGATTCTCAACTTTGGTCTATAGTATGCAAGAGGTTAAGGGTGGGATTTGGGATATTTGTGAACTTGTAATGAAAAAATACAAGTCTTTATTTTCACATAATATACAAGGTTAACTTTCTTATGACAAAGTTAGCATCTTCTTTCACTACAAATATAAGCAAAAACTCAGTAGTTCTGAACATTATATGTGGTATTGGTGTCAATAGAAATCATGAATATTTTTCTACACATGTTGCCTGTTGTAGATATTCAAAATATCACTTATGTTCATACCTATTATCAACTACCATTTAGTTTATATGATCTTAGACTTACAGTTTCCAACTGGCCAACTTTTGTAGCAACATTCTCAGTGGTCATTTAGCCACCAAATGATGATGTCACACTTTCTTATAGCAAAGTTTAATTCAAAATGCCTTACAAAGTTCTGATGTTCTTTGAGAGTAATCGTATTGCACTTTATGAAAAGAGCCATGGAAGATTTAAACATAAGACCCAAACATAGTCCTTTGGAATGTGTATTTTCACGTCTTGCTTATGTTGAGAGATTGTTGTATTCCTGGCATATGTTCTAATAATAGAATATAGTTTTTAAAATGCATTGCTTTATTTTCTTACCTAAATTTTTACTGGAATACTTATATCTGTGTTTATGAGGCTTCCGTGGTGGTTCAGTAGTATAGAATCCATCTGCCAATGCAGGAGATGAAGGTTCGATGCCTGAGTCAGAAGATCCCCTGGAGAAGGAAATGGCAGCCCACTCCAGCATTCTTGCCTGGAGAATTCCAAGGACAGAGGAGCCTGGAAGACTATATTCCATAGGCTCAACAAAGAGTCAGCCACAACTTAGCGACGGAGCAGGCAGGCATATAACCCTAACTAAAATTTTGAATTATTATATTAGAAAATTACAGGCATATTTCTTATGAGAATTCACAGAGAACTCTACAGGAAGTAGTGGAAATCAATATGTTACTGTTAAACATAATAGTATAGTACTTATTAAATTCACTCACATGGCATTTTGGCATCAGACTTTTTTTTGGTTTTTCCTTTGTGTAGCTTTGAAATTGTTATTTTAGCCTATAGAATCAACTGGGTAACATGTTTTATCAGACAACTTGCATAAGATTAGCTTTTTCTTTAAAATTTGTTGAGCTCTATAAAACAATTTGAGTTCAACATTTTCTAATTCTTTCACATTCAAAAACCATTGGTCTCTTTAATAAACAGCTGAAAGGATTCTCAATTTATCTGAAGTACTGAAATCATACTTTAATTCAGAACAAAAGATATCAAAAATTTTATTGACTTTTAAAATAATTTATTCAGTAAGACCAATTTATTTCTTGTTCATAATGTTCAGTATCTTGATAACTATAGAATTATGTAAATTGAAAGAAGGGCAAACAGTCTTATTGAAGGACTTCATTGCTTCAGGAAATTATTGAATGTGTTAAAGAGAAAAACACAAAATTTTACCCCTTTCACTCTCAAGGCTGTTCTTAAAAGGGATGTTATTATGAACAAGAAGTTCTGAGTTGAAATGATAAATGTGATAGCTATCATGACAAATGTTTGAAATAGATTTTATCATTTGAAGAATCGAATTCTTTTACACTAATGTTACTAAATACTCTTCCAGCACAGGAATCAGGTATCATCTTGTGTGTCGGTATACTCAATCGCTCAGTCATAGCTGACTCTTTGTGACCCCATGGACTGTAGCCTTTCAGGCTCCTCAGTCAATGGGATTTTCCAAGCAAGAATACTGAAATGTGTTGCCATTTTCTATTCCAGGGGATCTCCTCAAGTCTCTCATCTGCTGCATTGGTGGGCGGATTCTTTACCAGTGAGCCACCTTGGAAGCTCCTTTGACAATAGAAAACATTTTTTAAAGTTGCTGGTCAAGAAATTCAGTGTGTATGAAAAAATAAAAAAAGCCACTTGTGCCATGAAAGATGGCATTATGGGTTTCAACAAATTAATCTTGAAAAGATATTCCAAGTTGTTCATTTTATGGCCATTTAAGTTCAGTTTACCAACTCATGATGTTAATGTTGAGTGACTCTTTTTGATTAATGAAAGTTCAATGAGCAAAATAATAGAATAAGTTGCATGTAGTCCCTGTAAAACGTAAATACAATTTAAGTTGTAACTGAAAGGATGTCTATAAACATATTCCTCGATGCAAGAAACTAGCAAGAAATATATAAAGATGTATGTGCTTTAGATACTTATATTGTAGTGAGGAGAGATGGTTTTGAGTATATTATGGTACACATACTGTTTTGGCCTAATCTCCATGGACTTGTAGTTTAGTTCTAGGAAGAGGAGATTCAATAAAAACTAGAAAATCTGTCTCACTAAAAAATGTATGAAACTTGGAGATCGAGAGAAATCCCTTCTTTGGATCTCATGGTAATGGTGTCTCAGGTTCTCTTAGAATGCCTATTGGGGCAAATTGTGTCATGGGATATTGCAAAAAACTCTGAAATGGCAAAAACAAACAAACAAACAATGACAGCAAAACCAAACAAGAGTACTTCCTCTGAAATAGAAAATCCCTTTTATGTTATGTTATGTAAACTCTAGAAGATGGTGAAGAACAGCATGCCTGCGGTGCTGAAATCCATGGAGTCACAAAGAGTTGATCGTGAATTAGTGACTAAACATAGCCATCATTAATTAGTGGGTTAAATAAAACTTTGATATTGTTCATTATATATCTGTTTGAAAGTCAGGATTATGACCTCTTTCCCAGGTGCTGCTAGTGGTAAAGAATCCACCTCCCAATGCAGGAGACCCTTGAGATGTGGGTTCAATCCCTGGGTCAGGAAGATCCCCTGGAGGAGGAAATGACAAACCATCCCAGTATTCTTGTCTGGACAGAGAAGCCTAGTGGGCTATAGTCCATGGACCCACAAAAGGTCAGACACAACTGAGTGACTGAGCAGGCACAGTATTTATTAGTTTTGGAGGTCATTTCGTGAGATGCATAGTAGAATCTCCTGACAGAACCAGGTTAACTACACTGCCAAGAATCTATGTCTCATGGAGAGCCTGAGTTCAGACACATCTCTACTTGACTTGAAGAAGCTAACCTGAACAGCAGAATCTTAATTTTGCTCAAATGATTCTTCTAGATTTCCCCTATCTCTACTAACTTTTTTTCTATTAGTGGTTTGTTTATAGTCCCTCAGTCTGTCCAACTCTTTGCAACATTGTGGACTGTAGCCCACCAGTCTCCTCTGTCCATTGGACTTCCTAGGCGAGAATACTGGAGTGGGTTGTCATTGTGTTCTAAGATGATCTTCCTGACTCAGGGCTGCTACTCAGGTCTCCTGCAATATAGGAAGATTCTTTACCACCTAAGCCACAGGGAAAGCTATTCTCAATTCTCATTCAGCAATGAATAAAATTTAGCTGCATGGTCTGAATGTTTGGTGATCTCTATATACCCGTTATTAGATTATATACAGGATTATAGAGACCTAAGTTTGGTTGTATGAGAGGATACAGATAGTCTGGATTGTTAGTCATTGTCATGATGCCTAGTTTGAACTTGATTCAATTAGAATTTTGTGAAGGAATAAACCTCATTGTGATATAGTGAAAAAAAAAAGCTTTCTCCTGTTTTACAGTTGTTTGATTGAAAACAAGTACCAAAATTCATGTAGGCAAACTGCCTCTGTTCTTCAGTTTCAGTCTATATGTGGGTGCAATGTCTTCTACCCTCATCCCTAGTTCAAGGGTGGGCATATGACATTGACTCAGGTGAAAAATCCTCTCCTGCCCACTGATTGGTTCAGGAATGTGAGATGACCCAATAGTGTCTGGAAGAACCAGTGAGACTCTTGTAGCAACTCTTGTGAGTGAGGCACCACTTTTTTTATCTATACTGGAATCTGGGAGCATTTCATTTTGAACTTGCTGGCAAGCATACGTCTGCCATTTAAAGTCTGAAAATAAAAGCCCAAAAGAATATAACTTGGAAATAGAAGGGAACTGAGTCCCTCGGATATCAATGAAGCTCTTGCAACAACCCTGGTGTCTGAATGCAGCTCCAACCTCAGGCTTGTCAATTTCATGAGTAAGCCCCTTGTACTGTTTAAAGACACTTATCTTATGTTTTCTGTCACCTTATCGATTTTATATGATTAGCCTCCCTTGCAACTCTAAAAACTACACTCTAGTCTAAATGAACTTTCTACTTGAAGAAGCTAACCTGAACAGCAGAATCTTAATTTTGCTCAAATGATTCTTCTAGATTTCCCCTATCTCTACTAACTTTTTTTCTATTAGTGGTTTGTTTATAGTCCCTCAGTCTGTCCAACTCTTTGCAACATTGTGGACTGTAGCCCACCAGTCTCCTCTGTCCATTGGACTTCCTAGGCGAGAATACTGGAGTGGGTTGTCATTGTGTTCTAAGATGATCTTCCTGACTCAGGGCTGCTACTCAGGTCTCCTGCAATATAGGAAGATTCTTTACCACCTAAGCCACAGGGAAAGCTATTCTCAATTCTCATTCAGCAATGAATAAAATTTAGCTGCATGGTCTGAATGTTTGGTGATCTCTATATACCCGTTATTAGATTATATACAGGATTATAGAGACCTAAGTTTGGTTGTATGAGAGGATACAGATAGTCTGGATTGTTAGTCATTGTCATGATGCCTAGTTTGAACTTGATTCAATTAGAATTTTGTGAAGGAATAAACCTCATTGTGATATAGTGAAAAAAAAAAGCTTTCTCCTGTTTTACAGTTGTTTGATTGAAAACAAGTACCAAAATTCATGTAGGCAAACTGCCTCTGTTCTTCAGTTTCAGTCTATATGTGGGTGCAATGTCTTCTACCCTCATCCCTAGTTCAAGGGTGGGCATATGACATTGACTCAGGTGAAAAATCCTCTCCTGCCCACTGATTGGTTCAGGAATGTGAGATGACCCAATAGTGTCTGGAAGAACCAGTGAGACTCTTGTAGCAACTCTTGTGAGTGAGGCACCACTTTTTTTATCTATACTGGAATCTGGGAGCATTTCATTTTGAACTTGCTGGCAAGCATACGTCTGCCATTTAAAGTCTGAAAATAAAAAAAAGCCCAAAAGAATATAACTTGGAAATAGAAGGGAACTGAGTCCCTCGGATATCAATGAAGCTCTTGCAACAACCCTGGTGTCTGAATGCAGCTCCAACCTCAGGCTTGTCAATTTCATGAGTAAGCCCCTTGTACTGTTTAAAGACACTTATCTTATGTTTTCTGTCACCTTATGTCAAAAGAGTTTTCTCATAATGAAAGAGAGTTCCCCATTCTGTACTCCTTTTATACTAATCCACATTACGCTAAATATACATTTACTTCTCTGTGCCTTTAAAACAAGACAAGTAATATTCACTGATTGAAAGAGTTGTAAATATTAAATGATATAATAAATTGAAAAAGATGAATATGTTTCACAATGCTTCAGTGAAAGAAGCATCACGTAGATTAAGTTTTTAAAATTAACTTGTGTCTGGCTTGATATTCCTCTTTACCAGGCTGAGATGACACCCAATACCAGTCAATGTTAGGGAAAACACTTCTTCTCCATCATGGCATACACTGCATAAGTACAGCTGCACCCATGGGCTCATTCACCCACACAGGAAAATGACACAAACTGAACCACCTCCACATTATTTGCCTTAGGTGTCCAGGAGCCCTTGCTAATGTTGGACAAATCTTCCTCCTTCAATCCAGACTCCATCTTAGGCCCTGCTGGCTTCATTTCAGGAATAACTGGCTAAATTTCCTTCCACATGCGATCCTGGACAGACTATGTAACAGATGTATAAACATTCATGCATTTTGGTTATCTTGATACTGTATATGTGGTGTAGGGCTTAGTGTTGCATAGCCTCAGGGAGGCCCATTTCCCACTGCATTCAGCATCAGTGGCAACCCTGAAACAAAGCTCTGTATAAAATGAATGACGGTCCCTAATTGTGAGTTCTGACAGGGAGTGTTACCATTCAAAATGTTTTATGCAGTATAGAAGGTTCTCAAAAAACTAAAAACAAAGTTACCGTATTCCCCTGATTGGTTCAGGAATGTGAGATGACCCAATAGTGTCTGGAAGAACCAGTGAGACTCTTGTAGCAACTCTTGTGAGTGAGGCACCACTTTTTTTATCTATACTGGAATCTGGGAGCATTTCATTTTGAACTTGCTGGCAAGCATACGTCTGCCATTTAAAGTCTGAAAATAAAAAAAAGCCCAAAAGAATATAACTTGGAAATAGAAGGGAACTGAGTCCCTCGGATATCAATGAAGCTCTTGCAACAACCCTGGTGTCTGAATGCAGCTCCAACCTCAGGCTTGTCAATTTCATGAGTAAGCCCCTTGTACTGTTTAAAGACACTTATCTTATGTTTTCTGTCACCTTATGTCAAAAGAGTTTTCTCATAATGAAAGAGAGTTCCCCATTCTGTACTCCTTTTATACTAATCCACATTACGCTAAATATACATTTACTTCTCTGTGCCTTTAAAACAAGACAAGTAATATTCACTGATTGAAAGAGTTGTAAATATTAAATGATATAATAAATTGAAAAAGATGAATATGTTTCACAATGCTTCAGTGAAAGAAGCATCACGTAGATTAAGTTTTTAAAATTAACTTGTGTCTGGCTTGATATTCCTCTTTACCAGGCTGAGATGACACCCAATACCAGTCAATGTTAGGGAAAACACTTCTTCTCCATCATGGCATACACTGCATAAGTACAGCTGCACCCATGGGCTCATTCACCCACACAGGAAAATGACACAAACTGAACCACCTCCACATTATTTGCCTTAGGTGTCCAGGAGCCCTTGCTAATGTTGGACAAATCTTCCTCCTTCAATCCAGACTCCATCTTAGGCCCTGCTGGCTTCATTTCAGGAATAACTGGCTAAATTTCCTTCCACATGCGATCCTGGACAGACTATGTAACAGATGTATAAACATTCATGCATTTTGGTTATCTTGATACTGTATATGTGGTGTAGGGCTTAGTGTTGCATAGCCTCAGGGAGGCCCATTTCCCACTGCATTCAGCATCAGTGGCAACCCCTGAAACAAAGCTCTGTATAAAATGAATGACGGTCCCTAATTGTGAGTTCTGACAGGGAGTGTTACCATTCAAAATGTTTTATGCAGTATAGAAGGTTCTCAAAAAACTAAAAACAAAGTTACCGTATCATCCAGAAATACCACTTCTAGGCGTATACCCAAACAGAACTATAAATTAAAGAATTACATGCAACTCAGTGTTCATAGCAGAATTATTTACAATAGCCAAGACACAGAAACTACGTAAATCTCGATCCACAGATGAATGGATAAAGATGTGGCACGTGTATACAATGGAATATTACTAAGAAATAAAATAAAGAATGAAATATGCCATTTGCAGAAACATGGATGGACTTGGAAATTATCATACTAAGTGAAGTAAGCCAGGAACAGAAAGACAAATATCCTATGATATCACATTAGTTATATTTTCTAGAATATAATAGAGGAACTGTTTTGGGGAAAATATTCTTATCTCTGAGCCCCTTCAGAGTCATTATTGTCATTGATGTCATGGTGGAAGGTTGGGCAACCTGGACCCTGTTAGGGTGCACTTTTAACCTGTCCTTGGCTCTGATCTTATACTTATCTGGAGTCTGAAAATTGACCTGGGTTCTCCTTGGGAATATGTCAAGATTTATTGTCTGTACTTGCAAATGGAATACCTTCCTTCTCCTCCTAGCTCAGCCAAGCACTTTCTTCTGCTCTCCTTACATTCTGGCTTCCTTCTGTTGGGAAAGTAAGAGAAAGGAGAATACTTTACGCTCTACCCGTAATTGTGTCTACATCACCCACCAGGAAATAGCCAAAGTTACTACACATGTACAAACACACCTGTGTTACTCCCTCACTGAGCTGCTTACAGGCTCAGTGGGGTTGAGATGGAAAGGCAGGTAGGTCACTGATGAAAGAACTAGTGGTGGTAGATATGGAAAATCCCTCTCAGCTTTCCTCATTGCACAAGCTCTGTGGCCTCAGAAATGTTAGCCCTGAGAAAGTGGACTTGAGATGTGAGTCCCAGATGCATATTGCAGAGTAATGGCACAATCACAGAGGGCTTGGTGAGGATGGGCACTCCATCTGCCCCTAAATGTAGTGACCACCTCTTCTTGTCCTGGGCCTATCACATAGCTCTTCCATTCTCTCTGTGTTTCTATTTTCCATCTACCTTGTTTCACCAGAAGTTTTTATCTAGTACAACTTCTGTTTGATCCCATACAACTCATCCAAATTATTTTGTTTGCCCACCACTTCCTGTTTGTTACTGCTTGTGGGACTTCGGAGCTAAGAGCTCTTTAGTGCTTGGCTTGTTCTGTAAGTGAAGAAGAGCTGGCTCCTGCCACGGGAGAAATCCCAGTGGGAATGACTGCTGTGGGTGCCGAGGAGGTGTGACTTGGTGACTGGTGGAATTGACCACAATTATCTAGCCCATTTCTCTTAAATCTGCCTCAAGATCTGGACTTGTATGAACTTATGGGTCAGTGGTCTATCCTTCTAGAATTTGAAAAAAAGTCCATTTTTAGTGTCTCACTCAATATTAACCAATTTTCAAAACTAACTGTGGTGTCTTCCCGAGTTGCTCTTTCAGTCTGTATTTTCTGGTGGCATTTTTCCTTTTGAGACTGCCACTGGGTGTGTAAAGCTAATGGACTCATATTATGCAGAAGGCTGTGCCAGGGAGCTCTTTCCTAACCACAGGACCACCACTCAAATATCTGCAGTCTTTCTGTACTTGCAAATGGGGAATACCTTCCTTCTCCTCCTAGCTCAGCCAAGCACTTTCTTCTGCTCTCCTTACATTCTGGCTTCCTTCTGTTGGGAAAGTAAGAGAAAGGAGAATACTTTACGCTCTACCCGTAATTGTGTCTACATCACCCACCAGGAAATAGCCAAAGTTACTACACATGTACAAACACACCTGTGTTACTCCCTCACTGAGCTGCTTACAGGCTCAGTGGGGTTGAGATGGAAAGGCAGGTAGGTCACTGATGAAAGAACTAGTGGTGGTAGATATGGAAAATCCCTCTCAGCTTTCCTCATTGCACAAGCTCTGTGGCCTCAGAAATGTTAGCCCTGAGAAAGTGGACTTGAGATGTGAGTCCCAGATGCATATTGCAGAGTAATGGCACAATCACAGAGGGCTTGGTGAGGATGGGCACTCCATCTGCCCCTAAATGTAGTGACCACCTCTTCTTGTCCTGGGCCTATCACATAGCTCTTCCATTCTCTCTGTGTTTCTATTTTCCATCTACCTTGTTTCACCAGAAGTTTTTATCTAGTACAACTTCTGTTTGATCCCATACAACTCATCCAAATTATTTTGTTTGCCCACCACTTCCTGTTTGTTACTGCTTGTGGGACTTCGGAGCTAAGAGCTCTTTAGTGCTTGGCTTGTTCTGTAAGTGAAGAAGAGCTGGCTCCTGCCACGGGAGAAATCCCAGTGGGAATGACTGCTGTGGGTGCCGAGGAGGTGTGACTTGGTGACTGGTGGAATTGACCACAATTATCTAGCCCATTTCTCTTAAATCTGCCTCAAGATCTGGACTTGTATGAACTTATGGGTCAGTGGTCTATCCTTCTAGAATTTGAAAAAAAGTCCATTTTTAGTGTCTCACTCAATATTAACCAATTTTCAAAACTAACTGTGGTGTCTTCCCGAGTTGCTCTTTCAGTCTGTATTTTCTGGTGGCATTTTTCCTTTTGAGACTGCCACTGGGTGTGTAAAGCTAATGGACTCATATTATGCAGAAGGCTGTGCCAGGGAGCTCTTTCCTAACCACAGGACCACCACTCAAATATCTGCAGTCTTTCTGACCACTTCAGCCGGGAACCTCACTGATCAGTTTCCTCACAATCATTATTCAATTCTTAAATCTTCTGTAATTCAAATGTCATCAGTTTAGCTCTCTGGGAAAGCCACTGTGATTGGGGACATCATTTTGAGTGGAAAAGAATGACTTCAGTATGACTCATTTCTAAGACTGCTTCCCCAGAAACAATAGGCGTCTTTTTCCCATGTCCTTTCCTAAAATTTTGCTTTCAAAGTTATAATTTTTTTCTTAGCCTTAACCATGGCCTAAATGGTTATATTTAATAGACTAATACTTTTACTTTAATTCAAGGACAACTATTAAAGATGAAAAAAATTGTATCATAATTCATCAGCCTATGAATCCTTCCCTACTATATCTGTGTTACAGAAGCTTTTCCCAACCTCATTGACATCAAGAACTGGTTTCATGGAAGAAAATTTTTCCACAGACCAAGCTGTGTGATCATTTCAGGATGATTCTCATTTGGAGTGCAACCTAGAGCACTCGTATGTGCAATTCACAGTGGAGTTCATGCTCCAATAAGAATCTAATGCCATCGCTGATCTGATAGGACATAGAGCTCAGGCAGTTAAGCCAGTGACAAGGTGCAACTGTAAATACAGATGAAGCTTTGGTTGCTCACCGACATCTTGCTTCCTGCTGTTACCCACTTCAAATACCAGTCCATGAATGACGAGGGTTATACAGCAACCAGAGTGACAGTGTACTCTTAAATGTAGGCATGGATTAATATGAACTATTCGTTAGCAGAAAATATTTTCCATGAATGTGTCTATCTATTTTAACATTTTCCTTGCAACACTGAAGCCCCTAGTGACTTTTCTGTCCCACTTGTTTGTGAGGTCTGGAGTTCACACAGATGTCCAATACCCCTAAAAGATCTAGGAGGAAATATGGTAGAAAATTTGAAGTTACTTAGTTCATCAAAGCAGGGATGGCTTTGAGTGTACTTTGCTTCTACAGTTTTCCAGAATTTTCTTCAGGTGAATGAGATAGTCGATATATTAATACTGTGAGTCTTTAATGACCAAACCTGTGCATATAAGCTGGTGAGCCTAATATAGGTGCAAAATCATCATGCCACATTTTCTCTCAATCAACCTCTCACAGCCTTGCTCTGAGAGACCTGGGGGAAATTTTTTTACCCCAGAAAGAACTGTTAAGTTTCTCAGGTTCCCTTTCCCTTGAGAGACATCATTTTGAGTGGAAAAGAATGACTTCATGACTCATTTCTAAGACTGCTTCCCAGAAACAATAGGCGTCTTTTCCCATGTCCTTTCCTAAAATTTTGCTTTCAAAGTTATAATTTTTTTCTTAGCCTTAACCATGGCCTAAATGGTTATATTTAATAGACTAATACTTTTACTTTAATTCAAGGACAACTATTAAAGATGAAAAAAATTGTATCATAATTCATCAGCCTATGAATCCTTCCCTACTATATCTGTGTTACAGAAGCTTTTCCCAACCTCATTGACATCAAGAACTGGTTTCATGGAAGAAAATTTTTCCACAGACCAAGCTGTGTGATCATTTCAGGATGATTCTCATTTGGAGTGCAACCTAGAGCACTCGTATGTGCAATTCACAGTGGAGTTCATGCTCCAATAAGAATCTAATGCCATCGCTGATCTGATAGGACATAGAGCTCAGGCAGTTAAGCCAGTGACAAGGTGCAACTGTAAATACAGATGAAGCTTTGGTTGCTCACCGACATCTTGCTTCCTGCTGTTACCCACTTCTAATACCAGTCCATGAATGACGCAGGGGTTATACAGCAACCAGAGTGACAGTGTACTCTTAAATGTAGGCATGGATTAATATGAACTATTCGTTAGCAGAAAATATTTTCCATGAATGTGTCTATCTATTTTAACATTTTCCTTGCAACACTGAAGCCCCTAGTGACTTTTCTGTCCCACTTGTTTGTGAGGTCTGGAGTTCACACAGATGTCCAATACCCCTAAAAGATCTAGGAGGAAATATGGTAGAAAATTTGAAGTTACTTAGTTCATCAAAGCAGGGATGGCTTTGAGTGTACTTTGCTTCTACAGTTTTCCAGAATTTTCTTCAGGTGAATGAGATAGTCGATATATTAATACTGTGAGTCTTTAATGACCAAACCTGTGCATATAAGCTGGTGAGCCTAATATAGGTGCAAAATCATCATGCCACATTTTCTCTCAATCAACCTCTCACAGCCTTGCTCTGAGAGACCTGGGGAATTTTTCTACCCCAGAAAGAACTGTTAAGTTTCTCAGGTTCCCTTTCCCCTTGAGAGACATGCCCTACAGTTCCTAATATTTCAATCAGAGACACACTTGTCAAAAGAGTTACTCAGATATCATCACTACTGTCCCTCAGAAGCAAATACTGGATAAGCCCTTCTGAATAATAATATGCCCTTCTCCCCGGAGTCACTAGCAGAATACACTGTTGTTTTTCTCCAGCTTCACTGGCTCTACAGAACAGAACATTTGATGTAGAGATTCTTCAGCTGTGCACTCTCATATTCAAGCCCGAGGCTATAGCATTTTTGACTGCTACGATCCAGCTGGTTTTCAGTCTGCTCTCACTAATAACTCTATTATAATATTTATAGTACTGTCTATTAAACTGTGGGTTTCTTTTCCCAACAGACACTGTCAAATTATCCTCCATATTTAGTTCATTTTGGTGCCTTAGTTCTCTTCTGAGAAAGGGTAGACCTGTTGACAGGGAGAATTTTACTGAACTTCTTTGCCAACGTTGCACCCACTGTAGTTAGAAAAAGGATGTCCCGTCTGCCTTGACTGTAGTCAAAACTACAAGTGCCAACAATGGAAAGGACTTTTAGGTGCACAACTGGAGTCTCACTAGAAACATTAACTAGGTTGGGTCTAGAGCATTTTGAAGCTTTTTTTCCCCCCTCATCATGCCTCTTTTGTTTTTATATTTATTTTCATCCATCTTTTATTCTTTGGCATGTGTGGGCCTCCCATTGCAATGACCTCTCCCACTACCCAGTGCATTGCAGAACACTGGATCTGGGCACATGTGCTCCAGAGTGCTGACTTGTAATTGGACACACAGGTCAGCCACTTCACAGCACGCAGATCTTCCCAGGCAGGGATCAAACCAGTGCCCCTTGTATTTCAAGGAGGACTTTTGCCCACTGGACCACCAGGGAAGCCCTGAAGTTTTCTTTGTTTTTTTCTTTGCTGAGTTTGTTCTTGTGATGTCATTGTTGTTCAGTTGCTCAGTTGTGTCAGACTCTTTGGGATCCCATAGGCTGCAGCACATCAGGCTTCCTTGTCCTTCACTATCTCCTGCAGCATGCTCAAGAGACCTGGGGAATTTTTCTACCCCAGAAAGAACTGTTAAGTTTCTCAGGTTCCCTTTCCCCTTGAGAGACATGCCCTACAGTTCCTAATATTTCAATCAGAGACACACTTGTCAAAAGAGTTACTCAGATATCATCACTACTGTCCCTCAGAAGCAAATACTGGATAAGCCCTTCTGAATAATAATATGCCCTTCTCCCCGGAGTCACTAGCAGAATACACTGTTGTTTTTCTCCAGCTTCACTGGCTCTACAGAACAGAACATTTGATGTAGAGATTCTTCAGCTGTGCACTCTCATATTCAAGCCCGAGGCTATAGCATTTTTGACTGCTACGATCCAGCTGGTTTTCAGTCTGCTCTCACTAATAACTCTATTATAATATTTATAGTACTGTCTATTAAACTGTGGGTTTCTTTTCCCAACAGACACTGTCAAATTATCCTCCATATTTAGTTCATTTTGGTGCCTTAGTTCTCTTCTGAGAAAGGGTAGACCTGTTGACAGGGAGAATTTTACTGAACTTCTTTGCCAACGTTGCACCCACTGTAGTTAGAAAAAGGATGCCCCGTCTGCCTTGACTGTAGTCAAAACTACAAGTGCCAACAATGGAAAGGACTTTTAGGTGCACAACTGGAGTCTCACTAGAAACATTAACTAGGTTGGGTCTAGAGCATTTTGAAGCTTTTTTTCCCCCCTCATCATGCCTCTTTTGTTTTTATATTTATTTTCATCCATCTTTTATTCTTTGGCATGTGTGGGCCTCCCATTGCAATGACCTCTCCCACTACCCAGTGCATTGCAGAACACTGGATCTGGGCACATGTGCTCCAGAGTGCTGACTTGTAATTGGACACACAGGTCAGCCACTTCACAGCACGCAGATCTTCCCAGGCAGGGATCAAACCAGTGCCCCTTGTATTTCAAGGAGGACTTTTGCCCACTGGACCACCAGGGAAGCCCTGAAGTTTTCTTTGTTTTTTTCTTTGCTGAGTTTGTTCTTGTGATGTCATTGTTGTTCAGTTGCTCAGTTGTGTCAGACTCTTTGGGATCCCATAGGCTGCAGCACATCAGGCTTCCTTGTCCTTCACTATCTCCTGCAGCATGCTCAAACTCATGCTCATTGAGTTGGTGATGCCACCCAACCATCCCAACCTCTGTCCCCTTCTCCTGCCCTTAATCTTTCCCAGCATCAAGGTCTTTTGGCAGGTGAATTCTGACTACAGTGCTTGCAAAGTACTGTAGTCTGAGATTAATCAAACCTCTTTCACCTTCTGAAAGTAGAAGAGAGAAAATTGTGTTCCAGAGATACATTAGGTGACACTAGCAAAGATATGCATGCATGTGTGCTCGTTGTGTCTGACTCTTTGTGATACTGTGGACTGTAGCTTGTCAGGCTCTTCCAGGCATGAACACTGGAGTGGGCTGCCATTTCCTTCTCCAAGGAACATTTCTGACCCAGGAATTGAACGTGTGTTTCCTGCTTCTCCTGCATTGTCAGGCAAAATGATGACAGAAATGAAATATGTTCAAGGTGGGCCAATGTGAGAAAAGGGTCCTTGAGACCATTTTTTGACAAGGAAATTTCTCTGAGTATTTTTATAAAGGAAACAGAAAGGTGCTATGTTGAACACACAGTGGCTATTATGGAGGCCACTTGAGATCATATTAATGTGAAGATAAAAGTAAGCTGCAGGTTTTTTTGAGAACCCAGAAGGCTGATGTCCTGTCTACCACCTTGGTATGGACAGAGTTCTCTAGGAAACATAGTGACTGTATATTCTTTTGTACTGGAAGGAAATATTTTTGTCCATGGAAGTAAAGAGCAAATTTAGTACATCAACTGAGACAAAATGACTCTGGCAAATCCTACAGACTCAGGCATATGGCATGCAGTCAACAGCATTAATAATAAAACTAAAAAAAGTACCCTCTACTTGAGTTTTAAACTACATTGATATAACACTTAACCCCAGATACCAGGGAAAAAGCTTCTGTTTAGAAGCGTGTGTGTGTAGTGTTGTGTTTTATAACCCTATAAACAATAGAGGAGCTATATATCAGAAGAAAATTTGTAAGTTTTTAGAGAGAACCCACAGAGAAGCCTGGTCACACAGAAGTGTTATTTTCTCCCAATTAAGCCAGAAAAATGAGCATGGTATTACATCTTTTCAGATTTTATAGCTGAGTTTCAGTTGGTTAATGAGTGAAAACTGATAAAGTGACTGATGAAAATTACTGGAGGGAAAATGTTGCGACTCCATAATCAGGTTGAAGAAAATTATATCCCACGGTGAGGCCAGAACGAAAGGAAATAAATTCACACAAAAATGAAGCTGTTCAAGAAGTTTGAGAGGTATCATAGTCAACTTGTTCCACTTAAATTTTCTTTTTTTCAATTGTGAAGATAAAAATACATGTATAAATAAGTTTTTGTCATTATTTGTTGAATTTATAATGGAATAATGTAAGTGATAAAAAAGTTTATTAAAAGCATTGTTTTATTTCTTAGAGGATGATAAAACAGTGGTGTATCTCGCAATAAATGTTGGTCTAGATTTTCTGAAAATTATATTTAATTTCATTTACCTGTCCATCTACTTCAGCATAGAAATTGCTATAATTTGGGGGGCAAGCTTAATTGACACAAATGAAAAATATTATGAAGGAAAATGAAGAAAAAACTGATCAGCAGAAAACATTTACTAAGACTAGTGCTACAGTGCTTGAATTTTACTTAATAATAAATAACTTCTATTTGCTACCTGATGACTCAATATGTATAGAAATTTTATGATCATATTTTTATTTTTATCAGTTACAACTGATAAAAAGTAACAATTTAATATTTTTGTGGGGAATATACTTCAAAAGAGCAAACTAACTCAACAAAACATAACAATGAATAAATTTTTGAAAAGTAAGTCAGAATTTGGTATGTAAGTAGAAGCTAATACTAGTAATTCTGCTTCATCAGGAAAAAATGCACATTTATATCTTTTTAAAGAAAATATGGAATTGTTGGATATAGGAACTATTTTTTTCAAAATCATTATTTTTTTATTATGCTGTTTTCAGTATTATCAGAGGATAAATCTTGGGTATTCTGAAACCTTCTTCAGAACCTCTCTCCTTGATGGTAACAAATTATTAATAATATTTCTTATATTTCTTTGTTTTAGACAGATACTCAATTTAGCTTGGTGGGTAAAATCATATTCCAAAAACAGTACTAGCAATAGAAAAAAATTACTGGAGCTGTGATGGAAGGTTTAGTAAGATGTGAAGTTTGACAGTCTGAAGGAACATAATAAGTTGGTCAGTCATTTAGAAAATGGAATTAATGACAAAGTCAGACAGTTTTCATGCAAACTGCCAATGTCTATACCAATCATCATCACTTTTTAGACAACTGAATGTCAACTTAGGAGAACACAAGTTGACCCAGCACAGTTTCTCACCAACATCAAAACTAATCACCACAGCTTTAAATGTTTACCCATTAATAGTGTTTCTATTTACTCTGATAACTGGAATTGCAGTCTATTTTAGCTTTATTCCATGATAATGCCATCAAATAATATTTGGGAATTTCTTTTTTACAGGCTAGATATAAATATTGGCATTATTTTTAAGGAGACACTTTTCATCTTTGTGAGTAGACATTTCTCCTTCCTTGAATTCTAATTATATGGATCAATATAAAACCAAACTTGTATAGCTACAGAAATTAGAGAAGAAAAAGAAATAAAAGGAATCCAGGTTGGAAAAGAAGAAGCAAAACTCTCACTGTTTGTAGATGACATGATTTTATACATAGAAAACCCTAAAGGTCACTAGAAAACTACTAGAATTAATCAGCAAATTTAGCAAAGTTGCAGGATACAATATCAATATGCAGAAATCACTTGCATTCCTATATAGTAACAACGAAAAAAATCACAAAGAGAAATCAAGGAACCAATTTCATTCACCATTGCAACAAAAAGAATAAAATCTAGGAACAAACCTACCAAAGGAGAAAAAAGACTTATTCACAGAAAATTATAAGACACTGATGAAAGACATAAAGGTGGCATAATCAGATGGAAAGATATTCCACATTCCTGGTTTGGAAGAATGAATATTATGAAAATGACTATACTACCAAATGTTATCTATATATTCATTGCTATCCCTATCAAATCACCAATGGCATTTTCACAGAACTAGAACAAAAAATGTCACAGTTGATATGAAAACATAAAAGACCCCAGATAGCCAAAGCAGTTTTGAGAAAGAAGAGCTAAAGGAATCAACCTTTCTGACTTCAGGCTATACTATAAAGCTACAGTCATAAAGACAGTATGGCACTGGCACAAAAACAGAACTATAGACCAATGCAACAAGATAGAGTCCAGAGATAAACCCACGTACCTATGGGTATCTTATTTTTGACAAAGGAGGAAAGAATATATGATCAGGCAAACTGCAATCTAAAAAGACAACTGAATGTCAACTTAGGAGAACACAAGTTGACCCAGCACAGTTTCTCACCAACATCAAAACTAATCACCACAGCTTTAAATGTTTACCCATTAATAGTGTTTCTATTTACTCTGATAACTGGAATTGCAGTCTATTTTAGCTTTATTCCATGATAATGCCATCAAATAATATTTGGGAATTTCTTTTTTACAGGCTAGATATAAATATTGGCATTATTTTTAAGGAGACACTTTTCATCTTTGTGAGTAGACATTTCTCCTTCCTTGAATTCTAATTATATGGATCAATATAAAACCAAACTTGTATAGCTACAGAAATTAGAGAAGAAAAAGAAATAAAAGGAATCCAGGTTGGAAAAGAAGAAGCAAAACTCTCACTGTTTGTAGATGACATGATTTTATACATAGAAAACCCTAAAGGTCACTAGAAAACTACTAGAATTAATCAGCAAATTTAGCAAAGTTGCAGGATACAATATCAATATGCAGAAATCACTTGCATTCCTATATAGTAACAACGAAAAAAATCACAAAGAGAAATCAAGGAACCAATTTCATTCACCATTGCAACAAAAAGAATAAAATCTAGGAACAAACCTACCAAAGGAGAAAAAAGACTTATTCACAGAAAATTATAAGACACTGATGAAAGACATAAAGGTGGCATAATCAGATGGAAAGATATTCCACATTCCTGGTTTGGAAGAATGAATATTATGAAAATGACTATACTACCAAATGTTATCTATATATTCATTGCTATCCCTATCAAATCACCAATGGCATTTTCACAGAACTAGAACAAAAAATGTCACAGTTGATATGAAAACATAAAAGACCCCAGATAGCCAAAGCAGTTTTGAGAAAGAAGAGCTAAAGGAATCAACCTTTCTGACTTCAGGCTATACTATAAAGCTACAGTCATAAAGACAGTATGGCACTGGCACAAAAACAGAACTATAGACCAATGCAACAAGATAGAGTCCAGAGATAAACCCACGTACCTATGGGTATCTTATTTTTGACAAAGGAGGAAAGAATATATGATCAGGCAAAGATAGCCTCTTCAGTAAGTGCTGCTGGGAAAACTGGATAACTACCCGTTAAAGAATGAAGTTGGAACACTTCCTAACACCATACACAAAGAGAAACTCAAAATGGATTGAAGACCTAACTGTAAGCTCAGAAACCATCAAACTCTAGAGGAAAATATAGGCAGAACACTAGACGTAAATCAAAGCAAGATCTTCTATGACCTACCTCTTAGAGTAAAAGAAATAAAAACTAAAACAAGTGGAACCTAATTAAACTTAAAAGCTTTTGCACAGCAAAACAAACTTAAAAAAGGTGAAAAGACAACCCTCAGAATGGGAGAAAATATGGCCTTCCTGGTGGTCCAGTGGGTAAAGAGTCACCTTGCAGTGCAAGGGGCACCAGTTTGATCCCTGACCCAGGAAGATCCCGTGTGTTGTGGAGCGGCTGGACCAGTGTGTCCAATTACTAGCCAGCACTCTGGAGTGCATACACCTAAAGTCAGCGCTCTGCAACGAGAGAGGGCACTGCAATGGGAGGCCCACACAGGCCAAAGAATAAAGATGGATGAAAATAAATAAATAAAACCCAAAGAGGCCAAAATTGAGAGGAAAAAAAGAAGAATGGAAGAAAATAATAGCAAATAAAACAATCGACAAAGAATCAATTTCCAAAATATACAAGCAGCTCATATCACTCAACACCAAAAAGAAACAAAAACAAATAACCCAATCAAAAAATGTGAAAAAGATCTAAACACAATGTGCTTTCAAGAGCAAAAAAAACATATACAAGCAGATAAATCCTTGGTTTGGAAGAATATTATGAAAATGACTATACTACCAAATGTTATCTATATATTCATTGCTATCCCTATCAAATCACCAATGGCATTTTCACAGAACTAGAACAAAAAATGTCACAGTTGATATGAAAACATAAAAGACCCCAGATAGCCAAAGCAGTTTTGAGAAAGAAGAGCTAAAGGAATCAACCTTTCTGACTTCAGGCTATACTATAAAGCTACAGTCATAAAGACAGTATGGCACTGGCACAAAAACAGAACTATAGACCAATGCAACAAGATAGAGTCCAGAGATAAACCCACGTACCTATGGGTATCTTATTTTTGACAAAGGAGGAAAGAATATATGATCAGGCAAAGATAGCCTCTTCAGTAAGTGCTGCTGGGAAAACTGGATAACTACCCGTTAAAGAATGAAGTTGGAACACTTCCTAACACCATACACAAAGAGAAACTCAAAATGGATTGAAGACCTAACTGTAAGCTCAGAAACCATCAAACTCTAGAGGAAAATATAGGCAGAACACTAGACGTAAATCAAAGCAAGATCTTCTATGACCTACCTCTTAGAGTAAAAGAAATAAAAACTAAAACAAGTGGAACCTAATTAAACTTAAAAGCTTTTGCACAGCAAAACAAACTTAAAAAAGGTGAAAAGACAACCCTCAGAATGGGAGAAAATATGGCCTTCCTGGTGGTCCAGTGGGTAAAGAGTCACCTTGCAGTGCAAGGGGCACCAGTTTGATCCCTGACCCAGGAAGATCCCGTGTGTTGTGGAGCGGCTGGACCAGTGTGTCCAATTACTAGCCAGCACTCTGGAGTGCATACACCTAAAGTCAGCGCTCTGCAACGAGAGAGGGCACTGCAATGGGAGGCCCACACAGGCCAAAGAATAAAGATGGATGAAAATAAATAAATAAAACCCAAAGAGGCCAAAATTGAGAGGAAAAAAAGAAGAATGGAAGAAAATAATAGCAAATAAAACAATCGACAAAGAATCAATTTCCAAAATATACAAGCAGCTCATATCACTCAACACCAAAAAGAAACAAAAACAAATAACCCAATCAAAAAATGTGAAAAAGATCTAAACACAATGTGCTTTCAAGAGCAAGGTTGAATAGAGGAAGCATGCATAGTTTTCCAGAGTTCTCAAAGTGCAGCTAGTAGAGTGTCATATCTCCTTTATACAACTTCTTTCAGGATTTATCTGAGGGTGATCTTACATAAATGGAGTCTTCATTGTCTATTCACTACATTCATTCATTTACTCATTTCTCAGTGAGATTGGCAGAAAGATTTTTTACCACTAAGCTACCTGGGAAGCCCAAGTCATGTCTCATAATAGGTACTAAATGAGTATCAATGGTCTCCTCTTTCCTCTTTAACTTAGATTTGTTTTTTCTAAGTATGTTTTTGCTTTATAAAGTAGAAACAGTACTTAAAAGTATTTATAATGTTACTACCTGGGGATAACTCTTGTTATTATTTATTTGGATGGATAACCTCCCAGACTGTTTTTATTTCTTGTGGCTAAATGGATGTAACACTTTCAGAGGGAAAAAGAAGAGAATCCACATGATTCAAACTATTTTAGAGGGAGTTTGGGGGAGAATTGATACATGTATATGTATGGCTGAGTCCCTTTGTTGTACACCTGAAACTAATACAACGCTGTTAAATCTATACTCCAATATAAAATGATAATTTTAAAAAATGAGAAATCCTAGACTCAAGTATTTTCTCTTCCATTTGTTAGTGTTGGGACTTTCAACTTTGGCATCTTCAGTGTCTCAATCTTAAAAAATGCAGATAAGTACATTGAGCTTGTAAAGTTCTGTGAATATTTAGAAAATCAGTGCATGAGGATATTTAAAGCCACTTTTTCCCCATCCCCTAGAAATTTAAGTGGTTATTTTCTTACTTTACTTCCTCATACTATGTGAAATTTCACTTTCTCCTGGAATCTGTAAATTGGGTATTCACAAATAGAAAATGTGCTTGGATACATCTGTTCAGAGCCTGTTGTTGTTCAGCTGCTAAGTTATGTAAGACTCTTCGTGACCCCACGGGCTGCAGGCTTCCCTGTCCTTCACCAACTCCTGGAGCTTGCTCAAACTCATGTCCATTGAATCGATGATGCCATCCAACCATCTCATCTTCTTCTGCCCCCTTTGCCTCCTGTCCTCAATCTTTCTCAGCATGAGGGTTTTTCCAGTGAGTCCTCTCTTTGCATCAGGTGGCCAAAGGATTAGAGCTTCAGCTTCAGCATCAGTCCTTTCAGTGAATATCCAGGGTTGATTTCCTTTAGGATGGACTGGTTTGATGTCCTTGTTGTCCAAAGGACTCTCAAGAGTGTTCTCCAGCACCACAATTTGAAAGCATCAGTTCTTTGATGCTTACCCTTCTTTATGGTCTTACTCTCACATCTGTACATAACTACTGGAAAAACCATAGCTTTGACTAGATAGACCTTGTTCGCAAAGTGACATCACTACTTTTTAATGTTATCTTGAACTTACGAGAGAAAAATAATCTCATAACTTCAGTCATGGGTAATGCTTTTTATTTTTTATTTTGCTGTGGGTGATTTTTAATCTTTGTTGAATTTATTATAATATTACTTCTTTTTCATATTTTGGTGTTTTTTTGGCCTCAAGGCATGTGGGATTTTGGCTGCCAACCAGGGATGGGACCTGTACCCTCTGAATTGGAAGGCAAAGTGTTAACCACTGGGCCACCAGGGAAGTCCCTATAATGCTGTTTAAAGATGAGGTGATATGGCTTCAAAGATATCTGATTGATAAGAATCATGAAAAATTATTTGCTGAGTTTTATTGCTTAGCTTGAAGATGAAATTGTCTAATCTTATTGCAAATGAAAATAATAGGGAGCAATCAATATTCAAATAACCTTTGCAATCTAAAAATTTTTATTGGGGTTCTATGATCTTGAAAATAAGCGTAAATCCAAACCACACAATTATCACAATTACTTTACTTCCTCATACTATGTGAAATTTCACTTTCTCCTGGAATCTGTAAATTGGGTATTCACAAATAGAAAATGTGCTTGGATACATCTGTTCAGAGCCTGTTGTTGTTCAGCTGCTAAGTTATGTAAGACTCTTCGTGACCCCACGGGCTGCAGGCTTCCCTGTCCTTCACCAACTCCTGGAGCTTGCTCAAACTCATGTCCATTGAATCGATGATGCCATCCAACCATCTCATCTTCTTCTGCCCCCTTTGCCTCCTGTCCTCAATCTTTCTCAGCATGAGGGTTTTTCCAGTGAGTCCTCTCTTTGCATCAGGTGGCCAAAATATTGGAGCTTCAGCTTCAGCATCAGTCCTTCCAATAAATATCCAGGATTGATTTCCTTTAGGATGGACTGGTTTGATTTGCTTGTTGTCCAAAGGACTCTCAAGAGCTTTCTCCAGCATCACAATTTGAAAGCATCAGTTCTTTGATGCTTACCCTTCTTTATGGTCTTACTCTCACATCTGTACATAACTACTGGAAAAACCATAGCTTTGACTAGATAGACCTTGTTCGCAAAGTGACATCACTACTTTTTAATGTTATCTTGAACTTACGAGAGAAAAATAATCTCATAACTTCAGTCATGGGTAATGCTTTTTATTTTTTATTTTGCTGTGGGTGATTTTTAATCTTTGTTGAATTTATTATAATATTACTTCTTTTTCATATTTTGGTGTTTTTTTGGCCTCAAGGCATGTGGGATTTTGGCTGCCAACCAGGGATGGGACCTGTACCCTCTGAATTGGAAGGCAAAGTGTTAACCACTGGGCCACCAGGGAAGTCCCTATAATGCTGTTTAAAGATGAGGTGATATGGCTTCAAAGATATCTGATTGATAAGAATCATGAAAAATTATTTGCTGAGTTTTATTGCTTAGCTTGAAGATGAAATTGTCTAATCTTATTGCAAATGAAAATAATAGGGAGCAATCAATATTCAAATAACCTTTGCAATCTAAAAATTTTTATTGGGGTTCTATGATCTTGAAAATAAGCGTAAATCCAAACCACACAATTATCACAATTAATTTACTGTTGTTTGTCTAGTTGCTAAATCATGTTCAACTCTATGACTCCTTGGACTTTGTCTGACCAGGTTTCTTTGTTTATGGGATTTCCCAGGGAAAAACACTGACGTGGATTGCCATACCCTTCTCCAGGGGATCTTCCCAATCCAGGGCTCGAACACACATCTCTTGCACTGGCAGACAGATTCTATACCACTGAGCCACCAGAGAAGCTCAATTTGTCTGTAGGAAATACTACATCAAAAAAAAAAAAAAAAACTGAGTTATTTGTGTGTGCATGTGTGTGTATAAAATTACTGTATGTTTCATCAATGACTTTCAAATTGAATATATCAAACACAGAGGCTTAGTAATTCAGAAAGTTTACTCTCTGTGCTTTACAAAAAGCTGTATACACGTTGCTCTTTTTTAGTTCCTTTATTTCTAGCAAATTATAGTAGCATCTTTTATGACCATAGCCTATTTATCATAGCAGGAAGCATTAGTGAAATGCATCTACATACCATGGATGCTCATTTGATAAGTGCCGCTCTGTGCACTGAATGCTTTAACTTTCATAAATAGAGAGAACAGTTTCTCCCCCTGGGTAAAATCAATTTCATAGATTAATACACACCCTTTCATCATTTAAATGGGCTGTAGTTAGAGATCTATGCTTATGATGCTGCTTTGGTGCAGTGATAGGTGGATAATACATACTTCCTTCTTCCCAAAACAACACAGTTGTGTGATTCACACCATTGCCTTTAATGAGCTGGCTTGAGGCCATCCGCATCGACCCTGACATTTACGCTCCCTTCATGTTGTAAAAGAGTCTTGTGATGGCATAATTGGTACTTGTATAATAAGTGCTGATTTGAAGTATGTTAGCCAGGAAAAATTTAATTTATAATCCAAATGGTCAGTTTGACCATTATCGGGGAAAAAAGGCAGAAGATCTTATAGTTTCAAAATCAGTGTGACTTCAGGACAGATAAAAGAATTATTTAAAATTTCAAGGTTGATTGAAATGTCTCAAAAATAGGGATTAGGGCCATGATCTTGAAAATAAGCGTAAATCCAAACCACACAATTATCACAATTAATTTACTGTTGTTTGTCTAGTTGCTAAATCATGTTCAACTCTATGACTCCTTGGACTTTGTCTGACCAGGTTTCTTTGTTTATGGGATTTCCCAGGGAAAAACACTGACGTGGATTGCCATACCCTTCTCCAGGGGATCTTCCCAATCCAGGGCCCAAACCCACATCTCTTGCACCGGCAGACAGATTCTACACCACGGGGCCACCAGAGAAGCTCAATTTGTCTGTAGGAAATACTACATCAAAAAAAAAAAAAAAAACTGAGTTATTTGTGTGTGCATGTGTGTGTATAAAATTACTGTATGTTTCATCAATGACTTTCAAATTGAATATATCAAACACAGAGGCTTAGTAATTCAGAAAGTTTACTCTCTGTGCTTTACAAAAAGCTGTATACACGTTGCTCTTTTTTAGTTCCTTTATTTCTAGCAAATTATAGTAGCATCTTTTATGACCATAGCCTATTTATCATAGCAGGAAGCATTAGTGAAATGCATCTACATACCATGGATGCTCATTTGATAAGTGCCGCTCTGTGCACTGAATGCTTTAACTTTCATAAATAGAGAGAACAGTTTCTCCCCCTGGGTAAAATCAATTTCATAGATTAATACACACCCTTTCATCATTTAAATGGGCTGTAGTTAGAGATCTATGCTTATGATGCTGCTTTGGTGCAGTGATAGGTGGATAATACATACTTCCTTCTTCCCAAAACAACACAGTTGTGTGATTCACACCATTGCCTTTAATGAGCTGGCTTGAGGCCATCCGCATCGACCCTGACATTTACGCTCCCTTCATGTTGTAAAAGAGTCTTGTGATGGCATAATTGGTACTTGTATAATAAGTGCTGATTTGAAGTATGTTAGCCAGGAAAAATTTAATTTATAATCCAAATGGTCAGTTTGACCATTATCGGGGAAAAAAGGCAGAAGATCTTATAGTTTCAAAATCAGTGTGACTTCAGGACAGATAAAAGATATGTTTAATATCTTACAAGTTGGTGAAAATTTCAAGGTTGATTGAAATGTCTCAAAAATAGGGATTAGGGCCATGCAGCTAAGCAATACAGGACTTGTAATTTATTTCTTTAATATACCAGATGTTTGCCAGGAGTGTCAAAAAAATGTAGATTTGGCTTCATTATTGCTTGCACACTGCTCAGCACAGATGAATAATTCATTCTAAGGCAGAGAAAACAGAAGAAATATCAACAGTTATTTAACCTGACCACTATTATATTTCAAGAAACTGCATTGTCACCAGAATTGACAGGTTAAAATGCAAAAGAGCCAGTTAAACTTAATTTTCCAATAAATAACAAGTGCTTTTCTCGGCACACATGTGTCCCACACTGTTGCTGTCGTTCAGTCAAGAAGTCCTGTCTGACTCTTTGTGACCCAGTGGACTGCAGCACATCAGTCTTTCCTGTTCTTCGCTATCTCCTGTGGTTTGCTCAGACTCCTGTCTATTGAGGTGGCGATGCCATCCGACCATCTCATCCTCTGTAGCCCAATTCTTCTCCTGCCTTAAACCCTTCCCAGAATCGGGGTCTTTTCCAGTGAGTAGGCTCTTCACACCAGGTGGCCAACGGATTGTTGCTTCAAATTCATCATGAGTCCTTCCAATGAATATTCTGAGTTGATTTTGTTAGGTGATAGACGATGGTAGGTTACTGTGAACGGTGTTGGATTCTTAAAGAATTCACATTGGGATCAAAAAGACTCGGCAATGGTCACTCAGAGCTTCATGCAGTGAAAAGTTTATTAAAGTGAGAAAGAATAGGGAAGGGCTTCCAGGACAGGCACTGGAAGGGGGATAGAAGAGTACCCCCTTTGCCAGTTTAAGCAGGACAATTTATATTTTCCAATCGGTTATAGAAACAATAGCTTAAGGTAGTAAAGGTATCCCAGTCCTACACCCACAGCATGAGATTAGCCAGGGGATAGTCTCCGGGCTAGGTGAGACATTCTGGTGTAAAGGCCTTTCTAGGCCCACAGCGTCTACATAAGACAATAAACTTAGTTTGGGGTTGATCTTATCATAACAAATATTTCAGGCTAGAAAAATACTTGTCCTTCTTCTTTTTGTCCCTCACCTTCTCCTCCTAGGGGCCCACTGGCCTCCTCAAATCTGCCTATTAATCTAACTATTAAACCCTTTCAATTTCTTTTAGGATTGATTGATCTGATCTCCTTGCTGTCCAAGGAGATCAAGAGTCTTCTCTAACACCACCGTTTCAAAGCATCTATTCTTCAGTGCTCAGACTTCTTTATGATGCAGCTCTCACACATGTGTGTGATTACTGGAAAAACTATAGCTTTGACTATGTACCTTGTCAACAAAGCGATGTCTCTGCTTTCTAATACACTGTCTAGGTTTGCCATAGCTTTTCTTCTAAGAAGCAAACATTCGAATACAGCAACCGTAATAATCATCATATTATTTGTTCCAGGTTTCATGCTGACCTGATTGAGTAAGGATGGGGTAAGGAAGATGTGATGATGATAGAGATCTGCTTGGTTCCTTTCTGTACTGCAGTGTGTATGTAAAATGCATTCCTCAGCATTCTGCATGAATATCTGCCTATATAACTAGCAATAGTTTTCCCTGGTGGTTCAGATGGTAAAGGATCTACCTACAACATGGGAGACCTGGATTTGATCTCTGGGTTGGGAAGATGCCCTGGAGAAGGGAAAGGCTACCCACGCCAGTATTCTTGCCTGGAGAATCCCCTGGATAGAGGAGCCTGGTGTGTTACAGTACATGGGGTCACAGAGTCAGATAAATTTTAGCAACTAAAAACAAACTAGGGGCTTCCCTGGTGGTCCAGTGGGCAAGGATACCGCCTTGCAGTGCAAGGGGCGCTGGTTCGATCCCTGGCCTGGGAAGATCCCATGTGCTGTGGAGCAACTGGACCGATGTGTCCAACTACAGAGCCGGTGCTCTGCAGCGAGAGAGGCCACTGCGATGGGAGGCCCACACAGGCCAAAGAACAAAGATGGATGAAAGTGAATAAATGAAAGACCAATAGAAGTGGCCAAAAATAAATACATAAATTAATTAATTTAAAAAAAACCCTAAAACCAACTGAGAATATAAACTATACACTGCACTTAAATCATACCTTAAATCCATCATACTTACTTTAATTTAAAAATAGTGCTTATTTTTAAAAGACAGGGGCAAATTTAATAAAGGATTTTCCAGAAACTTTCTGGACAACAAACACGTCTCAGAAGACATTGCTGGTTAAACAAAGCCATCATAATGTGCTACACTTTAAATTTGTTCTGGAAAGAGTTCAAATGAATAATGAATTTGGAATATTTTCCACACCATCAATTAAGGGAGGTATGTAAGGTGTCAAAGTAGCTGTTAAATTTATTTTAATTTAACCATTAGTCAGAGAAAAGATTTCGCAACCTAATTATCTGCCACGCCAAGTATTTGACCAAATGACTGATAAATCTAGTCAGAAGAGCCCATCTGATGGTTTTAGGCAGCTTATTTGTTGATTTTATTCCAAGACTCAGCACATGATAACCTAGAACTGGTTTGCTGCAGACTTAATGTGAAGAAACTAATTTAGGAATCATGAGATCGTTCCAGCTAGAACTCTAGTTCTGAATGTGTTTATATACATTAGTTTACATATGTTAGCAGAAACAGCAGAAAATTGAAGATTATATAACAGTGTGATTGGAAAACACTTGAATTTCAATAGGCTTTTATGATATGTTACTATGAAGATTTAATGTTCATGTGATATCAAATATCTAAATATGACGTTAAGCCCTGTATAATATTAGCAGCTGTATGGTATTTTATATTCCCACTGTCACTAATACATTGACCCAATGTATCTTGCCTATAGAATCACACTTGTTATAAAGAATCTTGGTTTTAAGCTACTATGACCTAGAGATTACATTTTTTTGATCAAGGTATAGCTTAGTCTATTGTGATGGTTATGCATATAGAATAGCTACAGAGAATAGAGAAAAACATAAGTTATTAAATTTCCAAGTCAGTAGTATGAGCTTCTCACTGTATTCTAATGAGCATATATATATACCAGCACGAATTATTTGAAAAACAAATAAACAAAAACTTGAATTAGCCACAAACTTAAAGTTTCTATTTTCAGGAAGTGCTTTCTGAAGACAGTCTATGGGGTCGCAAAGAGTCAGCCACAACTGAGCGACTGAGCATGTCCAGTAATCCTCCATGGAAAACCACTTGGACCATGGACTCTGGTGGGCTACAATCCATGTGTTTGCAAAGAGCTGACAAGACTGAGTGACTGCATGCACACGCATAGGAGGCAAGTGCTGTGGATCAAACACGTCTCAGAAGACATTGCTGGTTAAACAAAGCCATCATAATGTGCTACACTTTAAATTTGTTCTGGAAAGAGTTCAAATGAATAATGAATTTGGAATATTTTCCACACCATCAATTAAGGGAGGTATGTAAGGTGTCAAAGTAGCTGTTAAATTTATTTTAATTTAACCATTAGTCAGAGAAAAGATTTCGCAACCTAATTATCTGCCACGCCAAGTATTTGACCAAATGACTGATAAATCTAGTCAGAAGAGCCCATCTGATGGTTTTAGGCAGCTTATTTGTTGATTTTATTCCAAGACTCAGCACATGATAACCTAGAACTGGTTTGCTGCAGACTTAATGTGAAGAAACTAATTTAGGAATCATGAGATCGTTCCAGCTAGAACTCTAGTTCTGAATGTGTTTATATACATTAGTTTACATATGTTAGCAGAAACAGCAGAAAATTGAAGATTATATAACAGTGTGATTGGAAAACACTTGAATTTCAATAGGCTTTTATGATATGTTACTATGAAGATTTAATGTTCATGTGATATCAAATATCTAAATATGACGTTAAGCCCTGTATAATATTAGCAGCTGTATGGTATTTTATATTCCCACTGTCACTAATACATTGACCCAATGTATCTTGCCTATAGAATCACACTTGTTATAAAGAATCTTGGTTTTAAGCTACTATGACCTAGAGATTACATTTTTTTGATCAAGGTATAGCTTAGTCTATTGTGATGGTTATGCATATAGAATAGCTACAGAGAATAGAGAAAAACATAAGTTATTAAATTTCCAAGTCAGTAGTATGAGCTTCTCACTGTATTCTAATGAGCATATATATATACCAGCACGAATTATTTGAAAAACAAATAAACAAAAACTTGAATTAGCCACAAACTTAAAGTTTCTATTTTCAGGAAGTGCTTTCTGAAGACAGTCTATGGGGTCGCAAAGAGTCAGCCACAACTGAGCGACTGAGCATGTCCAGTAATCCTCCATGGAAAACCACTTGGACCATGGACTCTGGTGGGCTACAATCCATGTGTTTGCAAAGAGCTGACAAGACTGAGTGACTGCATGCACACGCATAGGAGGCAAGTGCTGTGGATATGTGATCAACTTATTGATAAATTACTTACTTTTTGAAAGAGGTCTTTTCTTTAATAAAAAGTACTATTCTTTTTCTCTCGAACTATCTTAATAACATACTGGACAATTGCTTAATTTCCTGAGTTATGGACCTTTGACTATGGAAAATAGAATTTACATCCTGGTAGTTTATAAATGTTCTTTTCTTTTAAAGATTTTAGAGCATAAACTACAACGGCAAAAAGTAATGAACATATTTCTGTTTAAATTCCATACAATATTTACCAAACGTAACCCATCATGATCACCACAGCATTAATCAGTATTTTGAAACAGTTCTGTGAAAAATGAGACTCCTTGGGTTTCCCTGGTGGTCCAGTGGGTAAAGAGTCTGCCTTGCAGTGCAAGAGGCAACGGTTCAATCCCTGGTCAGGGAAGATCCCACGTGCCACGAAGCAGCTGTGTTGGTGTGCCCAACGACAAGCCAGTGCTCTGGAGCACATGTGAGCAATGGGAGGCCCACATTGGCCAAAGAAAAAGATGGATGAAAATAAATATAAAAGAAAGAGGTATGATGGGAAAAAGAAAAAAAAAAACTTAAAAAAAAAATGAGACTCCTTTATGTAAATGTTTGCCATCATACAGAAGAAACAAAATAGTTTACAGTAATTAATTCACTTACTCTGTACACATTTGCTGTGCTAGGCCTTGTCTAGGTCTGGTCTCTTTGGCAAGCGATCCACCTTGAATTACTTTTATGGAATTCTGGACATGTGAGTTTTCCAGGTGCTATTAATAGTAGGTATGCCAGAGTATAGAAGTCCACAGAGGAATACACAGTGGATGTGCTCAAGTGAGCTGTGGTCAGAAAGAATATTGGGCTGAACAAGGACAATGATTTTGCTGGTAGAGAGAAAACTGGTCCAGGAAAACAATGGGGCAAGGAAACTGAGAAAAATAAACAAAAACTTGAATTAGCCACAAACTTAAAGTTTCTATTTTCAGGAAGTGCTTTCTGAAGACAGTCTATGGGGTCGCAAAGAGTCAGCCACAACTGAGCGACTGAGCATGTCCAGTAATCCTCCATGGAAAACCACTTGGACCATGGACTCTGGTGGGCTACAATCCATGTGTTTGCAAAGAGCTGACAAGACTGAGTGACTGCATGCACACGCATAGGAGGCAAGTGCTGTGGATATGTGATCAACTTATTGATAAATTACTTACTTTTTGAAAGAGGTCTTTTCTTTAATAAAAAGTACTATTCTTTTTCTCTCGAACTATCTTAATAACATACTGGACAATTGCTTAATTTCCTGAGTTATGGACCTTTGACTATGGAAAATAGAATTTACATCCTGGTAGTTTATAAATGTTCTTTTCTTTTAAAGATTTTAGAGCATAAACTACAACGGCAAAAAGTAATGAACATATTTCTGTTTAAATTCCATACAATATTTACCAAACGTAACCCATCATGATCACCACAGCATTAATCAGTATTTTGAAACAGTTCTGTGAAAAATGAGACTCCTTGGGTTTCCCTGGTGGTCCAGTGGGTAAAGAGTCTGCCTTGCAGTGCAAGAGGCAACGGTTCAATCCCTGGTCAGGGAAGATCCCACGTGCCACGAAGCAGCTGTGTTGGTGTGCCCAACGACAAGCCAGTGCTCTGGAGCACATGTGAGCAATGGGAGGCCCACATTGGCCAAAGAAAAAGATGGATGAAAATAAATATAAAAGAAAGAGGTATGATGGGAAAAAGAAAAAAAAAAACTTAAAAAAAAAATGAGACTCCTTTATGTAAATGTTTGCCATCATACAGAAGAAACAAAATAGTTTACAGTAATTAATTCACTTACTCTGTACACATTTGCTGTGCTAGGCCTTGTCTAGGTCTGGTCTCTTTGGCAAGCGATCCACCTTGAATTACTTTTATGGAATTCTGGACATGTGAGTTTTCCAGGTGCTATTAATAGTAGGTATGCCAGAGTATAGAAGTCCACAGAGGAATACACAGTGGATGTGCTCAAGTGAGCTGTGGTCAGAAAGAATATTGGGCTGAACAAGGACAATGATTTTGCTGGTAGAGAGAAAACTGGTCCAGGAAAACAATGGGTCAAGTGCTGAACACAGTTTTCATGTGTTACAAAATTTCATTTTAGCCAGACTTTTTTTGGAACAATGAAAAGGTTTTATTTGCTTCTTAATCTTTTGTGTGTAGGTTTGCAATGGTGGTGGTGGTAGTGGTATGTTACTACGGAGCACAGGAACTCATTTCACCACTAAGATGCTTTGTATTGGTGGGGTCTGGGGCATAGTTCCCTAAAACACCCCAGACCAACCATCTGCAATTCAAGGCAGTCACCACCAGGTGGCAGGTTGAGCATGTTAGGGATAAAATTCTAGCAAATTCCTGACCTTAAGTGGCAGTTCATGAATTCTTCCTTAACATAGGTCATTATAGAGTGCCTTTAACCATTTGCTACCGTTAAGTGTTAATGGTTTTATTAGAAAATAGCTCACACTGAATTTTCACTGGGATATTTGGGAGCAGTTATATTTCTAGACTGGTTGTCTCTCTAATAAAATTCTCTAGTTTGTCTCCTATTAACAAATGCCTCTTTAGTTTTATCTGTAAGTCTTTAGTCACAAATGAAACATTTATTGGACTCAGATAACCCCTCAAAATACAATGGGTTATGTTCTATTGTTCCTTTTTCCAGTGAGAAGTTTTAATGTTTTTCTATTCAAGTTCAAACAGAAAGCTTAAGTTGATTCACTCATTCAAACAGTTATGTAATGTCCACTGTTAATCACTTAGGCTAGGGACACACAGATACATAGGGACTGTTTCAGTCTGTTGACCATGATAGCTAGGTTCAGAATTGGAATGCCAAAGAATAGGGGCAGGAGTTCAAGTATGGCTTCAGAAAATTTTCTCTGATAAGTTAAGATTAAGTTATATAATGGTTATATAAGTTACATAAGATTATGTATTTAAATGGTCAAATTACTTGTTTAGTCAATTCTTTTTATGTATTTGATTCTTCTTGCTCTGAAAATATACCTAAATGTTAAAGGAAAACTCTGGGACACAACTCTGTAAACATGATGTTAAGTTAGGTATGGATGTTATGCTCTCAAGTATGGCTGAGTTTACCCTTGTCCAATTAAATGATTAACATGCTAAAATAATGAAATTCTAGAATTACTGAGGTAAGAATGAGTCAGCTTTACAATTTTCAGGGATAACATTGGTACTTCTTGCTAAGTTTACTTAAATCCATGCCTCCATCATGACGTATGTCAAAACACCCCTCACATTATTCTTTCTTGCCATTGTTTTATGACATTCAGGATGAAAGCATTTGGGTGAATGTCAAAGTCTTTACAGAATTTATGAGTTAATACTCAGATCATTTCAATCTTAAATTACCAGTTCTATTGTCAAATGTAAATTACTGAGTGACAAACAGGGAGCAGTGGAAAATCAGAGTTGTATAGACCCAAATGAAGATAAATGGCATCAATGGTTATGCAATTATACTTTTTCCATGTTGCTAGAAAACACACTTCAAAAGTCAATGGGAACATCAGTGAAAGAGTGAGGGTAAAATTACTAAATCAAAATAATTTCAGACATTTTAAAAATACTCTCAAATTTTAGGTTGCATAGATGTAATTCTTTGATGATACATGTAACAAAAAGAATGATGACAGGTAAATGAGAATATTTTAAAATATGAAATTGATTCTGACCATCTCTTGTTTTCTGTTACTATCTCATAATGTCAGAAAAGCCTCAGACTAGCTCAAGGACCATTGGGCCTTCACTAGCAGTCTGGTGTCTATGGCTTTACATACATTAAAACAAACGTCAGTCTTGTGTGTGTCCTCCTAAGGACTGCGGGGGCTCCGACCTCAGGATGAGCTGTGAGGTGTGAAGCACAAGCAGTTAGAGGGTTCCACTTTCCCCTCGCAGATCTGTCAGCTGCCATCTATTGCAGGATGACTAATACCTTTTGTCTTAGGGCAGTTGATTTAATACATCTTTACTGAGTCCAAACTGCTGTCAAGGAGAGGGCTTTATTTTTTTTTAAAGAATTCTTTTATGTATTTGATTCTTCTTGCTCTGAAAATATACCTAAATGTTAAAGGAAAACTCTGGGACACAACTCTGTAAACATGATGTTAAGTTAGGTATGGATGTTATGCTCTCAAGTATGGCTGAGTTTACCCTTGTCCAATTAAATGATTAACATGCTAAAATAATGAAATTCTAGAATTACTGAGGTAAGAATGAGTCAGCTTTACAATTTTCAGGGATAACATTGGTACTTCTTGCTAAGTTTACTTAAATCCATGCCTCCATCATGACGTATGTCAAAAACACTCATCACATTATTATTTCTTGCATTTGTTTTATGACATTCAGGATGAAAGCATTTGGGTGAATGTCAAAGTCTTTACAGAATTTATGAGTTAATACTCAGATCATTTCAATCTTAAATTACCAGTTCTATTGTCAAATGTAAATTACTGAGTGACAAACAGGGAGCAGTGGAAAATCAGAGTTGTATAGACCCAAATGAAGATAAATGGCATCAATGGTTATGCAATTATACTTTTTCCATGTTGCTAGAAAACACACTTCAAAAGTCAATGGGAACATCAGTGAAAGAGTGAGGGTAAAATTACTAAATCAAAATAATTTCAGACATTTTAAAAATACTCTCAAATTTTAGGTTGCATAGATGTAATTCTTTGATGATACATGTAACAAAAAGAATGATGACAGGTAAATGAGAATATTTTAAAATATGAAATTGATTCTGACCATCTCTTGTTTTCTGTTACTATCTCATAATGTCAGAAAAGCCTCAGACTAGCTCAAGGACCATTGGGCCTTCACTAGCAGTCTGGTGTCTATGGCTTTACATACATTAAAACAAACGTCAGTCTTGTGTGTGTCCTCCTAAGGACTGCGGGGGCTCCGACCTCAGGATGAGCTGTGAGGTGTGAAGCACAAGCAGTTAGAGGGTTCCACTTTCCCCTCGCAGATCTGTCAGCTGCCATCTATTGCAGGATGACTAATACCTTTTTGTCTTAGGGCAGTTGATTTAATACATCTTTACTGAGTCCAAACTGCTGTCAAGGAGAGGGCTTTATTTCTCTTTTCATTATTTGATGAAGTCTATTATGAGATATAGTGTAAGCCTCTAAAAGCACATTTTATTTATCTGAATGATATAAATGGGAATCTTCAACTCAGCTTTTCTATGACTCCTGCAGTAAGAGATCTGTTGTAAGAGAGATGAAGAAAAAAAAGGATTAAGAATTTTCCTAAAATGTCCCCAATCTTGTTTGCTTGAACAGTTTCTTAGATTAAACACAGAGTGTGGCGAATGAACATGCAAGCTATTAATTTTCTGGGCCCTGCACTGGCTAGAGAGGGTAAGGCAAGATGTTGGGAAGACTCTTAGCAGCTTCTGGTTTTGCTGGTTGATCCACAGCCCATCCTTTGGGTTGCATCACAAGCTATCCGATTGTTCTAACTGTATCCCTGATCATTGTTCAGTTTTGCCAACCAGATTTTCTTTTTCTCTGATGACAGGAATATTAAAAGGAAACAAAACCCACTGTCAATGTGATAGGAACCCGAAACCCCTGGAACTCCTCCACACAAACCCCCACTCAGACAAGGCTCGCCTCCTCTTAGCCACCTCTCACCAGACTTGCCCACAGATTTATATCTTGGCTCATGAATCTTATTTTCTAAAATTATGCCACCTCTCTCCTGAAGCCCCCTCCCTTCTGGCTTCCGATCCCACTCCTCTAGGCTATCACAGAGCACTGTAGATGCCCCACACGCCATCTACACTTTCAAACACCATATACAAAAATAAACTCAAAATGGGTTAAAAATTCAAATCTAAAGCCAGAAACTAGAGAGCTCTTAGCAGAAAACATACATGGTGTACTCTTTGACATATATCACAGCAAGATCTTCTTTGCCCCATCTCATAGATTAATGGAAATAAAAACCAAAGTAAACAAGTGGGACTTAATTAAACTTAAAAGCTTTTGCATAGCAAAGGAAACAGTAAACAGGATTGAAAGACAGCCTTCAGAATGGGAGAAAATAACTACCAATGAAACAAATGACAAAGGGTTAACCTCCAAAAGATACAAGTAGCTCATGCAGCCAACTAGAGTTTAGACTTGCCTTAGCACGTTTTCTGCTTTTCTATGGTACCCAGCATGCATAAGTTACATGCATACTAGGTACGCACTTAATAGATACCTCATAATCAGCTGTTTTAAGAGTACAATAGCGATTTAAAAAAAATGGGAAGTAGCATATATGCGAAGACAACAAACACAATTCCTGTGCAGCAGTGTCGATTCTCACACTTTCTCTGGTGTGAAGACCAGAGAATTCTGAAGACAGATTCACCTGAGTTTTATTTTAGAAACACTATGCTTGGTTACTAAGAATTTCTATCATATTATCTTAGAATTTAGAACATTTTCTAGTTAATAGTACAGGTGACCCTTCCACAACACTGGGGGTTTATGGGCACCTCCCTGCATAATTGAAGAGCTGAATATAATTTATAGTCCATTCTCCATACCTTGGCTCCTCCTTATCCATGTTTCCAAGTGAGAAGTGTTAGTCACTTGCTTAGCTCTTTGCCACTCTCCTGGGATTCTCCAGGAAAGAATACTGGAGTGGGTTGCCATTTTCTTCTCCAGGGGACCATCTTGGACCAGGAATTGAACCAGCATCTCCTGAATTGCAGGTAGATTCTTTCCTCTTGAGCCACCAGGCAAGCCCCCAAAAGGGCAAGTTTAAATAGGGACAAAATATTTGAAAATTCTGTTTTTATTTGATCAAATACATAGAACCAGTATCAGTAAACTACACCCTTGGGACAAAGCTGGTTTGCTGTGTGTTTTTGTAAATAAAATGCCATGGGAAAGGGGCTTCCCTGGTGGTGCAGTGGGTAAAGAGTCCACCTTGCAGTGCAAGGGGCACTGGTTCTATCCTTGGTCCGGGAAGATCTGAAGTGCTGTGCAGTGGCTTGACCAGTGTGTCCAGTTACGAGCCGGCACTCTGGAGTGCATGAGCCAGAGAGGGAGGCCGCTGAGATGGGAGGCCCACACAGGCCAAAGAATGAAGATAGATTAAAATAAATAAATAAAGGGCCAATAAAGGAGGCCAAAATTAAAAAAAATTTTTTAACAGGGGCAATCATGCCTGAAACAAATGACAAAGGGTTAACCTCCAAAAGATACAAGTAGCTCATGCAGCCAACTAGAGTTTAGACTTGCCTTAGCACGTTTTCTGCTTTTCTATGGTACCCAGCATGCATAAGTTACATGCATACTAGGTACGCACTTAATAGATACCTCATAATCAGCTGTTTTAAGAGTACAATAGCGATTTAAAAAAAATGGGAAGTAGCATATATGCGAAGACAACAAACACAATTCCTGTGCAGCAGTGTCGATTCTCACACTTTCTCTGGTGTGAAGACCAGAGAATTCTGAAGACAGATTCACCTGAGTTTTATTTTAGAAACACTATGCTTGGTTACTAAGAATTTCTATCATATTATCTTAGAATTTAGAACATTTTCTAGTTAATAGTACAGGTGACCCTTCCACAACACTGGGGGTTTATGGGCACCTCCCTGCATAATTGAAGAGCTGAATATAATTTATAGTCCATTCTCCATACCTTGGCTCCTCCTTATCCATGTTTCCAAGTGAGAAGTGTTAGTCACTTGCTTAGCTCTTTGCCACTCTCCTGGGATTCTCCAGGAAAGAATACTGGAGTGGGTTGCCATTTTCTTCTCCAGGGGACCATCTTGGACCAGGAATTGAACCAGCATCTCCTGAATTGCAGGTAGATTCTTTCCTCTTGAGCCACCAGGCAAGCCCCCAAAAGGGCAAGTTTAAATAGGGACAAAATATTTGAAAATTCTGTTTTTATTTGATCAAATACATAGAACCAGTATCAGTAAACTACACCCTTGGGACAAAGCTGGTTTGCTGTGTGTTTTTGTAAATAAAATGCCATGGGAAAGGGGCTTCCCTGGTGGTGCAGTGGGTAAAGAGTCCACCTTGCAGTGCAAGGGGCACTGGTTCTATCCTTGGTCCGGGAAGATCTGAAGTGCTGTGCAGTGGCTTGACCAGTGTGTCCAGTTACGAGCCGGCACTCTGGAGTGCATGAGCCAGAGAGGGAGGCCGCTGAGATGGGAGGCCCACACAGGCCAAAGAATGAAGATAGATTAAAATAAATAAATAAAGGGCCAATAAAGGAGGCCAAAATTAAAAAAAAAATTTTTTTTTAAATCATGGGGTCACAGTCATGCCTGTTTGTTTGTTCATGAGTGCTTTCATGTTATGATGATTGAGTTGAGAAATTGGGATAGAAGCTATATGACCTGAAAATAATATACTATTAAATAATAAACTATTGTGCCAACTCCTGAATTAGATGATTCATTAAATAATCAGCAAACACTCTAGAATTTTTAAGTCATATGAATAAAACACACAGATTTTTAACTGAATATGGAATGAAGATATAGTTTTATTTTCATTTGTTTTAGAAGATGTAAGTGGAAAAATCTGAATCAGTGGTTAATTTCATTAAAGCCATCAGCAGTATTTCTATCATGTAGGCATTCAATTGAAAAAGCTAACTTGTGCAGGAACTCACAGCTCACAATTGCCAGCCACTGGTTTACCTCCTTTATCTGTACATTTTGATTTAAGCACTCGAGCAATCCTTTCAGGTATCCTCACTTTACACAAGAGGAGGTAGAGGTTAGAGAAAGTAGAGAACTTTGGGATATTCACATAGTGTCATCAAACCTGGATTTAAACTCAAAAAATATTTGCTCTAGGATACACATTCTTTAACTATCACATTCCATCTATGTAGTAACAGTAGTAGAATGTTTCCTAGCGGAACTTTAATGCATACGTCCACTATTATGTGCTCATGTAAGGCTATATTTGTTATTTGTTGCCATATAGCATGTTATTTTTGTCATTATATATTTTTATTTACATGTAGCCCATGACTAATACTTTCATGGTACATGTTTTTAAAAAATGTCCTCTCTGTACCTGTTTACACCCTTGGGACAAAGCTGGTTTGCTGTGTGTTTTTGTAAATAAAATGCCATGGGAAAGGGGCTTCCCTGGTGGTGCAGTGGGTAAAGAGTCCACCTTGCAGTGCAAGGGGCACTGGTTCTATCCTTGGTCCGGGAAGATCTGAAGTGCTGTGCAGTGGCTTGACCAGTGTGTCCAGTTACGAGCCGGCACTCTGGAGTGCATGAGCCAGAGAGGGAGGCCGCTGAGATGGGAGGCCCACACAGGCCAAAGAATGAAGATAGATTAAAATAAATAAATAAAGGGCCAATAAAGGAGGCCAAAATTAAAAAAAAAATTTTTTTTTAAATCATGGGGTCACAGTCATGCCTGTTTGTTTGTTCATGAGTGCTTTCATGTTATGATGATTGAGTTGAGAAATTGGGATAGAAGCTATATGACCTGAAAATAATATACTATTAAATAATAAACTATTGTGCCAACTCCTGAATTAGATGATTCATTAAATAATCAGCAAACACTCTAGAATTTTTAAGTCATATGAATAAAACACACAGATTTTTAACTGAATATGGAATGAAGATATAGTTTTATTTTCATTTGTTTTAGAAGATGTAAGTGGAAAAATCTGAATCAGTGGTTAATTTCATTAAAGCCATCAGCAGTATTTCTATCATGTAGGCATTCAATTGAAAAAGCTAACTTGTGCAGGGAACTCACAGCTCACAATTGCCAGCCACTGGTTTACCTCCTTTATCTGTACATTTTGATTTAAGCACTCGAGCAATCCTTTCAGGTATCCTCACTTTACACAAGAGGAGGTAGAGGTTAGAGAAAGTAGAGAACTTTGGGATATTCACATAGTGTCATCAAACCTGGATTTAAACTCAAAAAATATTTGCTCTAGGATACACATTCTTTAACTATCACATTCCATCTATGTAGTAACAGTAGTAGAATGTTTCCTAGCGGAACTTTAATGCATACGTCCACTATTATGTGCTCATGTAAGGCTATATTTGTTATTTGTTGCCATATAGCATGTTATTTTTGTCATTATATATTTTTATTTACATGTAGCCCATGACTAATACTTTCATGGTACATGTTTTTAAAAAATGTCCTCTCTGTACCTGTAACTATAGAAAATGGTTGCACGAATGAGTTTTATGTTATATACTACTAGTTTGAAATACTGTAGTCTTGAAGCCTTTGAACTGTGGTCTTGTAGAAGACTCTTGAGAGTTTCATGGATTGCAAAAAGATCAAACCAGTCAGTCCCAAAGGAAATCAACCCTGAACATTCATTGGAAAGACTGATGCTGAAGTTGAAGCTCCAATACTTTGGCCACCTGATGTGAAGAGAGACTCATTGGAAAAGACGCTGATGCTGGGGAAAATAGAAGGCACAAGGAGAAGGAGACAACAGAAGATGAGATGGTTGGATGGCATCACTGAGTCAATGGACATGAGTTTGAGGCAGCTCTGGGAGATGGTGAAGGACAGGAAAGCCTGGCATGCTGCAGTCCACAGGGTCACAAAGTGTCAGACATGACTGAGCTATTGAACTGAACTGAACTGAATCTTAGACACAAGTAGAGAATAGTTAACTAAGTAAATATCCTTGAATATTTTGCTAAAGATAGTTTCAATGTATTCCTTTTGAGAAAAGGGCGAAAAAAGAAAGGAAGCTTGGTTGAGAAAATGAAGCAAAAAAGGTACAATTAAATAAAATTATAGGTAGGACTTTATGTAATCATCTCACTGGAAATTACAGGGTTTCTCTATCCTGTGTAAAGAAATGTTTTACCAGAAATGTTTCTTCAACTTCTCTTTGGTCTTATATTAACAGTTATACAGTGGTGATGTGATCCAGAATTGAAATAATTATGGTATAAAGAGGAGGTAGAGGTTAGAGAAAGTAGAGAACTTTGGGATATTCACATAGTGTCATCAAACCTGGATTTAAACTCAAAAAATATTTGCTCTAGGATACACATTCTTTAACTATCACATTCCATCTATGTAGTAACAGTAGTAGAATGTTTCCTAGCGGAACTTTAATGCATACGTCCACTATTATGTGCTCATGTAAGGCTATATTTGTTATTTGTTGCCATATAGCATGTTATTTTTGTCATTATATATTTTTATTTACATGTAGCCCATGACTAATACTTTCATGGTACATGTTTTTAAAAAATGTCCTCTCTGTACCTGTAACTATAGAAAATGGTTGCACGAATGAGTTTTATGTTATATACTACTAGTTTGAAATACTGTAGTCTTGAAGCCTTTGAACTGTGGTCTTGTAGAAGACTCTTGAGAGTTTCATGGATTGCAAAAAGATCAAACCAGTCAGTCCCAAAGGAAATCAACCCTGAACATTCATTGGAAAGACTGATGCTGAAGTTGAAGCTCCAATACTTTGGCCACCTGATGTGAAGAGAGACTCATTGGAAAAGACGCTGATGCTGGGGAAAATAGAAGGCACAAGGAGAAGGAGACAACAGAAGATGAGATGGTTGGATGGCATCACTGAGTCAATGGACATGAGTTTGAGGCAGCTCTGGGAGATGGTGAAGGACAGGAAAGCCTGGCATGCTGCAGTCCACAGGGTCACAAAGTGTCAGACATGACTGAGCTATTGAACTGAACTGAACTGAATCTTAGACACAAGTAGAGAATAGTTAACTAAGTAAATATCCTTGAATATTTTGCTAAAGATAGTTTCAATGTATTCCTTTTGAGAAAAGGGCGAAAAAAGAAAGGAAGCTTGGTTGAGAAAATGAAGCAAAAAAGGTACAATTAAATAAAATTATAGGTAGGACTTTATGTAATCATCTCACTGGAAATTACAGGGTTTCTCTATCCTGTGTAAAGAAATGTTTTACCAGAAATGTTTCTTCAACTTCTCTTTGGTCTTATATTAACAGTTATACAGTGGTGATGTGATCCAGAATTGAAATAATTATGGTATAAAGTTAGGCTAAAAATACACATTCATCTCAGGTATTTGGTAGGTAAGGCAAAAGAAAGGTGTAAAATTTAAAGGCTTCAGATTTATTTTTCACTTGGAAGCTTGGCCTTAGAATTAGAAACATTTTTTCCCCAGGTAGTATGAGGATATAGTCTCATTCTTTATGAAGTCCAGTGGCTATGTCATAGTGAGCATCCCATGGCATTTCTATACTTTTCAAATAGAAATATTTTGAACTACCGAAATCATGAAATAATTAGGCAATTGACAATAGCAAACTAGTTTAGAGTTTTGCGGTTAGGTAATGACATAAAAATAATCTGCGCACCTAGTCTGAGTGGATGCGTGGTCAAATGGCATATATTAGACTCTCTTTCTTGTAACTTCATCACTAAAACCATCTCGCTATTTAACATTCCTCTGTACTGCAAATATAATTATACAATTATTCATAGATCAAAGTGTTTAAACAGCATGGAAAACAAGCCATTTTTGCAGTAGAAGAGGTAACCGAGGTAGTTCCCATCAGTACTGCTTGAGACTCTTTAGTCGCTGAGTCATGTCTGACTCTTTGTGACCCCATGGACTGCATCACAACAGGCTCCCCTGTACTTGACTATTGCCTGGATTTTGCTCAAACTCATATCCTTTGAGTCAGTGATGCCATCCAACCGTCTCCTCCTCTGTTATCCCCTTCTCCTCCTGTCCTCAATCATTCCCAGCTACAGGGACCTTCCCAATATGTTGGCTTTTCTTATCAGGTGGCCAAAGCACTAGGGCTTCAGCTTGAGTATCAGTCCTTCAAATGAATATTCAGGGTTGATTTCCTCTAGGATTGACTGGTTTGATCTCCTCGCAGTCCAAAGGACTCTCAAAAGTCTTTTCCAGCATCATGATTTGAAAGCATCAATTCTTTGGCACCGGTCTTCTTTATGGTCCAGCTCTCACATCAGTACAGGACTACTTGAAAAACCATAGCTTTGTCTATAACAGACTTTTGTCGGCAAAGTGATATTTCTGCTTTTTAATATGCTGTCCAGATTTGTTGTAACTTTCCTTCAAAGGAGAAGGCATCTTTTAATTTCATGACTGCAGTCACTGTCTACTTGAGTCTACTGAAAGGTTTTTTCACGTCTTTCTCACATTTTGGTAGTTTCTGTATGCAGTGTCAATCCCATTATGGAATCACAAAGTAGCACACATTTTAGCTTTCGATGTCTGTAGAGGGGAAACAAAAAGATTATTTTCTGCCAATCAAGTGCATTAGAAAGAGAAATGGTGTGGGACACATCTAATATGCTGGACCAGGTGTTGAGGGTGGAGGTGGCAGCTGCCTGGCAGTAGTGCTGTTTGTCATTCAAGGCATGACAATGTGTTTGTCTGCCTAGAACATCTCTCTCAGCCAACCCTCAATTCTGTCAGTTCACAGCATGTCTTATTAAATCTATTCCTTTCAGAAATAATTTGAGTGAATTATGTATGCATGTGTATAGGGCAGGCTGAACACTTCCTTCCCCCACAAAAATTCCTAATTAAAAGTTAGGAATCAAACTGAGAGCAAGGTCAAAGTGAGTTCACAGTTAAAAAGACGAGACAAAGCCTCTGGATTTGTATTGGGTTGGCAAAAATTTCATTCAGATTTTTTTTGGTAAAATCTTATAGAAAAACTAGAAGAAAGACTTTGGCTAACCCAGTGCTTGTAGGGCCACTTTCTTCCACATCAATAATGTAATTGCTCCTTCCTTTTCCTAACAGCTCCAAGAAAACTGCTCCATCTTATTGAAATCATCACTCTGCTGATCTTCAGTTGTCTCATTCTGTACCTGTATGTCTCTATTGAACTCATATCCCATAGCCCCTCATTAGAAATACGCTTTCCCCAATTTCTTGTCCATTTCCCCCCTTGCCTTTGTACAAGACTAGATCAATACAGTTGATTGTCTAGTCTATAACAGACTTTTGTCGGCAAAGTGATACTTCTTCTTTTTAATATGCTGTCCAGATTTGTTGTAACTTTCCTTCAAAGGAGAAGGCATCTTTTAATTTCATGACTGCAGTCACTGTCTACTTGAGTCTACTGAAAGGTTTTTTCACGTCTTTCTCACATTTTGGTAGTTTCTGTATGCAGTGTCAATCCCATTATGGAATCACAAAGTAGCACACATTTTAGCTTTCGATGTCTGTAGAGGGGAAACAAAAAGATTATTTTCTGCCAATCAAGTGCATTAGAAAGAGAAATGGTGTGGGACACATCTAATATGCTGGACCAGGTGTTGAGGGTGGAGGTGGCAGCTGCCTGGCAGTAGTGCTGTTTGTCATTCAAGGCATGACAATGTGTTTGTCTGCCTAGAACATCTCTCTCAGCCAACCCTCAATTCTGTCAGTTCACAGCATGTCTTATTAAATCTATTCCTTTCAGAAATAATTTGAGTGAATTATGTATGCATGTGTATAGGGCAGGCTGAACACTTCCTTCCCCCACAAAAATTCCTAATTAAAAGTTAGGAATCAAACTGAGAGCAAGGTCAAAGTGAGTTCACAGTTAAAAAGACGAGACAAAGCCTCTGGATTTGTATTGGGTTGGCAAAAATTTCATTCAGATTTTTTTTGGTAAAATCTTATAGAAAAACTAGAAGAAAGACTTTGGCTAACCCAGTGCTTGTAGGGCCACTTTCTTCCACATCAATAATGTAATTGCTCCTTCCTTTTCCTAACAGCTCCAAGAAAACTGCTCCATCTTATTGAAATCATCACTCTGCTGATCTTCAGTTGTCTCATTCTGTACCTGTATGTCTCTATTGAACTCATATCCCATAGCCCCTCATTAGAAATACGCTTTCCCCAATTTCTTGTCCATTTCCCCCCTTGCCTTTGTACAAGACTAGATCAATACAGTTGATTGTCTACTTTATAGTTAAGAATTTAGAGAAAAATGATAATAAGTTTACTGATTTTTATTACTATATCTTTATAATACTTTACCTTAAATGTTTTTAGAGTAAACTTTCTAATTAACTTTGTATCATGACTGTTGTATCTACTTTTCTGTCTCCTAGCATCCCATCCATCTTACCTACTGCTCCCGTATTGAAGTCACTTATACCATGTCTCATTGGTGGGAATATCCCCTAGAGAAAGGATAGGCTACCTTCTCCAGTATTCTTGCCTGGATAATTCCATGGCTCGTCCATGGGGTCACAAAGAGTCAGACTTGACTGAACGACTTGATATTCACTTTTTTATTGAGAATATAGAAGCTATCAAGAAATAACTCTTTCCTCTTCTTCTGGTCAGATGAAAATATATCTGTATGTCTTGGGTATTTTCTCTTACTGACCTATGTCCAGTCCTGAAAGACCAAGTTCATTGCCTTCTGTCTTTTTCAAAAACTTTGCTTCTTTGGCCATTACCATTTTCCCGCATTATGAACCTTTCCTTTTCTACTGGATCATTCATATCTCAACCAATGTTATTTCAAACTTTTAAAAAAATGGATCTTGGTCTGTATTGATTCCTTCCATTACCCCACCATTGTCTGGCTATACTCAGAGTCATTTCCATCTAACACATCATCTTGCTGATAAAACTTTTTGTAACTGAGCACTATGTTTTATGTCCTATTTTAATAAAATATCCTGCATTTTCCCTTTGAACTTTAAGAGTTCTTGCTTATATTATATTCTATATGGAAGCCTATGAAAGAAAGCTCTGAAAAATGGGATGTAAAAGCTAGTTTTTTGAATATATAAATAACTGCAATAAAACCTGAACACCCATCAGACCAGTCTCTGCTTAGAGACATATTCAAAGAAAGTGTGCAGACCCTATTCCAAGACCTTGAGGCATATTGTTCATCTACAGACAGAAGTATTCTACAAAAATAGGCTGGTCATCCTGCATTTAATGCCTTACCTCCAAATTGACTTTGTTTATTGTAGATAAATGGACTTTCCTGGTGGCTCAAACAGTAAAGGCCCTGCCTGCACTGCAGTGGGTATAAGTCTGATCACTGGGTTGCATAGATCCCTGAGAAGGGAATGGCTACTCACTTCAATACTTTACCTTAAATGTTTTTAGAGTAAACTTTCTAATTAACTTTGTATCATGACTGTTGTATCTACTTTTCTGTCTCCTAGCATCCCATCCATCTTACCTACTGCTCCCGTATTGAAGTCACTTATACCATGTCTCATTGGTGGGAATATCCCCTAGAGAAAGGATAGGCTACCTTCTCCAGTATTCTTGCCTGGATAATTCCATGGCTCGTCCATGGGGTCACAAAGAGTCAGACTTGACTGAACGACTTGATATTCACTTTTTTATTGAGAATATAGAAGCTATCAAGAAATAACTCTTTCCTCTTCTTCTGGTCAGATGAAAATATATCTGTATGTCTTGGGTATTTTCTCTTACTGACCTATGTCCAGTCCTGAAAGACCAAGTTCATTGCCTTCTGTCTTTTTCAAAAACTTTGCTTCTTTGGCCATTACCATTTTCCCGCATTATGAACCTTTCCTTTTCTACTGGATCATTCATATCTCAACCAATGTTATTTCAAACTTTTAAAAAAATGGATCTTGGTCTGTATTGATTCCTTCCATTACCCCACCATTGTCTGGCTATACTCAGAGTCATTTCCATCTAACACATCATCTTGCTGATAAAACTTTTTGTAACTGAGCACTATGTTTTATGTCCTATTTTAATAAAATATCCTGCATTTTCCCTTTGAACTTTAAGAGTTCTTGCTTATATTATATTCTATATGGAAGCCTATGAAAGAAAGCTCTGAAAAATGGGATGTAAAAGCTAGTTTTTTGAATATATAAATAACTGCAATAAAACCTGAACACCCATCAGACCAGTCTCTGCTTAGAGACATATTCAAAGAAAGTGTGCAGACCCTATTCCAAGACCTTGAGGCATATTGTTCATCTACAGACAGAAGTATTCTACAAAAATAGGCTGGTCATCCTGCATTTAATGCCTTACCTCCAAATTGACTTTGTTTATTGTAGATAAATGGACTTTCCTGGTGGCTCAAACAGTAAAGGCCCTGCCTGCACTGCAGTGGGTATAAGTCTGATCACTGGGTTGCATAGATCCCCTGAGAAGGGAATGGCTACTCACTTCAATATTCTTGCCTGCAGAATCCCATGGACAGAGAAGCCTGGTGGGCTTCAGTCCAAGGGCATCACAAAGAGTAGGACATAATTGAATGACTAGTACACACATTGTTGATAAACATTCTTAATAGATCCTCTAGTGTTATGTTAAAGCCATAAACTCTGCATCTATAAAACATGTGGCTTCAAATTCTTATCTTGTCACTTAATAGTTATATTATTTTGGGAAAATTACTTAGCACACTTGTACCTGACTTTAAAAGGGAACTATTAGAAAGTATTGCTGATAACTATTCATGTCATTTGTCACTGGATATCTGAAAATATTATTTATAGGTATTATACCTTCACTATTACATCATACTTTGTCTTCATACAAAAATCATAGGTTAATAGACTATTTCTCTTAGAATTTTGAAGACAATATTATATGCTTTTCCAGTATTTTTGTTGCTAAGTCCACCACAATAGTTAGCAGGAAATATGTCTTTTCTTCTCTGGTGGATTGTATTACTTTCATTCTTTTTTTTTTTTTTTTTTTTTAAAGATTTATTTATTTATTTTTGGGCGAGGGTCGGGTTGGGGAGGGAGGGGAGCGGGTGGGCCACTTCCATTGGTCCTTCATTTCTCTATTTTCCTCCGTCCTTGTTCTTTTGGCCCCTGTGGGCCTCCCATCGCGGTGGCATCTGTCACTGCAGAACAACGCCGCTCCGCGGCACATGGGATCTTCCCAGGCCAGGGATCGAACCGGCGCCCCTTGCACTGCAAGGCGGTGTCCTTATCCACTGGACCACCAGGGGAAGCCCTACTTTCATTCTTTTTTAAACAATACATGCAATATTTTATTTAATGTGATAGTGAGTCTAATTACATGTATATGGTTGTCCTTTGTTCTTGTGGTAAGAATGTTTAATGTGCGATCCATCTTAACAAAGCTTTAAGTGCAAAACATTGGGTTGTATAGTTATATGCATTACATGTACAAAAATCTCTACAACTTGCTCAGGTTAGCATAAATAAAGCTTTATACCCATTGAACAATTCTCTTTTTCTCCCTGTTCCCAGCTCCCGGTAACCATAATTCTACTCTCCACTTTTTTGATTATTTTAACTTCCTCATAGATGAGATCATGCTAGTGACTAGCCTATTTCACTCCTTATTACGTCTTCCAGGTTCACCCATGTCACAAATGGTAGTGTTTCCTTCTTTTATAAAACATAATACAAATATTCCATTATTTGTATATAATACATTTTATTTACCCACTCAAATGTCAGTGGAAATTTGGGTTGTTTCCATATCTTGGCTGTTGTGAATAATGCTGAAATGAACATGAGAATACACCTGTTCCTTCAAGACCCCAACTTTAATTCTTTGGAAATATATCCAGAAGTGAGATTGATGAAAATGGTAGTTCTATGAATTCTTTTAAAGACTTCTCATATGACTTTTCTATAGGCTTTAACAAGGACCTGCAGTCTTCACTGTATGGTATTTAATAACACAGTTATATAAATCATAATTATTTTTTTCTCCCATTTCCAAAGCTATAATATCTGCCAAAGGATTAGTTAAATGCCAGTTATAAAACAATCAATGACATCTAAAACCTTGAGAAACTTAGCATTTTATGAGGAAGGTAAGCAACCACGTGATTACAACACTATCTTTATTTGGTAAGTTTTGTAAATAGGCCTGGACAATCTGCAATAGGAAAGCAAAAATATAAAAGAAATAGCAGAAAATGTTGCCTAAGACAGTTGAGGAAAACCTCACTGGATAGAACTTTACATTTTATTCTGTATCAAGTACTCTTCCTTTTAGTATTATGGACGATAACATGGGAAGGACAAAAAAAACATCCACTGCCTACTGAAGTATGATGGTGGTCTCCAGAAAAACACACATGTGTGCTTGTTTCAGCTGTGAGCTGATCCAAATTCTCCACTAACGAAGCAACTTTTTCACTTGAAAAAAGAATTGACAAGAAAACAATGATTATTCAGACCTGAGTACCTGACAGATGTTTTCTCAAAAATGAACAAGTAGAGACTGTCTCTCAAGGAAAATAACTGGTAGCATTTGAGGCCAATGATAAAATTTGAATTTGCAAGGGGTCATTAGAATTTTAGAAAAGGTATGTTGAATTACTATCAGTTTCCAAAAGTTCAAGGACTTTTCTGATGAGATTGCCAGTGATGTTGAAAAATGCGATTCTGGATATTACATAGAGAAATGTGTTAACATCTGAGTGATCAACATAGCTGAACGATCTGATAGTTTCTGAATGACCACCACATGATGTTAACAAAACCTTGCAATGGGCACAGACCTATTCAAGGTACAAAAACACACCATTTTAAACCACTAATAGATTATAGTGAAGCAGAGAGCAAAAAAGTGATTTCAGGTTTTATATTGCCATTAGTCATTGTGAATTTTTGTGTGATAAGAAAAGGAATATCCATGTTATGTGAAAGACTATGAACATTCTTTCGTGCCAAACAGATATCTAGGCATTCCTTCATTTACTCTAAGCAAAGTCACAGATTATAATAGATTGGTTTCTAGGTATTAAAAAGGTTTTCAAAATTGCAAAATTATATTATTCTATATTACTTTTTCCATTATTATTTTTTGTTTTGAAATATGTATAATATATGGAATATATATATAATAACAAGATACACATTTATATTTTATAATAAGATTATTATTATTTTGAAATGAATTAATAAAAATACTTGTCTTTAATAATCCAGCAAATATTGACACATATATCAACAAGAGTTTTTTGTGGTCCTCAGTAATTTTTTAAACTATTGTATAGGATTGCTGTTGACTTCCATATTATTGCATGTAGGGTTTTGCTACCAAGGCTGCTAGTTCTTCTGTTCCTGTTATCCATGTAAACTCACTAAAACTGGAAACCATCAACTACATTCAATATATTTTTCAGAAACTGAAACAATGTGAGATTATAACTACTTTTTGTTGCTTCCTTATAGATGGACATTATTTAAATTTAATTAGTAATGATCTGTTATATTCTGGTTGATGTCAAATTCTGTGCTTGTTGATACCAAACATATTAATTGAAAAGTTTCAAGTACCAGCTTCATTGACTTCTGAGTGACTTAAAGTTGTTGATATGATGTTATATGTAAATGAGACAAGTGGTATATCAAATTCAGTAAACCTAAATGTGTGATTGGTGGCTCATATGGGAAAGAATTTGCCTGCAATGCAGGAGAACTGGGTTTGATCCTTGGGTTGAGAAGATTCCCTGGAGAAGGGATGACTGCCTAACCCAGTATTCTTGCCTGAAGAATTCCACAGACAGAGGAGACTGGCAGGTTACAGTCCATGGGATTGTGAAGAACTGGAGATGATTGAATGACTAACACTTTTTTGTTTTTCAAATATGTGATTGTTGATTTAGGATAAAATTTCAGCACACGTTTGAAACAATGAATGTTTGTTTATGGCTCAACAAAGTGTAGGTGGGAATATATGAAACTGCTGAAGAAAGCTCTGTTAGGCAAGAAATATATTATTTTCCCCTCTGGCTCTTATTTGAGATTCTCACAAAAGAGTGACAGTTTATAAAGTATGTAGAATGAATCATGTTGGACATTACATTGGTAAATTCAGAAGCAAACAGAAATTATGAAGTGATAAATATGTAAATTGATCAATTGTTCAGCATAAAAAGTACATAAATTATTAGAGGCTAGTATAGTAACATGCAGAATAATTCTTTCAATCTCAAAATATTTTGGCAAGTGAAATGCAGAAATAAATCATTTCATATTAAAAAATACACAGTAATTTTCTTCTACTCTCAAGGAAAAATAGCAAAAATATGTATCACAAGCATGACAGTGAAGTTTCCCCAGAGAGGGATCATTTTTCAGAGACTAAAATTATAATTGATTTTTAAAATCCACCAGGCACATAGAGAGTAAAAATGTAGAAGGAAGCAATCATGATAGATGGTTATGTATGAGCCTCCCATTAGATCTGTATTTGAAATAACCTAGATAAAGGTGGACATTTTTCTCCCTAATATTATTTAGTTTTATATTCTCACTTTATTTCTTGTTCGTATAGCTTACAATGTGTGTGTTCAAGGGGAAGCTTTGTGTCCAGGTTTAGATGTGAAAAGATTATACATTTTCTATTTCTAACGTGTTAAAAGTAGCAGCATGTCACCGAGAGAGTGCAAAGAAAAAGGCAGGGGGGAGTTTTATGGCTAACAGCTGTGCCGATGCCCTCCAGCAAAAGAACCACTAAGAACTTACCTGCAACTGAACAAGCTGGCTTCTTATAAATGGAAGCAAGGCAACACACACACCATGGGCAACTCTGGGGTGTCCCACCAAGAAGGTTTTAAAAGGATTTGGGCTTGAGTTAGATGATTCTTGGGAGGGTTTAAGAAAGTGGGGCTTTGCGATGAATTGGAGACTGGAGGGTGAGGGTACTGCTATGACTGGGTATCTTAAAGAATTTTATCTAAAAGAAAGGAAAATTAAACTGAAACTTTGACATAATTGGTAATAAAAAATCAAAAGTTATGATGGAAATGTTTAGTCATTTTAATTATTTGAACAATATACACGTTTTATCTGTGTGCAGATATGATTCTGGAAGGATTACATTTTTTTTTTTTTTGATCCATCACGGTCACAAAGCTATTTTGTCTGATATCAATATTCTGTGAAACTGTAAATGTTCAAAAGGAGACCAGTGACCTAATTTATTTTCTTGGGTTACAGAATCACTGTGGACAGTGACTGCAGTCATGAAATTAAAAGATTCTTGCTCCTTAGAAGAAAAGCTATGACAAACCTAGACAGCATATTAAAAAGCAGAGACAAAACTTCCCTGACAAAGGTCTTTACAGTCAAAGTTATGGTTTTTCCAATAGTCATGTACACATGTGACAGATAAACCGTAAAGAAGGGTGAGCAATGGAGAATTTGATGCTTTTGAACTGTGGTGCTGGAGAAGGCTCTTGAGTGTCCCTTGAACAGCAGGGAGATCAAACCAGTTAATCCTAAGGGAAATTATCCCTGAATATTAATTAGAAGGACTGGTACTGAAGCTCCAATTCTTTGGTCACGTGATGGTTCTAGCAAAGATTGAAGGAAGGAGAAGGAGATGACAGCAGACGGGATTTTTGAATGGCACCACCAACTCAATGGACATGAGTTTGAGCAAACTCAAGGAGATGGTGAAGGGCAGGGAAGTTTGGAGTGCTGTAATTTGTTGGGTTGCAAAGAATTGGTCCTGACTTAGCAACTGAACAATAGCAACAGCAAAGAGAGCACTGCCAGCTAGCCTCTGGGCCCAAAAAACAAAACATAAAACAGAAGCAATATTACAACAAATTTGATAAAGACCTAAAAAAAATGGTCACCAAGAAGACTGAAAATCAACTTCCATAACATTTAGATTTCCAAAATATATATTTAAAGTAAAACCGTGTGTATAACATTAGGCTCCCCATTAGATCATATTGGAGTGAATGCATTACACAGAACGCAGTATGTGTGAGTGGGTAGAGGAAAGGATACAAAAAAAAATGATTAAAAACTAACAATGTTTATATTTTATTTGCATTTTTAACTCAGTTCTTATATTATAGTTATTGTGAAGTGTTTGTACCTTCCAACTAGAACTGAGGTTCCGACTTGAAATTTAGTGCATATAATCAGCACATTCAAATGAAGTCAATACAGTATTCAGTTTTTGAATTAGTTTGAGAAGACTTGCTAATTTGGAGATTTTTTTTTTTAAACAATCACATTTTAAAAGTCATAATCAAGACACAAAATCTAAAGTCAAAGATAATCATCCTTTACTACGGAAATGTCAAACACAAACTGAGTGATTTAGATGCTAACTTCTCTTCCTTCTTGGTATTCAACCTTGAATAAAGGCTGTTACACACATGTTTAAAAGTTTTCTGACTAATTGAGTTAATCTCAGTAAGCAGTACAGTATGTACTCTGTTGTATTCTCCAGCTGGGTTGCCTGCTCGTGTATTTTCTCTCGAGTTCTGAACCAAAATGTGGTGCTGGAGAAGGCTCTTGAGTGTCCCTTGAACAGCAGGAGATCAAACCAGTTAATCCTAAGGGAAATTATCCCTGAATATTAATTAGAAGGACTGGTACTGAAGCTCCAATTCTTTGGTCACGTGATGGTTCTAGCAAAGATTGAAGGAAGGAGAAGGAGATGACAGCAGACGGGATTTTTGAATGGCACCACCAACTCAATGGACATGAGTTTGAGCAAACTCAAGGAGATGGTGAAGGGCAGGGAAGTTTGGAGTGCTGTAATTTGTTGGGTTGCAAAGAATTGGTCCTGACTTAGCAACTGAACAATAGCAACAGCAAAGAGAGCACTGCCAGCTAGCCTCTGGGCCCAAAAAACAAAACATAAAACAGAAGCAATATTACAACAAATTTGATAAAGACCTAAAAAAAATGGTCACCAAGAAGACTGAAAATCAACTTCCATAACATTTAGATTTCCAAAATATATATTTAAAGTAAAACCGTGTGTATAACATTAGGCTCCCCATTAGATCATATTGGAGTGAATGCATTACACAGAACGCAGTATGTGTGAGTGGGTAGAGGAAAGGATACAAAAAAAAATGATTAAAAACTAACAATGTTTATATTTTATTTGCATTTTTAACTCAGTTCTTATATTATAGTTATTGTGAAGTGTTTGTACCTTCCAACTAGAACTGAGGTTCCGACTTGAAATTTAGTGCATATAATCAGCACATTCAAATGAAGTCAATACAGTATTCAGTTTTTGAATTAGTTTGAGAAGACTTGCTAATTTGGAGATTTTTTTTTTTAAACAATCACATTTTAAAAGTCATAATCAAGACACAAAATCTAAAGTCAAAGATAATCATCCTTTACTACGGAAATGTCAAACACAAACTGAGTGATTTAGATGCTAACTTCTCTTCCTTCTTGGTATTCAACCTTGAATAAAGGCTGTTACACACATGTTTAAAAGTTTTCTGACTAATTGAGTTAATCTCAGTAAGCAGTACAGTATGTACTCTGTTGTATTCTCCAGCTGGGTTGCCTGCTCGTGTATTTTCTCTCGAGTTCTGAACCAAAATGGAATCTCTGGGTGTTTCACTAAATCTGGAAAGAAAAATATGACCAAGAACACTAGAATATAAGTCAATTTGGTTAGAAGACCAAAAGTAACAGAAGCAGACTCAATTCATTTCCTGTGCATTTGTTGATTTTAAAATTATTTTCTTTTTATAGTATTTTCCAAAAGTTTTGGTTTAGAAATGAAATATATATAAAATACTGTTTTTTTAAATTTTTATTATTATATCTATTTTTATAATACAAATATTGGAGTATAGTTCATTCACAATGTAGTAGTTTCAAGTATAGAGCAAAGTGATTCAATTATATATATGTATATGCATACATATGCATATACATATATATAAACTCACTCATATATACTATATGTATCATATAAATGAGTATATATCTAAAGTCATTCTTTCATAGATTCTTTTTTCATGTGTAAAATATCAGTTTTAGATGTTTAGATTTATCCAGCATGTATACCCATGAGTCCTCCATTTATCCCATGAACTAAAATATGCCCGATGTTTGAAGGAAGTCTGATTATTCAGGTCAGACAAGACTAAATCTATTAAATAACAGGAAATGAAATAAAAGTTCAGAAAACAAAAATAAAGAAATATTGACTGTCTTTCTTGTTGTTCAGTCGCTAAGTAATGTCAAACTCATTATGGTCCCATGGACTGCAGCATGCCAGGCTCCTCTTTTGTCCACTGTCACCCGGAGGTTGCTCAAATTCATGTCCATTGAGTTGGTGATGTTGTCTAATCATCTAATCCTCTGCCTCCCTTTTCCCTTTGCCTTCAATCTTTCCAAGTATCAGAGTCTTTTCCAGTGAGTTGACTCTTTGTGCTGGGTAGTCAAAGGATTGAATCTTCAGATTCAGTATCCGTCCTTACAATGAACACTGAGGATTGATTTCCTTTAGGACTGAGTGGTTTGATCTCCTTGCAGTCCAAGGGACTCTGCAGTCTTCTCCAGAACCAAAGTTAAAAAACATTAGCACTTAGCCTTCTTTATGATCCAACTTTCACATTCGTGCATGACTACTGGAAAAACCATCACTTTGACCAGATGGGCTTTTGTCAACAAAGTGATGTCTCAGTCAGTGATGGCTTTCTAGGCAAAGTTAATACAATTAGGTCAAAAGATAAGAGCTATGTTTGTCATCTGAAGGGCTATCTAGCCATGAAAGCAATATTTTAAGGATAGTATGAATATGCATATTTTCATAGATATATCTATTCTATTCTTTAAAATTCAAATTTCCTTATGTGTAACAATACTATAGTCACCAGAGAAATCTATATGCTCCTGCACAAATAAGTATTTGTGAAGTTGGAATGTAATGATTAGTCTATAATAAAATAAATTCCAATATTATTCATTCATTCTTAGACTCTGGATATGAAGTTTTCAGACTTTGAATTGTCTGAAGTTTCTCTGGTATTATTTTTTCTTTGTGGTTTCAGAGATCATATATCACCATCCTTCAGGTGCAGTATAAAGTTTATTTTCTATTCAACTTTTGGCTGCATTGTATCTTTCCCTTTTTGTTAAATAAATCAATACTTCCTGAGTATTATGCTTCCTGAGTTTTATGCTTCTTCTGGATATCCTCATTAAATTGCAAACTCAGACTCAGGTGTAGGGTATTGATTTTCTGGTTCACCTACTGTCTGTGACCTACATTTTAGACAGTTGGTATGTTTACCCATTTGAAAACTGTCATGAATTTATCAGTCAAGATAAAACAAGCAAATACATACAGACATATTAAAGACAATAACTTCTATCATCTTGGAAGAAGCATTATTTCCCCATTATTCCCTGTTGAGTGTTTTCTAGGCATATTCACTTCATCTTCTGGTATTGATCACAGCCTTTATGAACTGCTGACCCATATGTTTTGTGATCAGCTTCACTGAGTATTACATTCCTAGTTCTCTGTATTCTTCTACATGAAGAACTATTATCTAGGAATTTCTCTGATGGATGCATGTAACAACTATGAAGTATGCCCTAGGGACTTCAAAGTTCAAATGAATTTGGGCGGCTCACTTCTGCCTAATATTTCACTGTTTATTTCCTAGACTACCTAGACTACCCTGTGTCATTTAGTATAATTAGTTTTATGCTTTTTCTGGATATCCTCATTAAATTGCAAACTCAGACTCAGGGGTTAAGCATTGTTTATTTTTTTATCACCTAAATTGCCTAGACAGTGACTGGCATTTTGGCATGTATCCACAAAATTTGATTGGAAAATAATCTTCTTCTTCTAATAATAAAGTTTGTTTCCATGTAATGAGGTTTGTTAAAGCAAAGACCTACTGTTCTGTCATGTGCTACCTGTTTTTCCATAGTATCTTGTGCATTGTGGTCAATAAGTAAATATTTAATGACTCAAGTTGATACGTTTTAGCATGATCTGACTTTCTAAATGAGCAGTCATTAATTTCTGATTTTGAGAATTTCTTTCCTTCAAGATGTGTTTTCCTTGTCTGCCAAGAATAATAAACTTGAAATAGAAGGCCATGAAATCATGAGATTGTCTTAACAATACATAACTTCATGTATACTGGGCTGGGAAAATCCTCTGGAGAAGGAAATGCAGCCAATTCCATTATTGTTGCTTGAAAAATCTCATGGACAGAGGAGACTGGCAGACTACAGTCCATGGGGTCACAAACAGTTGGACACAGCTGAGCATTCAGTAAGAATAATTACGCTTTAGAAATATCTACCTATTTTAGTCTCTCTAGGTTTTGGTAAGTTGAATTTCTAGGGTTGTGCTAAATTAAGTTAGGTAATGGAAACTTATTAAACAGCTAGATCACTCTCTAATAAGATACTGAAACATTAATAACTGAACATTGACCTTCTCTTACAGAGAAACTAAAACCTTTTAGATAATTAATGAATATGTTTGGTGCCACCCTGAGATATTCAAGTAACAGAAGCTCCTCAAATCTGTAATCAGCTAATGTCCTTTATTGAACCTATCATAGGCACTAAATTGACATTTTCTTTACATTCTATTTGCCCAGTTTTATTAAGAGAAGTCAGAGGGGATCAAAACTTTGAATTTCACTGTGTCAAGATAGTTTTGGACCAGAGAGTGTTATGGGTTGCACATAGAAATTTTAAAGGGGCTGAAAGAGCTTAACCATTAGAAAAGTGACTAATCAATACCAATTTAGAGGAAAGTTAAGCCCATGTTAAGTTCCTGGAGGCATCCAATGACTTGAAGCAGGAGTAAAATGTCCTGGCATCTTTGCCATATTTGGAATAAGACAAGGGCCTTCCCAGCTCCAGTTTCCCATATTATCCAATTGAGTCTTCTGCTGAAAGTTCTTCACATTCTAGTCTATCTGCCCAGTCCTGCTCCACTAATCACTTTCTTCTTAATAAACCACTTGCATGCACATTTTAGAGAGTTATCATCTGTTTCTTGGGAATCTTGTTAAGACAGTTGGTGTCTGTTATTGGCATAGGAAGATGACTTTATAATTAGGCGTTTCCAATGCTGGCATTTCTGATTTTGAGAATTTCTTTCCTTCAAGATGTGTTTTCCTTGTCTGCCAAGAATAATAAACTTGAAATAGAAGGCCATGAAATCATGAGATTGTCTTAACAATACATAACTTCATGTATACTGGGCTGGGAAAATCCTCTGGAGAAGGAAATGCAGCCAATTCCATTATTGTTGCTTGAAAAATCTCATGGACAGAGGAGACTGGCAGACTACAGTCCATGGGGTCACAAACAGTTGGACACAGCTGAGCATTCAGTAAGAATAATTACGCTTTAGAAATATCTACCTATTTTAGTCTCTCTAGGTTTTGGTAAGTTGAATTTCTAGGGTTGTGCTAAATTAAGTTAGGTAATGGAAACTTATTAAACAGCTAGATCACTCTCTAATAAGATACTGAAACATTAATAACTGAACATTGACCTTCTCTTACAGAGAAACTAAAACCTTTTAGATAATTAATGAATATGTTTGGTGCCACCCTGAGATATTCAAGTAACAGAAGCTCCTCAAATCTGTAATCAGCTAATGTCCTTTATTGAACCTATCATAGGCACTAAATTGACATTTTCTTTACATTCTATTTGCCCAGTTTTATTAAGAGAAGTCAGAGGGGATCAAAACTTTGAATTTCACTGTGTCAAGATAGTTTTGGACCAGAGAGTGTTATGGGTTGCACATAGAAATTTTAAAGGGGCTGAAAGAGCTTAACCATTAGAAAAGTGACTAATCAATACCAATTTAGAGGAAAGTTAAGCCCATGTTAAGTTCCTGGAGGCATCCAATGACTTGAAGCAGGAGTAAAATGTCCTGGCATCTTTGCCATATTTGGAATAAGACAAGGGCCTTCCCAGCTCCAGTTTCCCATATTATCCAATTGAGTCTTCTGCTGAAAGTTCTTCACATTCTAGTCTATCTGCCCAGTCCTGCTCCACTAATCACTTTCTTCTTAATAAACCACTTGCATGCACATTTTAGAGAGTTATCATCTGTTTCTTGGGAATCTTGTTAAGACAGTTGGTGTCTGTTATTGGCATAGGAAGATGACTTTATAATAGGGTTTCCAGGCTAGATTATCCAGTGACCAACTGGCAGTGGCAGTGGAAGTTCTATGTATAGTTTGAGTTTTGTTTCCTTAGCCTGGTAATCAACACCATCTATAATATGACTCCAATCTAAACTGCCAGATTTATTTCCTATTGCATGCATTCCTTTGGCAATATGGAGCTTTGATGTGTCATGGTGTGTGCTTGTGATACAAGTTATGAGCTTTCACTAGTGTTGAACTATAGGGGAATTGTGCGTGTTTGTGATCATTTGTATCTGCCTTTTGTGACGCCATGGACTGTCCCGACCCGCAGGATTCGTCAGCGAAGACCTAGGATTCCTCAACGCAGACCCTAAAGGGGGGGAGTGGGAATGAAGAGGACAAGAGACACGAGAAATGGAGACAAGACAGGAGTCTGATCAAGTCTCGTTTTATTGTTGAAAGTGAGCAATATTTATACTGTACAAAAGGCGGAAGAGCCCAACAATAGACCAATCATGTTAAAGGTCAACTATGCACGAGATTACATAATGGTAAGAGTCTATGAGGAGCATGTACTGATCACGAGCACGGAAACTTCACTCAGCCAATCACGGCAATGAGCACACGTCCCAGACAGCGCAAGACCGCGCCCTCCTGCTCCCGCTAGGCGCCATCTTTGGAAGCCTGTGGCGATGTTCTCAAACTGAAGGTCGTAAGGCGTGGTTAAGGTTCTCACAGTCCCAGTCAGGATGATGATATTCTCATGCTGGGAGCTCCGCCAAGCGCTATCTCAAATGTTACATTGTAGCATTCATGCTTGGGAGGCTTAGGATGCGGCCGGGCCGACCTGCGGTCCTGGACAGGCAAAGCTATAGGATGTGGCCCGGGGCCCACCCGCGGTCCCGGACAGGTCCCCTTTATTCAAAGCCAAGAGAAAGTCTTCTGCTGAAAGTTCTTCACATTCTAGTCTATCTGCCCAGTCCTGCTCCACTAATCACTTTCTTCTTAATAAACCACTTGCATGCACATTTTAGAGAGTTATCATCTGTTTCTTGGGAATCTTGTTAAGACAGTTGGTGTCTGTTATTGGCATAGGAAGATGACTTTATAATAGGGTTTCCAGGCTAGATTATCCAGTGACCAACTGGCAGTGGCAGTGGAAGTTCTATGTATAGTTTGAGTTTTGTTTCCTTAGCCTGGTAATCAACACCATCTATAATATGACTCCAATCTAAACTGCCAGATTTATTTCCTATTGCATGCATTCCTTTGGCAATATGGAGCTTTGATGTGTCATGGTGTGTGCTTGTGATACAAGTTATGAGCTTTCACTAGTGTTGAACTATAGGGGAATTGTGCGTGTTTGTGATCATTTGTATCTGCCTTTTGTGACGCCATGGACTGTCCCAACCCGCAGGATTCGTCAGCGAAGACCTAGGATTCCTCAACGCAGACCCTAAAGGGGGGGAGTGGGAATGAAGAGGACAAGAGACACGAGAAATGGAGACAAGACAGGAGTCTGATCAAGTCTCGTTTTATTGTTGAAAGTGAGCAATATTTATACTGTACAAAAGGCGGAAGAGCCCAACAATAGACCAATCATGTTAAAGGTCAACTATGCGCGAGATTACATAATGGTAAGAGTCTATGAGGAGCATGTACTGATCACGAGCACGGAAACTTCACGCAGCCAATCACGGCAATGAGTACACGTCCCAGACAGCGCAAGACCGCGCCCTCCTGCTCCCGCTAGGCGCCATCTTTGGAAGCCTGTGGCGATGTTCTCAAACTGAAGGTCGTAAGGCGTGGTTAAGGTTCTCACAGTCCCAGTCAGGATGATGATATTCTCATGCTGGGAGCTCCGCCAAGCGCTATCTCAAATGTTACATTGTAGCATTCATGCTTGGGAGGCTTAGGATGCGGCCGGGCCGACCTGCGGTCCTGGACAGGCAAAGCTATAGGATGTGGCCGGGCCGACCCGCGGTCCCGGACAGGTCCCCTCTTTTTATTCAAAGCCAAGAGAAACCCCTCGGGAACTGCGCCTGTCTTAGGTCGGGACACAACATTAGCAGGCATTACCCGTCATGGGATAAGGCAGCAGCCATGGCAGCCCTCCTGTCTTAGGTTTGCTCTGCAATGATGTCCTCTTACCCGTCTCTGGCTGACCAGTTCAGCTCACAGGGAGGTGATTGCTCTCCACTAGTAGAAAGAGATGCTTCACCTTGTTCTGCCATCTCAAGGCGATGATAATGGACCTGATTTGGCTTTGCCAAAATAGCCTCAATGTGTTGCTTAATGAATGCTATTAGCTTATTAAACAGCATGGGTCCAAAAGCAAATAGAAGAAGTAGGGTGATCAAAGGTCCAAGTAAGGGCATAAGGTAAGGCAACAGTCCATTCCATCCCGTCAGGAAGGGGTTGGCAGCGAGGTCACGTCTTCGTTGCTCAAGTTCTTCTTGTAGTTGTTTCACCTTGTCTCTGACTATGCCAGACTTATTGACATAGAAACAGCATTTCTCCTGTAGAGCCAAACAGATACCTCCCTGCTCTGCAGTTACTAAGTCTAGACCTCTTCTATTCTGCAATACCACCTCCGCTAAGGAGTCAACCTGGTCTTGGATATCTTGTATAGTTTCTGATATAGCTTGCACATCGGAAATTAGTTGTTGGGACAGCTTGGCATATCGAGTAAGAGAGATGCCCATACCTGCTGACCCTGTGGCTACTGCAGTTGTAATACCCAAAACTGCTAAAAAAGGGGGCAAACAATACTCGCGCTTTGGTCTATAGAGAAAGTGATCAATACTAGGGATAGGAACTTCCTGACCTCCTGTGATTATATCTACATCTGGAAGGAGATAGGTCAATAAACATTGTCCCGTCCAATTTCGATGCAAATACGTATATGCAAGACTATTCCCGCCCACAAAGACTGCACCATTGGTTGCACACAAGGCGTCAGTGATGCTTATTACCGTGGCACATTCATTTCCTATGATCCCTACGTCTATATCATAACCATTATTCTTTCCTGATTTAAAAACAGATGTGCAATTATCAGCATTCAGTATCAAGGATACAGTAATGGGAAGAGTAGGTATACATGTCAAGCGATTAGTATAGAGGCTTATGTTGGTGTGGCTGAAATAGGGCATAGCAACAGGACGAGGACTCCTGATGCAAGCAGAGCCAGCAGTCCTTAGCTAAGTCTGGTTGGGTATCGTTCAGCAACCTATAGGTAGCATTTAAAATATCTAAAGTCTGTGGATCAAGTTGCAATTTTCCTCTCACCTTTGGTAGTGCTATAGGGTGATATTTTAGTTCAGGCGGGAGTTCTTGTCGGAGCCTTTTTATCTGACCCTTTATTGTCTCTTCTCGATACAAATCCTGTGGTCCTCCTCCATCTGACACATGTATGGGAGCTTTCATTCGCCAGCATATTTGATCTCTCTCTTTGCCAGGACATCCTGCTATAACCAATCCTCCCGGGCCCTTTATCTCTTTAGTAGGGCCGCTAAGGTAGCACTGAAAACAGTTTCACTGCCAAATCGGCACAGTTTGTATTGAATATAGCAGGAGCTATGTACTGCGATATGCACCTGTTTGCAGTAGCTACATAAGAGGCTCGGGTGAGTTGCATCTACTTTAGGACTGGGACTACATACCCATCGGTTATCGGCTAGGAGGTATGCTTTATGACCTCCGCAATTTATCGTGGTGATATATTGACCTAACTTAGGAAGGCTATATCCCCCTAAGCATTGACAGGGTCGTCCATACCGTTCTTGCAATATCTTGCGAACATCCGACGGGTCGCCAAAACCTGCTTCTGTTTCTGTCAGTCGTCTATATAGCATCAGGAATAAGGCCAACATCTTGACGACGAGCATTCTGTAGAAAAGAGAAGAGAGCTTCTCAGGGAGACACTTTTTCCCTGGTTTATTAATTATCCATTTGTCTCACAAGACGTTCAGGTAGCCATCGTGCGGCATCATATTCACGCGAAACACGCAAACTGATCCTCGTCCCCAGATTAACACTGGATCTGGACCATGCCAGGAATTGTCAAGAGGATCTTTCCATCTGACCATGGCAAAATTTGTATTTGTTGTTGAATGCCAGAATCGATCAGCTGCAGATTTTCCTTGAGTGTCCAAATTTTAAAAATTTAAAATAAAAAGGGCATGATTTAGTATGTTTCTGGGGTACCCTTGGTAGGGTACCAATCTCCCTTTTATTTTTCAATGGTAACCTTAATGGATAGATGAGCACGTTCTACCATGCCTTGGCCTTGAGGGTTATAGGGGATACCTGTGGTATGCTGAATGCGTAAGTATTACAGAAATCTTGAAAAGCCTTGGAAGTATATCCGGGGCCATTATCTGTTTTGATTTGTGAGGGTATGCCTGCTAGGGCAAAACAGTGTAAAAGGTGTGCCTTAACATGTTTAACAGCTTCTCCGGATTGAAGTGAGCCCATAAGAAAGCCACTGAAAGTATCAATACAGACATGAACATATTTCATAGTACCAAAGTCATTATAATGGGTAACATCCATCTGCCATAACACATTAGGTAGAAGACCTCTTGGGTTTACACCAAGGTGAGGTACAGGTAAATGCTGAATACAGGTAGTACAACTCCTAACAATTTGGCGAGCTTGTTCCTTGGTGATTTTATGCAAAAGTCTTAAAGTCTGAGCATTACAATGATGCAAGGCATGAGTACTTTGTGCTCGTTGTAAATTATCCACCATCACAGTCGTGACCAGTTTGGTAGCCATGTCAGCTATGGCATTACCCTTGGCCAATGGTCCTGGAAGACCAGAATGAGCTCTGACATGACCAAAAAGAAAGGATGTGTCCTTCGTCGAATGATTTGTTGACATTGTAAAAATAACATGGCAGTTTCCGATATTGATTTAATCTGGGCAACCGTCTCTAAAAGAGGCACCGAATGAGCTACATAAGCACTATCAGTATATATATTGATAGGTTGTTTTGGGAAGGCACACAGAACAGCAATTATAGCTTGTAATTCAACTAATTGTGCTGAACTATATTTAGTTTTAAACTTTATTATTGTATCTTTAAAAGTATAAGCAGCAATTCCTGAAGAAGATCCATCAGTGAATACTACTAAGGCGTCGTTCAATGGTTCTTTGCTGACAACACGTGGAAAAACAAAGGCATGCAATCTACTAAATTGAATAAACTTATTGGGTGGATAATGATTATCCAGATTCCTGCAAAAGAAGCTAATGCGAGAAGCCAAGAGTCACTGTTCTGTAAGAGCCAAGTAATTTGATCTCGGGTGTAAGGTTGAATTATCGTTGATGGTTCAAACCCAAAATACTTCCTACTCTGTTCTCTTCCCAGGATAATTAGATCAGCAAGAGCATCATAATACGGTACTAAGATTCTTTTGGGGGAAGAGTGGAGATGAACCCACATGATAGGATTATCCTGCCAGAAAAGGCCTGTAGGGGTTAACTTCGTATTAAAGGTTATAAAGGTTAAAGATTTGTTATAATCTATATATGTCACAAATTGATTAGCAATTGCTGTTTCTACTTCAGTAAGGGCATCCAGAGCTTCTGGAGTCAAGGATCGAGGGGATTTTGGATTTGGATCTCCTTTTAATATATCAAATAAAGGCTGTAAGTTACCAGTAGGTATTTTTAAATACGGACGAAACCAATTTATATCTCCTAAGAGTTTTTGGAAATCATTGAGCGTTTGCAATTGGTCTTTACGAATGGTTGCTTTTGATTAATAACCTTTGGCCCCTGGAGTTCAAAACCTAAATAAGTATAAGGGTCTTTTAATTGTACTTTTTCTGGTGCTATTTGTAGTCCAGCAGCATTCAAACTATTTTTAAGCTGATGGAAACATTGTAAAACTTCTGCTCCTATCGTCCGCTATTAGGGTATCATCCATATAATGGATTATATACATCTGCTTCCAGGCTTTTCGTATAGGCCGTATCGCTGTTGCTACAAACTTTTGACACAACGTTGGACTATTGGCCATGCCTTGAGGCAACACTTTCCATTGATAGCGTCTCATGGGCTCTCGGAAATTTACGGAAGGCAAACTAAATGCAAACCGTTCCTGATCATTAGGATGTAATGGTATAGTAAAGAAACAATCTTTAAGATCTAGAATAATTTTAAAGTAGCCTCTAGGGACAGCCACTGGAGAGGGCAATCCTGGTTGTAAGGCACCCATTACTACCATGGTGGCATTAATGGCTCTCAGATCTTGTAAGAGCCTCCATTTACCAGATTGTTTCTTTACAACAAAGACAGGAGTATTCCAAGGGGAAATGCTCTCTACTATATGTCCAGCCTCCAGCTGTTCCTGTACTAATTGCTGGGCGGCTTGTAATTTTTCAGTGGTTAGCGGCCATTGAGCAACCCAGACAGGCGACGAGGACTTCCAAGTTATAGGATCTGCGCATCTCTGGGGTACAGGCAAGTCAATGGTCGCCATTAAAAACTTCCCAAACCTCTACGATCTATTTTGCATACAGCCTGGACAGGTTCTACTATCCCATCCTCCCTTCTTCCTAGACCTTTTCCAGGGGTATATCCTTGGGCTAGCATCTGTACTGTAACTACGTCATTTGGGCTACACATAATTATTTTCATTTGTGACAGCAAATCTCGACCCCATAAATTTACAGGCAGGCGAGCAATAACAAACGGTTTAATCAATCCAGAATTATTTTCTTTATCTTTCCAAGTGAGATATTTGGAACTTTGCCTGGGGTTGGTACTCTGCCCAATGCCTCTTAAATTTGTCATGGTTTCTGAAGTAGGCCAATTAGATGGCCAATCTTCCTTTCTGATAATGGTTACATCAGCTCCTGTATCTATTAGCCCATTGAATAATTTCCCATCTAACCAGAGAGTCAACGAAGGCTTATTATTGGTGATCTGTTGTACCCAATATGCATCTGAGGATTTAAAATTCTTGGCTTCTCTTTTCCTCGACTGTGTTATATGATCGGTTGCAATCAAAGGTATTAATATCAATTGAGCTATTTTCTTTCCTAGATCAATAGTTGTAATACTCTCATTAGCCTGGGCCATAATTTTAATCTCCCCTGTATAATCGTTATCAATAACTCCTGGGAAGACTTGGAGACCCTTTATGGTGACATTTTTATGCCCTAGGAGTAACCCAAAAGTTTTAGGAGGCAGGGGACCATAGACCCCTGTAGGCAAGGCTTGAGGCCCCATTTCTGGAGTCAATATTGTGTGGGTGGCGGCACAGAGGTCCAATCCTGTGCTGCCTGGGATTGCTCTATTAAGTCCTGAAAGGGGTTGTTGTTGTTCTGAGCTGGAACAAAGCTGACTGCCCCATATGCTTGTCTCGGGGCCTGAGGCTGGCCCCTCTTCTCGTTTCCCTGCTGGGGTGTTAGAGGATTTCCTTGAACATCAGTCTTAGATCTACACTGATTCATCCAGTGTTTTCCTCTTTTGCATCTAGGACAGAGGCCAGGGGCTTTCTCGTCAGCTTTTTTATCACTATCTTGAGCTACATTGTTGCAATTTTGAGCAAAGTGTCCTGGCCTTTCACATTTAAAGCACCTCTTTTTATTTTTATCTCGCTCAGCTAGAAAGTCTTTGACTGTTTTTCCACTAAACGCTGTTGCCATGGCCAAACTTTGTTGATATGATGGTCCAATATCTGCACAAAGACGTATATATCCCGTCAAGTCAGTCTTTTTTCTATAAGGCCTAATTGCAGCTTGACAGGCTGCATTGGCATTTTCATAGGCCAACTGTTTTACATAATCCAGTCCCGCATCAGCGCTTCCAAAAATCCTGCCTGCCGTTGTGATAAGTCTGTGCACAAAGTCTGCAAATGGCTCATCCGATCCCTGTTTTACCCCTGTAAGTGAGGCTCCTAGATCTCCTTTTGCTGGGAGTTTTCTCCAAGCTTTAGTGGCAGCTGTCTGAATCTGTGCAAATAATCCAGCATCGTATTGCATTTGTGCATCACCATTATCATAGTGACCAGAACCTGTCAACATATCGAGAGTCCACCCATTTCCTGCCTGGAAATTTTTCTGTGTTGTTTTTTTACACGCCTCGAAGTACTCTGATTTCTATAACAGATGATCACCCCCTGTGAGAACTGCTCTGACTAAAGTATTCTAGTCTCCAGGTGTAAGCCAAGTGTCTGCCACAGATTCTAATATGGCGATGGTATAGGGCGCAGTGGCTCCATATTGGGAGACTGCAGTTTTCAATTCTTTTATGATAGCAAAATCAAAACCCCTATGATGTCTCCATATCGTTCCCTGATTGTCTGTGGTCTCCGTGACCGGAAAGGCAACTTTACAGTCATAATCTCTCTCTTCCGGGTAAGCAGCCATCTTGCCTTTAGGGACATGTTTACCAGGCTGCTGGTGCTGACGTGCGGTAGGACTTTCTTTCACTACGTCATCAACCCGCTCGTTTCCAGTTTTTAATCTTTGCAATTTAGTAATTAATGACTGATGTAATTCTTCAAGCTTTATTTGTTCTTCTAATAAGGCAATCTTATCTCTCAGTTCCTCCCTAGGATTAATATCTTCTCTCTCACCCACGGCCGCCATGACTGTAGGGCGGAGGCCATTTTGTAGGGGAGGGCATGAAAATGGCGGAAGCTGGTCCAACCCATGACTTTTACGACCTCTTCTTTTAAGTTATCCCAACCAACCTCTAAAGAGCCAGGACCATGCTTATCCTGATTCTCACTCTCTATTTGTAACTTGGGATATATTTTTGGAACCTTTCTCTTTAGTTCTGTCTCAGGGGGTTCTCCTATAACCTCCTGCTTTTTCTTAACAGGAGTGGCAGCAGGCTCCTCATCATCACTCTCTAAAGATATTAAATCTGTCTCTTCTTCTAAGGAGACTTCCTAAGATCTGCTTGAGAACTAGTCTTTAAGATTTCTTCTGTATGAGCAATAGCAATTGTTATTTCTGGAGGTCTATCTCTAGTATCTATAAGTTCTTTAACTAGATTCCAGTAACTGAAAGCATTCACGGGAACTTTCTGTGGTCCAAACGCGTCATAAAAATCCCGCAGTGAATCTCCTACCCCCTTACACCTGCTTAAAGTAAGAGCTCCTTCTTGTGGAAACCAGGGCAGACATCTTTAACAAAATCAAAAAATTTAAACAAATCTTGACTTTTCACCTTTACTCCTCGTGCCTTTAAAGCTCTTCCTAATTGTTTTACATACACATCATGTTGACTCAATTCTTGTCCCATTTTGCAAATTTTTTATGCTTGTCCCCTATTTGGTGCCTATCTTTACCTCAATCCTGGCGCGGCAGGTTCCTCCAGCAGCTGAGAGGCAATTCACTCTTCTCTGTTGTCGCCGGCTCCTGGCACCGCTTCCTCACGGGGGACCCCCGTACTTCAGGCCCCACGTTGGGCGCCACTTGTCCCGACCCGCAGGATTCGTCAGCGAAGACCTAGGATTCCTCAACGCAGACCCTAAAGGGGGGGAGTGGGAATGAAGAGGACAAGAGACACGAGAAATGGAGACAAGACAGGAGTCTGATCAAGTCTCGTTTTATTGTTGAAAGTGAGCAATATTTATACTGTACAAAAGGCGGAAGAGCCCAACAATAGACCAATCATGTTAAAGGTCAACTATGCACGAGATTACATAATGGTAAGAGTCTATGAGGAGCATGTACTGATCACGAGCACGGAAACTTCACTCAGCCAATCACGGCAATGAGCACACGTCCCAGACAGCGCAAGACCGCGCCCCTCCTGCTCCCGCTAGGCGCCATCTTTGGAAGCCTGTGGCGATGTTCTCAAACTGAAGGTCGTAAGGCGTGGTTAAGGTTCTCACAGTCCCAGTCAGGATGATGATATTCTCATGCTGGGAGCTCCGCCAAGCGCTATCTCAAATGTTACATTGTAGCATTCATGCTTGGGAGGCTTAGGATGCGGCCGGGCCGACCTGCGGTCCTGGACAGGCAAAGCTATAGGATGTGGCCGGGCCGACCCGCGGTCCCGGACAATGGACTGTAGCCCATTAGGCTCCTTTGTCCATGGAATTTTCTAGGCAAGAATACTGGAGTGGGTTACCATTTCTTACTCCAGAGGATCTTCCTGACCCAGGGATCGAACTTGTGTGCCCTGCATTGGCAGGCAGATTATCAACTACGCCACCTGGGAAGGCAGAACTGGAATAGTAGTAAACGGAAATGTGTTGGTTGAAAATGCATGATGGTTTTGGAGGCAGTAATGATTATATGCAATACGATGGTTATTGCTGAAACCATTAATGTATTATGAAAGAGAATCATAAGCTGAAGGTAAATAACTCCTTTATAAGAGGCAAAGAATATATGAGGCTGATAAGATTGCCAGTGGATTTTGATCCTTTTTTATAGAAGTTAGCCTTTTCTGCCTTAGGATATAGGTCTGTTTCATTCATTATTTTACTTTGTGTGTGTGTATTTTTTCTCTTAAAGGCAGGTGTTATGCTTGCCTTAATCTTTATTTTTCATCCAATGTAGATGATTGTGACATATTATTTGAAGTTACTATTGTTACTATCATTCTGTTAATTTAAGTCAGTTCTCTGCTTGAAAACTGTCAGTGATGTTTTCTGTATAGCTTGAGTCTTGATTTCCGTAGCCTGATAATCAGTACCATCTATAATCTGATTTCAATCTTAATTGCCAAATGTATTTTCTAATTCATTCAATACCAACTCAGCCAAACTTAACTATTTGATATAGGTGTTTGTACGTGTTTACCATGATTTCTTGGAATCTCACTTTGTCGTATCTCTTGGTTTTAATCTTCATACACTATAGTCAGCTGGCTCTTCCCACACTCTTCATAGCAGTCACTGATGGAACTCTTCTGCTAAAATGAGTCTGTGTGCTCAGGTCAGGTGCTCTCAACAGGTAGAAACTGGCTTGTATCTTTGCGTAAGTATGTTAACTGCCTGTGTATTTCTAGTCATGGAGATGAATGGTATCTCACTATGGATTAGGTAACTGAGGTATTGTTGTGATTTTAGTGATGAGCTCAGGATCAGGAAGATAATTCTGCCATCTTTTTAGCATACGTTTTCCTGGAAAAACATATGATAAACAGCTGCATGCACAAAATTAGTATTTTGAATGAAGCTATGAGAGGCTATCTAAAGCATTTCTAGGCAGCTAATGCTGTTGTGTCACAGAAATGTCAGGTTGGGTTTCCCTGGTGGCTCAGATGATAAGAATCTGCCTGCAATGTAGGAGACCCAAGTTAGATGTCTAGGTTGGGAAGTTCCCATGGAGGGAGAAATGTCAACCCATTCCAGCATTCTTGCTTGGAGAACCCTACGGATAGAGGAGCCTGGCCGACTATACTCCATGGGATTGCAAAGAGTGGGAAATGACTGTGTAACTAACACTTCACTTCACGTATACTCAGGAGACGTCTTCTACAGCTGCTTTATAGGAGAAAGAAAAGAACAGGATGAGTTAGCTGTTCAAAATGTGTTTTTTTCCAAACTTTAACTACTGTAATTTAATTGAGAAATACTTATACAGTTACATAGAAGCCATAAAAGAGTTATTAAGATATAATTGCAAATATTTATTGTTATTTGCATTGTAGTATCTTTCTAGTTTCTGTCCCTCAGATCGGGACAAAGTCTTGTGCCAAGTTTATATATTTACATATGTTGAGGGAATCATGAATATTCTGTTGGGAAAGCCACTTTAATATATTCAGAATGAAAGAACATAAGTTTGTGATACTAAATTTTTAATGAGAGAGAGCCTGCTGTAGATTTGAAAGAAGACAGGTGTTCCATGTACATGGATTATAAAAACTTGTTCAAGCTTAATTTTGATTTCATGACTGTTACTTGGAAAGATCCCAGAGTGAAAAAAATAAAGTTTGGTGCTGTATGAATGGGGAGAGCTAAAAAGTGAATTTGAAAGGGGACTGCACCAATTGAACTTAAAACATCTAGGTGAAAACTAAAGAATCCTATGAATATCTAGATAAGTCCCTCACATGTGGTAAGTTACCTGGGTACTTGGAAAGGCTTGACTAATTAAACATTATAATTTTTATCAAAGTGACTGTTGTCATGGCAGACTCACAAAAGTTGAGGGATATGAGGGTTGATGGATAACATCTGGTTCAACATCCTTTACTCAACAGCAGAAAAACTCAGATTATACCCTCTGCCTGTGTTTGATGTGCATCTGGGGTCCAAGTCCCAGCTGGTAAAATTCCCTCGGTTGTTGTGGTTTAGTCTCCTGGTTGTGTTTGACTCTCATGTAGCCCCAAATGGCCTTCTGGGTTCCTCTGTGCCATCGGCAGTCTTGAATGTAGGAGACCCAAGTTAGATGTCTAGGTTGGGAAGTTCCCATGGAGGGAGAAATGTCAACCCATTCCAGCATTCTTGCTTGGAGAACCCTACGGATAGAGGAGCCTGGCCGACTATACTCCATGGGATTGCAAAGAGTGGGAAATGACTGTGTAACTAACACTTCACTTCACGTATACTCAGGAGACGTCTTCTACAGCTGCTTTATAGGAGAAAGAAAAGAACAGGATGAGTTAGCTGTTCAAAATGTGTTTTTTTCCAAACTTTAACTACTGTAATTTAATTGAGAAATACTTATACAGTTACATAGAAGCCATAAAAGAGTTATTAAGATATAATTGCAAATATTTATTGTTATTTGCATTGTAGTATCTTTCTAGTTTCTGTCCCTCAGATCGGGACAAAGTCTTGTGCCAAGTTTATATATTTACATATGTTGAGGGAATCATGAATATTCTGTTGGGAAAGCCACTTTAATATATTCAGAATGAAAGAACATAAGTTTGTGATACTAAATTTTTAATGAGAGAGAGCCTGCTGTAGATTTGAAAGAAGACAGGTGTTCCATGTACATGGATTATAAAAACTTGTTCAAGCTTAATTTTGATTTCATGACTGTTACTTGGAAAGATCCCAGAGTGAAAAAAATAAAGTTTGGTGCTGTATGAATGGGGAGAGCTAAAAAGTGAATTTGAAAGGGGACTGCACCAATTGAACTTAAAACATCTAGGTGAAAACTAAAGAATCCTATGAATATCTAGATAAGTCCCTCACATGTGGTAAGTTACCTGGGTACTTGGAAAGGCTTGACTAATTAAACATTATAATTTTTATCAAAGTGACTGTTGTCATGGCAGACTCACAAAAGTTGAGGGATATGAGGGTTGATGGATAACATCTGGTTCAACATCCTTTACTCAACAGCAGAAAAACTCAGATTATACCCTCTGCCTGTGTTTGATGTGCATCTGGGGTCCAAGTCCCAGCTGGTAAAATTCCCTCGGTTGTTGTGGTTTAGTCTCCTGGTTGTGTTTGACTCTCATGTAGCCCCATGGACTATGGCCTTCTGGGTTCCTCTGTGCATGGCATTTCCAAGGCAAGAATACTGAAGTGAATTGCCTTTCCTTCTTTAGGGGATCTTCCCAAGCAACAGTGGAACTCATGTCTCTTGCATAGCAGGTGGATTCTTCTACTGTTGAGCCACCAGGGAAACCCCAAAATACCCTCAATGTCTTCTCAATTCAGTCTCTATTACATTGTTTTAATTGATAATTTCAAGTTAGTAAAACATCTTTGTGGATATAATAATAGGAAACCCTGAGGTTTCCATGAAGATTCATGGAAACAGAGGAGAAGATGAGCCAACTTCTCAAAAGGTTAGAGGCAGGGCCAGAAAAGGGAACTAGTGCAAAGTTTCTCCATCCTTGCCTCTAACCTCTCTTCCTCTTGGAATTTGCTCCATCTGTCTCTCTCTGCACTCTGATTTCTCTGATCCTTGCAGCCATAATTCTTGAAAGTTTTTCCATCTGTAGCTATGGTAGCATGTGGCTCTCCCAATCCTGCAGATCACTACACCCACAGGTTTTCGTTGCTGTGTCACAAAGGAATATTTCAGCAAGAATAAAGGAACTCTGTCTGGCTAAATGTGTACTAAATGTGCATAAGTTGAATCAGTTATAGAAAAAGAAAGGAAGGGACATTACTGCCTATGGGACTTGCTTTTGGTTAAGGAAGAAAGATTCCTTAGAATGAGTGCAAACTAGGAAGAAGTCCTAGAAATTATCTAATAAAGCTCACTTTCTTCATTCAACAAGGATTTATGTAAGGCCTATACCATATGATAAGTTGCAGAGGTGAACAAAAGAGTCAGCCTCCTTGTCGGGACATGGAAGCAACATAAACACCTGTCGACAAAGGAATGGATAAAACAGGTGTGGTCCATATATACAATGGGATATTACTCAGCCATAACAAGAATGAAATAATGCCATTTGCCACAAAATGGATAGACCTAGAAATTGTCATACAGAGGAATGGATAAAACAGGATATTGTGGTAATATCCAAGTCCCAGCTGGTAAAATTCCCTCGGTTGTTGTGGTTTAGTCTCCTGGGTGTGTTTGACTCTCATGTAGCCCCATGGACTATGGCCTTCTGGGTTCCTCTGTGCATGGCATTTCAAGGCAAGAATACTGAAGTGAATTGCCTTTCCTTCTTTAGGGGATCTTCCCAAGCAACAGTGGAACTCATGTCTCTTGCATAGCAGGTGGATTCTTCTACTGTTGAGCCACCAGGGAAACCCCAAAATACCCTCAATGTCTTCTCAATTCAGTCTCTATTACATTGTTTTAATTGATAATTTCAAGTTAGTAAAACATCTTTGTGGATATAATAATAGGAAACCCTGAGGTTTCCATGAAGATTCATGGAAACAGAGGAGAAGATGAGCCAACTTCTCAAAAGGTTAGAGGCAGGGCCAGAAAAGGGAACTAGTGCAAAGTTTCTCCATCCTTGCCTCTAACCTCTCTTCCTCTTGGAATTTGCTCCATCTGTCTCTCTCTGCACTCTGATTTCTCTGATCCTTGCAGCCATAATTCTTGAAAGTTTTTCCATCTGTAGCTATGGTAGCATGTGGCTCTCCCAATCCTGCAGATCACTACACCCACAGGTTTTCGTTGCTGTGTCACAAAGGAATATTTCAGCAAGAATAAAGGAACTCTGTCTGGCTAAATGTGTACTAAATGTGCATAAGTTGAATCAGTTATAGAAAAAGAAAGGAAGGGACATTACTGCCTATGGGACTTGCTTTTGGTTAAGGAAGAAAGATTCCTTAGAATGAGTGCAAACTAGGAAGAAGTCCTAGAAATTATCTAATAAAGCTCACTTTCTTCATTCAACAAGGATTTATGTAAGGCCTATACCATATGATAAGTTGCAGAGGTGAACAAAAGAGTCAGCCTCCTTGTCGGGACATGGAAGCAACATAAACACCTGTCGACAAAGGAATGGATAAAACAGGTGTGGTCCATATATACAATGGGATATTACTCAGCCATAACAAGAATGAAATAATGCCATTTGCCACAAAATGGATAGACCTAGAAATTGTCATACAGAGTGAAGTAAGTCAGACATGGAAAGACCAATATAGTATGATATTGCTTATATGTAGAATCAAAAGTATGGTATAAAAGAACTTATTTACAAAACAAAAACAGACTCTCAAATGTAGAAAAAAAAAAAAAAGAACCCTTATGGTAACCAGGCCATAAGGAGGGAGAATAAATTGGGAGATTGGTTTTGACACATACACGCTAATATATTATGTGTATAAATGATAACTAATGATAACTAATGAGAACCTGCCATATAGCACAGGGACCTCTACTCAATACTCTGTGATGACCTATGTGGGAAAAGAGTCTTAAAAAAGAGTGGATACATGTGGGCTTCCCCTGGTGGTCCAGTGGGTAAGGACACCGCCTTGCAGTGCAAGGGGTGCCGGTTTGATCCCTGGCCTGGGAAGATCCCATGTGCTGTGGAGCAGCTGGACTGATGTGTCCAATTACTGAGCCGGAGCTCTGGAGCGCATGCACCCAGAGCCGGTGCTCTGCGACAACAGAGACCACCGCGATGGGAGGCCCACAGGAGCCAAAGAACAAAGACGGATGAATGAAAGACCAATAGAAGTGGCCCGCCCGCTCCTCTCCCTCCCCAACCTGTCCCCTGCCCTAAATTAAAAAAAAAAAAAAAGAGTGGATACATGTATAATTCACTTTGCTATATACCTGAAACAAATATAGCATTGTAAATCAATTATACTCCAGTAGCAATTAAAAAGTAAAGAGTAGCCCCCCGGTTTCATCTGGCTTACATTCTAACATGCAGGACATTGAGATAGATGCTGAGGGGAAGGGTATGTAAGTAGGAGGCATTCTCTTCTTACTGGGATTTTATAGTTACAAGTTAGAGCTCAAGTCTAGAAAACTAACAGCTAAAGAGACTAAATATTCTGTATAATTTCCCTATTATGACATTACTAAATCAGATCTATTCACATTTTCAAGTACCTACTGAGTAGTATTCTAGGCACTTCATGGCATCCAAAGGAAAAATAATATAGGTCCTACTGACAAGGAGATTAATCCCTGTTGGGGAAATCATTTACCCAGAGAGAAACTACAGAATTTAAATATGTGTGATTAAGTTTATTCTGGTAGCCATAAATGCAAACTGCATTCAGAGAAAAGAAAAAATGTCTCTAAGTTATGGTCATCAAGGAAAACCAGGCCATAAGGAGGGAGAATAAATTGGGAGATTGGTTTTGACACATACACGCTAATATATTATGTGTATAAATGATAACTAATGATAACTAATGAGAACCTGCCATATAGCACAGGGACCTCTACTCAATACTCTGTGATGACCTATGTGGGAAAAGAGTCTTAAAAAAGAGTGGATACATGTGGGCTTCCCCTGGTGGTCCAGTGGGTAAGGACACCGCCTTGCAGTGCAAGGGGTGCCGGTTTGATCCCTGGCCTGGGAAGATCCCATGTGCTGTGGAGCAGCTGGACTGATGTGTCCAATTACTGAGCCGGAGCTCTGGAGCGCATGCACCCAGAGCCGGTGCTCTGCGACAACAGAGACCACCGCGATGGGAGGCCCACAGGAGCCAAAGAACAAAGACGGATGAATGAAAGACCAATAGAAGTGGCCCGCCCGCTCCTCTCCCTCCCCAACCTGTCCCCTGCCCTAAATTAAAAAAAAAAAAAAAAGAGTGGATACATGTATAATTCACTTTGCTATATACCTGAAACAAATATAGCATTGTAAATCAATTATACTCCAGTAGCAATTAAAAAGTAAAGAGTAGCCCCCCGGTTTCATCTGGCTTACATTCTAACATGCAGGACATTGAGATAGATGCTGAGGGGAAGGGTATGTAAGTAGGAGGCATTCTCTTCTTACTGGGATTTTATAGTTACAAGTTAGAGCTCAAGTCTAGAAAACTAACAGCTAAAGAGACTAAATATTCTGTATAATTTCCCTATTATGACATTACTAAATCAGATCTATTCACATTTTCAAGTACCTACTGAGTAGTATTCTAGGCACTTCATGGCATCCAAAGGAAAAATAATATAGGTCCTACTGACAAGGAGATTAATCCCTGTTGGGGAAATCATTTACCCAGAGAGAAACTACAGAATTTAAATATGTGTGATTAAGTTTATTCTGGTAGCCATAAATGCAAACTGCATTCAGAGAAAAGAAAAAATGTCTCTAAGTTATGGTCATCAAGGAAAACCAAGCCAGGACATGTAAACCATTGCAAATTTGTATTTGGACAGATTTTGAATATGACAAGCATTTTACATTTATGATCTTCTAGAGTGAATTATTAAGAATTGGTATATTATTCTATTAGCAGTAATATGAATTCATTAATCATGAATAAATATAAACTATGAAGCCTGGGATGTGATATGGATGACAAAAATAGAAGACATAGAATTGGAGGTATTTGAGTTATTGTAGTTCAGTAAGGATTCATCTCAAAGAGATTTACTAATGGATGAAAGTGGTTCACAAAAGGCAGATGATGGAGATTATTGTCCACAGGTCAGTGCTGAGTTACCACTTAGAAAGGAAGAAGTAAATATTATTTTTCACATTGTGATAGTTGAATGTGGTATATGGGCATGAGGCAGTATTTGGGAAAGAATAAATAACAACAGAGTTAGACATGACTGAAAGGACTTAGCATGTACACATGCAAACAGCAACAACATGCTCTATGGCTGCCTTCTGGGGAGTTTGGGGCTACCAAGGTGGTTCAGTACCGATGAATCCTCCTACCAATGCAGGAGATGTGGGTTCAGTCTCTGGGTTGGGAAGATCCTCCGAAGAAGGAAATGGCAACCCACTCTGGTATTCATGCCTGGAGAATTCCATGGACAGAAGAGTCTGGTGGGCTGGGATCACTGAGGTCCCAAAACAATCAGACACCACTAAGCAACAACAACAAATACTTAAATAATCCCATTTTTTCTTATGTTTCTTGATGTTATTACTGGTCATTTATGATCTAACTTATAAGCATAAAATAGGGCAAAATTAAATATTATGGAATAGAAGTTGTGTATTAAAACAAAAATTTTATGTAAAAAAAAGTCTTAAGAGGCCCCAGGTGTGTATTCTTTTCCTTAACGAGGAAGAAATAAAATATATCACACATGTGATACAACCTATTATTATTATTACTTGTATTTTTTTTAAATTTGAGTTCATGTTCTTCCCATTTAATAAAGACAGTGCCATGCAACTTTAGTTATATTTTCTTGATAGGAATTACAAAAATTTTTTCCAGTCCTTAAGGCTGCATTATTACATAATGTTGTGAAATGATTGCCTGTTAGGTAACTTTCTGGAATTCTCACAGTTTTCAGAAGCTTACCTTGGAGAAAGAGGAGTAAAAAATGTCATTACCGTGACATAAAGGGACTCCTGAGGACTAGAGAGCTTCAGGCACATATGATCAGAAGTCTTCCAAAGAGAATGCGGTCTGAATATTGGCTGACGACCACTTGGCACCCTTCCTAAACCCAGCATCTAGCTCTGGTTTCCCCTTCCCAAATGAAGCAGCCTATAAGTAAGTATTTTTGATCATTAATTACTCTTCCCCCACTGTGACTTTTATGACTAATTATTGCCTCAAAAGGAAGACTCAGCATTCTGTAATACTGTAATGTTGCTTCCTGGTAAGCCCTTTGCAGAATTCAGGCTACTGGGAGTGTTCTGATTGGCTCCAGAGTAAATAAAGTCATTTGGCTCCCAGAGAGACCCTCTTCGATGAAATTCACCCATAGGGATTCTTGCCAACACAGCACATACAGACAAATACTGTTCTAAATGAACTCCCCAGCCAACAATTCACTAAAATAATAAATGATTTAAAACTATTAGCTTAAACTACCTCTGTAGTTGTTCACCCTTGCTGCTATGCCATCAAAGATATCTATTCTGTATTTAACCTGACGTGATTTAAGTCATTTAAAGGAATAAAAAATCAAATTGTTTTTTGATTCAATTTGTTTCGTACTTTCCACCTACTTGTCTCAATTCACTATAGTGTGGCAGTTTCTCTGGTGGCTCAGATGGTAAAGACTCCACCTGTAATGAAAGATACCTGGGTTCAATCCTTGGGTTGGGAAGATCCCCTGTGGAGAAGGAAATGGCAACTCACTCCAGTATTATTGCCTGGAGAGTCCCATGGATAAAGGAGCCTGGCAGGCTGCATTCCATGGGTCCACAATGAGTAGGACACAACTGAGTAACTAAGCACCTTAGCACACAATAGTAGACGTTTCTTCCATTTTCCTTTCAGTCCATAGTCAGAACTGTACAAATCTCAGCTCCCTTCCTGGCTTCCCAGGTAGTTCAGTGGTAAAGAACATGCCTGCAGTGCAGGAAACTCAGGAGAGGTTACGTGCCTTAGTCCAGAAGCGCCCCTGAAAAAGAAAATGGCAACCCATTTCTGTATTCACACCTGGAAAATCCCATGGATAGAGGAGCCATACGGTCCATGGGGTTGCAAAAGAGTTCAACATGACTCAGTGACTAAACAACAGCCAGCTTCTTCTACATTGCTTACCTAAGATAACTTCTCTGTAAACTTCTCTCTCATTATCTGATTTCAACTCTTTCCTTTATCTCAAGAACATAATTCAGTAATTTTCTCACAGATTACCTGTGAAGTGAAGCGCTGACCATTATATGACATAAATATATATTTTGAATCAGTTAACAAAGTTATAAAAAAGATCTATTGCCCTGTGTTCAACACAGCTAAGCCAGTTATGTTTATTTGTACACATTTATTTTATTCATTTTATCTCAGCATAAATCTAAGCTTTCTATACATTTTATTTTTACAAAAGAATTCAAATTAAGCAACAAATCGAATAAATTGTGAAAGAACTGTGGAGATATTCACACAGTAATTTTTGAATATTGATGAAATTCTGTAGTGAATTTCAGCTTTGTTTGAAGGTCGCTAGAAAATTAATGCTAATTAGAAGTTTTTCCTCATTCTCAGCATTTAATCTCATACATTCAGGTCTTAAAAATCTGCGTAGACAACATAAATTACTTGTAAGAAATAACCCAGAGGACTAAGTAATAGCATTTGTGATAAATTGCTAATATCAAAATTAGGCCTGTGTTCTGTGGTCCAGAAAAAAAAAAATTAAATCACTTTAAGAATTAGAGTATTCATTCTATCAACATAATGGACAACTGAGAAATTCTGCTCAAAATTTAAATTTTCACATATAAAACTGTTTCAGAAATATATTTTGACAAAGTAGAAACTAGTGGTATCATATAAATTACCAAAGTGAGATGTCTTCCATTTTCCTTTCAGTCCATAGTCAGAACTGTACAAATCTCAGCTCCCTTCCTGGCTTCCCAGGTAGTTCAGTGGTAAAGAACATGCCTGCAGTGCAGGAAACTCAGGAGAGGTTACGTGCCTTAGTCCAGAAGCGCCCCTGAAAAAGAAAATGGCAACCCATTTCTGTATTCACACCTGGAAAATCCCATGGATAGAGGAGCCATACGGTCCATGGGGTTGCAAAAGAGTTCAACATGACTCAGTGACTAAACAACAGCCAGCTTCTTCTACATTGCTTACCTAAGATAACTTCTCTGTAAACTTCTCTCTCATTATCTGATTTCAACTCTTTCCTTTATCTCAAGAACATAATTCAGTAATTTTCTCACAGATTACCTGTGAAGTGAAGCGCTGACCATTATATGACATAAATATATATTTTGAATCAGTTAACAAAGTTATAAAAAAGATCTATTGCCCTGTGTTCAACACAGCTAAGCCAGTTATGTTTATTTGTACACATTTATTTTATTCATTTTATCTCAGCATAAATCTAAGCTTTCTATACATTTTATTTTTACAAAAGAATTCAAATTAAGCAACAAATCGAATAAATTGTGAAAGAACTGTGGAGATATTCACACAGTAATTTTTGAATATTGATGAAATTCTGTAGTGAATTTCAGCTTTGTTTGAAGGTCGCTAGAAAATTAATGCTAATTAGAAGTTTTTCCTCATTCTCAGCATTTAATCTCATACATTCAGGTCTTAAAAATCTGCGTAGACAACATAAATTACTTGTAAGAAATAACCCAGAGGACTAAGTAATAGCATTTGTGATAAATTGCTAATATCAAAATTAGGCCTGTGTTCTGTGGTCCAGAAAAAAAAAAATTAAATCACTTTAAGAATTAGAGTATTCATTCTATCAACATAATGGACAACTGAGAAATTCTGCTCAAAATTTAAATTTTCACATATAAAACTGTTTCAGAAATATATTTTGACAAAGTAGAAACTAGTGGTATCATATAAATTACCAAAGTGAGATGTCTTCTATTTTTTCCAGTATCAGGGTCTTTTCCAATGAGTTATCTCTTCTCATCAGCTGGCCAAAGGATTGGTGTTTCAGCTTCAGCTCCAGCATCATTCCTTCCAATGAATATTCAGGGTTGATTAACTTTAGGATTGATGGATTTGATCTCTTTGCAATCCAAATGACTCTCAAGAGTGTTCTCCAACACCACAGTTTAAAGGCATCAATTCTTCATTGCTTAGCCTTCTTTATGGTCCAATTCACACGTCCATACATGACTACTGGGAAAACCATAGCTTTAACTATATGGACTTTAGTCAGCAAAGTGATGTATCTGAAATTGTGTTTAAAATAAAGACTGACACAATAATTATTCAGATGTGTATTCAAAATATAGTTTCTTGAAATTATTAGCACAGTGAGATTGCCACTTCAAGGACAATCAATGACAATATTTGTTGCAAATATTTATAGTAGACATTTCTGGTGAAAATTAGAATTTCCAGAAATTGCATCCATTATCATGAACCTGAGAGATATTTTTTAGATGAGTCATTGGTGATAATAAATGCGATGTTTTGACATTGTAGTATAAAACATGTGAACATTTTGATCATCTGTAGAATTCAGTGAACCAATATATTCCAAGTGACCAATAAGGATGTTACCCATGATTTAATATGTAGGTAAATGACTCATTCAGAATTCAGAAAAATGAATTTAACGTAATAGAGTATAAAAACTACATTGATGAAATTTAGATTCTACATTGCATTTAACCTTTAAGAAATCACATCTTGTCAAACTTTGTTGTAAAAGCAAACAAGAATATCTAGTTATCTAAAAGTTCTTTAAAAATCTTCCTCCTTTTTCTAGGTACAACTGTGTGGAGACAACATATGGAATGTACCAGCAGATAGGATAACCCTGCTGCTGTCTGTTAAGTCAGACATTAAAAAGATGTGCAAAGTTGTAAAATATTCTGCTTCTTGTTTTTTGAGATTATAGTAATATATGCTAACCTAAAATGCATTTTATTGTTATTTAAATTTAATTAATAAATAAATGTCTTTTAATGTCTCAGTCTTTATTTCTAATATACAATAATAGATGGTAAATAACTGGTAGATGGTCATATATATAATCCTTGTAAATAAAAGTCCTTTTGGATTCTCAGTCTCAATATGTTTGAATTATATTGTGTTTCTAAAGACTAAAAAATATGTTTTAGAGCAAATGGCCCAGGCAGATAATTAGCATTTCTGTACAGTTGGATTATGTGTAAATCAATGTGTTTTTTTTTTAATATATGTAAAAGTTTTGTTTTCTCAAAAATCTATTTTAAACATGACTTCCTTTTCGGGGGGGGGGGTTGGTGGGGGGTGGGAATGGAATCTCAGAGAAGAAAGAATAAATAATAAGAAGAAGAAATTAAAGAAGACATTTCTGTTTGGAACAATATCAAGTGGATTCATTTGTTTCAAATGGCATTAAACTGTGAGCAGCAAGTATTGTCTCTCTCTTTCTTATGAAATTTCTTTAGAATAGAATGAAGAATTATGGTCCATGCAAGAGCATGTTTCCAGTCTCTTTTAATTCAGGGCCAACAGTGGCTTGATGCTTTGCAATGTCAACGAAGTTGCACAAATAAGATCTTGTAAGACCTGATGTAACTGAAACCCTGCATTAAATCATACTGTCTTCTGAAATCATTTGTAAGTCAAGTTGAACAAATATTTTTCTCAGTTGAAAGTACTGTTTGGTTTCAGGGCTTATCTGGTGGTCCAGTGGGTAAAGAGTCCGCCTTGTAGTGCAAGGGGAACAAATTAAATCGCTGGACCGGGAAGATACCACATGCAGCCGAATGGCTGGACTGGTGTGTCCAATTACAAGCCAGCGCTCTGGAGTGCATGCACCCAGAGCCAGTGCTCTGAGACCAGAGAGGCCACTGCAATGGAACACCCACACAGGCCAAAGAATTAAGATGGATGAAAATAAATAAATGAAGGCCCAATAAAAGAAGCCAAAATTTAAAAAAAAATGAAAAAAGTACTACTTGGTTTCATAAAGAGGCAATTGATCAAACAGCAGTTCAATGAAATTTGCAAAAAATGTTAATTCTGTTATGTAAAATATAACATCTGTAGGTACTCCCATCTGATTATCTGGTCTACTTTGTGATCTGTACATAAAAGGTTCCAGGGTGAAAAGTTAGATCTGTGATTCTTAGCAGGTATGTGTATGTAACAGAAAGATATGCTGGGTCTTTGGTAGAAATCCACAAAAGAGCCATCAGGTAAAATTTAGCATGACAACAACAAAATAATAAACCTATTTATGAATAATGTGTGAGCCAAAACCAAGTAAGAGCCATCAGGTCAAAATTTAGCATACAGTGTAAAAGTTTTGTTTTCTCAAAAATCTATTTTAAACATGACTTCCTTTTCGGGGGGGGGGGGTGGGTGGGGGGTGGGAATGGAATCTCAGAGAAGAAAGAATAAATAATAAGAAGAAGAAATTAAAGAAGACATTTCTGTTTGGAACAATATCAAGTGGATTCATTTGTTTCAAATGGCATTAAACTGTGAGCAGCAAGTATTGTCTCTCTCTTTCTTATGAAATTTCTTTAGAATAGAATGAAGAATTATGGTCCATGCAAGAGCATGTTTCCAGTCTCTTTTAATTCAGGGCCAACAGTGGCTTGATGCTTTGCAATGTCAACGAAGTTGCACAAATAAGATCTTGTAAGACCTGATGTAACTGAAACCCTGCATTAAATCATACTGTCTTCTGAAATCATTTGTAAGTCAAGTTGAACAAATATTTTTCTCAGTTGAAAGTACTGTTTGGTTTCAGGGCTTATCTGGTGGTCCAGTGGGTAAAGAGTCCGCCTTGCAGTGCAAGGGGCACCAATTCAATCCCTGGACCGGGAAGATACCACATGCAGCCGAATGGCTGGACTGGTGTGTCCAATTACAAGCCAGCGCTCTGGAGTGCATGCACCCAGAGCCAGTGCTCTGAGACCAGAGAGGCCACTGCAATGGAACACCCACACAGGCCAAAGAATTAAGATGGATGAAAATAAATAAATGAAGGCCCAATAAAAGAAGCCAAAATTTAAAAAAAATGAAAAAAGTACTACTTGGTTTCATAAAGAGGCAATTGATCAAACAGCAGTTCAATGAAATTTGCAAAAAATGTTAATTCTGTTATGTAAAATATAACATCTGTAGGTACTCCCATCTGATTATCTGGTCTACTTTGTGATCTGTACATAAAAGGTTCCAGGGTGAAAAGTTAGATCTGTGATTCTTAGCAGGTATGTGTATGTAACAGAAAGATATGCTGGGTCTTTGGTAGAAATCCACAAAAGAGCCATCAGGTAAAATTTAGCATGACAACAACAAAATAATAAACCTATTTATGAATAATGTGTGAGAGCAGTGGACAAAAGCCTTGGAGTGATCTTAGTAATGAAAGTCACTATAGTGACGAAAAGTCACTTAGTGACAAAAGTCATTATACGAGAGAAGGTAGCTTAAATTTGTTTACAAAAGTGTTTCTTTTAAACACATAGCCAGATTTAATCAGCTTATTACATCTTGATTGAGGAGTTCATTGGTCTCATGTAGAATAATCCTTCCCTGATCTCTGAGTGTTTCTATGGACATTCCTTACCACTCTCACTCAGCACATGCTGTTAACACTTTTGTTTCCATTTGTAAAGTTCTTATTGTAAATTAATTTTTAACTTACAATATGAACATCTTCTCAGAAATAATTCTAGATATCTTATGAATAAATATCAAATATAACTGCTTGCTTCTATTTTCTCTTTTTTAAAACACAATGGCAGTGTATTTTGCATATTATTCTTAAACATTATTTTACTTTCAAATAAATTTTGAAGATTGTTCTCTGTGATTAGTAGCTTTCAACAGATGTGAGATCAGACTTTTATGTAAGAACCTTGCTTTCAGCACAATACTTGCAAATTATTTGTCACTGTGATAATCTCCATAGCCTTTTTCATTTGTCCATTCATTAATTCATTCATTTATAAAGTACTTATGAATACTCACCAATTTCCACTATGGTACTAAAAGTTGGAAATACATTGAAGAACTAGAAGTATTATGACGTCAGTATGATATAGTCTTGTAGGGGACCCAGAGAAATGGGAATCTCAGTAGAGACTGCTAAGGGTTGGATGACTGTGTGTTGTTTTTACTTTAAGAAAATGGACATGAACAGAAGCAAAATTTAACTGTGTATGTGAACTATGTTTCAAAGCTTTTAGATGTGTGCTAGTTTGATAGACTTTGTACCAAACATTTATTTTATAACTATAGAATTTATTTTGCCAAGTTTTGAAAACAGGGCACTTAACATATCAAAATGAGTTACAGGAAAGATTTTTCTTCTTTGTCTGAGAGGTAATGATCTGTACTTAAAGGAAGTAAATAATTTTAGAAATATATTTTGACACTAAAGCAAAATGTGCTTTAGTCATCAGAAAGATGTGAGATTTCAAGCAAACATATTTATCATTGTGGCCAACACTAATTGGATCCTTGCCAAAACCCAATTATTGCTATTGAAAAAAAGTAATATCACATTTTATTCACTTAACTCCTAACTTCATAATGTTTAGAGTTAGCACCTTTTATAGAATTCTCATGGCTTTTACTTGGTTCCCTATATCCATAACCCTTAAAACGATGAAATATAACTGGATGACATTTCCTCTGCAAGGTTTACATTGATTTTCCTTTTAAAAAATAATCATCACTTCTGAGAGTGAAGGTGACATTTTTTCTATCAGAATAGCAAAGCAAGTGGTTGGAGACTGATCTCTTTATTAGGCATTTTCAACAGAGGAGAAAATGTTATTACTATAAATGTTATAAGGCAATATCCTTGTATACATGGGGATTAGAAACTAAAAGTTGTCCTGATGCCAGTGTTAGTTTGAGCTTCATTGACGAGGGGATTAAGAAACTTGAGTTGTAATCTCAGGGCAAGCACTCAGTATAGGCATTCCCTAGCTAGTCTGACCTGCCATTTCATTTCTTTGGTCAGATTTCCTCATCTCACTGATGACATGCCTAGGCTTCATGAAGTTGAAGATCTCTTACAGGCCATATCTAAAATTTTAATGACTTCGCCTTTTACCCTTTCTTAAAGAATACATGTGTGTGTGTGTGTGTGTGTGCTCAGTCGTGTCTGACTCTTTGCAACTTAACGAACTGTAGTCCACCAGGCTCCTCTGTCCATGAAATTTTTCTGTTAAAAATAGTGGAGTGGGTTGCTTTTTCCTCTCCAGGGGCTCTTTCTGACCTAAAGATCTAACCTGCGTCTCCTGAATCTTCTGCATTGGCAGGCAGATCTTTAGCCACTGAACTACTTAGGAAGAATATAGCCCTTCTATAAAATTTGAAATCAAATTTTACAATCAAATCAGACAGGTAGCTTTAGTCCCTAAGTTGTCTCCGACTCTTAAGACCCCATGGACTGTAACCCTCCAGGCTCCTCTCTCCATGAGATTTCCCAGGCAAGAATACTGGAGTGGGTTGCCATTCCCTTCTCCAAAGTATGCAGATTGTTGCAGTCATATGGGAATTTCAATTTAGCAGCACTTTTGGAGATGGAGGTTTGTATAAGTAATGCAAAGGTGAGTCAAACCGACTTGGTTTTCTGCATGTCTTATATATGATACATGTCAAGGAATATATGTTAATAGTACACATGCATCTTTGTCTGGGGTTCAATTTCAAAAATCACTTTCTCTGGGTGGCCTTTCATGATTGTCATGTTAAGACTCAAGGCCTGGTATATTACGATAATAAAAATAATAGTAATAATATTATTGACTTTACCAGATATCAGATGCCATTCTAAGCACTTTATGTCTACACATAAATTTAATTATCAGACAAACCCCATGAGATTTTTGCTAGCATTATCATTAGCAAATGATGAAAAATGTGACTCAAAGAATCTAAGCATTTCCCCATATCCAACTGCTACAAAAAGAGTCAAGATTCAAACCTTAGCAGCTTGATTCTTGAATATCTGTCTCCCAAAAACATTTTACTTCTTTTTATAAAAATATACCCTGCTCTCTAGTCTCATAATTCAAGGGAATAATAACATAGATTAACTAGTGCAATTATTTTTTGCATGATTACTGCCTAAAACTTAGACCTTTTAGAAAACTATTTGTAAATTTTTATGTATATAGAAATGTAGTATGTGACATGGAGTAACTTTTCCTTTATATGATCCATTAATCATAGTTTTGTTATTCAAATTCTAGAGGAGTTCTTTTTTTTTAAAGATTTATTTATTTATTTATTTTGGGCGGGGGTCGTTGGGGACAGAGGGGAGTGGGTGGGCCACTTCTATTGGTCTTTCATTTCTCTATTTTCATCCGTCTTTGTTCTTTGGCTCCTGTGGACCTCCCATCACGGTGGCATCTGTCGCTGCAGAGCGCCGGCTCTGGGCGCATGCGCTCCAGAGCTCCGGCTCGGTAATTGGACACATCAGTCCAGCCGCTCCGCGGCATGTGGGATCTTCCCCAGCCAGGCATCAAACCGGTGCCCCTTGCACTGCAAGACGGTGTCCTTACCCACTGGACCACCAGGGGAAGCCCTGAGTAGTTTTAATTCAGTACCTATATACTTTTAATGAAAATAAATCCTTTTTTTTACCAGAGAAACAAGATTCTATTTTAGAAAAATTTCCTCCTTGGTTAATTCATGTTTACTGTGCTATAATTTAAACAAAGGATTAGTTATTGGAAGTGTTACACATTTTAGTTTCCTAAGACTTGGACATTCACTATAGTTCAATCAAAATGTCTGTTTAAATCTGTCCATTCTGCCTCTTTGCCCTCACATGGAGACATTCTCTTATGGTGATCCTTTGAAAATTGTACAAATATTTTTGAATTGTCTATTGATGTTGATTACTTGCTCAACATAATTACACTAAATTTTTTTCCCATGGGTAACAAAAATATGCATAGATTTAATAATTAAATTATGCCATGCCCACATGTATTGAGTAGACTGAATTGCTATTAAGTGCTAGTCACTCAGTTGTGTGTCCAACTCTTCACAATCCCAAGAACTTAGCCTACCGGGCCCCTCTGTCCACGGACTTCTCCAGACAAGAATGCTGGAGTGGGTAACCTTACTCTTCTCCAGGGGATCTTTCCAGCCCAGGGGTCAAACCTGTATCTCTGGCATGGTAGGTAGATTCTTTACTGTCTGAGTCACTCTCTTCTTATACAGGCCAGAAATCTTTCTAAGTGCAATTTATCAAATGTTAGATCTGCCTGTGTGTATTTCACAGTAGATTAAATGCTACTGGGCTTCCTAGGTGGCACAGTGGTAAAGAATCTGACTGCCAATGCAGGAGATTCAGGAGCCATGGGTTTCGATCCCTGGGTTAGGAAGATCCTCTGGAGGAGGAAATGGCAATTCTCTCCACGACTCTTTACCTGGGATGGACAGAGAAGCCTGTGGGACTACAGTCCAAGGAGCTGCAAAGAATTGGATACAACTGAGTGACTGAGCACACACACAGACACACTGCCTAGTTTGGTAGACAATGTGGTCCTCTCATATGCAAGAATCTGATTTTCTTCCCCTGGCAGGCACAGGAGTGCCCTTCCAAAGCTTGGAAGTCTGTAAACTCACAGTAACTCTTCTTTCTTACCCTCTGGACCACCAGGGGAAGCCCTGAGTAGTTTTAATTCAGTACCTATATACTTTTAATGAAAATAAATCCTTTTTTTTACCAGAGAAACAAGATTCTATTTTAGAAAAATTTCCTCCTTGGTTAATTCATGTTTACTGTGCTATAATTTAAACAAAGGATTAGTTATTGGAAGTGTTACACATTTTAGTTTCCTAAGACTTGGACATTCACTATAGTTCAATCAAAATGTCTGTTTAAATCTGTCCATTCTGCCTCTTTGCCCTCACATGGAGACATTCTCTTATGGTGATCCTTTGAAAATTGTACAAATATTTTTGAATTGTCTATTGATGTTGATTACTTGCTCAACATAATTACACTAAATTTTTTTCCCATGGGTAACAAAAATATGCATAGATTTAATAATTAAATTATGCCATGCCCACATGTATTGAGTAGACTGAATTGCTATTAAGTGCTAGTCACTCAGTTGTGTGTCCAACTCTTCACAATCCCAAGAACTTAGCCTACCGGGCCCCTCTGTCCACGGACTTCTCCAGACAAGAATGCTGGAGTGGGTAACCTTACTCTTCTCCAGGGGATCTTTCCAGCCCAGGGGTCAAACCTGTATCTCTGGCATGGTAGGTAGATTCTTTACTGTCTGAGTCACTCTCTTCTTATACAGGCCAGAAATCTTTCTAAGTGCAATTTATCAAATGTTAGATCTGCCTGTGTGTATTTCACAGTAGATTAAATGCTACTGGGCTTCCTAGGTGGCACAGTGGTAAAGAATCTGACTGCCAATGCAGGAGATTCAGGAGCCATGGGTTTCGATCCCTGGGTTAGGAAGATCCTCTGGAGGAGGAAATGGCAATTCTCTCCACGACTCTTTACCTGGGATGGACAGAGAAGCCTGTGGGACTACAGTCCAAGGAGCTGCAAAGAATTGGATACAACTGAGTGACTGAGCACACACACAGACACACTGCCTAGTTTGGTAGACAATGTGGTCCTCTCATATGCAAGAATCTGATTTTCTTCCCCTGGCAGGCACAGGAGTGCCCTTCCAAAGCTTGGAAGTCTGTAAACTCACAGTCTTCTTTCTCTTCTTTAATTAATTTCATTCTAAATCTGTTTCCACCACATAGATGCTCACTTTCTTCTCTTTTTCTCCAGTTGTAGTTCTTTCTATAATAATTATTTCATCATACTTAGCACATTTCCTGTGTGTAGATATAACTATTTGTGGCTTTAAATAAATATACCAAGAGTTATTGTTTTAATTTTTAGATATATGCTTACCAAGTATAAGTTTACACTGGGAGAAAAGTAAACACAATATTTGAATTAATTTTATTACCTTAGTGTAAAGCAGCCTACAGCGCAAAATGAAGATATGGAGTCCCTCTTTAAAAATTATTAAGAGTTACAAGGCAAAGATGACAGATCATCCAATCAAGCACAAAGGCCTTCAGAGCAGGAGTCCCTGTGTGACTGTACAGGTCTCATGTCCATGAAGCCAGGTCTCCTTGACTGTCATTAGGATGGACATCAGCAGATGAAAAACACTTCAAGGGCACTTGATTTTTAGGTGTGAAGTTTAATTGATATTGTATTTTCTACATAGTCTGTGTTTTATGAAAATCAATCTTCCTTCCTTTCTTTTTCTTCTTTTCTTATTTTTCTGTTTCCTACAAGTGCCTAAGAGCTCTCTGTAAGAGTGAGCTCTCACTAAACATGAAGCAAATGAGTCATTGTGGCCCTATAATAGTAAAAGTCACGGAAAAAAAAATGAAAATTTAAATCCATTGGTTTTTTAATGATTGCAGTACAGGCCAGAAATCTTTCTAAGTGCAATTTATCAAATGTTAGATCTGCCTGTGTGTATTTCACAGTAGATTAAATGCTACTGGGCTTCCTAGGTGGCACAGTGGTAAAGAATCTGACTGCCAATGCAGGAGATTCAGGAGCCATGGGTTTCGATCCCTGGGTTAGGAAGATCCTCTGGAGGAGGAAATGGCAATTCTCTCCACGACTCTTTACCTGGGATGGACAGAGAAGCCTGTGGGACTACAGTCCAAGGAGCTGCAAAGAATTGGATACAACTGAGTGACTGAGCACACACACAGACACACTGCCTAGTTTGGTAGACAATGTGGTCCTCTCATATGCAAGAATCTGATTTTCTTCCCCTGGCAGGCACAGGAGTGCCCTTCCAAAGCTTGGAAGTCTGTAAACTCACAGTCTTCTTTCTCTTCTTTAATTAATTTCATTCTAAATCTGTTTCCACCACATAGATGCTCACTTTCTTCTCTTTTTCTCCAGTTGTAGTTCTTTCTATAATAATTATTTCATCATACTTAGCACATTTCCTGTGTGTAGATATAACTATTTGTGGCTTTAAATAAATATACCAAGAGTTATTGTTTTAATTTTTAGATATATGCTTACCAAGTATAAGTTTACACTGGGAGAAAAGTAAACACAATATTTGAATTAATTTTATTACCTTAGTGTAAAGCAGCCTACAGCGCAAAATGAAGATATGGAGTCCCTCTTTAAAAATTATTAAGAGTTACAAGGCAAAGATGACAGATCATCCAATCAAGCACAAAGGCCTTCAGAGCAGGAGTCCCTGTGTGACTGTACAGGTCTCATGTCCATGAAGCCAGGTCTCCTTGACTGTCATTAGGATGGACATCAGCAGATGAAAAACACTTCAAGGGCACTTGATTTTTAGGTGTGAAGTTTAATTGATATTGTATTTTCTACATAGTCTGTGTTTTATGAAAATCAATCTTCCTTCCTTTCTTTTTCTTCTTTTCTTATTTTTCTGTTTCCTACAAGTGCCTAAGAGCTCTCTGTAAGAGTGAGCTCTCACTAAACATGAAGCAAATGAGTCATTGTGGCCCTATAATAGTAAAAGTCACAAAGAGTAATTAAGAAAAATTAATTTTGAGTATTTTTTTGAAGAAATATCAGGTTTAAATCCATTGGTTTAATGATCTGAATTTTCATATGTCTGTTATTCTTATAAATATAGAAGAAAAAATTCTCAGAAACATTGAATCCATTTATCCCAAAATATGAGTGACTTAAGAGAAACCTAAATTTCTATAACATTTTCAAATACAAACTAGTTAGAATTCCCTTTCTAACCTAAATTTCATCTGGCATAGAGATTTCAAGAACAGATACTATAATTCTAGATTAATATCTAATGCTAAAATGTGGTATGCTCTGTCCTCAGTTGTGTCCAACTCTTGTGACGCTATGGACTATAATCCACCAGGCTCCTCTTTCCATGTGGGTTCTCCACACAAGAATGCTGAAGGGGGTTGCCATTTCCTTCTCCAGGGGATCCGGTTCAACCCAGGGATTGAACCCTCTTCTCTGGCATCTCCTGCATTGGCAGATGAAATATTTACCACTGAGCCACCTGAGAATCGACACCAATGTTAAAATGACTTGTTCTAAACAAGCACCAGAAAAGTCTTGCTTTTTAAGGTGTGAAGATACCAGCTAAAAAATACAGTCAAAATCTGAAAGTAGTTATTTTATTTGGTGAGGAGGTTTAGGACCCTGAAACCAGGAGAGAGCATCTCAATAGTTCTGAGAAAATTGCTCTAAGGAGACCAGAGGAGGAGTCAGGCTATATACAACACAGGGAGCAACACAGGGAGCAAGCTGTGTGAACATCAAAGATCACACATCAAGTTAAGGAATTTAGAGTTCTACACATGGCCAGATGCAAGCCTCTGGGCCCACTGAATTCTTCCCTTTCATATGCATCTCAACTCTCTGCAGACAAATCCAGTTTCCTTGTTCATCTTAGGGAGTGGCAGATAGCCAGAGGCTTGACATCACTGGTGACTTGAATTGTAGATTGAGTATTTTCTACTTCAAACTATTTTTCTGTTTCCTACAAGTGCCTAAGAGCTCTCTGTAAGAGTGAGCTCTCACTAAACATGAAGCAAATGAGTCATTGTGGCCCTATAATAGTAAAAGTCACAAAGAGTAATTAAGAAAAATTAATTTTGAGTATTTTTTTGAAGAAATATCAGGTTTAAATCCATTGGTTTAATGATCTGAATTTTCATATGTCTGTTATTCTTATAAATATAGAAGAAAAAATTCTCAGAAACATTGAATCCATTTATCCCAAAATATGAGTGACTTAAGAGAAACCTAAATTTCTATAACATTTTCAAATACAAACTAGTTAGAATTCCCTTTCTAACCTAAATTTCATCTGGCATAGAGATTTCAAGAACAGATACTATAATTCTAGATTAATATCTAATGCTAAAATGTGGTATGCTCTGTCCTCAGTTGTGTCCAACTCTTGTGACGCTATGGACTATAATCCACCAGGCTCCTCTTTCCATGTGGGTTCTCCACACAAGAATGCTGAAGGGGGTTGCCATTTCCTTCTCCAGGGGATCCGGTTCAACCCAGGGATTGAACCCTCTTCTCTGGCATCTCCTGCATTGGCAGATGAAATATTTACCACTGAGCCACCTGAGAATCGACACCAATGTTAAAATGACTTGTTCTAAACAAGCACCAGAAAAGTCTTGCTTTTTAAGGTGTGAAGATACCAGCTAAAAAATACAGTCAAAATCTGAAAGTAGTTATTTTATTTGGTGAGGAGGTTTAGGACCCTGAAACCAGGAGAGAGCATCTCAATAGTTCTGAGAAAATTGCTCTAAGGAGACCAGAGGAGGAGTCAGGCTATATACAACACAGGGAGCAACACAGGGAGCAAGCTGTGTGAACATCAAAGATCACACATCAAGTTAAGGAATTTAGAGTTCTACACATGGCCAGATGCAAGCCTCTGGGCCCACTGAATTCTTCCCTTTCATATGCATCTCAACTCTCTGCAGACAAATCCAGTTTCCTTGTTCATCTTAGGGAGTGGCAGATAGCCAGAGGCCTGACATCACTGGTGACTGTGACATTTCTTGTTTATTGATATGGCAGGAGGTATTTTCATTTCACAAAGATAAACTTTTAATTATACTAGTCCAAGGTCCTTAAAAGTTTGGAGTCAAGGTCAGCATCATTGGGATCGCTTACAGTTTGGGAAAATTCACACTCTCAGTTTCCATCCGCTCATCTACTGAATTAGACATTTTGGTGATAGACTCTAGAAGCCTGAGCTTTGAAAAGCAGGACATACATTCTAAAGTTTGAGAACACAGCTCTAGTTCACATTACTTCTCTCCTGAAACTCTTAAGTGAATATTGCATTTCTTTGATAGAATAGTTAAAGTGTCACTTAAGTTTATCATTAACGAACCTTTCAGATATAAATCCTTTATTACTTTTTTAATGAAAGGCAAATAGAAATAAGCATTATATGATAAGTATAATTTAATAAGTGTCATATTAGTAGTGATTACAAACAAAATAAATTATAGCCAATATTTTTCCTGCAACAAATTAAAAATTAGGTTTGCTTATTAATAGCATAAATAATTTTATATTCTTTGCCTACTTATCTTGAGCAAAGACATAGTTCTTTATCAAATTACCATTCCACCTCAAAACTTATTCTCGTAAAATTCTCTCTTGAAGTTTCTTTCTTCACGTGCATCTGCAAAGATTTCTTTACTAAGTTGGTAAGTAAATCCTACTGTGGATTCCTTGCTTTTTACTCGATGCAGAAACCTAAATTGCAATAAATATTGGTACCAGAAATAGAAATAGAAGACAGTGCTCTGAGAAGAAACTTGGATAGTCTTCAAAAATTTGTTCTGAATAAATTTTACAAAGAAACTTCATGTACTTTTCTTTACCTGGTGGTCATAATATTAGATATTTTATATTATATCTCAAGTAGACTATGATACTTTTCTATACATAGGGAAATCAAATAATATATCTGATATAATTAAACTTAATTGACAAATTTCAGCTCAGATCTGACAGTTAATCTTATAGTACCAATATTTGTAAAATTTTCAATGAAAAACAGGAATTTCAGAAAGGTTTATATATATATATATATATAGTTAAAAATAATACAGATAATATTATTTATTGGCAATAATCACAATATTAATATCATATCTAATATATTGATATAATTATCTTGGGGCTTCTCTGATGGTTCAGATGGTAAAGAATCTGCCCATAGGACACCCGGGTTTGATCTCCAGGTCAGGAAGATCCCCTGGAGAAGGGAATGGCAACTTGCTCCTGTATTCTTTCCTGGGAAATCTCATGGACAGAGAAGCCTGGTGTCCATAGGGTTGTGAAGAGTCATTAGTCACTCAGTCAAGAAAGACTGAGTGACAAATGCTTGCTTGCACTTGCATATTAGCATAATATACATTAATATACATGAATAAAATTTAGGCAGTAGTTATAATATCTGGATATTTGTGTTATATCTTAAAAATAATATACCCTGAGAAAATACTTTTTATCTCTTGAAAATAATTCAACAATCTTCAGGTAATTAAATCCAATTCAAAGCCATAGCCTTTAGAAGAAAAAAGTTAAGATGGCATGTCCTTTTCTTCATGTTGCTTTTTGGCTGAATATAAATTTTTAAAAATAATGTCAAATGACAGATTCATTGATAATACTTAGTTAGAAATCTTAAGGCAGAACTTTATTCTAAGCTGTTAGATGCAATATGAATATCTAGGATCTCAAAACTTAAACGGATTGAAATAGTTTCCACAGGAATTTACTGCTTAATGGCAGCTATTCAACAATGCCATATTAGTTCCAATGTTTACCAGTACATGTTTATCTTCGAGGTTTGTCTTTCAAAATATTTTGTCTCTCCACATCACAGTTATTATTAATTAAATGCATGAATCCAAGATCTGTATGCTGAATTTTTATTGTGTAAACAGAAATCACTAATTAAAATAGCAGGGAGGTATTTGAATATGATATTCAGGAACAATGAGGATTGTCAAGGTAATATTGTTGAAAATCTGTCAAACAAGATGAAAAAGCTGAGCCTTTTTCCATATTGAAATGGAAGATTATATTCTAATATCAACAATAGCTTATGCATCATTGGGCACTACATAAAGAAGCTGAGAGATAGACAGACCATTAACTTTAGGTCTATTGATGGGATATTAAAGTGAAGCCTCAGGGACAACAGGACAATATTCTCTGAAGTGGGTGGTGATGTAACACTTAAGATCAGTTTTATTCATGCTGATAAACACTTCCAATAAGAACAATGCTTATAGCCGTGAAAGGCAGACACTCAGTGGGAACGGAGCAATTTAAAGCAGATGGCTAGATCAATCCTGTTTCATGCTGATGAACATGTCCAACAAAATAAAAATAAAAAATTTTACTTCTTGAATTGAGGCGCACACACATTTTTTCAATTCAGTGGACACTAGTGTAAGAAAATGGCCTGTCTTTCACAAAACTCTAGTGAAGACAGATTCTTTGGTGGCAAGTAAACTACTCTAGTAGGCATTAGACATGTGAAGGTTTCATCAATTGTTATTGAATGTGGATCTAAGTGGCTGAAGGAAAAGGAAGTGGAAAATTAAGTAAAAATACATTTCCTATTTATAGGAAACAACTAGAATAATAAATTCATTGTATGATTGTGATCTCTAATAAGAAATATGTATTTTGTCTTCCATTAGAGAACAGAGCTCTTAAAATCCTTGAAAACAGAAAGTGTTAGTCACTCAGTTGTGTCCATGTCCTTGAAACGTCCTAAATGTGGAGAGCAACAAAGTTGTCTTTTGTTATGTAATGAGGGGAATTCTGAATCTCACCTAAGAATGGACTCTGATTGCCAGAGGAGTCAACCCTATGGCTTGAGGGTTGGAATTTTCAGTCCTGCACTGACCTCCCTGAGTCCAAAGGGACTGGAGTCTGGATCAATGGCTAATGACTTAATGAGTTATGCCTATGTAATGAAGTCTCCATAAAAACTCAAATGGCAGAATTTAGAGAACTGGGTCACTGAACAGGTGAATATTTGTGGAAAGTGGAGCATCTGAAGAGGTCATGGAATTTCCATGGCCTTTCCCACTCGCCTCACCCTATGTACCTCATCCAATTGACTTATCTTGTTTTTTTTTTAGTAAAGTGTTTCTCTTTTATTAATATGCAGGGAGGTATTTGAATATGATATTCAGGAACAATGAGGATTGTCAAGGTAATATTGTTGAAAATCTGTCAAACAAGATGAAAAAGCTGAGCCTTTTTCCATATTGAAATGGAAGATTATATTCTAATATCAACAATAGCTTATGCATCATTGGGCACTACATAAAGAAGCTGAGAGATAGACAGACCATTAACTTTAGGTCTATTGATGGGATATTAAAGTGAAGCCTCAGGGACAACAGGACAATATTCTCTGAAGTGGGTGGTGATGTAACACTTAAGATCAGTTTTATTCATGCTGATAAACACTTCCAATAAGAACAATGCTTATAGCCGTGAAAGGCAGACACTCAGTGGGAACGGAGCAATTTAAAGCAGATGGCTAGATCAATCCTGTTTCATGCTGATGAACATGTCCAACAAAATAAAAATAAAAATTGTACTTCTTGAATTGAGGCGCACACACATTTTTTTCAATTCAGTGGACACTAGTGTAAGAAAATGGCCTGTCTTTCACAAAACTCTAGTGAAGACAGATTCTTTGGTGGCAAGTAAACTACTCTAGTAGGCATTAGACATGTGAAGGTTTCATCAATTGTTATTGAATGTGGATCTAAGTGGCTGAAGGAAAAGGAAGTGGAAAATTAAGTAAAAATACATTTCCTATTTATAGGAAACAACTAGAATAATAAATTCATTGTATGATTGTGATCTCTAATAAGAAATATGTATTTTGTCTTCCATTAGAGAACAGAGCTCTTAAAATCCTTGAAAACAGAAAGTGTTAGTCACTCAGTTGTGTCCATGTCCTTGAAACGTCCTAAATGTGGAGAGCAACAAAGTTGTCTTTTGTTATGTAATGAGGGGAATTCTGAATCTCACCTAAGAATGGACTCTGATTGCCAGAGGAGTCAACCCTATGGCTTGAGGGTTGGAATTTTCAGTCCTGCACTGACCTCCCTGAGTCCAAAGGGACTGGAGTCTGGATCAATGGCTAATGACTTAATGAGTTATGCCTATGTAATGAAGTCTCCATAAAAACTCAAATGGCAGAATTTAGAGAACTGGGTCACTGAACAGGTGAATATTTGTGGAAAGTGGAGCATCTGAAGAGGTCATGGAATTTCCATGGCCTTTCCCACTCGCCTCACCCTATGTACCTCATCCAATTGACTTATCTTGTATTATATTCTTTTATAATAGTCTAGTAAGTAAAGTGTTTCTCTGAGTTTTTTAAGGTGCTTGAGGACATTAGTCAAACCCAAGGGAGAGATTATGGGAAGCTTTGATTTATAACTAGCTGGTTAGTACAGGAGACAATGTGGATTTGCTACTGGATTCTGAAATCCAAAGAGCAGATTGTTAGAACCTCTGATCTGGATCCATCAGTCAAAGGCACAGGGTAACTTGGGCTGGGGACTGGTCTCTGAAGTGGTGGGTATAGATAGCCTTGTAGGTCTGAACCCTTGACCAGTCTTGCCTGATGCTATTCCCAGATGGATAACAAAAGAACTGAGTTAAATTGTAGGATTTCCACCTTGTGTCCAGAGAATAGCATGTTACCCATTTGGAAACCCCCTCCTCACACTGGAGATGGGATTCAGGTCTCTAAAGGAAAGAGAAATGTATATCAGAGGTATTCAGGGTCTAGGAGTATAGGACATAGAGATTTATTGTCTAGTGGGTGCAAACCTTCTGCTTAGTGGAACGAAATTCTTGAAAGAGTGATGATGGCAGAGCAGGACTATGGATACCAGCTTCAGGGACCTTGAATTTTACACTTAGAATGCATAAAATGCTAAAGTTTATGCTACATAACATCTTTCCACTGTAAAAATGAAAGTGGGAAAGATGGGAAAATGAACTATGTAACCTGTATAATTTAGCAGGGTCATTCTGGGCTTCTCTCATCTTGGGGGTTTATTCTAAAATCCATGTCAGCAAATGGTTGACACCTTTTCTTTCTAGGTACCGACAACATACAGATTATCCTGTTCTTATTTATATGGGGCCTCATATCCATGTAGATTATTAAAGTATATGAAATAAACATAATCCTATAATCTGGCATTTGAAATATTGCCTTACAATTTGAAAGATCACAACATCTATGTATTATTCATTTTAACAGACAAAAATATAAAATATTCTAAATAGACCTATGAAAGCATAAATTGTTTATTCTATCAACAAATCTCAATATTTTTCTGCCTTCTCAATTTATAATCTTTCTATTTTCACTATTATTAAAATATTCTTTTATATCTTATTAAGTAGTTTGATATATCTTATTCACAATATCTGAGGAAATCACTTGTTTGCTATAATTTGTTCAGTATTTGATTACTGAAATACTTCAATTTTTACCTTTTATCCTGGTTATGGGTACAGATTTTGCACACCAATATCTGCATACATATTCATATAGACACTCATGACTGAGAAAATGTTAAGTTTGTATGCTATCTATATATAAAACTGAAAGGAAGATCTGAAACCACTTACTTCATAATTCACCATATTTTTCACCAAAATATTACAGATATGTGATTTTAAAGTGAAAACTTGTCACGTGTCTTAAGTTTTATTTATTATTTTTATTGTTCAGAAAATCACTATATTCTTGAAACATTTGTATATGATATATTCCAAATTAGCCAATGTCCTGAAAACTTGAGGCAGTTTGAGCTTCTGTATCATGATTTAAACCAAGAAATAATACAATATACACATATTTCCTTGCCCTCAACATACAACGCAACATCTTTCAGGTAATTTGGCCATGGTTCCAAAGTTAGTTCCATATACATTTACAGAAAAATAGATGACAGTCTGTAAGATATTTCAGTAATTAGAAGAAGCATTTTCTACTGTGTTTTGAAGAATTAGATTAGAAAGATTCGATTCTGCTTATCTTTTGAGGTGTGAATTCTTTAGGACCCACCTAGGTTGTAAAGAAGAATTGACAGTGAGAAATTATTAAGTTAATTGTCCAGATGATCCAGCCTCTTGAATATTGTAAAAAGTACAATATTTTGTATTTTTACAAATACAGAATGAGTATTTCTCCCTTTATTCCTCCTCCCTTTCTCCTTCCTTCCTTCTGTTCTTCTTTCGACTTTGTCATAAGAACTACTGGACTAATCATAACTTACCTGGAAGAAAAATTGAGAATCATTGACAAATGTTGAGACAAACTTTGAGAACAAATAATATAGACTAAGTAAATTACAAAGTTACAGCCTGACAATAATTTTCAAACTTTTCTCTTTTTTCAAAATTGCAGTTTTGTGATATGAGAATTTTACACTTTATGTTTTTGACGCATAGGTCTCAGTTTAGAATTGTTGCAATGCCATTGAGGTATCAGTCCAGATTATTTTGGTGAAGATTCAGTGAGGTGCAGACCTAGTGATTGTAATCTAGATTGAAATCACAATCTCATTTTTGAAAGGAGGCATTAAATATAGGTTAATGCATTGTAACCCTTAACTATCCTCACCCGAGAGTTATTTTCTAGGCTTCTGAGCAAACCAATCATGAAAATAATTATAGATTGTTAGTGCAGGATTAGGATCAACTGGCTGATCTTCAGAAAGACAAAAGAAATTTTTTCACTTTTAAAATGTCACAACCATATGTAGAGGCTTGAAGCTTTCAGTATAAACTTAGAAAAAAACATCAAGTAATATTTGCTATATTTATACAACAAAATAAATATAACCTTTACTGCAATAACTAGGCTTTTCTCAACCAAAAAATAGAAAATAATTCCTATAGAATGACATGCATTCTAAAGGAACACAAGTATTCTCATTTAGAAATGAAGGATAAAAATGCATTTTGCATAGAATTTGTATTACAGGAATTTATCTGTTAAAATATTTAAATAAAAAGAAAATATTAATGTTTGTCATTTAGTACAAAATTGATAAGTACTTTTATATGTTTGATTTACTTTATTGGTATAATCATGTCTGTTTGTAATTTCATTTCCTTTAGTTTACAAAGTTAGAGCTAAGTATGGCTATAGGCTAGGAATTATTCATGTATTTAAAAAAATGGAATCATCCTTACAAGTGTGGTATAGTTCTCAAAAAGCCTAAGGCATCATCAACAAATACTGGCCTAATTTAGTTTTGTTCATTTTATAATCTGATAATAAAATATAACATACTTTTGGAATTACCTAAAGAAAATTATTAACAGAAATTTTCATTCTTTATTGAAAAAAAATGTCTTTTGCTTTAAGTTTTTAATATTATATGCAATGATAATTAGTATTTCTCTTTAGTTTTTATGCTAGTATTTTATAAGACCTCAATATGACTTTATTTATTTTTCAAAATTGCAGTTTTGTGATATGAGAATTTTACACTTTTGTTTTTGAGAAGTCTAAATTTTTAGAATTGTTGCAATGCCATTGAGGTATCAGTCCAGATTATTTTGGTGAAGATTCAGTGAGGTGCAGACCTAGTGATTGTAATCTAGATTGAAATCACAATCTCATTTTTGAAAGGAGGCATTAAATATAGGTTAATGCATTGTAACCCTTAACTATCCTCACCCGAGAGTTATTTTCTAGGCTTCTGAGCAAACCAATCATGAAAATAATTATAGATTGTTAGTGCAGGATTAGGATCAACTGGCTGATCTTCAGAAAGACAAAAGAAATTTTTTCACTTTTAAAATGTCACAACCATATGTAGAGGCTTGAAGCTTTCAGTATAAACTTAGAAAAAAACATCAAGTAATATTTGCTATATTTATACAACAAAATAAATATAACCTTTACTGCAATAACTAGGCTTTTCTCAACCAAAAAATAGAAAATAATTCCTATAGAATGACATGCATTCTAAAGGAACACAAGTATTCTCATTTAGAAATGAAGGATAAAAATGCATTTTGCATAGAATTTGTATTACAGGAATTTATCTGTTAAAATATTTAAATAAAAAGAAAATATTAATGTTTGTCATTTAGTACAAAATTGATAAGTACTTTTATATGTTTGATTTACTTTATTGGTATAATCATGTCTGTTTGTAATTTCATTTCCTTTAGTTTACAAAGTTAGAGCTAAGTATGGCTATAGGCTAGGAATTATTCATGTATTTAAAAAAATGGAATCATCCTTACAAGTGTGGTATAGTTCTCAAAAAGCCTAAGGCATCATCAACAAATACTGGCCTAATTTAGTTTTGTTCATTTTATAATCTGATAATAAAATATAACATACTTTTGGAATTACCTAAAGAAAATTATTAACAGAAATTTTCATTCTTTATTGAAAAAAAATGTCTTTTGCTTTAAGTTTTTAATATTATATGCAATGATAATTAGTATTTCTCTTTAGTTTTTATGCTAGTATTTTATAAGACCTCAATATGACTTTATTTTTTTTTTCAAAGCAAAAAGAAGACAGAAAATATAAAAGATTGTATTTAAATGCAGATGTTAGATTGAATACAACAGAAGGCATTTAGGGGAATAATTTGCCTCAGATTCTGTACATAAATTCATTGAAACTGAGGAAGTATTGGTACTGTAATTTGTGATTTTGTTTAAGAAGTTACAACACATATTCAGGTACTCATTACATTTGATATTATATATCTATTAATATTAAAAGCATAAGCATAATGCCTGTACAAAGGCATAACACCATAGTGGATATTTATCTGTACACTTAAAATTCCAACCGTGTAATGTAAAACTTAGAAAATTAAAAATAAAAACCTGACATTTTGCTTCCTTTTGCAATCCTGGAAGCTAAGGCTTAAATTTACTGACATCTTTTCAGAAATGAGCTGTGAGCACCATTCTGCCATGCAACTAAAACACTGTGCTGATTCTCAGCCTTCTTTGATTTTAGGATTAACAATAATACTGTCTCCTTCAGGTGTAAGAGAAGAAGCTAACAGGTGTATCTTCATATATTTGTATTTCTCAGAAATAATAACACTCAAATTCCTCGAATTCTTAGAATATCACTCCTATGAAAACAAAATCTCCCATTCAATCTCCCGTGGCAACAGCCCTGGTAGGACAGCAGTAGATCTGTGAGTCAGAAATGTATCTGCAGATGATCGCAGTGATGAATGGTCACTCTAATGTAACTTAGGAGGAAGAACTCCTTTATTTGTTTTACCCAAAGCCTCCACTTATTCTTTAACGTTCTCCCAATTATTTCAGCACATGATAATTTCACAAAACAAATATCCAGACCAGTCCAACATATACCACTTAATGTAACACGAATCGCCCCAAGACAATGAGATGGGATAGCTTCCACGTATACACTTAAAACAAGGCTTCTCATTGTCATGTTGGAAGTATACCCTTCTAAACATTTTCAATAGTTTCTGGTTCTGCTAACAAATCCTGCTTTAAGTTTTAATATTATATGCAATGATAATTAGTATTTCTCTTTAGTTTTTATGCTAGTATTTGATAAGACCTCAATATGACTTTATTTTTTTTTTCAAAGCAAAAAGAAGACAGAAAATATAAAAGATTGTATTTAAATGCAGATGTTAGATTGAATACAACAGAAGGCATTTAGGGGAATAATTTGCCTCAGATTCTGTACATAAATTCATTGAAACTGAGGAAGTATTGGTACTGTAATTTGTGATTTTGTTTAAGAAGTTACAACACATATTCAGGTACTCATTACATTTGATATTATATATCTATTAATATTAAAAGCATAAGCATAATGCCTGTACAAAGGCATAACACCATAGTGGATATTTATCTGTACACTTAAAATTCCAACCGTGTAATGTAAAACTTAGAAAATTAAAAATAAAAACCTGACATTTTGCTTCCTTTTGCAATCCTGGAAGCTAAGGCTTAAATTTACTGACATCTTTTCAGAAATGAGCTGTGAGCACCATTCTGCCATGCAACTAAAACACTGTGCTGATTCTCAGCCTTCTTTGATTTTAGGATTAACAATAATACTGTCTCCTTCAGGTGTAAGAGAAGAAGCTAACAGGTGTATCTTCATATATTTGTATTTCTCAGAAATAATAACACTCAAATTCCTCGAATTCTTAGAATATCACTCCTATGAAAACAAAATCTCCCATTCAATCTCCCGTGGCAACAGCCCTGGTAGGACAGCAGTAGATCTGTGAGTCAGAAATGTATCTGCAGATGATCGCAGTGATGAATGGTCACTCTAATGTAACTTAGGAGGAAGAACTCCTTTATTTGTTTTACCCAAAGCCTCCACTTATTCTTTAACGTTCTCCCAATTATTTCAGCACATGATAGTTTCATAAATCAAATATCCAGAGCAGTCCAAGATATTCCACTTAATGTAACACGTAATCGCCCCAAGACAATGAGATGGGATAGCTTCCATGTATACACTTAAAACAAGGCTTCTCATTGTCATGTTGGAAGTATACCCCTTCTAAACATTTTCAATAGTTTCTGGTTCTGCTAACAAATCCTCTCAGTGTTTTGCTTTTATGACTACTTTGTAAAAGTCAATCTCAATATCCTTGGGGCTCACTCTCTTTTGCCTGACTTCTAGAGACCAGGGGACTAGGAGTAGCCCATTTCCTTCAGGTTGACTCTCCTAAATCTTTTATTCAGAGCCTTTATCTGTGTAGGTGATTACTGAGGTTGTAGGGGTCAGGCAGGCCATCTAACCACAGATTACACCACATGAATATTTCCACGCGGTCAGTTTAACAATGGCAGTTTTTCCACAGCTCTGTGGCTTCAATTGTGATCAAACCTCCCAAGACTGTAGAGACCCGGAACATCACTAAACAGATTCCATAGCGTCTTCAGCATGAAACGAGCTGCTGCCTCTGGGATGTGAAATGTGAAGATGTTTTTAAATCAGTCAAAGACTTTTTGTGTGTTGTTATTTTCTTCTCTAGCAATTACCTTTAAGTTACTGAGAGATATGAACATGAAGAGCAATTTCCCTACGACTGCCATGTTGTAATGAATCATGACTACATACACTGTAATCACCAGCTAACAGTAAGAAAATGTAAGGTCTCGTGGGGTGACACTACAGTTCTACAGTCTGACTCTTTACCCTCTCAAGCGAAGAATCTATTCAGCTAATTAGAAATTTAGAGTCTTCTATCCCATACCTCTAAATGACAACAGAATTGTACTTGTACTACCAAAATGAATTTTTCCTTTTCATGTGTCAGATACACAGCATATGAAATGAGCAAGGGGGCAGATCACAGTGAGAGGATCTAAAGAATGATTGTTCTAATTACATTTCAGATGTTTGTGCTACAAATGTCAAGAAGCAACTGACATGAAATGACGTGTTCCAAAAATAAACAGTAGATAACTTGCCCTCTCTTCCTTTCTCTAATTAGCAAAGAAGAAGTGCAGTCATTTGCTTCTGGAGAGATAAAACTAGGAATAGAGCAAAGATTTGCATGAAACTGCATATGATTGAGAGAGACCTTTGAATGAAGAGTAATGTTTCCAATCAGTCTTCCTGCAGGCACTGCCTGATAGGTTGTGAATGATGTTTAAAAATCACTATGTATTTGATTTTCATTCTTTTTTGGTATCCTCTCCAGATTTCAGAAATCACCTTCAAGCATTGTCTTGCCTTAAAACATCACTTAAAAGAGGAAAAAAAAAATGCTCTGTGGTGAATCATCATAATTTATTATTTTAAGTTTTTTAACAAAACTATAAAATCAGTTTTCTCTCAAGTTATCACTTTTGACAAATAAATTTTATCTAACTTGACTTGTCAGTGAGGAAATGTGGCCTATTAACTTCAAAAAATAAAATGAAATATATGAATGCTTTGGCATAGAAATAGCAATTCAATTAAAACTAAAATGTATGCTGTAGTAATTTAATAGCATGCATTCATGCTAAAGTGCTTTGTGGTGTTTAGCTCTGTGCAACCCTATCGGCGGTAGCCCACCAGGCTCCTCTGTCCATGGGATTCTCCAGGCAAGAATACTGAAGTGGGTTGCCATGCCCTCCTCCAGATGATCTTCTGACATAGGGATCAAACCTGCTTCTTTTACATCTCCTGCAGTGGCAGGCAGGTTATTTACCACTAGTGCCACCTGGGAAGCATGCATGCACACACACCATGTTAAAGTAAAAAAAAAAACAAATACGAAAAACCCAGAATTCCTAAGAAACTGAAGGTCTTCTTTGCCAGTTAACTGTTAGAAATGACTATAGATTTCAAATCAAGAAACTGTGAAAGTCCAAGATTGAAGGTCAGAGTGCAACAATTTAATTTTATCTTGTTCAGCTAAAGAGTCTGCTAGTGGTAAAGAACCCCACCTGCCAGTTCAGGAGACTTAAGAGACCTGTGTTCCATCCCTCGGTTGGGAAGATCCCTTGGAGAAAGGCATGACCACCCACTCCAGTGTTCTTGCCTGGAAAATCCCACGAACAGAAGAGACTGATGGGCTATAGTTTGCATGGTGACAAAGAGAATTGGACGTCACTGAAGTAACTTAGCCTGCACGCACAGGTAAAGAAGTCTTTCACTATTGAACTGGTAACTGTAGAGCGTCTTAAAATGTGACTTGTCACTATGCTAGTATTTTTCTTTCACTAGAGCGCTACCTACTAGAATCCTTACCATTGTCTATAGTTATTATTTTCATGGATATAGGGGATGTTATTTACATATTAGTTGAATTTTTTTTCTTTTCTATGATCATGTGTTAAATTTGGGCAGTATATACCTAAATATTTTTCACAAGTACTATTTGACTTTTATAGACATCCCTTTCTTGTTTTTCTCTATTCTTTACAATAGATTACATTTGAACAATTATAGATGTATACAAGTGAAAACCAATAATTTTTTTTTTACTCAAATGTAAGGTTTTTACAATTCATCAGATTGTTTCTGATAGCTTTGATTCATTCATAATTGTAGTTATATAATATTTTATCATATGGATAAATTACAAATTTTCCATTTTATTATTGTGGACATCTTATTTGGGTCTTATTGGTCCTACAATGAAAATGATGCTCTGAACTTGTTAGTTATATCTCCTTGTGCAGATTTTCATATGTTGCAGGCATAAATTTTGATTGTAATTCTGTCCCATTGAACAAATATTTCACATTATAGCAATTCTACTGAACATTATATGAACAACTGGGTTGATTCCAATCTTCGGTGTTATAATTTGTTATGTTTGAACATTTTTCTATATATATATGAACAAATATATGAACTTCTGAGCTCTACAAGGGAGTGATGAGACAGAGCACAGAAATGAAACTTACAGCTTATAAAAGATCCAGATTCTTCTCTCCTACTGCCCTCCTACTAAAATCTCACACTTTACTAATTGCAAAAAATACATTCTATAATATTCTATAGGTCTGCCTCAAAGTGGGAGACTTTGCATGTTTTTTAAATGTGAATTTTAGAATTTTTAAAATAAAATAAAATTTGTGGCCACCAGGATCAATGCCACACATACCAATCTCAAGTGGATTCTTACTACCTTAAGCAAACTTCAATTGTGATCCCAAATCACTTCACTCTTGGGTTAGCAAGTAAGAACTATTCTGAAGTTGTTGTCTGCTTTGTTGGTTTCTTTACAAAGTCCTTCTGATAGTCTGTATCTCTCTGAATTTACTAAATTAGAATATTTTACTTATAACAATTAGTATATTATCCTTCAACCCTTCCTTCCTATAATCAGTATTACCTATTTAACATTTATTTTCTGCTTTCTATTCTTGGGCCTGAATATGGGAGCTAGGATAGTCCAATTTGGACTATAGTCAATAAAGGCATTTATTTTATATCAGTGATCCTAGATTTAGTCCATAAGCTTCCATCATAACTGTCTTACTTCCTTATCTAAAGTTTTCTGTGACTCTGAAACCTCTACTGTACATCTCTTCTTATCTACATGATCCTGTTAAAATTTATGATTCATATTTATTAGTTAGGAATATTTCTACTGTTTATTGAAGTTCAGCTTGTTGACCTAGAATTGTAACAGGTTTTGCTAGGGATGAAAATAATAAGAAGATAATAATTACTTATTATAACTTACAGAGTAAAGTGCCCTTTATTCCAAGTTGTTACAAATACATGTACAATGACTATGTGGCTCACATGTGAAAAACTGCCTTTACTTACTCTTTATGCTGTGTGTTTTTCTTCTAGTTTTCAAAAAAAGGAGCTTTCTTTCAAGTTTTCTTTCTTAATGTGTGTAATATTTTGATCCTCTACTAAAGACGACTAAAAGAAAGTACGTGCTTTGCATATATATGTATATATATGTGTGTATATATATATATATAAATATATGCATATTTTTATACATATACATATATTTATATATATATATATATATAATCGTATGGTTTAACTAACTTTAGAGAATATTGTACTGACTTTACCAAATGCCTGATATTTTGATTTTTACCAAGAATGCATCTTGCAATAAAATAATAACATAATGAATAAATATGATTATCAAAATATTATTTTACTTCCCTTAGAGAAAGAAGATTATTTCTAGATTGTAGTACACTTGGTAAAGGTCCAAAATCCTGTCGCTTTCTTTTTTCCTGAGACACCATAATGGCAAGTAAATGGAAGAATGTCAGTGATGTCTACTATTGGACCAAGGCCTACAGAGCAAAGTCTAAAATCCAGGCTTCAAACCTCTGGTGAGCGACTGCTTTTATGATCTTAGACTTGTCACTTCTGTCTTTTTTATCTTTTATCCTCACCTTGAGCTATTCATGATTCCAATCACACTCTCCTATATCACTGTAGTGCCAGAAGATTAATTGCTAAATGTCTGCCTAGAGCTCAGGGGAAGAGATATTAATGAAGAAAAGCTGCCAAACACGTTGCATTGTCAATTTTTTTAAATATCAGAATATCTAGTAGGCTTTTCCACACATTTTCATCTGTCAAAATCTGACTCGTCGTCTAAAGGTAGTTTCAAATGTACTCTTTTTGGGTGAGTGTTCCCGTGTTTTCAGTTAGAATAAATCAATGAATTCTCAATACTCTCCAAAACTTAGTTTCGCTTTTGGTGCAAACCTGTTCACAAACTTTTTTGTACCACAGCTCTGTATGTGTTTATACAGACATATTTTTTTTTTTCTATTTAAAATATACTTCTTAAGAAGCATGAAAACCTATACTATCATATGTGAAAAAAAATAGCTACTGTCATTGCACTGTGAGAAAAGGGGATCCTGTAGGGGTGCTGTGCGATGGCCTGGAAGGGTGGGATGGGGGGATACACATATGAGTAATCTGGCACCATACATATCTATAAACAAAAAAACTCTGTAAGAGTTAAAAAAAATGAACAACAACAACAAAAAAAAATAGGAGACAGTTAAATTCAGAATGGAAAAATAAAATAAACTGTACTTCCTAAAGCCTGTTATTGTGCAAATAGGAAATGCCAAACATTCTAGGTGATAGAACTCTAGTTATATTTATCATTCAATAAGTCATTTAGTAAGTTTCAATAAAATAAATAAAGACCTCTCTTGCTATAACATTAGAGATGGCTCCCTCACCTCAGTGTGCACCAAGGGGAGTGAGCTAGACTGAGGAAAATGTCTGCCAACAAACAAACAACACTGAAAGAAGATTATTTCTAGATTGTAGTACACTTGGTAAAGGTCCAAAATCCTGTCGCTTTCTTTTTTCCTGAGACACCATAATGGCAAGTAAATGGAAGAATGTCAGTGATGTCTACTATTGGACCAAGGCCTACAGAGCAAAGTCTAAAATCCAGGCTTCAAACCTCTGGTGAGCGACTGCTTTTATGATCTTAGACTTGTCACTTCTGTCTTTTTTATCTTTTATCCTCACCTTGAGCTATTCATGATTCCAATCACACTCTCCTATATCACTGTAGTGCCAGAAGATTAATTGCTAAATGTCTGCCTAGAGCTCAGGGGAAGAGATATTAATGAAGAAAAGCTGCCAAACACGTTGCATTGTCAATTTTTTTAAATATCAGAATATCTAGTAGGCTTTTCCACACATTTTCATCTGTCAAAATCTGACTCGTCGTCTAAAGGTAGTTTCAAATGTACTCTTTTTGGGTGAGTGTTCCCGTGTTTTCAGTTAGAATAAATCAATGAATTCTCAATACTCTCCAAAACTTAGTTTCGCTTTTGGTGCAAACCTGTTCACAAACTTTTTTGTACCACAGCTCTGTATGTGTTTATACAGACATATTTTTTTTTTTCTATTTAAAATATACTTCTTAAGAAGCATGAAAACCTATACTATCATATGTGAAAAAAAATAGCTACTGTCATTGCACTGTGAGAAAAGGGGATCCTGTAGGGGTGCTGTGCGATGGCCTGGAAGGGTGGGATGGGGGGATACACATATGAGTAATCTGGCACCATACATATCTATAAACAAAAAAACTCTGTAAGAGTTAAAAAAAATGAACAACAACAACAAAAAAAAATAGGAGACAGTTAAATTCAGAATGGAAAAATAAAATAAACTGTACTTCCTAAAGCCTGTTATTGTGCAAATAGGAAATGCCAAACATTCTAGGTGATAGAACTCTAGTTATATTTATCATTCAATAAGTCATTTAGTAAGTTTCAATAAAATAAATAAAGACCTCTCTTGCTATAACATTAGAGATGGCTCCCTCACCTCAGTGTGCACCAAGGGGAGTGAGCTAGACTGAGGAAAATGTCTGCCAACAAACAAACAACACTGAAGGTATAACAAGAGTAACCAACATTTGTGACTGAGTGACAAGGGTGCACAGTGCTCTTCTGTACACATTCCGTGACTGAGTGACAAAAGTGCACAGTGCTCTTCTGTACACATTCCGTGGCGAGTTATATTATTGTGTTAGCTTTATCCTTTATTTCATTACTTATCATACAGGGATTGAGTTTAGCAAAGGTAATAAATAGGGAAAAATAGATTTGTAGACTATTAAAGTGAGCACATATAAGTGACCATTCAAAGTCATATCTAGGACTTATCCTGTTTCCTTATAACAAAACACTGTAAGATAGTATTTATCCTTCCTGGTGCTAACATTTACTGCCCTACCAAATTTTAGGCAGTGGATAATTTCTTTTTCTCTAAGTGGATCTTTCTTTTCGAAATCTAACATAAACCTATTACGTTTTTCAGGAAGCTTTCCTGATACATGAAGATTAGGAATGCTGTATAGTAATTAGAAACATTACTTTTTGTAATCATTAAGATTTTCTTCATTACACTGCTAGAATAAAAAGAGCATATGCAAAGAAATTGATAACTCTCTAAAGTGCATCCTTTAAATATCCAGATTTAGCAATCAGCTCTTTTTAATGCCATATATTCAACATCAATGTCCTAACATCGCAATTAACTTGAAATAGCAATTTTTTTCTGCATAAAAACAAAAGGAGGGGCTTCCCCTGGTGGTTCAGTGGGGAAGGACACCGCCTTGGAGTGCAAGGGGCTCCGGTTCGAGCCCTGGCCTGGGAAGATCCCACGTGCCGCGTAGCGGCTGGACCCATGTGTCCAATTACCGAGCCAGACTCTGGAGCGCATGCGCCCAGAGCCGGCGCTCTGTGACGATAGAGGCCACCGCGATGGGAGGCCCACAGGAGCCAAAGAACAAAGACGGATGAAAATAGAGAAAGACCAATAGAAGTGGCCTGCCCACTCCCCTCCCTCCCCAACCCGACCCCCACCCAAAATAAATAAATAAATCTTTAAAAAAAAACAAAAACAAAAGGAACCCAAAACTATTCAATTGGGAGACAGACATTGTGTTGAACACTCATAGGACACTTATGTAAAGTTAAGAATGTCAAAGATGAATTAATGAGCAATATTTCAAAGAAAAACAAAAAAATAACATTTAAATATTTTCATATGTAATTATTCACACCAAACCTCCTTCCTCTATGGAGAAATACCAGGAAGCATTTGTCTTGTTCAATCTGTTTTGACTGATCCTATAAGTTTATATGTTCAATGGTGCTTTTATATGAAAGAAAATGCAGCATATATTTGTGGAAAGACTTGGTAACATTTTAATAGAAGTCAGAAACAATTTAAAATAATATTATTCTAGCAGGAATTATTAGAAGCTAAAATTAGATATATTTATTGAATTCCATTTAAGTTAAATAGTATATGATCACATATTATGAATAAGTAAGAGGGGAAGTTTCAGAACTCCACAAATATGTTATTAAATAAATGAATGTCAAAGCGAAACATTTGAAAAGGTAAAGTAATGTTAAATTTCAATGTGGTTTTATATTTGGAAAGAGATATGGCTACTCATGATGATGATTATTTCATATAACATTCTGGCAATGAAATTTTCTTATTTTATTATGATAAAATTTTAAAGTGGTTATCCTTAGAAATCATAATACCCTATAAAGCTTGAGTTTTGGGTAGCTTAGTTTGCACTTAAATAAAGCAAATGGAAATCTTACTCTTATTCCTATAACTAAGGAAAAATCCTACAAACAATAGATTTAATATTTTATTTGTTCTGTACAAGTTTAATGCTTTGTTAACTTTATATAATATTCTATATTACAATCAGGGGATTTATAGTTCTGTTTGTTTCCCATAATATCCTACTAATGAATATTTCTTCATTTATTTTGCTTTAAAAAACAGTATAACATAAGACCTTTATAACATGAATTTTGCCTTACTGGTTTTATATTTACCATAATAAAATAAATGAAGAATTGATGATAATTCATAGAACTCAAGGATAATCTTATGATCAGTAAAGAATCAGGATAATGATCTTTTACAGTTACATCTGTTATTCTTACTATTGTGAAGGTGGTTAATTAACATCTTATGAAGAATGTTTATTCATTCAACATTTGTTTATTATTTCAAGTAAATAGTATAAATATTTACTTGAACACTCATAGGACACTTATGTAAAGTTAAGAATGTCAAAGATGAATTAATGAGCAATATTTCAAAGAAAAACAAAAAAATAACATTTAAATATTTTCATATGTAATTATTCACACCAAACCTCCTTCCTCTATGGAGAAATACCAGGAAGCATTTGTCTTGTTCAATCTGTTTTGACTGATCCTATAAGTTTATATGTTCAATGGTGCTTTTATATGAAAGAAAATGCAGCATATATTTGTGGAAAGACTTGGTAACATTTTAATAGAAGTCAGAAACAATTTAAAATAATATTATTCTAGCAGGAATTATTAGAAGCTAAAATTAGATATATTTATTGAATTCCATTTAAGTTAAATAGTATATGATCACATATTATGAATAAGTAAGAGGGGAAGTTTCAGAACTCCACAAATATGTTATTAAATAAATGAATGTCAAAGCGAAACATTTGAAAAGGTAAAGTAATGTTAAATTTCAATGTGGTTTTATATTTGGAAAGAGATATGGCTACTCATGATGATGATTATTTCATATAACATTCTGGCAATGAAATTTTCTTATTTTATTATGATAAAATTTTAAAGTGGTTATCCTTAGAAATCATAATACCCTATAAAGCTTGAGTTTTGGGTAGCTTAGTTTGCACTTAAATAAAGCAAATGGAAATCTTACTCTTATTCCTATAACTAAGGAAAAATCCTACAAACAATAGATTTAATATTTTATTTGTTCTGTACAAGTTTAATGCTTTGTTAACTTTATATAATATTCTATATTACAATCAGGGGATTTATAGTTCTGTTTGTTTCCCATAATATCCTACTAATGAATATTTCTTCCCTTTATTTTGCTTTAAAAAACAGTATAACATAAGACCTTTATAACATGAATTTTGCCTTACTGGTTTTATATTTACCATAATAAAATAAATGAAGAATTGATGATAATTCATAGAACTCAAGGATAATCTTATGATCAGTAAAGAATCAGGATAATGATCTTTTACAGTTACATCTGTTATTCTTACTATTGTGAAGGTGGTTAATTAACATCTTATGAAGAATGTTTATTCATTCAACATTTGTTTATTATTTCAAGTAAATAGTATAAATATTTACTTGAGAGTACAGTTTTTTTCTGGATCCTGTCTGTCTGGGGTGGGGTGGGGTACAGGAATGTTTTTATCGCATTTTACTCATGTCATTGTACCTTTGCCATGGGGATCGCACCCTTTCTCCTGAGTCCACCTGCAGAGTGACTGTCATTAGTTCTTTGCTCCTCACTTCCTGGCTCTAAGGAGTTCTCCCCTGTGCCTCTTATTCCAGGTCTTATGTCTCTCCCCGTAACCCTATGAGATTATTTGGGCATAAGCTTCCATCGCCACCACTCTCTCATCCACCTGGTGGCTCTCTCTATAGAGCATTCACAGCTGTGCTTTATTAAATTTTATCCTGATGCCAGAACCATCTGCTCTCTCAAATTGGCACCCTTCTAATATGTACATGCTTCTATATTGACCAAATCGAATAACTGAGAGAACTGTAATTATTAGAATTGTAATTGATTGACTCCTTGTCCTTTACCCTGAACCTCAACTTTCTCTTCTCTTCTTATCCAAAGAAAAGGCAGGGTGGCGAGTTCTCTACTCACTATTGTTGTCAGCTAAAGTCGAGGGACTGTGCAAAGAAGAACCACGCACCCACAGGCACATTTTGACTTGCCATCACAGAAATCAGATTTTGTTTATTTTTATAAGGTGTCCACATTGTGTGTGTTCACAATGATGTTGGTAAAAATCTCGCCTGAGAGAGGCACCACAGTGCTAAAATTCTAATGAGTACATACCTATGTACATTTATGCAGAGTGACCAGGGGGAGAATATATTCTAGTAAATATGGAAATAAAATCACCTTAATACAAAGAACTTTAATGTAAATAAGCAAAAATTAATTAAAAAAAAATCAAACCGATTGTTTGCCAAGATATATTTTCCTAAAATTATTACATTGTCATAGGAAGGACAACTGTATTTCGGTGAGTTTATAAAACTGAATTAAACTTTTTTATTTCGGGGTGACAGTTACATCTGTTATTCTTACTATTGTGAAGGTGGTTAATTAACATCTTATGAAGAATGTTTATTCATTCAACATTTGTTTATTATTTCAAGTAAATAGTATAAATATTTACTTGAGAGTACAGTTTTTTTCTGGATCCTGTCTGTCTGGGGTGGGGTGGGGTACAGGAATGTTTTTATCGCATTTTACTCATGTCATTGTACCTTTGCCATGGGGATCGCACCCTTTCTCCTGAGTCCACCTGCAGAGTGACTGTCATTAGTTCTTTGCTCCTCACTTCCTGGCTCTAAGGAGTTCTCCCCTGTGCCTCTTATTCCAGGTCTTATGTCTCTCCCCGTAACCCTATGAGATTATTTGGGCATAAGCTTCCATCGCCACCACTCTCTCATCCACCTGGTGGCTCTCTCTATAGAGCATTCACAGCTGTGCTTTATTAAATTTTATCCTGATGCCAGAACCATCTGCTCTCTCAAATTGGCACCCTTCTAATATGTACATGCTTCTATATTGACCAAATCGAATAACTGAGAGAACTGTAATTATTAGAATTGTAATTGATTGACTCCTTGTCCTTTACCCTGAACCTCAACTTTCTCTTCTCTTCTTATCCAAAGAAAAGGCAGGGTGGCGAGTTCTCTACTCACTATTGTTGTCAGCTAAAGTCGAGGGACTGTGCAAAGAAGAACCACGCACCCACAGGCACATTTTGACTTGCCATCACAGAAATCAGATTTTGTTTATTTTTATAAGGTGTCCACATTGTGTGTGTTCACAATGATGTTGGTAAAAATCTCGCCTGAGAGAGGCACCACAGTGCTAAAATTCTAATGAGTACATACCTATGTACATTTATGCAGAGTGACCAGGGGGAGAATATATTCTAGTAAATATGGAAATAAAATCACCTTAATACAAAGAACTTTAATGTAAATAAGCAAAAATTAATTAAAAAAAAATCAAACCGATTGTTTGCCAAGATATATTTTCCTAAAATTATTACATTGTCATAGGAAGGACAACTGTATTTCGGTGAGTTTATAAAAACTGAATTAAACAGATTGTGTATGAGATAGTCAGATACCATTACAGCTGGATTTGTCAAAATACTTAGTGTACTGCTTAGTGTGACTAGCTCTTCATGTTACATATAAAATTGTTTTCATCAAGTTTATTTATTCATAGATATCTACGCTTTGGAAAATATCTTATAGAATTTATGTTCCTTAATGTCCATATTTTGGAGTTCTAGTTCAATTCAGTAGTTTGAAAAGGTATTTGTTTAAATTCGAGAAGTCATTATAAATGTTGTTTCATTTTAAAAAATGTAAACATAACTGGAGAACTTCAGAACAAGAGTAGCAGTCTTTAGAAAGAAAGAAAGAAAGAAAGAAAGAAAAAAAAACTAGCCTTTTCTTTCCACTACCCTTGGGAAAAAAAGGAATATGAAGAAAACATAGGTTGTAAATGTTGTTTTGGAAGAACCCTTTATTATGACAATGAATTAAGCTAAAAATTATATACATGCCAGCCCTGGTTGAAATATGAGACAGAAATGATACATTAGGCCCTGAATTTACTGCTAAAATACAGAGTATAAAATTCACCATAAATCCTACAATCTAACTTTGATCTCAAGCATATTGACCTCAGCTCTCTTAGCATAAAATGTTTTATTGTAAATCTTAGGAAAAGTCATTTTACTCTAAACATATATTCATGTCAGAGCCACCTCATTGTCAATGCCATCCTTATTCAATTTAAACACTTTTCCAGTTAAATGGCTTATTTCATACATCAACTGTGACAAAGGCAAATAACAGAAAATAAGTCTTGAGGGAGGCATTTCGTGTGAATAGAAATGCACATGTATAAAGCAAAGCTAACTGTAAGACTTTTATAGATGAAATGGACTAGGAAGAAGTACTGAGAATGAAAATCAAAGTAATTTTGGAAAAAATCAAACCGATTGTTTGCCAAGATATATTTTCCTAAAATTATTACATTGTCATAGGAAGGACAACTGTATTTCGGTGAGTTTATAAAAATGAATTAAACAGATTGTGTATGAGATAGTCAGATACCATTACAGCTGGATTTGTCAAAATACTTAGTGTACTGCTTAGTGTGACTAGCTCTTCATGTTACATATAAAATTGTTTTCATCAAGTTTATTTATTCATAGATATCTACGCTTTGGAAAATATCTTATAGAATTTATGTTCCTTAATGTCCATATTTTGGAGTTCTAGTTCAATTCAGTAGTTTGAAAAGGTATTTGTTTAAATTCGAGAAGTCATTATAAATGTTGTTTCATTTTAAAAAATGTAAACATAACTGGAGAACTTCAGAACAAGAGTAGCAGTCTTTAGAAAGAAAGAAAGAAAGAAAGAAAGAAAGAAAAAAAAACTAGCCTTTTCTTTCCACTACCCTTGGGAAAAAAAGGAATATGAAGAAAACATAGGTTGTAAATGTTGTTTTGGAAGAACCCTTTATTATGACAATGAATTAAGCTAAAAATTATATACATGCCAGCCCTGGTTGAAATATGAGACAGAAATGATACATTAGGCCCTGAATTTACTGCTAAAATACAGAGTATAAAATTCACCATAAATCCTACAATCTAACTTTGATCTCAAGCATATTGACCTCAGCTCTCTTAGCATAAAATGTTTTATTGTAAATCTTAGGAAAAGTCATTTTACTCTAAACATATATTCATGTCAGAGCCACCTCATTGTCAATGCCATCCTTATTCAATTTAAACACTTTTCCAGTTAAATGGCTTATTTCATACATCAACTGTGACAAAGGCAAATAACAGAAAATAAGTCTTGAGGGAGGCATTTCGTGTGAATAGAAATGCACATGTATAAAGCAAAGCTAACTGTAAGACTTTTATAGATGAAATGGACTAGGAAGAAGTACTGAGAATGAAAATCAAAGTAATTTTGGAAAAAATAAAAACAAGTGAATTTGGGATAAATATATTTATAATAATTTTGTTTTCAAAGGTAATATTATATTACTCCAAAGGAATATTTTGTAGATATTTACCCTCAAAATAATTTTACTGAATTTCATGTTTTTCATTTTTAGAATTTTAAATAAATGAATTTATTTGCATTCACAGAATGTTATATATATATATATATATAGATATATATATATAGATATATATATAGATAGATAGATATATAATTATTTTTCTTTCATTTTTAGCTTTTATTAATATCATGTTATAAATAATTCCAAAAATGGTATCCATTTTGAGATAAAATCCCATTAAATGGTAACAATAGGAGTTTATTTATATATGTTTTTACACTATACTTTGATTTTATTTTGACTACTATTATGAATTTTTACATTGATAAATTATTTTCAATAGTGAAACTCTGGGGCTTCCCCTGGTGGTCCAGTGGGTAAGGACACCGCCTTGCAGTGCAAGGGGCGCCGGTTCAATTCCTGGCCTGGGAAGATCCCACGTGCCACAGAGAGGCTGGACTGATGTGTCCAATTACCGAGCCGGAGCTCTGGAGCGCATGTGCCCAGAGCCGGCGCTCTGCAGCGACAGATGCCACCGTGATGGGAGGCCCACAGGAGCCAAGGAACAAAGCCAGATGAAAATAGAGAATTGAAAGACCAATAGAAGTGGTCTGCCCATCCCCCTCCCTCCCCACCCCACCCAACAAAAGATAAATAAATAAAAAATTAAAAAAAAAATAGTGAAACTCTGCTAATATTAACTGGTTTTCATAGAGTTCTAGCCCATAGCCCTAGTCTTAGTAGGACAATCCTTTCTATTTTAAAAAATTAATTTATTTTGTTATTTATTTATGATCCATTCATTTATTCATTCACATTTGCTAAATATGTACTATATGTCAGCCTCATGAAGAGAGGCAAAGTTACACTCAGATGTGGATTGTTTTTAATTGGGTGAAATGAAATATGAAGCATTCATATAGGAAGTATTAAAAATGAAATACAAAGTATTGGTCTACAGAGTGTAAAAACAAGGTAATAAACTAGGGCTTGACTGTGTGACTCCTTTAGATTAAGAGGTCAGTTAAGAACCTCTGAGGAAATGATTCAAATCCAAGAAGATGCTGCCCATGAGGAGATTTGGGGAATTGACTATAGGTAGAGCAAATTGTTCTGCCCATACATCAGATGAGCTTTCCTGGTAACTCAGATGGTAAAGGATCAGGAGACCAGGTTCAGATCCCTGGAATGGTAAAATCCCCTGGAGGAGGGCATGGCAACCCACTCCAGTATTCTTGCCTGGAGAATTCCCATAGACTATGGAGCCTGGAGGGCTACACTCCACGGGATTGCAAAGAATCAGACATGACTGACTGACTAAGCACAAAACACATACAAGCTTATATATTTTAAAGACTAGCTAAAAGACCCTATGCTTGAAAACCCATGGGCCTGGAGAAGATATTCACCGGCAATTGGCAACATAAGTGGGACCAATTTTGTTAGAGATGGTTAGGTAAGAATAAATGCTTAGGAATTATTCTAAACAACATGGGAAACCACTGCCCATTTTGACTCAGATGTACAGCATGCCTATACTGAGTAACATTACTATTCAAAGTTGTCATTGAGTTTGATTTTCATCATCATATTTCAGGAAGTACTTATTAGAATCATCTTTAATATCTTCTGATATTTCTACTCTAATTATGAGTTATAATAATTTATATGATTTTATACCTCACAGGTATTTTCACAGATAATGCTTTGTATGATCTTTGCAACACCCCTAATGCAGTTTGTTGAAAGAAAGTAAATATAGCACTGATAGTGGAGACTCTGGGCTCCAACTGCACCACGTCTTGCCACTTAAAAACTGTGTGACCTTGGATAACTTACTTAACCTCTCTGTGTTTCTAATGCTTCATCTGAATCAAAATTCTTTTTTGAGTCCTTGATGAATTAATTCACTGAGAATTCTTAGGAGTGTGTCTGGCACCTTCTAATCATGTTAGTTTTTACTATGACAGAAGGCAGAGATCTTACCAAAGTTATGGTTTTGCTCATCTGTTACTCTAGGCAAACAGCGCTTCCAATTCTCTGTGCCTTGGTTTCCTCCTTCCTTGTGAAATGGGATGAACACCTCCCCATGGTGTAATGAGAATTTAGTTACGCCCCCAGAACACGTTCCTAATTGCCTAACTGTGGTTCTGGGTAAATGATTTTGGTTAATTTCCTGTATCTAGATGGGGAAGTCATATTTAGAGAGATTCAATGAATTCCAGAAGCTGTTTTACTAACAAATGAGAGAAAAATTCACCCAACAGTTCAAATTCAAAGTTGATGGTTCTGTCAGTTGACAGGGAGCACCATGTCAGTTCTATTAGGAGTACATTAGAACAGAAGATAGGCAATGAGGCACAACTTGGAGAAAATGACCAAGTTGAATAAATTAGGCTACAATGGATTTTTCCCCCCTATTAACAGTTTTTTTTTTGTTACTTTTGGATCTTTTTTACCTTTTCTTAGCCTATTCACATTATTCAAGAGAAAACTACATTGAAAAAATGCCTAGTGATATTTGTTATTTACTTTTATTAGAATGCCCAGATATACATAATTGTCAAAAGGACTCTAAATATTCTAATGTAAGATAAACTCCATGAGGCCACAAAAAGTTGAACTGGGCAACTGAACACACAAGATAACCTGAATTCATCAACGTGGCCTTATTTTATGAATATAAATAGATTTTTTTTTTCATTTAGCTTTACTTGGAATTTTGAGTAACATTTAATTTTGCCTTCAAGTTAAATATAGAGTTGATATTTAATAAATGAATCAAGTTTTATTCTAATTTAATTAAGTCATTTATTTATGACAATCATACTTAAATGAAGAAGCCATGGATCTGGTGAGAGTGAAAGTGTTAGTTGTTCAGTCATGCCCTACTCTTTGCAATTCCAGACTGTAACATGCCAGGCTCCTCTGTCCATAGAATTCTCCAGGCAAGAATACTGGAGTGATTTGCCATTTCCTTCTCCAAGGCATCTTCCCTACCCAGGGATCAAACGCAAGTCTCCTGCATTGCAGGCAGATTCTTTCACTGTCTGAGCCACCAGAGAAGCCCTATGGGTCTGGTAAGGATGGGTATTATCTAGTGATATTACAAAAAGCATGCCTCCGGACACACAGAGCACACATGTCCTGGGTGTCCTGCAAGAGAACTTGCAGAAGTCATTATTATATTGCAATCTATCTCCTGTACTCTGATTTTGCTCATCTTTGCCTGTTTACTCTCAGATATAGTCTTCTTTATCAATCACTATTTTCTTAGCAGTTAACAAGTGACAGTTACAGGGAAAAAAATGTAGGATCAGAGGATGAGACTCACTCAAGCTCTTTTTCTACTTCAGGGATATTTCTGGAAGTAGCCAGATCTCATCTGTGGTTCTTATTCTCACTGGAAGCCCTGGATCCAAGTCTTGACTCCTCCAGCTCCTCTAAGAGCTGATAACTGTTGCCTTCTTTTGCTTATTACTAAGTTGCGTTATTATCTGTTCTTTTAAGCTTTCACCATTTTAACTGCTTTGTAGCTATTTCGCTCTCTTGAGATATCTTAGGTGGGTTCTGTTTTTTTTTAGAGAGCTGATTTACTACCTAATAGACCTTATTGTTATACATTAGAACAGAAGATAGGCAATGAGGCACAACTTGGAGAAAATGACCAAGTTGAATAAATTAGGCTACAATGGATTTTTCCCCCCTATTAACAGTTTTTTTTTTGTTACTTTTGGATCTTTTTTACCTTTTCTTAGCCTATTCACATTATTCAAGAGAAAACTACATTGAAAAAATGCCTAGTGATATTTGTTATTTACTTTTATTAGAATGCCCAGATATACATAATTGTCAAAAGGACTCTAAATATTCTAATGTAAGATAAACTCCATGAGGCCACAAAAAGTTGAACTGGGCAACTGAACACACAAGATAACCTGAATTCATCAACGTGGCCTTATTTTATGAATATAAATAGATTTTTTTTTTCATTTAGCTTTACTTGGAATTTTGAGTAACATTTAATTTTGCCTTCAAGTTAAATATAGAGTTGATATTTAATAAATGAATCAAGTTTTATTCTAATTTAATTAAGTCATTTATTTATGACAATCATACTTAAATGAAGAAGCCATGGATCTGGTGAGAGTGAAAGTGTTAGTTGTTCAGTCATGCCCTACTCTTTGCAATTCCAGACTGTAACATGCCAGGCTCCTCTGTCCATAGAATTCTCCAGGCAAGAATACTGGAGTGATTTGCCATTTCCTTCTCCAAGGCATCTTCCCTACCCAGGGATCAAACGCAAGTCTCCTGCATTGCAGGCAGATTCTTTCACTGTCTGAGCCACCAGAGAAGCCCTATGGGTCTGGTAAGGATGGGTATTATCTAGTGATATTACAAAAAGCATGCCTCCGGACACACAGAGCACACATGTCCTGGGTGTCCTGCAAGAGAACTTGCAGAAGTCATTATTATATTGCAATCTATCTCCTGTACTCTGATTTTGCTCATCTTTGCCTGTTTACTCTCAGATATAGTCTTCTTTATCAATCACTATTTTCTTAGCAGTTAACAAGTGACAGTTACAGGGAAAAAAATGTAGGATCAGAGGATGAGACTCACTCAAGCTCTTTTTCTACTTCAGGGATATTTCTGGAAGTAGCCAGATCTCATCTGTGGTTCTTATTCTCACTGGAAGCCCTGGATCCAAGTCTTGACTCCTCCAGCTCCTCTAAGAGCTGATAACTGTTGCCTTCTTTTGCTTATTACTAAGTTGCGTTATTATCTGTTCTTTTAAGCTTTCACCATTTTAACTGCTTTGTAGCTATTTCGCTCTCTTGAGATATCTTAGGTGGGTTCTGTTTTTTTTCTGATTGATGAGCTGATTTACTACCTAATAGACCTAGAGTTAATATTGTGTAACATCTTTATATTTAATATGATAAAAAGACAAAATAATATTGATTTGGAATATCTATATTTCAGACAACAAATATACTTGCAATAATTTGACAAAAATTCCACAACTTAAACTCACTGTATAGAATTTATCAATTTAAAATAAACATAAAAGAGCCTGAGCTTTTAAGGACAGCTGAAAATCAGCATCTTTACTTTGTTCTTCAAGAATCTAAGTCTGCTTGAGTTTGCATTGTTTCAAAAATTGAGACTGCTGTACTAACTAGCTTTTTTTAGATGCTCTGTCAAATATTCTTCAGCTGGTAAAGGATGCTGCACTCAGTGCCCTTAGGAGAGGCAAAACATGTCTACTGAATATGAAGGAACAAGATTACCTTCTAGAAAATCAATGCAATCTGAATTTCTTTCCTATGCCCCAAACAATCTCACCTTTCAGTGAATTATGGGCCTGCTATTCATCACTATCAATGATATAAAGAGGACCCTAACCTAAACTTTCAGGTTGGTTATGCAGTGGATATCGTTACAATGGCAATGCATTTTTGTATTTAAACACCTCAACATCCCTACAAGGTAAACACAATTGCTACCCAAGTTATGAGAAACTGAAGCACACAACTGGTTAAGTAGCATGCTCACGTTCATTGAACTGACAAGTGGTAGGCTGACCCCAGAGACCCTGCTTTTAACGTCTCCAGTGTTCTTCCTCTCAGTGTTCTGGTAAGTTGTTCAGAGTCGCAGCTAAACTTGGAAAAATTAAGATCATGCTAACAACCAGGAAAGAAAGTGTTCAGTGTATACAAATTAAAATCATTAAGTTGAATACATTAAACCAATATAATTTTATGTGTCAATTATACCTTGATAAAAATAAAAAGTGTTTAAGACATAAAAACAAAAGTGTTTAAGACATAAAAATAAAAGTCTTTAAGACTCATCTGAGAGTGGCTTCAATCTTCAGTGCCTCAATTATTGGAAAAATGTAACTTTTTTACCTCTATGATTCACAGATGACACCTTCCTTTAAATAATTTTATGTTTTTCTTTTAATTACTCTGACAATGAATGAAAGTCTTTAAATAGCATTACACATAATTATTTGGAACTACTCAAAAAAGCCATCTGCAAATTGATGCCAATGGGCCCTGTTGTGTACAGAGAATTAATAGGGTCACTTGGAGATCCTGCTTCAATATTACCTTCATGGTTATACAGCAATTTGAGGCCACTCTTGATTAGATTTGGGAGATAAATATCTTTTTTTCCCTTGTGAATCATGATGTCATACACCACCAATTTTTGACTATTGCATAGTTGTAGCCAAGCAGTTAGATATAAATTCTGAGTTCTACAATATGGATCCAAAAGACCATTTTTGTTTTCTGTTCTGTAGAAAACTCAGGAAGAAAAGTAGGATTCTCAGCTTTTCATATATATGAAGTTCTAAAGGACACAATTGTACTAAAGGAAAATAGTAAAATAGACATACTTGTCTCCTCCCTCACCCAATGATTGAGACTAATCTTGCCCTGAAGTGATGAGGAAAAATAAAAGTCTTAAAAGCAAATAATCTCAAATGGTTTTGCAAGTTTTCATTATAAATTCATACAACTTAGTTAATATGAAACACCTGAAACACAAAATTTAGCTTAAAATGTGCTGAATAATACTGCTAAATGCTTAGCAGAAGCAAAAGCCAAAATTCTCTGCAGAAACTCAACTTCAGATCTGGTTCAAAGAATTCCCATGGAAAACGCCTATGAACATATTAAGCATGCTCACGTTCAGAACTGACAAGGTAGGCTGACCCCAGAGACCCTGCTTTTAACGTCTCCAGTGTTCTTCCTCTCAGTGTTCTGGTAAGTTGTTCAGAGTCGCAGCTAAACTTGGAAAAATTAAGATCATGCTAACAACCAGGAAAGAAAGTGTTCAGTGTATACAAATTAAAATCATTAAGTTGAATACATTAAACCAATATAATTTTATGTGTCAATTATACCTTGATAAAAATATAAAGTGATTAAGTCATAATAACAAAAGTGTTTAAGACATAAAAATAAAAGTCTTTAAGACTCATATTAGAGTGGCTTCATTCTTCAGTGCAGTAATTGTTGGAAAAGTGTAAGTTTTTTACCTCTATGATTCACAGATGACACCTTCCTTTAAATAATTTTATGTTTTTCTTTTAATTACTCTGACAATGAATGAAAGTCTTTAAATAGCATTACACATAATTATTTGGAACTACTCAAAAAAGCCATCTGCAAATTGATGCCAATGGGCCCTGTTGTGTACAGAGAATTAATAGGGTCACTTGGAGATCCTGCTTCAATATTACCTTCATGGTTATACAGCAATTTGAGGCCACTCTTGATTAGATTTGGGAGATAAATATCTTTTTTTCCCTTGTGAATCATGATGTCATACACCACCAATTTTTGACTATTGCATAGTTGTAGCCAAGCAGTTAGATATAAATTCTGAGTTCTACAATATGGATCCAAAAGACCATTTTTGTTTTCTGTTCTGTAGAAAACTCAGGAAGAAAAGTAGGATTCTCAGCTTTTCATATATATGAAGTTCTAAAGGACACAATTGTACTAAAGGAAAATAGTAAAATAGACATACTTGTCTCCTCCCTCACCCAATGATTGAGACTAATCTTGCCCTGAAGTGATGAGGAAAAATAAAAGTCTTAAAAGCAAATAATCTCAAATGGTTTTGCAAGTTTTCATTATAAATTCATACAACTTAGTTAATATGAAACACCTGAAACACAAAATTTAGCTTAAAATGTGCTGAATAATACTGCTAAATGCTTAGCAGAAGCAAAAGCCAAAATTCTCTGCAGAAACTCAACTTCAGATCTGGTTCAAAGAATTCCCATGGAAAACGCCTATGAACATATTAAATAAACAATCACAGAACATACAAGCTAAAAAATAAGTGGCATTATTCAGAACCAGCAGATAAATTAGAAAACAGAATGAGATCCATAACAAATTAAATATTAGAATAACTAAATGAAATATACTCTGACTACTTAAAGTAACTGAAAGTATATTTATAGAAAGACCTATATAAAGCAAATCAATTTGAAATGAAACTCAAGAGATAGAAATTAGTAATAATCGTACAGGTTTAATAGCAGATTAGGAATATCTGAAGGCAACATTAATGAGTTTAAAGATAAATCTAAAGAAATTATACAGAATTCAAAGCACAGGGCTAAAACGTTCAAAATTCTTTCAAGAATATTGAGTGAAAGAGAGAAATTAATGTTCCTAAACAAATGAAAAGTGAGAAGAGTCAAAGTTAGAAGAGGTGACTGACAGTTTTTCACAACTGATTACATAAAACAGTACACATGTTTTAAGAAATCCAAGAATAGCAAGTAGGACAAATGAAGAGAATACTTCTAAGCATGTGTCAAGTAAAAATCCAGATCATCACTAAGAGAACTGAGTTCTTAAAACTTCTATCACTAAAAGACAGACTATTTTCAAAGGTGTTAAATATTAATCTGACAGCTGAATTCTCAACCACAAAAAATAAATGTGAAAAAAACTCATACCATGCTTAGAGGAGGAAAAAAAAAAAAAAGAAGTCAGAGCTGTTTATCTACTGAAAATACCCAACACAAATGAAAACAATCTAAACATGTTTTCAAACATACAAATCTGTCAGTTTTACTACCAGAAGATCTTTTTCTAGGGCAAATTTTGAGGAATTTGTTTAAGGCAGATGTGATCTTACATGAAATACCTAAAATGAAAAAAAGGGGGCAGTCTTTGCCCCTTTTCCTTTGAGACTGGGTACCCACATGCCTGAGAAGGGAAATAGGTAGAGAGTTAGACATGAGCAGGGTATTCAAAGGGGCCAAAGAATTGGCCCTAAAAATAAAGAGAGGGAGGAATGTGGTGCCCCAAGGATGAAAGAATAAGGCAAATGAAGAGGGCCTTGGAATGCAAGAAGAGATAAACCAGACACTTACTGTCCTCCCCTCCCCTGGGTTGTAGTACACCGCCCAATCCTTAAGACCCCTGTGCCACTCCTTGGACTGTCTTTCCCTCATGCTGTAGTCATCACTCAACTCCACCCAGTGCACCGTCCAATCAGCAATGATCCTTAAGACCCGTATGCCACTCCTTAGACCCCAGCTATAAAAGGAATCAAAGACTCCTGCTTAATGCCAGTTCTCCCTTGAGCCGGCCCACTGTTCTAGCAGCGTCTTCCACTTTAACGATATTTCTTCTCCCTTACACCAAGTTGCTGTCCTGGCAGCGACTCTCCCTTCCCCCACTCTAATAACTTTACTTTCCTCTCACTCTGATTAAAAAAAAAAAAAACACCAAAAAACAATATACTGTTAACACTAAATGGATAAATTGAAAAAAAAAAAAAAATACAGGGCAACTACTGATCAATTACACACCAAAAGCGTGTTGATAAAACTATGAATAAAAGTGGGGCAGAAAAACATCACTAGAGACAAAAATGTCAGTACACAATCAGTTTCTGTTCATGATAAAACCTGTAGCAAATTCTTACTTAATAGCATAACTTACCATATATAGCAAACCATGTGAAAACAAGTAGAAATTGACAAACCATCATCACAGTAAGGGAATTTTGACTTACTCTCTTAACACTTGGTAGAGCAAAGCAAAGAGAAAATATCAGTAGAACCATAAAAAATGTAAACAAACCAATAAACAAGCCAAATCTATTAGATAAGCATGTATCTTAAGCATGTGTGAGAACTGACCACATGCTAGCACTTAAATGCAAGTCTCAGATGTTTTCAAGGAATGTTCTGTGGTTACAATACATTTAGCTTAAAAAAAAGAAAAAAGAAAAAATAACTAGGGAACTAATATGTCATAAAATTCAGAAAAAAATAAGCCAGTGATCAATAACCACTAGGTCAAATACAAAAGTATAAGGCGATTAGAAAAATTTTAGACATCCATGACAAAAATGCTCTTGTCAAAATCTGTAGAATGCAGAGAGTGATATTTATATGGAAATTTATTGCCTTAAATGATTAAACTAGAGAAGACGAAAAGATGAAAATTGATGAGCAAAGAATCTAGTTTTAGGTGTTTTAAGGAAATAGTAATAAAATGAGTCCGAATAAATTAGAACTACTTATGTAGACATAGGGCTTGTGTGGATGGTAACTTATTTAATCTTTTAAGCATTGCTGTAAGTCTCTAGATGCACACTTGTGAACCTGAGCAGACCAGCTCAAGAAATATCCTATTTCAGTCACTCATCTATACTTTCTTTTGAGACGATGGAGAGTTAAGTAGAAGCTTCACGAAGTAAAAAACAAGATAGAAATTGAATCACATTTGACATTGACTATTCGAAACCAGTAGGACTATTGATTCTAAACCAATCAGAGTATAATCCGCACAGGGTTCCACACACCAGTTTAGGACAAGTTTTTCCAGATATAGAGATATCTAAATCATGAAGGACTATACAGGGTAGATTTTCAGATATCAGGATCCAAGGAAAGGCATAACAGGCAGATCTTCTCAACTGTCAAATGTGGATGATGGACACCACCTTATTTTATTTGCTTGAAAAACTAGGGAAAATTTTGACACAATCAGTTTCTGTTCATGATAAAACCTGTAGCAAATTCTTACTTAATAGCATAACTTACCATATATAGCAAACCATGTGAAAACAAGTAGAAATTGACAAACCATCATCACAGTAAGGAATTTTGACTTACTCTCTTAACACTTGGTAGAGCAAAGCAAAGAGAAAATATCAGTAGAACCATAAAAAATGTAAACAAACCAATAAACAAGCCAAATCTATTAGATAAGCATGTATCTTAAGCATGTGTGAGAACTGACCACATGCTAGCACTTAAATGCAAGTCTCAGATGTTTTCAAGGAATGTTCTGTGGTTACAATACATTTAGCTTAAAAAAAAGAAAAAAGAAAAAATAACTAGGGAACTAATATGTCATAAAATTCAGAAAAAAATAAGCCAGTGATCAATAACCACTAGGTCAAATACAAAAGTATAAGGCGATTAGAAAAATTTTAGACATCCATGACAAAAATGCTCTTGTCAAAATCTGTAGAATGCAGAGAGTGATATTTATATGGAAATTTATTGCCTTAAATGATTAAACTAGAGAAGACGAAAAGATGAAAATTGATGAGCAAAGAATCTAGTTTTAGGTGTTTTAAGGAAATAGTAATAAAATGAGTCCGAATAAATTAGAACTACTTATGTAGACATAGGGCTTGTGTGGATGGTAACTTATTTAATCTTTTAAGCATTGCTGTAAGTCTCTAGATGCACACTTGTGAACCTGAGCAGACCAGCTCAAGAAATATCCTATTTCAGTCACTCATCTATACTTTCTTTTGAGACGATGGAGAGTTAAGTAGAAGCTTCACGAAGTAAAAAACAAGATAGAAATTGAATCACATTTGACATTGACTATTCGAAACCAGTAGGACTATTGATTCTAAACCAATCAGAGTATAATCCGCACAGGGTTCCACACACCAGTTTAGGACAAGTTTTTCCAGATATAGAGATATCTAAATCATGAAGGACTATACAGGGTAGATTTTCAGATATCAGGATCCAAGGAAAGGCATAACAGGCAGATCTTCTCAACTGTCAAATGTGGATGATGATTAGACACCACCTTATTTTATTTGCTTGGAGATTAAGTGGGACAAACTATATAGCATTACTAATAAATGTCAGGCACGCTAATATACTACTTGCTGATAAGATGCTTTAACTTGCTGCACATGAACTACAGGGTGAGAAACACTCAGAGGTTTCTCATTCCAGCTCCAGTTACTTTTTTTTTTTTCCATTTATTCCACTTCGACATTTAAATATTTCTTAGACTCCAGTTGTAACCACAGTTATTGTATTTATATTTAATAATAAATTCATTTTCTAAGGGGTTGTGAGACAGGCTGGGATTCCAGAACCTGCCTGTCTCTCACATACTGCAAAGCTTTCACCTGTATATCCCTCTCCTCCAGTGAGAGAATACAAAGAAATTATGTGGGACTAAACATCACTGGTCCATGCTGCAGTTGGGGGAAATTTTGGACAAAGATACATAGAGATCAAAAACTCAGCTGCCGGGCTTCCCCTGGTGGTCTAGTGGTAAGGACACCGCCTTGCAGTGCAAGGGGCGCCAGTTCGAGCCCTGGCCTGGGAAGATCCCACGTGCCGTGGAGCGGCTGGACCCAATGTGTCCAATTACCGAGCCAGAGCTCTGGAGCGCATGCGCCCAGAGCCGGCGCTCTGCAACAACAGATGCCACCGCGATGGGAGGCCCGCAGGAGCCAAAGAACAAAGACGGATGAACATAGAGAAACGAAAGACCAATAGAAGTGGCCCCGCCTGCTCCCCTCCCTCCCCAACCCAACCCCCACCGAAAATAAATAAATAAATAAATAAATAAAAGAAGGAAAAAAAAAAAAAAACAACCTCAGCTGCCACTCTTGAAAAACATGGAGCAAAAAACGGGTGTTGGGAGCAAAAGCAGGGTAATGAGTGTGCCTCCTGCACTCAGCACCACCGGAGAGATGGACTGAACCCCTACGCGAAACAGCAAAGCCTAATGATAGCTTTGCTGATGTGAGAACTGAGGCGACTTGGCTCCTACTTGTAAGATTCCAACAATTAATGACCCCAAACTGAGGTATTAAAATACATGCAATATAGGCTTATTACAATGTTCAAAAGCATAATGTTTTCATGAGACTGCTGCAATCAGTAAGTGTCAGCTATAATTCTGTTAAAGCCCTGCCTCTAATGTTTAAGTGTATATATATATATATATAGCAGTATTATAGACTATAAACAATTGCTAGTGACTTATATTTTGTGTATTTATGAGTTCATGCTTTTGATTTTTAATATTTATGTTTAGATTCTTTACAATGTGTAAATTTACACATTTGATAACTATCAATAGAGGAGGAAAATTACTTCTCTAATAAAATCACTTCTCAGGTTTCAGCTTTTTGGGGGGATATTTAAAAAATGGCTAGATTATGGACTCTGAAATACTTTCAAAATCAGAATTAAGAGGAAGACCAAACTATTTTGATATGTAAACAAAATTTTATAATGCTTCGTAGATAGAGACAGTCACAGATAACAGTAAGAACAGGTAACTGAGAAGAAGCATGCAGTGAAATTCATTACGAAGAAATACTAGAGCTGAATAATATATAATCTTCAACTGAAAAATCATACAAAGAGATGTAAATACTTCCATATGAACTGCAAAGGAGCAAGTAGTAACCAGAGGTAAATCTTTTATGTAGTTAGAACATGTGAGTTTGTTATAGAGCTGTTTTATTCGACCTACCTGCCGTACTTCCTGCTTATTCTGAAAGCAGCTTAAAAGGAGTATATCAGATTCCCTAACTACCAAATCAATGTAGTATGTCATTTGATAATGTCTATTATTACTGTGTAAAACTTACAGGCTTTCCTGGTGGCTCAGATAGGAAAGAACTTGCCTGCCAATGCAGGAGATTCAGGAGATGTAGGTTGGATCCTTAGGCCAGGAAGATTCCTTTTAGGAGGACAGGGCAACCCCGTGTTCTTGGCCGGGGAATCCCATGGACAGAGGAGCCTAGTGAGGCTACAAAACATGGCAACCTAGACGCTCATACATGGCCGAGTAACTTTCACTTCAGTTTCACTTGGGCATGCTATGCATTTGTGTCACATGTGAGATGTTCCTAAATATAGTCTAAGTGTCAGTCAAAATTTGGGTAGCTCTTCTCTTTCTTAAAAAATTGTCTTCCACACTTGTAACCAAACTGCCATGCTTGTCAGAAACAATACAAAGACACTCTGCTAACCACTGGGAACAGATCTGTGCACAGGACCATGGGGAATCCAGCTCAGGAAGCAGCTGGTCCGTTCAAATCTATTTGGCACTACAAGCCATATCCAAGAAGTTCTCCTGAAAGCAATGTTTACATCATTTATTTTCAAACATGTTTCTTTGGTTGGATTATAAAATTACAATGTGATGTTTCCAATTCAAAATTCCCATCTAAGATATAGAATCTATAAATTGGCAACCACGAACTCTAAGCACTGAGAGGCTGTTGATCTCGTTTGAATATTAATTATCTTTCAGAAGTGAATATTTCCTCTTACACTATCAAAAATACATAAATAAAATAAAGAGAAAGAGAGAGATTTTTATCCAGAATGTGGAACGGAAGGTTTTATCTCTTCCTGGCAGCATGTTTGATCCTGACTCAAGCATGTGTTGAGATCAAAATAAATTCAACTTTTTTTGTATGAATGTGCATTTCAAATACCATTTGAAATTCAGATACTCTTCATTCTAGGTAGAATTTGAATATGTTGAAACTGGCCTGATTGATTAATATTTGCATTTGAATGGAATGGAGAGAAATTGGTAGATTGGTTTCCTTGATAAAAGGGGGTACACTAGAAGACACAAGAAGGTCATTGACAAATTACTTTTACTTTTGTCATTTCATGAAATTTGGCTAAAAGGAGAGAAAAACAAACTAAAATCTGAAGAGTCTTTTGTGCCTTTTCAATTATTGTTCTAAATATTTCCCAAAGTGGTTTTTTCTTTTTTTTCTATTTTTGTACTCATAGTTTGGAAAAAAGAAAATTTAAAAGGACTCAAACCTAAAAAGAAATTAATTTTGTATTTCATTTAAGATATACATCCTACTGGGCATTTATTCAAGGAGAACTTTGTGTGTGCAAATAGGTTTTATGTTTACTTATCATTTGGTGGTAATATATGTTAATAAGACTATCATAAATGTCAACATGTGAATTTATTTTAGACATGTAATAGAGTATCTCATAGTATAGTATTGTGTTTCTTAAATCATAGTGTTAAGATTAAAAAATAAACTAGACCTCTCAGAAAAATAAACAACTAAATATATGTCACTATTAAGAATATATAAGTAATAATTTTAATTTCCAAATTATTAATTTAAAGTTGTAGTTTTTTACATCTCTATAGGTTTATTCACTCCAAAGAGTCCCGTGATTTACAAATGCTAACAGATAGATTGAAAAGAGTGATTGTGTGCCTTTATGTATGTTAGTAAGTTTTTAGAGTTGGAAAAAACCTTGTTTTAGATGACTTCCCTTACTTAGAATTCATGTATTGGTTTTATTTTAAAAACAAAAATCTAAAGAAGTTAATAAAGCAATCGAAACTTAAAGGTTGGGCTTCCCCTGGTGGCCAAGTGGGTAAGGACACCGCCTTGCAGTGCAAGGGGCACCAGTTCGAGCCCTGGCCTGGGAAGATCCCACATGCCGCGGAGCGGCTGGACCGATGTGTCCAATTACCGAGCCAGAGCTCTGGAGCTCATGTGCCCAGAGCCAGTGCTCTGCTACGACAGACGCCACCGCGATGGGAGGCCCACAGGAGCCAAAGAACAAGGACGGATGAACATAGAGAAACAAAAGACCAATAGAAGTGGCCCACCTGCTCCCCTCCCTCCCCAACCCGACCCCTACCCAAAATAAATAAATAAATAAATCTTTTAAAAAAATTTAAAGGTTATGTTACTTTGGAAACTATATTCTAAAATGAAACTAAATTTACTAAATTTAAAGTCTACAAGGCCATATAAGGCTTCTGACTTTACACTACATATACTGAAATGCAGTAAAGCTAAAAGCATTTTAAACTTTAGAAATAGGTTTACTCTCCAGTGGAAATCATACTAGAATTTGGTTTGTTAATTTTGTATTTCATTTAAGATATACATCCTACTGGGCATTTATTCAAGGAGAACTTTGTGTGTGCAAATAGGTTTTATGTTTACTTATCATTTGGTGGTAATATATGTTAATAAGACTATCATAAATGTCAACATGTGAATTTATTTTAGACATGTAATAGAGTATCTCATAGTATAGTATTGTGTTTCTTAAATCATAGTGTTAAGATTAAAAAATAAACTAGACCTCTCAGAAAAATAAACAACTAAATATATGTCACTATTAAGAATATATAAGTAATAATTTTAATTTCCAAATTATTAATTTAAAGTTGTAGTTTTTTACATCTCTATAGGTTTATTCACTCCAAAGAGTCCCGTGATTTACAAATGCTAACAGATAGATTGAAAAGAGTGATTGTGTGCCTTTATGTATGTTAGTAAGTTTTTAGAGTTGGAAAAAACCTTGTTTTAGATGACTTCCCTTACTTAGAATTCATGTATTGGTTTTATTTTAAAAACAAAAATCTAAAGAAGTTAATAAAGCAATCGAAACTTAAAGGTTGGGCTTCCCCTGGTGGCCAAGTGGGTAAGGACACCGCCTTGCAGTGCAAGGGGCACCAGTTCGAGCCCTGGCCTGGGAAGATCCCACATGCCGCGGAGCGGCTGGACCGATGTGTCCAATTACCGAGCCAGAGCTCTGGAGCTCATGTGCCCAGAGCCAGTGCTCTGCTACGACAGACGCCACCGCGATGGGAGGCCCACAGGAGCCAAAGAACAAGGACGGATGAACATAGAGAAACAAAAGACCAATAGAAGTGGCCCACCTGCTCCCCTCCCTCCCCAACCCGACCCCTACCCAAAATAAATAAATAAATAAATCTTTTAAAAAAAAAATTTAAAGGTTATGTTACTTTGGAAACTATATTCTAAAATGAAACTAAATTTACTAAATTTAAAGTCTACAAGGCCATATAAGGCTTCTGACTTTACACTACATATACTGAAATGCAGTAAAGCTAAAAGCATTTTAAACTTTAGAAATAGGTTTACTCTCCAGTGGAAATCATACTAGAATTTGGTTTGTTAATTAAATTGTTGTTATTCAGTCACTAAGTACTGTCCAACTGTTTGTGATCACATGAACTGCAGCACGCCAGCCTTCCCTGTCCTTCACTATCTCCCAGAATTTGCTATGTCCCTTGAGTTATAATGCTATCTGATCATCTTGTCCTCTGTTGCTCCTTCTTCTTTTGCCTTTGATCTTTCTCAGCATCAGAATCTTTTCTAATAAGTTGGCTCTTTGTATCATACAAGTGACCAAAGTATCAGCTTCAGCATCAGTCTTTCCAATGAATATTCCATTCAGGTTGATTTCCTTTAGGATTGACTGATTTGATCTCCTGGCAGTTCAAGGGACTCTCAAGGGTCTTCTCCAACACCAGTTCAAAATCATCAATTCTTTGGCACTCAGTCTTCTTTATAGTTTGAATCTTACATGCATACATGACTACTGGGAAAAACTTAGTTGATTAAAGTCAGTTAAAAGTATGGTGATACTAAGGACAGCTAACGTGGATTCAGTGATATTTATGTGCTATAGGAATTTTCCATGTATTTTCACCTTTATTCCTCATAGCTCCAAGAAATGTGTACTATTTTGAATCTATTTTTATGGATGAAGATCTGAGTTGTGCAAAAGTTAAATAACTTGACTAAAGTCACATAGAAGTGATGTATTCAACCAACACAATGTCACTCTTCTTTCACTTATGCTATATGTACCTGACCTAAAGATTTCATTTTAAATAATGTTCATTTATATATATAATGTAAGATCAAGGCCTCTTCTTTTACTATGAATCTGAGTTTTATTATGAGAGCTTTCTTATTTTTCATGCAGCTTGCAGAAGTAACTACCATGCTTCCATTATTATCTGCTTTTTAAAGAAAACTAATAAGAAGTTGGCTTCTCTGGTGGTTCAGTGGTAAAGAATTCATGTGCCAATGCAGAGATGCATGAGACATGGGCTTGATCCTTGAGTCTGGAAGATCCCCTGGAAGAGGGTGTGGCAACCCACTCTAATATTCTTGCCAGGAAAGTCTCATGGACAGAGGAACCTGGCAGGTACAGTCTGTGGGATCACAAAGAGTCAGACAGGATTGAGAGATTGCGCACAACACAATGAGAAGCTCAAATCTCTCATTTTGATGTTAGTGCCTTTCCTTATCAGTTCCGTTCAGTCACTCAGTCGTGTGCAACTCCAGGCGACCCCAACGCCAGGCTTCCCTGTACTTCACCATCTCCCAGAGTTTGCTAAAACTCAAATCCATTGACTCAGTGATGCCATGCAACCAGCTCATCCACTGCCATCCCCTTCTCCTTTTTCCTTCAATCTTTCCCAACATCAGGCTCTTTTCCAAAGAGTTGTCTCTTCATGTTAGGTGGCCAGAGTATTGGAGTTTCAGCTTCAGCATCATTCCTTACAGTTATTCAACCTTTCCTTGTAGTTATATATCTATTTATTTAACTAAATCTTACTGACACTTAACCAGGTAGTATGCTTTTTAATCAATTAGACTTTATCAGTGTGTTTCAAAGTGGTCCTATTTTGATAACTATATCTCAAAATTTTCACTCCTATTTATTATATTTCTTAAAGTTAATTTAAATGACTTAATGACAATAGAAGAAACATTTGATGATCTCCAAATGCCCATGTATTTGCCTACATATCACAACTTCCTCAGAAGTTTATTTGGTACTATGTGAATAGGGTTGGACAATGGTTTGAGGCAAAAGTGTGCAGACATCTGTGGGAAACCTAGAATATTTATTTGTCCTCCAGCTTTTGTCTTCCATCTCCTCAAAAATATCAAAGGCTCAAATGCACTGTCTTGGCGGAATCTAGATTTTTGGAGTGGAGCCAACTGAATTATCATGCAACGTGTGATTGACCTTGACTAGGTTAGAAACAGACTTTTCTGTGAATTTACTAAGATTTGGGGCTTCCTCAAGGCCTCAATAGTAAAGTATCCTCCTGGAATTCAGGAAACACAGGAGACACGGGTTCAGTCCTTGGGTTGGGAAGATCTCCTGGAGGAGGGCATTGACAACCCACTCCAGTATTCTTGCCTGAAAATTCCCATGGACAGAGAAGCCTGGTGGGATACAGTACATTGAGTTGTAAAGAGTTGGACACAACTGAACAGGTTTGCACTAAACTTAAACTCCCCAGTTTATCATGAGTGATACAAGAGGATTACAAGCTAATAGAATTAACTCTTAATAACCATAATAATTCACCTGGTGGGGATACATGTATGTCATCATACTTCAAAGTAGCCCATTAAAACAAAGTTATCCACCTATCTAGCATGCTGTCTAGACAGCATGTTTTATAGAAGGAATGGACTATGTTGATTAAGAAAGTTTTTTTTTATTCCAACGCCAGGCTTTGCTAAAACTCTCAAATCCATTGACTCAGTGATGCCATGCAACCAGCTCATCCACTGCCATCCCCTTCTCCTTTTTCCTTCAATCTTTCCCAACATCAGGCTCTTTTCCAAAGAGTTGTCTCTTCATGTTAGGTGGCCAGAGTATTGGAGTTTCAGCTTCAGCATCATTCCTTACAGTTATTCAACCTTTCCTTGTAGTTATATATCTATTTATTTAACTAAATCTTACTGACACTTAACCAGGTAGTATGCTTTTTAATCAATTAGACTTTATCAGTGTGTTTCAAAGTGGTCCTATTTTGATAACTATATCTCAAAATTTTCACTCCTATTTATTATATTTCTTAAAGTTAATTTAAATGACTTAATGACAATAGAAGAAACATTTGATGATCTCCAAATGCCCATGTATTTGCCTACATATCACAACTTCCTCAGAAGTTTATTTGGTACTATGTGAATAGGGTTGGACAATGGTTTGAGGCAAAAGTGTGCAGACATCTGTGGGAAACCTAGAATATTTATTTGTCCTCCAGCTTTTGTCTTCCATCTCCTCAAAAATATCAAAGGCTCAAATGCACTGTCTTGGCGGAATCTAGATTTTTGGAGTGGAGCCAACTGAATTATCATGCAACGTGTGATTGACCTTGACTAGGTTAGAAACAGACTTTTCTGTGAATTTACTAAGATTTGGGGCTTCCTCAAGGCCTCAATAGTAAAGTATCCTCCTGGAATTCAGGAAACACAGGAGACACGGGTTCAGTCCTTGGGTTGGGAAGATCTCCTGGAGGAGGGGCATTGACAACCCACTCCAGTATTCTTGCCTGAAAATTCCCATGGACAGAGAAGCCTGGTGGGATACAGTACATTGAGTTGTAAAGAGTTGGACACAACTGAACAGGTTTGCACTAAACTTAAACTCCCCAGTTTATCATGAGTGATACAAGAGGATTACAAGCTAATAGAATTAACTCTTAATAACCATAATAATTCACCTGGTGGGGATACATGTATGTCATCATACTTCAAAGTAGCCCATTAAAACAAAGTTATCCACCTATCTAGCATGCTGTCTAGACAGCATGTTTTATAGAAGGAATGGACTATGTTGATTAAGAAAGTTCTTATTCATGTCTGAGTGTGTCAACTACTAATCTATGTTGGTTTCCCAAATTCATAGATTTACAGGATTTAAGGTTTTTTACTAAGTATTTTAACCATATTCAATTAAGTCTCCTGGGATAAGCCTCCCACATACTTTACAAATGAATTCTCCCTATTCACTTGGTACAATAAACTTTTAAATTATGGTTTGCCATACAGTGAGAAAAAAATAATTATGTTAAACAGCAAGAGGTGAATAGAGAAATCCTATTATTTAAAATCTAATTCATCTGTGTGAGGTTTTGATGACTGTTTGGAAAGCCCTAATGGTTTTATTATATCCCTTACAGCAATGAATTACATACTAAGAATGAATAAAGGCAACAATAACACATTTTAATAAACTATATTAATTAACATATGTTGAATGTTAACTAATGTCTTATTCTGGCAGCCCGTTTTATCAGCCAGAGGGCAGTAGAATATAAAAGTGAAAACAGCCTGCCTCCATCTCAAGAGTATATTTGGAGAAGGCAAGCAGTGGTTCATAGGCCATGTTAAGACATTAATTTCTAATTTGAAATTATTGAAGCAGAGAAAGCGTTCATTTATTTATTTAAGGGGTGTTTCCCACCTTAATACAATCTAATGTATGATCAGTAAAAGTGGAATTATAACTGCCATATATCAACAATCTCTGGAGAGGTCTACTGTATTAACGTACATCATAATTCAGCACCATTTAGCTCATGGTATTCAGGCACCATGGTCGAATACCTGCTGATTAATATTTCCTGTGGAAATGGTAATGTGTTAGTTATGACTTGGGGAAAGAATGTGCATTGTTGATTGACTGTACATGTGGAGTAAATAATAATTCAACCTAGTAACTCATCAAAATGATGAGTGATTCCACAGAGACTTTGCCGGTGAAAGTTAATCACTGCGCTGTTGAATGAAGAAGTAGGTGCCAAGTTATAAAGACAAAGATGTTAGAATTGTTAGAGTTCTCCATTCTTTTTATATTTTATTATTCCTGGTAAGTTTTTACAGTGTCTGTGTTATGTATTTGCTCCTCCTGTGTTCTTTCCTTCTCATGATACTATGCAGTCATTAGCAATGCAAAGAGCTAATTGATTAATGTAAATCAGTATTTTACGGATTACTTTCCATTTTCTAGGCACTGTGCTAAATGTAGTGAAAGAGTAATAAAATTTCATATCATCTTTCAAATACTTTTTAATACAGTGGGAGGAAACTTGTAAATATCTAATTTTAACATGCCTAAATGCTTGCTAAATGCATGCTTTGGAATACGTAGACATTAGTACAGACGTGAGAACAAGGAAAGTTTCAAATATACCTTTTGAGATGAATAATTATGGTAAAAACGCACTAGTAAAAATTAAGCCATTTTGGTACAGTTCTAGTGTTGAATATGGAAAAATTAATAAGAATCTTCAAGTCCCTGAAATTGTATTGTTTGCACTACATGCTATTGCTCTCACATTTCCTGCAGTAGCACTTGGTCTGAGTAACTTTTTTTTTCCAAGAGAACTAATCTTAGTCCACTATGGTATGTGGCCTTGTGAACCCTATATCCTCCTATTGGTATATTTATTAATCTTATTTTATTATAGTTATATTCTAATATCTAAGCTTGATGATGGAAGGTATTCATTTTATGAATTCTTTTGGAGTCTGTATGAAATTATACCAGTTATGATTGTCCTTACTACCTCCATTTGTGAGTCATGATAGTTTCCTGTTTCTGAGTATTATTCTGTACCTGGTCTTATGTGCAGCATAAATTTAATATGTTGATTTGCCTAACTCTATGGCTAAAGACTATTTTCTGGATGATAGTTTTTAATAAAAATCTTTGAATATTGAAGAAAATAAATACCTTAAATGTTTTATGATGCTGACTATACAACAGAATATCAACTGTGATGGACCACCCAATATTATTCATGAAGTAGGTAAAGAACCATACAAATAGCCAGTGTGCAAGAACTATACACAGGGTTGTATGCAATAAATATGTATGAATTTCAGGATCCATGACTGAATAAAAGACCCAGCAATCCAATTCCTGGGCATTGATAAGAGGAAACCATAATTCAGAAAGACACATGTACCCAAGTGTTTATTGCACACTATTTAAGATAGGCCAGAACATGGAAACAGCATAACATCAATCAACAGAAAAATGGATAAGGAAGATGTGATATATAAATATAATAGAATGTTACTAAGTTGAAGATGCAGGAATCTATTTTTATTTTCTTCTCTATAAGCCTACTGTAACTTGAGAATCTCTCTTTAATACTAGTCTGAAGGTCCTCCTGTGTCTGTGGAAAGGAAGCAAAGTCTTTTACTATGAATATTTTCAACGTGGATTATTGCATGCTAACCCAATGCTCATCACTCAGTACAGTTATACTCGGTTTTTTCTCATACCATTTCTTTAAATCAAACATTAAATGAGGTTTAAGTTTGTTCTCTCTTCTTAAAATGAAATTCCTGAAAATATATAATCTGAATTCTTCCTTATAGTTTGTGGTTTAAATCAATCTCTAGATGAAAAGCTTAAGGCTGCTACAACTACTCACAAAAGTGCAGATGAAACAGCTTCCTCTTCATATCTCATTCACCCAGTTACTGATTTTGTGACACATGTCCCTTTCCCCTTTGGTAGCTATAAGTTTGTTTCCTGCATCTGTGGGTCTACTTCTGTTTTGTATATGAGTTCATATTCCAGTGTTCTTGCCTGGAGAATTTCAAGGACAGAGGAGCCTGGAGGGCTATAGTACACGGGGTTGCAAAGAGTTGGATAGGACCGAATGACTAACACTATCACTTTCTTTCAATATTCCGTTGTATACATGATAGTTTCCTGTTTCTGAGTATTATTCTGTACCTGGTCTTATGTGCAGCATAAATTTAATATGTTGATTTGCCTAACTCTATGGCTAAAGACTATTTTCTGGATGATAGTTTTTAATAAAAATCTTTGAATATTGAAGAAAATAAATACCTTAAATGTTTTATGATGCTGACTATACAACAGAATATCAACTGTGATGGACCACCCAATATTATTCATGAAGTAGGTAAAGAACCATACAAATAGCCAGTGTGCAAGAACTATACACAGGGTTGTATGCAATAAATATGTATGAATTTCAGGATCCATGACTGAATAAAAGACCCAGCAATCCAATTCCTGGGCATTGATAAGAGGAAACCATAATTCAGAAAGACACATGTACCCAAGTGTTTATTGCACACTATTTAAGATAGGCCAGAACATGGAAACAGCATAACATCAATCAACAGAAAAATGGATAAGGAAGATGTGATATATAAATATAATAGAATGTTACTAAGTTGAAGATGCAGGAATCTATTTTTATTTTCTTCTCTATAAGCCTACTGTAACTTGAGAATCTCTCTTTAATACTAGTCTGAAGGTCCTCCTGTGTCTGTGGAAAGGAAGCAAAGTCTTTTACTATGAATATTTTCAACGTGGATTATTGCATGCTAACCCAATGCTCATCACTCAGTACAGTTATACTCGGTTTTTTCTCATACCATTTCTTTAAATCAAACATTAAATGAGGTTTAAGTTTGTTCTCTCTTCTTAAAATGAAATTCCTGAAAATATATAATCTGAATTCTTCCTTATAGTTTGTGGTTTAAATCAATCTCTAGATGAAAAGCTTAAGGCTGCTACAACTACTCACAAAAGTGCAGATGAAACAGCTTCCTCTTCATATCTCATTCACCCAGTTACTGATTTTGTGACACATGTCCCTTTCCCCTTTGGTAGCTATAAGTTTGTTTCCTGCATCTGTGGGTCTACTTCTGTTTTGTATATGAGTTCATATTCCAGTGTTCTTGCCTGGAGAATTTCAAGGACAGAGGAGCCTGGAGGGCTATAGTACACGGGGTTGCAAAGAGTTGGATAGGACCGAATGACTAACACTATCACTTTCTTTCAATATTCCGTTGTATACATGTATCACATCTTCTTTATTCACTCCTCTTGATGGCCAGTTAAGAGGCTTCCAAGTCTTAGCTATTATAAATAGTACTACAATGAACAGTGTAGTGCATGTATACGTTTGAATTATAGTTTTCTAAAGATGCCCAGGAGTGGAATTGCTGGATATTGTAAAACTCTGTTGAAATAATAATAAAAAAAAAGTCTAAATAAATGAAGAGATATTTTGTTTCCTGGATCATAAGATTTAAGATACTGAGCTTTACAGTTTTCTGCATATAAACATATTTCTGTTAGATTTTAAACCTAAGTATTTTACTTTCTCGGGTGCTATTGCATATGCTATTTTTTAAATCACCAACTTTAACTTTTCATTTGTACTCTATAAGAATACAATCGGCTTTTGACTATTTTAAACTGCAGCATTGTTATACGTGTTTATTACTTTCATCATTTTTGGGGAAAAGATGAGGTTAACTTTTAATAGATGATCATAGCATATGTAAATAAAAAATGAAATACACATACACATATACTTTAATTCCAATTTACTTCCTTGGATCAAAGTATCTATACTTGCCATTTCCCAGAATTTGCATTATGTTTAATTGAGATAAATGAAATATTTATATAAAATTTACAATTAAATCTTATGCTATTTTAATGGTTAGACCCCTTGCTTGAAATAAATTTTTTTTCTTAAACTTAAGTAATTTTTAGCTTATTGTATGTGTGAAACTTACCTTAAAGTAATTTTTACTGAACAAAAGTGGAAACTTACTAAAGCATAAATAAATTCTAATATAAAGAGAAACAAATACATTTTATATTTTCTATCAGATAAATTTCTTCATATGATACCTTTTATTTGTATCAGTACATCAAGTATGTTGCTTAATTCTAATATTTCACATAGCATATATCAAAATTTCAGTTTATTGAAAAAGCAGTTAATCGTGATCCACATTCCCTGTGTTACCTTTTTTATCCTAAACTTCTAACGTCAGTCAGCTTAATGTGACTGTCTCTGGAGTTAAAAAATAAACTCTTTTTAGGTTTTTAAGTATCACCTGGCAACAGTTTATCATTCAAGTTTTTAAAAAGATGCTACATGGGATATCACATAGCTGCCAGAACTTGAAGAAAAAAAAAGTTAAATAACCATGACAAAATCTGAGAAGTCATTCTACAAGCAGAAACTTTCAAGATTCAGTCTTTCTGGATCTTCATGCTTTATGACAACTTATGAAAGATGAAAACTTACAAGCACTTATTTAACTCACATTTTCTATTCTTTGTCTGAAAAGTTTGATAATTTGACAAATAAAGAGATAAAGAGATTGATACAAGAATCATGTGTCACATATTTTCTATTTAAATCTAATGCCTGATTTTCAAAATGTGACACATTACATTTTTTATAAAGATATAGGATTGGTCACTCTTTGGAAAAATGAAATTTGTATTGAAATTACTTTTCTATAAAATATTTTCTGGTATCTTAATTATGATAAATAGAAATTAGGTATTATAACTATTTTATGATGAAATAATAATAGTATCAGTAACCAAAAGCCATTATACAAATAGAATACTATAATACAATAAAATTCTAGTATATGATAAAATAATTTAATTTATCACATTAATGAGAAATACACTTGAGTAGTTTTGCTTGAAAAATCCCATGGACACAGAAGTCTGGAGGGCTGCAGGCTGTAGGGTTGCAAAGAGTTGGATAAGGTGGAGAAAGTGAGCACACACGTCTGTATAAATAAACATATGACACTGTCGATCTGCCTGTTTAGATCTTTGTGGTAGAGTATTACCTTGCTTGATCCAAATGAATCACAGACTCTACAATTCATGTATTTGTGAGGTAGCTTCCCCCACTGACTCTGGGCTTTGGCAAGAAGACTTTTGAAAGCATAATGCAGACAAAGCTTGGCAAATGTTTACACACTGGGGATTCTTTTGCAAAACCCTCTTTTGGAATCTCATTGTCTTGTCATGAGGAAGCCCACACTAACCACTTTAAGGGTCCTTGAACTCTCTAAACAAGCCAATCTGAAGCATATGGATTTAGGGACATATAGCTTCCCAGGTCAAGCTAGTGGTTAGGAATCACCCTATCAATGCAGGAGACATAAGAGATGTGGGTTTGATCCCTGAGTTGGGAAGATCCCTTGGAGAAGGGCAGGGTGACTCACTCCAGTATTATTGGCTGGAGGATTCCATGGACAGAGGAGCTGGGTAGGATATGGGCTGTAGGGTTGCATGACTCAGGTGACTTAGCACATGCGCATTATATACAGTTAATCTGTGAGGGAAAACAGGAGGATTACCACAAAATATAGAGAAATCCTTCTGGGATTTTGAAGTGTGTGAGGAGATGCTGTCAAGGTAGTCAAAGTGTAGCCAAAGTGTGGGCAATATTTTATCTTAAATAATGCATTTTGAAACTGATATCCTTTAAATATACATATATCTGATGTACATTTTCTGCCTGTTACAGTTTATGATGAATAATATTTGATCATTTACTGTCACATAACAACATGATAATTAGTGTGAGAAACAGAGGATGTAATTAAATTTTACATAAGCCTATTAGTTTGTTTAGCATTTTCACCTACATAATCTCTCTTAATTCTCCACTTAGAATGGCATCGTGATGAAGGTTTTATTTTTATTATACTTGTACAATGCATGAAGTGAATAGGCAGACAAATGCCCATGGTGAAAAAGATAGAAAAGAAGGACAGAAACCTTGGTATACTTGTGCTAAGACAGAAAGCTTCTTCTACGATACCAACTTTTTTTTTAAAGGAAGACATACAGATGGACAAGGGATGTATGAAATGAGTCCCATAAAATAGATGTTCCAAATTAGAAAAATGCAAATCAAAAGTACAATGAAGCATGACCTCACACCAATCAGAATGGACACCATCATAAAGTTTACAAACAATAAATGCCAGGGAAAGCCTGGAGAAAAGAACCCTCTTGCATTGTTGGTCAAAATGTAAATTGATACAGATACTATGGAGAACAATATGGAGATTCTTTTAAAAATAGAATTACCATATAATCCAGCAATCCCACTATTGAGCATATATCTTGAAAAAATCAAAAAGACAGTGCATCCCAACTTTCATGGCAGAACTGTTTACATTAGTCAGGACACGGAAGCTACCTAGATGTCCATCACAGATGAATGGATAAAGATGTGCTGAAGATTTATATGGATACATTTTTGACCTTTTTTTTTTTTGACCATACTTTTTAAAATACATTTTCAGTAGGTCACCTTTATGATTGGAAAGGAAAAAATTTCTTAGTAAACATTCCAAGCATTTTTATAAAAATACAGTTAAACGTAAAATAGACTGGATAAAAATATAACATTTTTCCTTCATGCATGCTATATTGGCTCAGTCGTGTCTGATAATTTGTGACCCCATGGACTGTAACCCTCCAGGCTCCTCTGTCCATGAGACTCTCCAAGGTAAGAACACCGGAGAAGGTTGTTATACCCTCCTCCAGGAGATCTTCCCAGTCTAGGGATAGAACTTGCCTTTGTTATGTTTCCTGCATTAGCAGGCAAGTCCTTTACCACTAGTACCACCTGAGAAACCCTAGTCATTACTAAAATATTTCCAATACTTACAATTTTTCTAATAGACTTGTTTTTATGTGGAATCTGTTTTTAAGGATGGACACATCTTCCTTTTCCATTGGGAATTGAAAGTCGTATATCTCATTTACTGAAGAAAGTTTAGTATGAAAACATTTTGTTGTCTCCCATAAAGATTTCTTCATAAAGTAATGCTCCTAACTTTACTGCTTTCTAAGAGTTTTAAAGACATTTTGAAACTACAAAGTACATTTACTTATAGTAAAACCTTGACATGTCTTGAGTGACTTGTCTTAGAAGAAAACATGACTTCAGACTCTGGGGGAATTTATTAAATTTTCCACTCATGTTTCTTTCTGAACCAGATCAATTCAATAACATGCAAAAGTGTGGGCTTATTTTGTGAGCTATTGAAGATACTGTTGGTATTTTGTCTATTTCCCTGCATAGAGTTGGCTAATACTAGTGGCATATCATGCATTCTTGACAAACAATGGCGGAAAAGATGCATTAAGACCAAGAATGATAGTACAGTGTCACTGGTGACACTTACAACTCCAGTTTAAAGTTATTTTTTTCTCCTGATCTTTATTTTCTGAATGGATGTTTATAAAGATCTATATTGTTTCCAATAGAAGAGAAAAGTCTATTTCTCCTAATTTATTTTCTCTTTTCTTTTTCCTATCTAAATTCTTCTCCGATTCCACCAACTAATATTTCCCATTTCCTAGAGACACAACAAAATCATGAAGTAATCATAATGTTTAATATATTAAATAGTATGTACCCTGAAATAAAGAGTATGAACTAATATTAACATTGAACTTTAATAAAAATACAGACTTTTCTTTTTAGAGGCATTTTAGATTCATAGCAAAAATTGAGCAGAAAATATAGAAATTTCTGGTTTAGCTCCTGTCTCTACAGGCATAACTTTCCCCATTACTGACATCCCCAGAGAGGTATATTAATTAAAATAGATGAACCTACATTCACAATCCTGAATATTCATTTGATGGGCTAATGTTGGAGCTCCAATACTTTGGCTGTGTGATGTGAAAAGTGGACACATTGGAAAAGACCCTAATGTTGGGAAAGACTGAAGGCAAAAAGAGAAGGGGACAGCAGAGGATGAGATAGATAGCATCACTAACTCAATGGACATGAATCTGAGCAAACACCAGGAGATAGTAAAGGACAGAAGAGTCTGTATCTTATAGTTCATGGGGTCGCAAAGGGTCAGACATGACTTAGTGACTGAATGACAACGATGACACAACATGATTACCCAAGTCTCATAATTGTCATTAGGGTTAATTCTTGGGTTTGTATTAATACAAACTATGGGTTTAGACAAATGTATAGTAGCATGAATCCACCATTATAGCATTCAACAGAATCATTTTACTTACCCTAAAAATTTGTCCTCATCTATTCATCTGGAAACTCAACTTCTGGCAACCATTGATCTTTTTATTGAGTCCAATTTTACCTTTTCCAGAACACAGTTATAATATAGTTATAATCATACAGTTTGCAGCCTTCTCATATTGGATTTCTTTTGCTATGCATGTAGTATGCATTTAAGTTTCCTCCATATCTTTTCATGGATTGATAGCTCATGTCTTTTTATAGTTGAATAACATTTCATTGGCTAGATGCATCACAGTACATTTATCTGTTTACCTACTGAAGGACATCTTGGCTGCTTTTGTAAAAAAATGTGTCTCCCAAAGTGGCTGCATCATTTTGTATTCCTGCTAGAGCAAATGCTCTGCAATTTGGCTAGAGTTTGGTGTTGTTGTTATTTTGGATTTTGCTGCACTGAACAGTTGAAAAGGCATGTGTTATTTATAGTAACCCATGTAATCTTAAATCTTCACACAATAAAATGGCAGTTAGAATCTTGTTGTAATGTTTAATAAGATTGATTAAACTATTCAGTGCATAAAAACACATTAATAATTATGATCTTATATATGTCATTAAAAAACTCTTTCTTAAAAGAATGGAGCTGGAGGGATCAGCCTCCCTAACTGCAGACTGTACTACAAAGCAACAGTCATCAAGACAGTATGGTACTGGCACAAAAACAGAAATATAGACCAATGGAACAAGATAGAGAGTCCAGAGATAAACCCACACACCTATGGATATCTTATTTTTGACAAAGGAAGTGAAAATATAAAATGGGACAAAGACAGCCTCTTCGACAAATGGTGCTGGGAAAATTGGACAGCTACATGCAAAAAAATGAAGCTGGAACATTCCCTGACACCGTACAAAAAAATCAACTCAAAATGGATTAAAGATCTAAATGTAAGACCAGAAACTGTAAAACTCTTAAAGGAGAATATAGGCAAAACCCTTAAGGGCATAAACCAAAGCAAGATCTTCCATGACTCGCCTACTAGAATAGCAGAACTAAAAACAAAAATTAACATTTGGGACCTAATGAAACTTAAAAGCTTTTATACAGTAAAATAAATTACAAAAAAGGAGACCAGACAGCCCACAGAATGGGAGAAAATCATAGCAAATGAAACAACAAAGAATTAATCTCCAAAATCTACAAGCAACTCAGATAACTCAGCACCGGAAAAATGAACAACCCAATCAAAAAATGGGAGAAAGACCTAAACAGACATCTCTCCAAAGAGGACATACGGATGGCCAAAAAGCACATGAAACGATCCTCAACCTTGCTTATTATTAGAGAAATGCAAATCAAAACTACTTAGGCTATGTCTTTTATAGTTGAATAACATTTCATTGGCTAGATGCATCACAGTACATTTATCTGTTTACCTACTGAAGGACATCTTGGCTGCTTTTGTAAAAAAATGTGTCTCCCAAAGTGGCTGCATCATTTTGTATTCCTGCTAGAGCAAATGCTCTGCAATTTGGCTAGAGTTTGGTGTTGTTGTTATTTTGGATTTTGCTGCACTGAACAGTTGAAAAGGCATGTGTTATTTATAGTAACCCATGTAATCTTAAATCTTCACACAATAAAATGGCAGTTAGAATCTTGTTGTAATGTTTAATAAGATTGATTAAACTATTCAGTGCATAAAAACACATTAATAATTATGATCTTATATATGTCATTAAAAAACTCTTTCTTAAAAGAATGGAGCTGGAGGGATCAGCCTCCCTAACTGCAGACTGTACTACAAAGCAACAGTCATCAAGACAGTATGGTACTGGCACAAAAACAGAAATATAGACCAATGGAACAAGATAGAGAGTCCAGAGATAAACCCACACACCTATGGATATCTTATTTTTGACAAAGGAAGTGAAAATATAAAATGGGACAAAGACAGCCTCTTCGACAAATGGTGCTGGGAAAATTGGACAGCTACATGCAAAAAAATGAAGCTGGAACATTCCCTGACACCGTACAAAAAAATCAACTCAAAATGGATTAAAGATCTAAATGTAAGACCAGAAACTGTAAAACTCTTAAAGGAGAATATAGGCAAAACCCTTAAGGGCATAAACCAAAGCAAGATCTTCCATGACTCGCCTACTAGAATAGCAGAACTAAAAACAAAAATTAACATTTGGGACCTAATGAAACTTAAAAGCTTTTATACAGTAAAATAAATTACAAAAAAGGAGACCAGACAGCCCACAGAATGGGAGAAAATCATAGCAAATGAAACAACAAAGAATTAATCTCCAAAATCTACAAGCAACTCAGATAACTCAGCACCGGAAAAATGAACAACCCAATCAAAAAATGGGAGAAAGACCTAAACAGACATCTCTCCAAAGAGGACATACGGATGGCCAAAAAGCACATGAAACGATCCTCAACCTTGCTTATTATTAGAGAAATGCAAATCAAAACTACGATGAGATATCACCTCACACCAGTCAGAATGGTCGTCATCCAAAAATCTACAGAGAATAAATGCTGGAGAGGGTGCAGAGAAAAGGGAACACTCTTTCTTGCATTGCTGGTGGGAATGTAAATGGATACAGCCTCTATGGAAGACAGTCTGGAGACTCCTTAAAAAACTAAAAATAGAAGCACCATATGACCCAGCAATCCCACTCAGGCTTATACCTTGATGAAATCAAAACTGAAAGAGGCAGCGGTACCCCAATGTTCATTGCAGCTCTCTGTACAATAGCTAGAACATGGAAGCAACCTAGATGTCCATCGATGAATGAATGGATACAAAAGCTCTGGTACATATATACAATGGAATACTACACAGCTGTAAAAGGAAATGCAGAAGAATCAGCCCTAATGAGGTGGCTGGATCTAGAACCTATCATAAAAAGTGAAGTAAGTCAAAACAGAAAGATGGGATTCCCTGGTGGTCCAGTGGATAAGGACATCACCTTGCAGTGCAAGGGGTGCCGGTTCAATCCCTGGCCTGGGAAGATCCCATGTGCCACGGAGTGGCTGGACCAATGTGTCCAATTACTGAGCTGGAGCTCTGGAGTGCATGCACCCAGAGCCAGTGCTCTGCAACGAGAGAGGCCACCATGATGGGAGGCCCACACGGGCCAAAGAACAAAGACGGATGAAAATAGATAAAAGAAAGACCAATAGAAGTGGTCCACCTGCCCCCTTCCCTCCCCAACCCCCCCTCAAAAAAAAACTTAAAAAAAAAAAGAAACCAGAAAGACAAGTATAGTATGTTAACACACATATATGGAATCTAGTAAGATGGTAATGGTAATGCACACAGTGAAGCAATAGAAAAACAGACATAGAGAACAGACTTATGGACATTGTGGAGTATGAATAGTGGGTGGGAGGCATACAGAGAGTAACACAGAAGCCTATATTATCATATGTGAAAAAGATAGCTATTGTTATTGCCCTGAGGGAATAGGAGATCCTGCAGGGTTGGGGTGCGATGGCCTGGAGGGGTGGGATGGGAGGTATTGGGCGGGGGGAGGGTTTCAGGGATATGCATATGACTGATCTGAGAACATGCATGTCTGTGAAAAACAAAACTCTGTAAAAATTTTTAAAAAATAAAATTAAATAATTAACAAAAGGACTCTTTCCTGAAAACCTACCATTAATTATCAAAACATGCAATGTATGTCTGCTCTAGAAAAGCACATATATATATATATATACATTTGCTGTGATGCACTTTGTCACTCAGTTGTGTCTGACTTTTTGCAACCCAATGAACTAATGCTCTAGGCTCCTCACTCCATGGGAATTCTCAAGGCAAGAATAGTGGAATTGTCTGCCTTCCTCAAGGGGAACTTCCCAACACAGGGACTGAACCCAGGTCTTCTGCATAAAAGGTGGATTCCTTACACTGAGCCGTGTGGGAAGTCCCAATAGGCTATTAAGGAATAATAATTATTTGAATGAATGCAGCAATTTCACTTTGTGTATTGTATGCGAGTGTATACTTTTTACATAAATCCTCAGAACCACCTGCCTAAGTACAGTATCAGTTCCAGTATAAAAGTCATAAAGAATGAGAACTGTAGCCACACAGAAAATGATATGACTTTCCTCTTTCAATTAAAATACATCATTAAACTTTGGTTGTTAGTGTTTTCAAATGTAAAAAACTCACTGTTACTGAAGGGTAATTATTTGTCATCCTCTCAAAATATATATTGACATGTTTCTAATATTATTTAAAATTCCTTTATGGGATGCATTTCTTTACTCCTATTTACAGGTTTTCAAGAAAAGAAAATAAATAAAATGTATTTTAAGGTATTAATGTTAATCTGGGAACATTGGACTTCTACATAAACCATCTTTTCTTAAGCGTTTGATTTTACCAAGTGGAAATTCATTTTTGTTATTCCATTAAAAACAGAAACCAGAAAGACAAGTATAGTATGTTAACACACATATATGGAATCTAGTAAGATGGTAATGGTAATGCACACAGTGAAGCAATAGAAAAACAGACATAGAGAACAGACTTATGGACATTGTGGAGTATGAATAGTGGGTGGGAGGCATACAGAGAGTAACACAGAAGCCTATATTATCATATGTGAAAAAGATAGCTATTGTTATTGCCCTGAGGGAATAGGAGATCCTGCAGGGTTGGGGTGCGATGGCCTGGAGGGGTGGGATGGGAGGTATTGGGCGGGGGGAGGGTTTCAGGGATATGCATATGACTGATCTGAGAACATGCATGTCTGTGAAAAACAAAACTCTGTAAAAATTTTTAAAAAATAAAATTAAATAATTAACAAAAGGACTCTTTCCTGAAAACCTACCATTAATTATCAAAACATGCAATGTATGTCTGCTCTAGAAAAGCACATATATATATATATATACATTTGCTGTGATGCACTTTGTCACTCAGTTGTGTCTGACTTTTTGCAACCCAATGAACTAATGCTCTAGGCTCCTCACTCCATGGGAATTCTCAAGGCAAGAATAGTGGAATTGTCTGCCCTCCTCAAGGGGAACTTCCCAACACAGGGACTGAACCCAGGTCTTCTGCATAAAAGGTGGATTCCTTACACTGAGCCGTGTGGGAAGTCCCAATAGGCTATTAAGGAATAATAATTATTTGAATGAATGCAGCAATTTCACTTTGTGTATTGTATGCGAGTGTATACTTTTTACATAAATCCTCAGAACCACCTGCCTAAGTACAGTATCAGTTCCAGTATAAAAAGTCATAAAGAATGAGAACTGTAGCCACACAGAAAATGATATGACTTTCCTCTTTCAATTAAAATACATCATTAAACTTTGGTTGTTAGTGTTTTCAAATGTAAAAAACTCACTGTTACTGAAGGGTAATTATTTGTCATCCTCTCAAAATATATATTGACATGTTTCTAATATTATTTAAAATTCCTTTATGGGATGCATTTCTTTACTCCTATTTACAGGTTTTCAAGAAAAGAAAATAAATAAAATGTATTTTAAGGTATTAATGTTAATCTGGGAACATTGGACTTCTACATAAACCATCTTTTCTTAAGCGTTTGATTTTACCAAGTGGAAATTCATTTTTTGTTATTCCATTACAGCATTTCTGCATCTGATAATGCAAGCTGTGTTTTCCATTATTTATGAACATATTTACAAACATGCTTTCTCACTCCAGTATCAATCAAAACTCTAGCTAATCAATTGTGAAACTGCTGCTAGAATTTTAAACTATTTAGGTGTGATATTATAAAATAATTATCAGTGTAGAAGAATGTGGCAGGATTTACCAACTAGATGGAACAATAAGCAAGAATTGAAAATACTGGGGATTTAATCATAGAAATCAACTAATTTCTATTTATAGAAGATTATAAAAATAAATTTCTCTAGGCATTTTTACTCCCACATGTGACTTTAAGATATTAATAATTGTTCTTGCATTTAAATATAATAGAAATGCAGGAAATAATGGTATACTAATAGACAATAACATTTTCAAAAGTGTGAAATTAAAATGGTACGAAGGAAATAAAAAAGTAACAAAGACACTTTAGGATAGAAGCAATAAAAGTGAAGAGGAAAAGTGGAAAATAATAAAATATTAAAATAGAACCTTGTATGGATACAAATAGAGATGAGACATAAAATTGAAACAATATATAAAATAAAAATATGTAGACAAAAAATAAGGTAATATACAGGCTACTTCACCTGTACCTGCTGGAAACTTATTCAGGTCTGATACAGACTCTGGTATTTTACCTTTTGAATACTTGAATACTCACCTTGTTCCACTCCATTTTATATCCAAGTTTAATAAAGGAGGAAAAGAGATCATTATGTTAAGTTCACTTTTTAACTCATATCTCTGAGTTGGATTCTGATCAGATGCTGGAGAATGTTCCAAGATTAAATTAAATATCATGACCAATGAAACTATGTTTGGAAAAATGGTAGTTTTATGACTTTAAAGAGTGATAGTTGATCCATAATAAGTTTAAAATTCCTTTATGGGATGCATTTCTTTACTCCTATTTACAGGTTTTCAAGAAAAGAAAATAAATAAAATGTATTTTAAGGTATTAATGTTAATCTGGGAACATTGGACTTCTACATAAACCATCTTTTCTTAAGCGTTTGATTTTACCAAGTGGAAATTCATTTTTTGTTATTCCATTACAGCATTTCTGCATCTGATAATGCAAGCTGTGTTTTCCATTATTTATGAACATATTTACAAACATGCTTTCTCACTCCAGTATCAATCAAAACTCTAGCTAATCAATTGTGAAACTGCTGCTAGAATTTTAAACTATTTAGGTGTGATATTATAAAATAATTATCAGTGTAGAAGAATGTGGCAGGATTTACCAACTAGATGGAACAATAAGCAAGAATTGAAAATACTGGGGATTTAATCATAGAAATCAACTAATTTCTATTTATAGAAGATTATAAAAATAAATTTCTCTAGGCATTTTTACTCCCACATGTGACTTTAAGATATTAATAATTGTTCTTGCATTTAAATATAATAGAAATGCAGGAAATAATGGTATACTAATAGACAATAACATTTTCAAAAGTGTGAAATTAAAATGGTACGAAGGAAATAAAAAAGTAACAAAGACACTTTAGGATAGAAGCAATAAAAGTGAAGAGGAAAAGTGGAAAATAATAAAATATTAAAATAGAACCTTGTATGGATACAAATAGAGATGAGACATAAAATTGAAACAATATATAAAATAAAAATATGTAGACAAAAAATAAGGTAATATACAGGCTACTTCACCTGTACCTGCTGGAAACTTATTCAGGTCTGATACAGACTCTGGTATTTTACCTTTTGAATACTTGAATACTCACCTTGTTCCACTCCATTTTATATCCAAGTTTAATAAAGGAGGAAAAGAGATCATTATGTTAAGTTCACTTTTTAACTCATATCTCTGAGTTGGATTCTGATCAGATGCTGGAGAATGTTCCAAGATTAAATTAAATATCATGACCAATGAAACTATGTTTGGAAAAATGGTAGTTTTATGACTTTAAAGAGTGATAGTTGATCCATAATAAGCTGCATTTATTCAATGTATACCATTTGCTGTGTTATGATGTGTAGAGACACTTGTGAAATCATCAGTATACTCAAAATGAAGCACATTTCCCTCACCACCAAGAGTTTCCTGTAACCATTTGTACTCTTTCTTTCTCTCCACTGCTTATCCCAGGAAGTCACTGATCTGCTTTCTTTTACGTAAATTAAATTTTATTTTTCTAAAATTGAGTGTACCCAGGAGGTACTCAGTATTGTCTGACTTCTTTCAATCGACATAATAATTTTGATACTTATCTGTACTGCCTCATAACTATAGCTCATTATTTTCTATTTTCAGAAGTTATCTAATATATGGATAGAGCACAAATTTTTTATCTAGTATTTTTCTATTCATAGTTATTTGATTTCCACTTATATTGCAAATAATATAAACTCTTTCATTAAAAAACTTTATGTAGTTGTTTTCATTTCTCTTATGTATATACCTAAAAAATACATTGTTGGAAGTTATGGCAGATACATGTTTAAAAATTTTAGATTTGGTTTTCAAAGTAACCATTTTCTGCTTCCAGCAGCAGTACAGGAGGCTTCCAGAGGTCCCATATGCTTGTCAACATCTGATACTTTCTATATCTTGAATTTTAATAATTCTATATTACATTATGATTTTCATTCTTATTTATATTAATTACATAGAACATTCTATGTGTTCATTAACAATTCATATATATATCTTTTAAAGCGAGATGTCGGTTCAGATTTTTTTGACCATTTATATTTGAGGGTATTTTTTATTTTAAGATTTCCTTTTACTTAAAAAAAATCATTCCTTCTGTGCGGTCTGCCTTTAAATTTCTGAATTTTTATTTTCATGAGGGAAGTCAGCTTATATTTATATTAAAATAATTATGATTTACACATCATGTGTGTTAGGCAAGCATTTAAGATGAAAAATGTTACTAGATCAAAACAGGAATATCTCATAATGCTTAATGTTCAATCCATCAGGAATATTAAAATTATAAACACATATACACATAATGATTTGGGTCCAACCTTTGCAACATTTCTTGAATGTTTAATTCTACAATAAAAGCCACCTTGCCTAAAGATTTTCTGGTTAGAATATTTCTGTAAAAGTTTTTTGAATTATTATTCAATATGGAACTACTTAAATTTTTTGTTTCTTCTTATAACAGTTTGGCAAATTGCATTTTTCAAGAAATTTCTCCAGTTGATCTAAATTATTGAATTAGTAGGCTAATTGTGAATTATAATGTTTAAAACAAAAAATTCACCCATTGTACCTGAAAGTATAAAGAAAAAAGACAGACAAAAGGATCAGTTACCTTTAAAATTAGAAAATTAGAGCAATTCATTTAGAAGAAGAGATAGACAATGCATTGAAACAAGGAAAAAGGGCATTTATAGGGAGTTATGAGAAACTATAAAAAAAGTTTATTTGAAAAATAAGAAGTGAAAGAGATTTGAGTAGAAAGAATATTTGAAGAAATAATGGATGAAAAGTTCTCAGATTTTTCAAAATGACCTATATTTGTAGATCAAAATTTAACAAATCATGAATAGGATAAGTTAAAAGATAGCCAAGCTTATGCGCATAATGTCAACTGACTAGAAAACCAAGGTAAAGAAAAATATTCAGAGGAAATAGAGAAAAGTGACAAATAGCAGATAACAAGATTAAAACGATAGTAGAATTCAGAAATCATGCTGCTTGGAAGAGAATGAGGACAATCAATAAAATAAATTGAGTCTTGAAAAAGGCTAAAACAAATCCCTACCCTAAAATCTAAAATCTGTATTTCAAAAACTTTTACAAGAATGAATAAAAAATATAGTATCATATGAATAAAAAAATAAGAAAATTTGATACCAGATGTTCTTTACAAGAAATGAAATGTCAGAAAAGCAAAAAAGGATATTAGTAAGGCAAAAATGGGAAGTATATTATGGAGGGATTCTGATATTTAAGAGTAAATAAGAGAATCAGAAATAGTAAATGTCTCAGTAAATATGTCTGTGTTTTCTTGTTTGGTTTCTCAAATATAGATAATTAATAAGGACTTACTATATTGCACATGGAACTTCACTCAATTCTCTGTAATGGCACTATTTGAAAAGAATCTAAAAAAGTGCGAAACTATGCATATGTATAACAAACCCATTTTTCTATATAACCCAAAACTAACGAACTTTGCAAATTACCTATACCCAATCAATTTTTAAAAGATAAAATAAAAGTTTTTTAAAATGTGACTGAATTTGTTGTTTTATACTAGTCAGTGTGATATACTTTATTATAGAAAGCTCAAAAAACTAAACACAAATAAGGAAAATACAGTGGTAGAAAGGCTTGTAGTTTTATAATCCTTCTGTACTTACTGTGTTTTATATGAAATACTAAAAGAAACAACAGTTAGAATCATGAAACAACAGACTGGTTCAAAATTGGGAATGGAGTATGTCAAGTCTGCATAGTCACCATACATATGCAGAGAACATCCTGTGAAATGCCAGGCTGGATGAATAATAAGTTGGAATCAAGATTGCTGGGAGAAATATCAACAACCTCAGATATGCAGATGATACCATTCTAAACACAGAAAGGGAAGAGAAACTAAAGAGCCTTATGATGAGGATAAAAGAGGAGAGTGAAAAAGCTGGCTTCAAATTCAACATTAAAAAGACTAAGACATGGCATCTGGACCCATAACCAGATGGGCAAATAGATGGGGATCATGTCGAAACAAGGACATTTTTTTGCCATTTTATTTTGCTTTTTTGTTTTTACAGAGTTTTGTTGTTTACAGATATGTATAATCCCAGATTAGAACAATGACGTATTTTATTTTCTTGAAGTCTCTGCAGGTGATGACTACAGCCATGAAGTTAAAAGATGCTTGCTCCTTGGAAGAAAAACTATGACAATTCTAGACAGTGTATTAAAAATCAGAGACATCACTTTGCTGACAAAGGTCCATATATACAAAGCTATGGTTTTTCCAGTAGTCATGTATGGATGTGAGAACTGGATCATAAAGAAGGCTGAGCACCGAAGAATTGATGCCTTCACATTATGGTACTGGAGAAGACTCTTGAGAGTCTTTTGTATGCAAGGAGAGCAAATCAATCAATCCTAAAGGAAATCAACCCTGAATATTTACTGGAAGTATTGATGCTAAAGCTCTAATACTTTGGCCATCCAAAGCATAGGACTGTGCACATGGAACTTCACTCAATTCTCTGTAATGGCACTATTTGAAAAGAATCTAAAAAAGTGCGAAACTATGCATATGTATAACAAACCCATTTTCTATATAACCCAAAACTAACGAACTTTGCAAATTACCTATACCCAATCAATTTTTAAAAGATAAAATAAAAGTTTTTTAAAATGTGACTGAATTTGTTGTTTTATACTAGTCAGTGTGATATACTTTATTATAGAAAGCTCAAAAAACTAAACACAAATAAGGAAAATACAGTGGTAGAAAGGCTTGTAGTTTTATAATCCTTCTGTACTTACTGTGTTTTATATGAAATACTAAAAGAAACAACAGTTAGAATCATGAAACAACAGACTGGTTCAAAATTGGGAATGGAGTATGTCAAGTCTGCATAGTCACCATACATATGCAGAGAACATCCTGTGAAATGCCAGGCTGGATGAATAATAAGTTGGAATCAAGATTGCTGGGAGAAATATCAACAACCTCAGATATGCAGATGATACCATTCTAAACACAGAAAGGGAAGAGAAACTAAAGAGCCTTATGATGAGGATAAAAGAGGAGAGTGAAAAAGCTGGCTTCAAATTCAACATTAAAAAGACTAAGACATGGCATCTGGACCCATAACCAGATGGGCAAATAGATGGGGATCATGTCGAAACAAGGACATTTTTTTGCCATTTTATTTTGCTTTTTTGTTTTTACAGAGTTTTGTTGTTTACAGATATGTATAATCCCAGATTAGAACAATGACGTATTTTATTTTCTTGAAGTCTCTGCAGGTGATGACTACAGCCATGAAGTTAAAAGATGCTTGCTCCTTGGAAGAAAAACTATGACAATTCTAGACAGTGTATTAAAAATCAGAGACATCACTTTGCTGACAAAGGTCCATATATACAAAGCTATGGTTTTTCCAGTAGTCATGTATGGATGTGAGAACTGGATCATAAAGAAGGCTGAGCACCGAAGAATTGATGCCTTCACATTATGGTACTGGAGAAGACTCTTGAGAGTCTTTTGTATGCAAGGAGAGCAAATCAATCAATCCTAAAGGAAATCAACCCTGAATATTTACTGGAAGTATTGATGCTAAAGCTCTAATACTTTGGCCATCCAAAGCATAGGACTGTGCCATTGGAAAGACCCTGATGCTAGGAAAGATTGAGGGCAGGAGGAGAAGGAATGCCACAGGATGAGATAGTTGGATGAAATCACTGACTCAACGGACATGAGTTTGAGCAAGTTTTGGGATATAATCAAGGACAGGGAAGATTGGTATGCCGTAGTCCATGGGGTCACAGTGAATCAGACAGGACTTTCGGACTAAACAACAACAAAATAGGTTTTGAAAAATTAAACAGGTACATTCTAATAGCAGAAACAACTACAGAAAACTAACAAATTTTTGCCCAAGCAAGTAGTAGATGATTTTAAATAGTCTATATCAAAATATTAAAATAATGACTATATATGAAGGAAAGGAAACAATGAAATAATGACTAGAGAGAACAAACCAAATATGTAATAAAATTTGAAGATTGGTTTAATATTTTGCACAGTTTATTAAAGGTTATTCTTATAAGAACTCTGTTAAAAGGCACATATTAATACATAGATTAGAAAAGGGAGAGTTAGATTCATGGTTCCTAAAATAGATATAATTTTAATAAAAATAGAGACATGAAAGTAAGGAAACAGCAAAATATAAAACATGCAAAGAGCAGGTATGATATTGATAAAAAAAGTAGTCCTTCCTTATGTGTTTAAATTTGATGTTTCTTCCTAATTGCTCTGATAAATTAAATTTATTTAATATTGATCTCTTACTGTGAGTATATTCTGTATTAATATATCTCAAGAAATACTTAAAACACATTGAATGCCTCATGGGTAGAACAATGAAATAAGATATTTCTATCAAATTTTCTTATAAAGCCCCAGTTATATAATGAAATTTCTATATCAACAGAGTTGGTGATCTTTGGAAAAACCTGGCATATAATCCACATGCTCCAAAATTAAAATTATTTTTTCAAATTTTTCAGAGAGTCAGACTTGATATAATTTGCCTTTCTGAATAAGCAAGTCTTTTAAATATTAGTGACGTTATTGTCACCTTAAAATCCTACACTTAGCAGATGAAAAGTCAATAATTAAACTGTCAATAAAATGCTTCCAAGTGACACTAATATCTCAGAATCTATATAAGTTAAAGGCTCTGGATAAGAGCTTCCCTCCTAATTCTCTCTCTCTCTCTCTTTATTTGTTTTCTGTAATTTTACAGGGCACTAAATTTTACTTTATAAAATGGTACATGATTTACACACAACAACTTTTGAGAACTATGACTTCCCCACAGCTAGAGGGTAAAAACTTTCCTTTGTATCTAAGACTCCAGTCACTGTTGACCAGATAGGAATTTAGACTTCAGTGATGCCAAGGTAAATCAATCAAGCCTAATTGGTTTTCACTGAATTTATTCTACTCCTTGTACATATTCCCCCAAATAGAAATGGGGTTTATATGCTTCTGTTTGACATGATTCCAAATGAGCTGGTCTCATCTCTGGCATTCTTTCCAGGCAGAGTGTGCACCTTCAGAAACACTCGTAAAAAGAAAGAAAAGTTGGTGAACCTCCAGACTTCAGATTGATGCTTTCTGAAGTTTTACATTCTACTTCACTTTTTGTAATTATCAACTCTTTGCATTTCTCTGCTGTTTGACTCCATTTGCCGCCTTTGCTCTACATCTAGGGCTTATCTGAAGTTTTACATTTTTACTTCACTGTAAATGAAAGTAAGGAAACAGCAAAATATAAAACATGCAAAGAGCAGGTATGATATTGATAAAAAGTAGTCCTTCCTTATGTGTTTAAATTTGATGTTTCTTCCTAATTGCTCTGATAAATTAAATTTATTTAATATTGATCTCTTACTGTGAGTATATTCTGTATTAATATATCTCAAGAAATACTTAAAACACATTGAATGCCTCATGGGTAGAACAATGAAATAAGATATTTCTATCAAATTTTCTTATAAAGCCCCAGTTATATAATGAAATTTCTATATCAACAGAGTTGGTGATCTTTGGAAAAACCTGGCATATAATCCACATGCTCCAAAATTAAAATTATTTTTTCAAATTTTTCAGAGAGTCAGACTTGATATAATTTGCCTTTCTGAATAAGCAAGTCTTTTAAATATTAGTGACGTTATTGTCACCTTAAAATCCTACACTTAGCAGATGAAAAGTCAATAATTAAACTGTCAATAAAATGCTTCCAAGTGACACTAATATCTCAGAATCTATATAAGTTAAAGGCTCTGGATAAGAGCTTCCCTCCTAATTCTCTCTTTCTCTCTTTATTTGTTTTCTGTAATTTTACAGGGCACTAAATTTTACTTTATAAAATGGTACATGATTTACACACAACAACTTTTGAGAACTATGACTTCCCCACAGCTAGAGGGTAAAAACTTTCCTTTGTATCTAAGACTCCAGTCACTGTTGACCAGATAGGAATTTAGACTTCAGTGATGCCAAGGTAAATCAATCAAGCCTAATTGGTTTTCACTGAATTTATTCTACTCCTTGTACATATTCCCCCAAATAGAAATGGGGTTTATATGCTTCTGTTTGACATGATTCCAAATGAGCTGGTCTCATCTCTGGCATTCTTTCCAGGCAGAGTGTGCACCTTCAGAAACACTCGTAAAAAAGAAAGAAAAAGTTGGTGAACCTCCAGACTTCAGATTGATGCTTTCTGAAGTTTTACATTCTACTTCACTTTTTGTAATTATCAACTCTTTGCATTTCTCTGCTGTTTGACTCCATTTGCCGCCTTTGCTCTACATCTAGGGACAATCTCTATCAGAGTAAGATCCAGATACTTATTCCTGCTCCTTCATTACACCCATTGAGGTTGGTTTCATATCCATGGTTTTCTACATGATAGCTGTGATTAAATTATATTTGCCCATTAGGCCATGTTCATTGTTATAATATACAAAGCCTGTAGTGAAATGATGCATTACTGACATATCTAGATAAATATTATTAATGCTTGGCTTTCCAACTTCAGCACCAGTCATAAAGAGCTTGCATATCTCCCTTTTGACATTACAATAGACAGAGGCTGAGAAAATGGAAGTTTGATGACTTATCAATGGGACTCATCAGAAAACCCTGTTCAGGAGAACCTGTTAATTTGGAGAGACAGGCTCATCTTGAGACACATACTGAGATCTGCTTCCCTGAAGGAAAGTTATTGAATCTATAACTGGAAGGAATTCCAAAATGGTACATTGACAAACTGTTTGAGACAGAATGTGAAAATACGTGAATGTGAGAAATTTCTGGGAGCTGTAGTCTTAAGGGGGCCCTTGCACTTCAATATACTTGACCTACATCATAAGTTTCTCACTCGGTCTTCTCTGGTGGTCCAGTGGGTAAGGACACCGCCTTGCAGTACAAGGGGCGCCGGTTCGATCCCTGGCCTGGGAAGATCCCACGTGCCGCAGAGCAGCTGGACCGATATGTCCAATTACAGAGCCGGAGCTCTGGAGCGCATGTGCCCAGAGCCGGTGCTCTGCGACAACAGAGGCCAAAGAACAAAGACGGATGAAAATAGACAAATGAAAGACCAATAGAAGCGGCCCGCCTGCCCCCCTCCCTCTCCAACCAGCGCCCCTCCACCCCCACACACACACAAAAAGTTCCTCACTCAAAATGAGAAAGATTCTCTCCTGTGTCTGACAGGGGAAGGAGCAGAAAAACCACTGTGAAGTCACTTCAAAATACTCTCCTTAATGAAGTTCTATATTCTAGGAGAAGTATTTGACAGTTTCATTCTACTTGTGTGAAAACCATTTCTCTAACTCTAGTTCCACCTCCTATCCTATCTCACTTAAAGGGGATAAAGCCCAACACCCACCAACAAGAAATAAAGCACAACAACATTTAACAGGTTTGAAAGCATCAGGGAGATACATTAGGGATGCCTGTACTAAAGAACAAAATAAGGGAAAAAAGGCAAAGATATACCACTAAAGAAACAGGAAAGAAAAATACAGCCCAGAGATGCCAGTTAGTTAAAAGTCCAGATAATCCCATCACAGTCAGTCAGGTGTAGAGTTTTCTCCAGACCACTAACTTCTGAAAACTCTTGGGTTATCTGCAGTGTATCACTCTGAGATAGAGCTTGCATATCTCCCTTTTGACATTACAATAGACAGAGGCTGAGAAAATGGAAGTTTGATGACTTATCAATGGGACTCATCAGAAAACCCTGTTCAGGAGAACCTGTTAATTTGGAGAGACAGGCTCATCTTGAGACACATACTGAGATCTGCTTCCCTGAAGGAAAGTTATTGAATCTATAACTGGAAGGAATTCCAAAATGGTACATTGACAAACTGTTTGAGACAGAATGTGAAAATACGTGAATGTGAGAAATTTCTGGGAGCTGTAGTCTTAAGGGGGCCCTTGCACTTCAATATACTTGACCTACATCATAAGTTTCTCACTCGGTCTTCTCTGGTGGTCCAGTGGGTAAGGACACCGCCTTGCAGTACAAGGGGCGCCGGTTCGATCCCTGGCCTGGGAAGATCCCACGTGCCGCAGAGCAGCTGGACCGATATGTCCAATTACAGAGCCGGAGCTCTGGAGCGCATGTGCCCAGAGCCGGTGCTCTGCGACAACAGAGGCCAAAGAACAAAGACGGATGAAAATAGACAAATGAAAGACCAATAGAAGCGGCCCGCCTGCCCCCCTCCCTCTCCAACCAGCGCCCCCCTCCACCCACACACACACACAAAAAGTTCCTCACTCAAAATGAGAAAGATTCTCTCCTGTGTCTGACAGGGGAAGGAGCAGAAAAAAACCACTGTGAAGTCACTTCAAAATACTCTCCTTAATGAAGTTCTATATTCTAGGAGAAGTATTTGACAGTTTCATTCTACTTGTGTGAAAACCATTTCTCTAACTCTAGTTCCACCTCCTATCCTATCTCACTTAAAGGGGATAAAGCCCAACACCCACCAACAAGAAATAAAGCACAACAACATTTAACAGGTTTGAAAGCATCAGGGAGATACATTAGGGATGCCTGTACTAAAGAACAAAATAAGGGAAAAAAGGCAAAGATATACCACTAAAGAAACAGGAAAGAAAAATACAGCCCAGAGATGCCAGTTAGTTAAAAGTCCAGATAATCCCATCACAGTCAGTCAGGTGTAGAGTTTTCTCCAGACCACTAACTTCTGAAAACTCTTGGGTTATCTGCAGTGTATCACATGATACATTTCTGATGATACAGTCATGCGGTACACAACATAGGATGCTCTTTCAATAGCGGACAAATCATGACATACCTACTCTTGAAGATGGGGAGTCTGGCTTATTGCTGTATCCCACATAACTCTAACAGGAGTCAAGAAACCCTTATTGAGCAAAGGAATAAATAAGAGATGATATAATATATCAATAAGCTACATGAAAAATCAAGAAGGATTTGTTAACCTGGTTAACATAAGACATTATTAATACTGGGGAGAGAAAGAGGAAATTGAATCATGCCCATTTACTTTTTCCATGGTTTTATATGATGATGATTACTGTAGATGCTCCAGTCTCTTAAAAGGATAAATGAGAATTTATGAAGAATGCTGCTCCTAATTTTCTAAAATGCAACGTATGGATGAGAATTAACAAATCACAGGGAGGAAAGAAGTCACATGATACAATGATCTCAATACTATTATTGCCACCACTAATTAAAACAACAGCAGTAATATAATAATATTTACATAGCACATTTTTTGCTACTTCCTGGTAGCTTTATCACCTAGTACACAACAGGTACACACATTTTAGTGAGAGAATGTTTTTATATTTGCTATTTAAATGTAATATAAAAAATCACTGTGAAAGGTGACTGTAGTCATGAGATTAGAAGATATGTGCTTCCTGGAAGAAGAACTATCACAAACCTAGACAGTGTTTTAAAAAGTACACATTATGTTTCTGACAAAGGTCCATATAATCAAGTTAAGTTATTTTTTCCAGTAATCACATACAGATAATGAGAGTTGGACCATAAAAAAGGCTAAGCACCGAAGAATCGATGTTTTCACATTGTAATGCTGGGGGAAAACTCTTGAGAGTTCTTTGGTCATAAGGAGATCAAACCAGTCAATCCTAAAGGAACTCAATCCTGAATATTCATTGGAAGGACTGATGCTGAAGTTGAAGCTCCAATACTTTGGTCACCTAATGTGAAGAACTGAGTCATTGGAAAAGACGCTGACATTGGATAAGTTTAAACACAAAAGGGGACGAGTCCATCAAAGGATGAGATGGCTAGATAGCATCACTGATTCAACAGATATGAACTAGAGCAAACTCTGAGGGAAAGTGCAGGACAAGGAAGCCAGGCCTGTTGCAGTCCATGGGATTTCAATAGCGGACAAATCATGACATACCTACTCTTGAAGATGGGGAGTCTGGCTTATTGCTGTATCCCACATAACTCTAACAGGAGTCAAGAAACCCTTATTGAGCAAAGGAATAAATAAGAGATGATATAATATATCAATAAGCTACATGAAAAATCAAGAAGGATTTGTTAACCTGGTTAACATAAGACATTATTAATACTGGGGAGAGAAAGAGGAAATTGAATCATGCCCATTTACTTTTTCCATGGTTTTATATGATGATGATTACTGTAGATGCTCCAGTCTCTTAAAAGGATAAATGAGAATTTATGAAGAATGCTGCTCCTAATTTTCTAAAATGCAACGTATGGATGAGAATTAACAAATCACAGGGAGGAAAGAAGTCACATGATACAATGATCTCAATACTATTATTGCCACCACTAATTAAAACAACAGCAGTAATATAATAATATTTACATAGCACATTTTTTGCTACTTCCTGGTAGCTTTATCACCTAGTACACAACAGGTACACACATTTTAGTGAGAGAATGTTTTTATATTTGCTATTTAAATGTAATATAAAAAATCACTGTGAAAGGTGACTGTAGTCATGAGATTAGAAGATATGTGCTTCCTGGAAGAAGAACTATCACAAACCTAGACAGTGTTTTAAAAAGTACACATTATGTTTCTGACAAAGGTCCATATAATCAAGTTAAGTTATTTTTTCCAGTAATCACATACAGATAATGAGAGTTGGACCATAAAAAAGGCTAAGCACCGAAGAATCGATGTTTTCACATTGTAATGCTGGGGAAGACTCTTGAGAGTTCTTTGGTCATAAGGAGATCAAACCAGTCAATCCTAAAGGAACTCAATCCTGAATATTCATTGGAAGGACTGATGCTGAAGTTGAAGCTCCAATACTTTGGTCACCTAATGTGAAGAACTGAGTCATTGGAAAAGACGCTGACATTGGATAAGTTTAAACACAAAAGGGGACGAGTCCATCAAAGGATGAGATGGCTAGATAGCATCACTGATTCAACAGATATGAACTAGAGCAAACTCTGAGGGAAAGTGCAGGACAAGGAAGCCAGGCCTGTTGCAGTCCATGGGATTTCAAAGACTTGGACAGGAATTAGTGATGAAACAACAACAATAATTTAAAACCAGTCACGTTTTTGAATGATTGCTTTGATGTGGGCCATTTTTAAATCTTCTGTTAAATTAGCTACAATACTGCCTCTGTATCATGCTTTGGTTTTTTGGCTCCGCAACAGGTGAAATCTTAGCTCCCTAGCCAGGGATCAAAGCCACACCTCTTGCATTGGAAGGCAAAGTCCAAATCACAGGACTACTGGGGAAGTCCCACTAATGACTTTTATTTTTTGACAAAATATGGGTAATATGTATGTACTTCTGGTGTGATATGTAGTAAGTCGCCTCCTCTTCCTGGATTTTATTCTAAAAATTTCAACAGTCTGAATAAGCAAAAGAGCCATCTGTAAGTTTCCTTAGTAGAATGTTGTTTAATTAACAGCACTTCAACTGAGACATGCAGAAAATGCATAAAATCACATCATATTTATCACTCTGTAATCATAAATAATGTCAAATAAAGTAAAATTGGAGGAGGAAAGGCACATTTCTTAGTTTCCAAAATTCACCATTTTCTGTTAGCATCCTTATTCTTATATATCTTGATTTAGAACATTTCTTAACTCTGATTATGGGATTCACCAGTATTTTTTTGAAGTTCTAGTCAGAGCTTTATTCTCAAAGCACACTTATGGAGTCATCTCTGGAACTCATGGGATGTCCATTGACTCTAGGACTGTCAAGGATACCAAAATCCTCAAAAGTTCAACTCTTTTATATTAATATAAAATGGTATGCTGTTTATAATATGTACATCCTCCCATATATTTTAAATCATTCATAGATCAAATATAATACCTAATACAACGTAAATGTCATATAAATAGTTGTCATTATGTGACAAATTCAAGTTTTGTTGTGTTGTTTGGAATTTTCTGGAATTTGTTTTTTCCCAAAATATATCTGATCTGATATTAGTTGACACCATGTCAAAAAAGGGATGAAAAAAATGGGGCTAGATAGCATCACTGATTCAACAGATATGAACTAGAGCAAACTCTGAGGGAAAGTGCAGGACAAGGAAGCCAGGCCTGTTGCAGTCCATGGGATTTCAAAGACTTGGACAGGAATTAGTGATGAAACAACAACAATAATTTAAAACCAGTCACGTTTTTGAATGATTGCTTTGATGTGGGCCATTTTTAAATCTTCTGTTAAATTAGCTACAATACTGCCTCTGTATCATGCTTTGGTTTTTTGGCTCCGCAACAGGTGAAATCTTAGCTCCCTAGCCAGGGATCAAAGCCACACCTCTTGCATTGGAAGGCAAAGTCCAAATCACAGGACTACTGGGGAAGTCCCACTAATGACTTTTATTTTTTGACAAAATATGGGTAATATGTATGTACTTCTGGTGTGATATGTAGTAAGTCGCCTCCTCTTCCTGGATTTTATTCTAAAAATTTCAACAGTCTGAATAAGCAAAAGAGCCATCTGTAAGTTTCCTTAGTAGAATGTTGTTTAATTAACAGCACTTCAACTGAGACATGCAGAAAATGCATAAAATCACATCATATTTATCACTCTGTAATCATAAATAATGTCAAATAAAGTAAAATTGGAGGAGGAAAGGCACATTTCTTAGTTTCCAAAATTCACCATTTTCTGTTAGCATCCTTATTCTTATATATCTTGATTTAGAACATTTCTTAACTCTGATTATGGGATTCACCAGTATTTTTTTGAAGTTCTAGTCAGAGCTTTATTCTCAAAGCACACTTATGGAGTCATCTCTGGAACTCATGGGATGTCCATTGACTCTAGGACTGTCAAGGATACCAAAATCCTCAAAAGTTCAACTCTTTTATATTAATATAAAATGGTATGCTGTTTATAATATGTACATCCTCCCATATATTTTAAATCATTCATAGATCAAATATAATACCTAATACAACGTAAATGTCATATAAATAGTTGTCATTATGTGACAAATTCAAGTTTTGTTGTGTTGTTTGGAATTTTCTGGAATTTGTTTTTTCCCAAAATATATCTGATCTGATATTAGTTGACACCATGAATGCAGAACTCAGGGATAAGCAGGGCCAGTTTATACAGCCATTTCTGAGAACACATTAGAAATTAGCAGGTGAGAACAGCCTCCTTATCTACTTAACAGTTCCAGAGCACTACCAGGATAATAAGAAAAGTGAAACAAATAGATTCCTACCTCAGAAAACTCACCACTCAATTCCCACTCGGACTTCACAGAAGTTCCGTTTTGCATGCTCCAGGGCTTAGTCCTTTTTTTTCCCAGGAAATGATGGTTTCTACAACTCATTGTCCAGAACAGAACCTCAAAAGAAACAGAGAGAGATTACAGTGAACTACAGCGAAATATAAATTTATAACAATTATGTTTATAAATGATTAAGTTCATGACTTATTTACTTAGTGTGCAGATGTTTTATTTTATCTATAGTTTAAAACTAAACTCTCACATTCATTTTAATCTCAGAGATTCCACCCTCCCGCAAACCTTTTCATCAATCATATAATCCTTTCTAGTTATTTCTTTTACATATAAATAAGGTTTCTCTTTATTTTTAATTTTTAAATGTTATCTGCATAGCAGCTATCACTCTGTGAATCTAATTTCCTAGTTTTTTGGAGAACTGCAATTATTTTTAGCAAGTCATGTTTGTCTAACTTTAAAAGTGTATACTCTTTTATTCTCTAAAATCCTTTTGTTCTTCTCATTGTTCCTTTTTTTGTTTTTATTCTTTGCAACCTGTCAGTCCCATTATTATGGACTCTTTGCCCACAGCATACAAAATCCAGCTCTGACAAGCTGCTTTGCAATTTGCTTGAATTGTTTTCAAAACTTGCTTATAAACATGATGGTTTGCCTAGCTGCTGTCAAATGGACTGTGTTAAAATTTCTTTTTACTGACTTCATGTTGGATGGAAGAAGAGTTACTTGTAGTCTAGGGACAAAGTCCATGTTTATATCTTACAGTTAAACAATGAAAATTACCAAGGGTCCAAACTAAACAACTAACTAGGCCCTGGTATACGATTCCTTAGTGGTTAGGCTGGTATCATAGACCCCAAACAAAAAAATAACTTCAAAACATGATGAAATTTTTTTCAGACTATGCAATACGTCTGTAAGGACAATTAAGCATTCTTAAAGCTATAATAAAGATAAATGGTTATTGGAAGTTTTCTCTTTCACCCGAATCAAGAATTTCTATGTATTAAATATGTAGAAGATGCCAAGTTTATTACATGATTTCCCTTAACCATTACTTAAAAACAAAACACATACCTATTTCTCTAGAATGTATCTAGAGATGGATCTTATGACATAATATTATTTATAATATTATATGGTTCGTAACGTTCAAATTAGAACTGTATTACAGTCTGGAGATAAACATTTTGTAACAAGTAAATTAGCAAAACAATCCTATATGATTATGTTGAAAATTACATCACTCAGGAATGATGCTGAGGCAGTGGTTCACCTCTTATCCAAGAGGAATATGCCCCAAGATTCTAAGTGTATGTATGAAACTGGATACTACCAAATCCTCTCTCTCTCTCTCTCTCTCTATATATATATATATATACATATGTACAACATTTTTCCTATACATTTGCACTTATGATTATATTTGATTTATATTAGGCACAATAAGCATCTAATAGCCAATAAAAAATAAAACAATTACAGCAATATGCTGTAATAAAAGTTATGTGAGTGTGGTCTCTTTCTGTGTTCCTCTCTCAAAAGATCTTTTTGTGTAGATTTAAAACCTTTTCCATTTTACGTTTTATCACATGCTGTGGCTATTGCAGCTTGTGGTGTGACATCAGAAATAGCACAAATTTATGTTTCCTTACTCAGGATTTTATGGATAGAAGATTTGTTCTTATCACAACAAAACAAAGTGACAGCTCACAAAATGGTAGGGAATATTTGCAAATGAAGTTATCAACAATGAATTTACTCCAAAATATGCAAACAGCTCATGTAGCACAATATGAAAAAACAAACAAAAACCTTCATAAAAAAATACAGTGAGCTTCCCTGGTGGTCCAGTGGGTAAGAACACCGCCTTGCAGTGCAAGGGGCGCCAGTTTGATCCCTGGCCTGGGAAGATCCCACGTGCCACGGAGCGGCTGGACTGATGTGTCTAATTACAGAGTCGGAGCTCTGGAGCGCATGCGCCCAGAGCCGGTGCTCTGCAGTGAGAGAGGCCTCCGCGATGGGAGGCCCACACGGGCCAAAGAACAAAGACGGATGAAAATAGATTAATGAAAGACCAATAGAAGTAGCCCACCCGCGCCCCTCCCTCCCCAACCCGCCTCCCCCCTCCACCGCACCCGTCAAAAAAAAAAAAAAAAAAAAGGCAAAAGATCTAAATAGGCATTTCTCCAAAGAATACATACAGATGGTCAAAAGGCACATGAAAAGATACTCTGCATCACTAATAATCAGAGAAATACAAATCAAAACTATAATAAAGCATCACCTCACATAGGGCAAAATGGCCAACATCAAAATAAATCTATAGACAATAAGTGCTGGAGAAGATTCAGAGCAAAGGGAGCCCTCCCACACCGTCAGTGGGAATGCAAATTGGTACGGCCACTATGGAGAACATTATGCAGATTTCTTAAAATCTAAAATGGAGCTACCATATGATCCTACAGTCCAACTCCTAGGCAAATCTCCGGAGAAAGTCATAATTCAGAAAGATGCACTCCAGAGTTCATTGCAGCACTATTTATAGTAGCCAGGACACAGAGGGGACTTGGGTGCCTATTAACAGAGGAATGAATAAAGAAGATACGGTGCGTGTGTGTATATAATTGAATACTAATCAACTATATAAAAAGAACAAAGTAACACCATGTGCAGCAACATAGAAGAACCTGAAGCTTGTCATACTGAGTGAAGTTAGACAGACAAATATCATCTGTAATCCCTTATTTGTGGAATCTGAAAAAGCAGCGGTACAAATGAGCTTAATACAAAACAGAGTCACAGATGAAACAAAACAGATTTATGGTTACCAAGGAGAAAGTGAGAGGGGGATAATTTATGAAACTTGTTGACATACATACACTGCTAGGTAACTAGTAAAGACCTACTCTAAATCACAGGGAACTATACTCAATACTCTGTAATAATCTATATGGGAAAATAATCTAAAAGAAGAAGACATACATATGTGTAAAATTGATTTACTTTGCTGTACATCTGAAACTAGCACAACATTGTAAACCGACTATACTTTGATTAAAAAAAAAAAAGATTTATTTTCACCATGAAGGTCTCTAAGTTATGTCTAACTGTTTGCTTAATAGAGTTTTTCCTTTCCTTATTGAGAACTTTCAGTTTTCCACTTAAAGGAAGCACTCCATGGCTTCTTTTTTTTTTTTTTTTATTTATTTTTTTTATTCTTTATTTTAAAGGTTTTACAGAGTTTTGTTGTTCATATACATGTATGTTCCCAGATCAGTCATATGCATATCCCTGGTCCCCACCCACCCAGATCCCCCCATCCCACCCCTCCAGACCTTTGCCCCAAGCCATTGTAAGCACTCCTATTCCCTTAGCACTGTGACACTAGCTATCTTTTCCACACATAACACTCTAGGTTTCCTTGTTACTTCCTCCATGCTTCTCCATGGCTTCTTTTCAGCATATTCCAAGTGTCCTCACCACCACGTCTCTTGCACTCTCAGACCGTTACCAAGTAAAACAAAAGTGCGTGAATACAAACACTGTGAAACCACAACAGTGAATCTGAAAACTCTGAGGTTACCAAATGACTTCCTGAAGGAATGTGCTGAATAAAGGGATGATTCCCATTCAGGGTGCATTGGAGTGGGGTGGCTTAAAATCTCATCACATCCACAGAATGACACAGTTTAAAACACGAATTGTCTCTGGAATTTTTATTTAATATTTTTGGACCTCAGTTGGCTTCAACTTACAGAGACTTCAGAAATGGAAACAGAGACCAAGCAAGGACTAATGCAGTTTTTGTGGCGTGTATAATATTACACATCTTGATGTGCTTGAGAATATCTGGGTCAATTCTAGATACCCTCACTTTTACAGAGTTAGTAGCAGCTGCTATTTGTTTATGACAGTTATTCTGGAGGTGGGGAAATCATCTTCAAAGGCCCTTAAAATTACTCTGGGACCCAAACTACAATCAGTATTAACAACTGCTAGGTAACTAGTAAAGACCTACTCTAAATCACAGGAACTATACTCAATACTCTGTAATAATCTATATGGGAAAATAATCTAAAAGAAGAAGACATACATATGTGTAAAATTGATTTACTTTGCTGTACATCTGAAACTAGCACAACATTGTAAACCGACTATACTTTGATTAAAAAAAAAAAAGATTTATTTTCACCATGAAGGTCTCTAAGTTATGTCTAACTGTTTGCTTAATAGAGTTTTTCCTTTCCTTATTGAGAACTTTCAGTTTTCCACTTAAAGGAAGCACTCCATGGCTTCTTTTTTTTTTTTTTTAAGATTTATTTTTTTATTCTTTATTTTAAAGGTTTTACAGAGTTTTGTTGTTCATATACATGTATGTTCCCAGATCAGTCATATGCATATCCCTGGTCCCCACCCACCCAGATCCCCCCATCCCACCCCTCCAGACCTTTGCCCCAAGCCATTGTAAGCACTCCTATTCCCTTAGCACTGTGACACTAGCTATCTTTTCCACACATAACACTCTAGGTTTCCTTGTTACTTCCTCCATGCTTCTCCATGGCTTCTTTTCAGCATATTCCAAGTGTCCTCACCACCACGTCTCTTGCACTCTCAGACCGTTACCAAGTAAAACAAAAGTGCGTGAATACAAACACTGTGAAACCACAACAGTGAATCTGAAAACTCTGAGGTTACCAAATGACTTCCTGAAGGAATGTGCTGAATAAAGGGATGATTCCCATTCAGGGTGCATTGGAGTGGGGTGGCTTAAAATCTCATCACATCCACAGAATGACACAGTTTAAAACACGAATTGTCTCTGGAATTTTTATTTAATATTTTTGGACCTCAGTTGGCTTCAACTTACAGAGACTTCAGAAATGGAAACAGAGACCAAGCAAGGACTAATGCAGTTTTTGTGGCGTGTATAATATTACACATCTTGATGTGCTTGAGAATATCTGGGTCAATTCTAGATACCCTCACTTTTACAGAGTTAGTAGCAGCTGCTATTTGTTTATGACAGTTATTCTGGAGGTGGGGAAATCATCTTCAAAGGCCCTTAAAATTACTCTGGGACCCAAACTACAATCAGTATTAACAACTTTTGACTATCTACTACTAACTCAAGAAAATTGCCCCTGGAGGAATATAAGACAAATTATTTTTTTAAAATGCACATTGTAAAAATCATGCAACTGTTGAAGAAATTTCCTAGTAATTTTCAAACATTCTATAATAATTGTAGATATTTCTATTACTTTTATGTCTCATTGTTTTATATTTAATTGCTTGCTGCTTAATTATTCCTGAAACCCAGAACAGCACTTGGTAGGTGATAATGTGCAATGGATACTTGCTAAAATAAATAGAATTTATTTGTAATATGATGTTGAGTTTTTCATCATGTTCAACTTCAAAAGCTAACACTATAGAATTCTTTTAGGAAAGATACTTTTTAGGTCACCGGGGTTTCCACGAGGAGCATATATTTACAGGAACATCAAAATTGACTCATAAAATAAGGGCTGTTTTGGATCCTCTCGGTCCCTAGGATCTGTGTTTATAAAATTCATTTAGAACGTTATGTGAAATTTATACATCCTGGTCCCACAGCTGCTGCAACATGAGTAAAAACTGTCAGTCTGTAAACATACTGTTTTGAAAAAGAAACAATATTAGCTACAGACATTCATAAACCTTTTATAATGATGCCAAAATATTTTTCATGTATCTAGATTCATTTACCTTTGAAACACGAGACTGCTGCTAAAAAATAGCATTAAATGGTACATTCCAATGTTTGTTTCTGATCACCCTTACATTTCATTTACATTAATGTGCTATTTTATTATTGCTTAAAAACACAAGGTATAATTTTGTCTTTCAAATTTTAAATTGAGGTAAAAGAGGTATTTTGATTACAGGTCATTTATCATAAAATGTGGAGACAACAAACTAAATTGTTCACTTATTTTCTTAAAGTACCAGCTGGTTTGTGTTCCCACCCAGAGTAAAGACAGAAAACACTTTCCCTCAACCTCTGACAGTTTTTGTGGCGTGTATAATATTACACATCTTGATGTGCTTGAGAATATCTGGGTCAATTCTAGATACCCTCACTTTTACAGAGTTAGTAGCAGCTGCTATTTGTTTATGACAGTTATTCTGGAGGTGGGGAAATCATCTTCAAAGGCCCTTAAAATTACTCTGGGACCCAAACTACAATCAGTATTAACAACTTTTGACTATCTACTACTAACTCAAGAAAATTGCCCCTGGAGGAATATAAGACAAATTATTTTTTTAAAATGCACATTGTAAAAATCATGCAACTGTTGAAGAAATTTCCTAGTAATTTTCAAACATTCTATAATAATTGTAGATATTTCTATTACTTTTATGTCTCATTGTTTTATATTTAATTGCTTGCTGCTTAATTATTCCTGAAACCCAGAACAGCACTTGGTAGGTGATAATGTGCAATGGATACTTGCTAAAATAAATAGAATTTATTTGTAATATGATGTTGAGTTTTTCATCATGTTCAACTTCAAAAGCTAACACTATAGAATTCTTTTAGGAAAGATACTTTTTAGGTCACCGGGGTTTCCACGAGGAGCATATATTTACAGGAACATCAAAATTGACTCATAAAATAAGGGCTGTTTTGGATCCTCTCGGTCCCTAGGATCTGTGTTTATAAAATTCATTTAGAACGTTATGTGAAATTTATACATCCTGGTCCCACAGCTGCTGCAACATGAGTAAAAACTGTCAGTCTGTAAACATACTGTTTTGAAAAAGAAACAATATTAGCTACAGACATTCATAAACCTTTTATAATGATGCCAAAATATTTTTCATGTATCTAGATTCATTTACCTTTGAAACACGAGACTGCTGCTAAAAAATAGCATTAAATGGTACATTCCAATGTTTGTTTCTGATCACCCTTACATTTCATTTACATTAATGTGCTATTTTATTATTGCTTAAAAACACAAGGTATAATTTTGTCTTTCAAATTTTAAATTGAGGTAAAAGAGGTATTTTGATTACAGGTCATTTATCATAAAATGTGGAGACAACAAACTAAATTGTTCACTTATTTTCTTAAAGTACCAGCTGGTTTGTGTTCCCACCCAGAGTAAAGACAGAAAACACTTTCCCTCAACCTCTGACCCCTAGAATACTTAATAAAACTATATTTTAACTCATGATAGCACTAACGAAGTCAACTCTTTTTCAGAATTCAACTATATAGATTTATTAGATCAATGGAGACTGAACCCATTTTGCAATACTATTTCTTTTCTAGAACTTGAAAAATTTAATTGTTACCTTTAAGGCCGCACTTGAAATTCATGAAAATACACACTGCCATTTCTGAGTTCTTTTCTCGTGTTTCTTTTGTCACCCTCGAAAACATGCATCATTGCAATTTGTTAAGTTCTAAGCTCACCACTTGTTCTGTGATGTTATACCCCCACTTTTAACTTACCAGTGTCTTTTTTTGTAATACTCTGGCCTCCGCAGTACACTGGAAACTTCACCCCTAAGGGGCTGCTCCTTTTTGCCTACAGATTTATTTTTATTTATTTATTTATTTTTTGGCCACTTCTATTGATCTTTCAGTTATTTATCTTTGTTCTTTGGCCTGTGTGGGCCTCCCATCGCAGTGACCTCTCTCTTTGCAGAGCACCAGCTCTGGGAGCACGCACTCCAGAGCTCCGGCTCAGTAGTTGGACACATCAGTCCAGCTGCTCCACGGTATGTGGGATCTTCCCAGACCAGGGATTGAATTGGCGCCTCTTGCACTGCAAGGCAGTGTCCTTACCCACTGGACCACTGAGGAAGCCCTATCAGTGTCTTTTAAATTGTTTTCTTTTTCTTGTGTTACATCTACAACTGAAAATACCATCTTCTCGAAAACCTGAGAAAAATACTTGGGAGATTTGTTTCTTTCTCCTTTTTTCCTGCCCTCCGTTTCTCCTTTCTTTCTTCCTCTTCTTCTCTTGTTCCCTCCCTTTCTTTCCTCTTTTTGCTTTTTCCCCCTCATTTCTATTTGTTGATCAGTTGTTAAATTATATCTGACTATTTGAGACCTCATGAACTACATTTCTATTTACCAATTAACCTAGTTGCCAGTACAGGAGATACAAGAGACATGAGTTTGATTCTTGGGTCTGAAAGATCCCCTGTAAAGGGAATGGCAGCCCACTTCAGTATTCTTGTTTGGAAAATTCCATGGAGAGGGAAGAGAGGCCTGGTGGGCTAACAAAGTCTGAATGAGCCGTTTAGACCCTAGAATACTTAATAAAATTTTTCATGATAGCACTAACGAAGTCAACTCTTTTTCAGAATTCAACTATATAGATTTATTAGATCAATGGAGACTGAACCCATTTTGCAATACTATTTCTTTTCTAGAACTTGAAAAATTTAATTGTTACCTTTAAGGCCGCACTTGAAATTCATGAAAATACACACTGCCATTTCTGAGTTCTTTTCTCGTGTTTCTTTTGTCACCCTCGAAAACATGCATCATTGCAATTTGTTAAGTTCTAAGCTCACCACTTGTTCTGTGATGTTATACCCCCACTTTTAACTTACCAGTGTCTTTTTTTGTAATACTCTGGCCTCCGCAGTACACTGGAAACTTCACCCCTAAGGGGCTGCTCCTTTTTGCCTACAGATTTATTTTTATTTATTTATTTATTTTTTGGCCACTTCTATTGATCTTTCAGTTATTTATCTTTGTTCTTTGGCCTGTGTGGGCCTCCCATCGCAGTGACCTCTCTCTTTGCAGAGCACCAGCTCTGGGAGCACGCACTCCAGAGCTCCGGCTCAGTAGTTGGACACATCAGTCCAGCTGCTCCACGGTATGTGGGATCTTCCCAGACCAGGGATTGAATTGGCGCCTCTTGCACTGCAAGGCAGTGTCCTTACCCACTGGACCACTGAGGAAGCCCTATCAGTGTCTTTTAAATTGTTTTCTTTTTCTTGTGTTACATCTACAACTGAAAATACCATCTTCTCGAAAACCTGAGAAAAATACTTGGGAGATTTGTTTCTTTCTCCTTTTTTCCTGCCCTCCGTTTCTCCTTTCTTTCTTCCTCTTCTTCTCTTGTTCCCTCCCTTTCTTTCCTCTTTTTGCTTTTTCCCCCTCATTTCTATTTGTTGATCAGTTGTTAAATTATATCTGACTATTTGAGACCTCATGAACTACATTTCTATTTACCAATTAACCTAGTTGCCAGTACAGGAGATACAAGAGACATGAGTTTGATTCTTGGGTCTGAAAGATCCCCTGTAAAGGGAATGGCAGCCCACTTCAGTATTCTTGTTTGGAAAATTCCATGGAGAGGGAAGAGAGGCCTGGTGGGCTACAGTCTAAGAGGTCAGAAAGAGTTGATCATGACTGAATGACTGAGCATACAAACAAAATCATTTGATACAAATTTCCCACTGTTTCTTGCCTCTATTTTTAAAATCATTGTCATAGTTACTGCCTTTATTAGGTCATCATGTACTTAATTCTTTAGTAATTTAATCATCTAAATAATTATTATTACATCAATTTAATTATGTAGATGTTCTTCCCACTCTCCCACCTGCCTCCATTTTGCTTCCATTTTGTTTCTAAACTGAATGATTTTTATTAATGTAAAATAATTCATGTCACTCTTAATATTCATGCTTACCAGTATCCTAATGATAAAAACAATTTTTTTCAGGTAGAGAGGCACTGAAATGCAAAGCAGTTCCACAATGGCACACATGTATATACAGACGCAAACACAGAAATGTAAAAAGTAGGTGCTATGTGCTTATGACTTAACTTTTATTGTACATTCCTTCCTATTATGTTAGATTATCGCCAATCAGCATGAATGGTTAGATATAAAGTATTCTCAGAGGGGAAATAAGCATTTGGTTAACGTATTAAACTTTTTTAATGAAAGCTAAGATATGTCAGTCCAGCATTCAGATTTGGGGATCCAAATATAGTCATAATTATTTTTTAAAAAGTTATTTCAGTTTTCTAAAGAATTAAAATTTCAAAAGTTTTCCTTCCCTTATCAACAATAGGCATGATATACTTTTGCATGAATACAGAGAAGCATGACACTTATCTTTGTAAAAGAAGAAAAAAATAGCTCCTGAGGATGTTTTCCCAAGTCATTCTTTTTGTTCTTTTTGTTTTTTACCTGAACAGACATGTTGTCTTTTGGACCAAATAAGTATCCCATTATGTTCCTCTAGTGAGGCCTTAAAAAAGAATGCAGTCCAAGAAAGTTAAGATACAAGCCAGAATCTTTTCCCTCAGTCTTACTTAAAATGATGTCAAAGACATGAGTTTGATTCTTGGGTCTGAAAGATCCCCTGTAAAGGGAATGGCAGCCCACTTCAGTATTCTTGTTTGGAAAATTCCATGGAGAGGGAAGAGAGGCCTGGTGGGCTACAGTCTAAGAGGTCAGAAAGAGTTGATCATGACTGAATGACTGAGCATACAAACAAAATCATTTGATACAAATTTCCCACTGTTTCTTGCCTCTATTTTTAAAATCATTGTCATAGTTACTGCCTTTATTAGGTCATCATGTACTTAATTCTTTAGTAATTTAATCATCTAAATAATTATTATTACATCAATTTAATTATGTAGATGTTCTTCCCACTCTCCCACCTGCCTCCATTTTGCTTCCATTTTGTTTCTAAACTGAATGATTTTTATTAATGTAAAATAATTCATGTCACTCTTAATATTCATGCTTACCAGTATCCTAATGATAAAAACAATTTTTTTCAGGTAGAGAGGCACTGAAATGCAAAGCAGTTCCACAATGGCACACATGTATATACAGACGCAAACACAGAAATGTAAAAAGTAGGTGCTATGTGCTTATGACTTAACTTTTATTGTACATTCCTTCCTATTATGTTAGATTATCGCCAATCAGCATGAATGGTTAGATATAAAGTATTCTCAGAGGGGAAATAAGCATTTGGTTAACGTATTAAACTTTTTTAATGAAAGCTAAGATATGTCAGTCCAGCATTCAGATTTGGGGATCCAAATATAGTCATAATTATTTTTTAAAAAGTTATTTCAGTTTTCTAAAGAATTAAAATTTCAAAAGTTTTCCTTCCCTTATCAACAATAGGCATGATATACTTTTGCATGAATACAGAGAAGCATGACACTTATCTTTGTAAAAGAAGAAAAAAATAGCTCCTGAGGATGTTTTCCCAAGTCATTCTTTTTGTTCTTTTTGTTTTTTACCTGAACAGACATGTTGTCTTTTGGACCAAATAAGTATCCCATTATGTTCCTCTAGTGAGGCCTTAAAAAAGAATGCAGTCCAAGAAAGTTAAGATACAAGCCAGAATCTTTTCCCTCAGTCTTACTTAAAATGATGTCAAAGACCTGACCTTTTTCTGTCAGTGGCCTTGTAAGTTGTTTAAGCTGATTCATGACTTGGATGTGTTAGTCCAAAGTGTTAGAAATTAAATTTTTTAATATTTTATTTTATCCATACAAGGCATTAGAGCTATTTTAATCTGTCTCATTCTCACCATCTCCTTCACATCCTAAAATGATACAGAGATGGTCAAGAATTTGTGGCTTTATTCCAAAGAAAACTATGAGCCAGCCTTTCTTTGAAAAGCAGTATGATGACAGATATACACAGTACACTCACACATACAAGGACATGTCAGCTTAAATATCCATTTACTTACCTGTATTCCATCCCCAAATCCCCTAAGTATGGAGCAGAGAAATATCTATTCAGTAAACAGTTCATATCAATAATTGATTCAGTCTCTTTTAGATGGCTTCATTTGTCAGATTTCCTTTCCCGTCTGTCACTTGCCAAGGGACCAGTTAGCATCACTAAGGTGCATCCTTTAGGTCCCTCTCACAGAGCTGGGGGAATGCAGCTCCTGGATATCTTCCTTTTAACATGGAACCTAAGGAAAATCCTCAGATGCCCACATTTCTGTCTAATTACTCCAGGTACCTTGCCATTTTGATGTTCTCTAACTGTTTTGGGTAAATAGGAAATGTATATATGTGAGTGAATGATAGCGTGAAAGGAACAGGGAAGCCTTAGGCTCTCACCACCTCTCTGTTTTGCTTTTCTCTCATCCTAACTCACTATGAAATTATCAAGAACCACAGCTTTAAGAACTCTGACTGTATATTTGCATTTTTGGCCACTGTGATGATCTCCCTGGCCCTATGTTCTCTTTCTATCTGGCATGACCAGGCTTTCACATCTGCAAAGAGGCATTTTCTCTACCTCTTTCCCTTGTGTGTAATGTGGAATGGCTGCCCAGGTAACTGGAGTACAGTGAATAGAAACAAATGTACAGTTTATACCATTTTCAAAAGTTGCCTTCCAAACACAGTTTTGGATTAGTGAGGCCTTAAAAAGAATGCAGTCCAAGAAAGTTAAGATACAAGCCAGAATCTTTTCCCTCAGTCTTACTTAAAATGATGTCAAAGACCTGACCTTTTTCTGTCAGTGGCCTTGTAAGTTGTTTAAGCTGATTCATGACTTGGATGTGTTAGTCCAAAGTGTTAGAAATTAAATTTTTTAATATTTTATTTTATCCATACAAGGCATTAGAGCTATTTTAATCTGTCTCATTCTCACCATCTCCTTCACATCCTAAAATGATACAGAGATGGTCAAGAATTTGTGGCTTTATTCCAAAGAAAACTATGAGCCAGCCTTTCTTTGAAAAGCAGTATGATGACAGATATACACAGTACACTCACACATACAAGGACATGTCAGCTTAAATATCCATTTACTTACCTGTATTCCATCCCCAAATCCCCTAAGTATGGAGCAGAGAAATATCTATTCAGTAAACAGTTCATATCAATAATTGATTCAGTCTCTTTTAGATGGCTTCATTTGTCAGATTTCCTTTCCCGTCTGTCACTTGCCAAGGGACCAGTTAGCATCACTAAGGTGCATCCTTTAGGTCCCTCTCACAGAGCTGGGGGAATGCAGCTCCTGGATATCTTCCTTTTAACATGGAACCTAAGGAAAATCCTCAGATGCCCACATTTCTGTCTAATTACTCCAGGTACCTTGCCATTTTGATGTTCTCTAACTGTTTTGGGTAAATAGGAAATGTATATATGTGAGTGAATGATAGCGTGAAAGGAACAGGGAAGCCTTAGGCTCTCACCACCTCTCTGTTTTGCTTTTCTCTCATCCTAACTCACTATGAAATTATCAAGAACCACAGCTTTAAGAACTCTGACTGTATATTTGCATTTTTGGCCACTGTGATGATCTCCCTGGCCCTATGTTCTCTTTCTATCTGGCATGACCAGGCTTTCACATCTGCAAAGAGGCATTTTCTCTACCTCTTTCCCTTGTGTGTAATGTGGAATGGCTGCCCAGGTAACTGGAGTACAGTGAATAGAAACAAATGTACAGTTTATACCATTTTCAAAAAGTTGCCTTCCAAACACAGTTTTGGATTAGATTTCATTTGTACCATGAAGCAAGACGAGCAACCATGAGATATCAAAACAATAGTTCAGTTTCTAATTCCATGATTCAGATCTAATTTTCCAAAATTCTAGGACAGAAGCATTCTTAGTAACAACTGTTTTGGTATCTTGAACTATGTCTGATGATAGTGAATTTCAGCCTCTCTAGAAGGCATTTGCTATTTGTGAAGAGGAGGATAACCTTTTCCATCCTCCCCCGCCTTCTTTTTTTGACCTTTGAATCAATGCCACTAAGGCAAGGCTGAATTTGACACTTTTCCCACCCAGTCATCATTCGTTCAAATGTAGATAAAGAGCAATTCTGTTCCCTGGAAACCAAGAAAGTCTGATCTAACTGAGTCAGAAAGACATCTGGTTAAAGCAGGGGGGAAAACTAAGGACAGAATTAGAAAAAACTTTCTTTAGATGACTAGTCTTTTATAGCATTTCTAAATCAGAAAGGATTAATTGACTCAGCCCTTTGAAGTTACACTTTTAAGGCATCCTCTGTTTGTGTAACTCTGCCATTTCCCCTTGTTTCTGTTGCAACTATTAATGCATTAAGATAAAAGGCATCATTCTCTCTCTCTCTTTTTTTCTTTTATTCTGTGAGTGCCCCAAAAAACAAGTTAACCCAAATGAATTCAAATAATTATTTTTTAAGCCTGGTCCAAATTTAAGGTACCTTGCCATTTTGATGTTCTCTAACTGTTTTGGGTAAATAGGAAATGTATATATGTGAGTGAATGATAGCGTGAAAGGAACAGGGAAGCCTTAGGCTCTCACCACCTCTCTGTTTTGCTTTTCTCTCATCCTAACTCACTATGAAATTATCAAGAACCACAGCTTTAAGAACTCTGACTGTATATTTGCATTTTTGGCCACTGTGATGATCTCCCTGGCCCTATGTTCTCTTTCTATCTGGCATGACCAGGCTTTCACATCTGCAAAGAGGCATTTTCTCTACCTCTTTCCCTTGTGTGTAATGTGGAATGGCTGCCCAGGTAACTGGAGTACAGTGAATAGAAACAAATGTACAGTTTATACCATTTTCAAAAGTTGCCTTCCAAACACAGTTTTGGATTAGATTTCATTTGTACCATGAAGCAAGACGAGCAACCATGAGATATCAAAACAATAGTTCAGTTTCTAATTCCATGATTCAGATCTAATTTTCCAAAATTCTAGGACAGAAGCATTCTTAGTAACAACTGTTTTGGTATCTTGAACTATGTCTGATGATAGTGAATTTCAGCCTCTCTAGAAGGCATTTGCTATTTGTGAAGAGGAGGATAACCTTTTCCATCCTCCCCCGCCTTCTTTTTTTGACCTTTGAATCAATGCCACTAAGGCAAGGCTGAATTTGACACTTTTCCCACCCAGTCATCATTCGTTCAAATGTAGATAAAGAGCAATTCTGTTCCCTGGAAACCAAGAAAGTCTGATCTAACTGAGTCAGAAAGACATCTGGTTAAAGCAGGGGGGAAAACTAAGGACAGAATTAGAAAAAACTTTCTTTAGATGACTAGTCTTTTATAGCATTTCTAAATCAGAAAGGATTAATTGACTCAGCCCTTTGAAGTTACACTTTTAAGGCATCCTCTGTTTGTGTAACTCTGCCATTTCCCCTTGTTTCTGTTGCAACTATTAATGCATTAAGATAAAAGGCATCATTCTCTCTCTCTCTTTTTTTCTTTCTTTTATTCTGTGAGTGCACACACAAGTTAACATGAATTTCAAGTAAATAACCTCTCCAAATATGTAACGTAAATACACAAAATTCTTAAATGTTTTAGTTTTAGAAAGTTAAAATTCATTAGGCTACATATAGAATATTTAATCACTTCATATTTTGGAAAGGTTTGGAAATGTTTTGTCTTCCTAATGAAATCCTGTAACTTAAAATTATCTGCTGTGAAAGTGACAACTTGTTAATAAAGGTTTACTTTTTAAAAGACTAAAAACACCTTCAAAGTTGTAAAATCAATACAACAAGCAAGCTGCTATTATGTTTCTTTAAATTTATGGGACAATAACCTGCCAGCAGAATAGAATAAAAATTGCCATTTAAGTCACAGAGGTGGAAACTTATTTTATTTGCCTCTCGTTATGCCTGGTATTTGGATAAAAAGAATATTAAAGCTTTTGTTGTTGCTGTTACTATTGATTTTTGACAATCAAAATTTTCTTCAAAAAATTTATATATTTTTTTAATTTGAAAATTTTGAGACAATAAAAAATTAGCATTTACTGGAGTATAGTTGTTTTACAGTGTTGTGTTAGTTTCTGCTGCACAGCAAAGTGTATCAACATATGTATAGGTATATTCCCTCTTTTTTTGGATTTCCTTCCCATTTAGGTCATTACAGAACACTGATTAGGGTTTGCTGTGCTATACAGTCAGTTCTTAATGGATAAAGATGATGTGGTACACATATACACAATGGCGTATTACTCAGCCATCAGAAGAACAAAATGGTGCGGTTTCCAGAGACAGTATCTAAAAAACTTGGAAACCAAGAAAGTCTGATCTAACTGAGTCAGAAAGACATCTGGTTAAAGCAGGGGGGAAAACTAAGGACAGAATTAGAAAAAACTTTCTTTAGATGACTAGTCTTTTATAGCATTTCTAAATCAGAAAGGATTAATTGACTCAGCCCTTTGAAGTTACACTTTTAAGGCATCCTCTGTTTGTGTAACTCTGCCATTTCCCCTTGTTTCTGTTGCAACTATTAATGCATTAAGATAAAAGGCATCATTCTCTCTCTCTCTTTTTTTCTTTCTTTTATTCTGTGAGTGCACACACAAGTTAACATGAATTTCAAGTAAATAACCTCTCCAAATATGTAACGTAAATACACAAAATTCTTAAATGTTTTAGTTTTAGAAAGTTAAAATTCATTAGGCTACATATAGAATATTTAATCACTTCATATTTTGGAAAGGTTTGGAAATGTTTTGTCTTCCTAATGAAATCCTGTAACTTAAAATTATCTGCTGTGAAAGTGACAACTTGTTAATAAAGGTTTACTTTTTAAAAGACTAAAAACACCTTCAAAGTTGTAAAATCAATACAACAAGCAAGCTGCTATTATGTTTCTTTAAATTTATGGGACAATAACCTGCCAGCAGAATAGAATAAAAATTGCCATTTAAGTCACAGAGGTGGAAACTTATTTTATTTGCCTCTCGTTATGCCTGGTATTTGGATAAAAAGAATATTAAAGCTTTTGTTGTTGCTGTTACTATTGATTTTTGACAATCAAAATTTTCTTCAAAAAATTTATATATTTTTTTAATTTGAAAATTTTGAGACAATAAAAAATTAGCATTTACTGGAGTATAGTTGTTTTACAGTGTTGTGTTAGTTTCTGCTGCACAGCAAAGTGTATCAACATATGTATAGGTATATTCCCTCTTTTTTTGGATTTCCTTCCCATTTAGGTCATTACAGAACACTGATTAGGGTTTGCTGTGCTATACAGTCAGTTCTTAATGGATAAAGATGATGTGGTACACATATACACAATGGCGTATTACTCAGCCATCAGAAGAACAAAATGGTGCGGTTTCCAGAGACATGGATCAGCTTAAAGACTGTCATATCTCTATAAGTAAGTCAGAAAGATAAAAGAAATATCACATATTAACACACATATGTGAAATTCATATTGATTTTGAGAGTTGAAAAGAATGTTTAAAATTTGAAATACAAAATGATTGGTGAAAACATAAGACATACAGAAAGCCATAAGAAAGAAAATAATGCTATCTTTCATTGTCATTGATTTGGTGATAACTCATTGTTTTGATTTTAGCAGTTTGTTGTATTCCTTATTGGCATTTTTCCAATGCATTTTCTTTTCTTCACTTTCTTTTACTCTTTTCCATTCTTCCTGCCATCACTCTCTTCCACTGTTTGGTTTCAAACGGAAGATTATACTCAGAATGTTATGCTCTTTTTTGTCTCCATTTAACATTAATAAAAATAATTTATTTGCTTCATGTTTTAACAAATATGTATTGCATGGATCTTATGGAAGTGATTTTTTACAAACTATATGTAGCATTTAAAATATTAACGCCAGAATGTTGTTATCAACAATTTTAGACATGTATTCGTTTTAACATGACATTTTCTGAATTTTGAAGGTGAATATATTGAAACATATTTTCATTAATGTTTGATTGAGAAGGTCAAGATTAGTCACAATTCATTTTATTTTTATGAGATTTATTTTCCATATCTTCATAGGAATTTTTGTGGAAGTTGGAGAGATTGAATTATGAGTTGCCAGAAAAGAAGAGACACATTATTTAATCTAACATGTGGTATAACCTGGTTGCTGAAACTATGTGCAAAAGTACTTCGGTTAAAGATAAATAAGTGGGTGATGCTCTTATCTTCACAGATGTTGCTTTGGACGCTGAGACAATCAGTGAATTGCTTTCACTCCTTCTTACTCTGCAGCAATGACTTCCCTAAAAGTTAATGTGAGGTTTGTTATTCTGGAAGGAAGTTTTGCACTGTGGGAACAAAGGGTCCTTCATGGGGGCTATAAATTTTTTTTTTTTTTATTTCCTGCTCATTTAGGTCATTACAGAACACTGATTAGGGTTTGCTGTGCTATACAGTCAGTTCTTAATGGATAAAGATGATGTGGTACACATATACACAATGGCGTATTACTCAGCCATCAGAAGAACAAAATGGTGCGGTTTCCAGAGACATGGATCAGCTTAAAGACTGTCATATCTCTATAAGTAAGTCAGAAAGATAAAAGAAATATCACATATTAACACACATATGTGAAATTCATATTGATTTTGAGAGTTGAAAAGAATGTTTAAAATTTGAAATACAAAATGATTGGTGAAAACATAAGACATACAGAAAGCCATAAGAAAGAAAATAATGCTATCTTTCATTGTCATTGATTTGGTGATAACTCATTGTTTTGATTTTAGCAGTTTGTTGTATTCCTTATTGGCATTTTTCCAATGCATTTTCTTTTCTTCACTTTCTTTTACTCTTTTCCATTCTTCCTGCCATCACTCTCTTCCACTGTTTGGTTTCAAACGGAAGATTATACTCAGAATGTTATGCTCTTTTTTGTCTCCATTTAACATTAATAAAAATAATTTATTTGCTTCATGTTTTAACAAATATGTATTGCATGGATCTTATGGAAGTGATTTTTTACAAACTATATGTAGCATTTAAAATATTAACGCCAGAATGTTGTTATCAACAATTTTAGACATGTATTCGTTTTAACATGACATTTTCTGAATTTTGAAGGTGAATATATTGAAACATATTTTCATTAATGTTTGATTGAGAAGGTCAAGATTAGTCACAATTCATTTTATTTTTATGAGATTTATTTTCCATATCTTCATAGGAATTTTTGTGGAAGTTGGAGAGATTGAATTATGAGTTGCCAGAAAAGAAGAGACACATTATTTAATCTAACATGTGGTATAACCTGGTTGCTGAAACTATGTGCAAAAGTACTTCGGTTAAAGATAAATAAGTGGGTGATGCTCTTATCTTCACAGATGTTGCTTTGGACGCTGAGACAATCAGTGAATTGCTTTCACTCCTTCTTACTCTGCAGCAATGACTTCCCTAAAAGTTAATGTGAGGTTTGTTATTCTGGAAGGAAGTTTTGCACTGTGGGAACAAAGGGTCCTTCATGGGGGCTATAAATCTCCTGGAGAGGTGGGATGGGGGTACTGGGAGAGAGGCACAGGAGTGAGGGGCCAGGGATACACATATGACTAGCTTGGAATTATACATATCTGTAAACAACAAAACTCTGTAAAACCAAAAAAACAAAATAAAAATAATTATAAAAAGAATAAAAAATTATTCTAAAGTCAATTGGATCATTTTGCAAGTCTCCCAAATTTTCTCCCGGCCAGCAAACTGAACAGATCAAGATTGTGATAAACTCATGTCAGAACACCCCCAGTGAATTATCGCAGAGAACACGAATTTGAATTTCAGTTCTGCTTCTTGCTAGGTGTATGATTTTCAAACTTTGTGAATCTGATTTTGATGTTTAAAAAATTGGGGAAAAATAACACTGCTTTCACAAACTCACAGGATTATCGTGAGAAAATAAGCAGAAATACATTTTCAAAACTTTCAAGTGTGAATATGCGTACAGTAAAGACTATATCCTTGGATTAATCCCATAATTAATTCAATTAATCCCATAATTCAATTAATCCCATAATTATTAATTGATTGGTTTATCTACAGATAAGAAACATCTCCTGTTATCACACACCAGATGAGTGGCACCACACCATAAGTATTATTCAGAACACCAGCAAACCACAGTGTCTTTCAACTACTAGAAGTGTACTGTCTGAACACATCCATGTTTTAAAAATTTGCTCTGAAACTTGGATTTTGATTTAACATGACATTTTCTGAATGTTGAAGGTGAATATATTGAAACATATTTTCATTAATGTTTGATTGAGAAGGTCAAGATTAGTCACAATTCATTTTATTTTTATGAGATTTATTTTCCATATCTTCATAGGAATTTTTGTGGAAGTTGGAGAGATTGAATTATGAGTTGCCAGAAAAGAAGAGACACATTATTTAATCTAACATGTGGTATAACCTGGTTGCTGAAACTATGTGCAAAAGTACTTCGGTTAAAGATAAATAAGTGGGTGATGCTCTTATCTTCACAGATGTTGCTTTGGACGCTGAGACAATCAGTGAATTGCTTTCACTCCTTCTTACTCTGCAGCAATGACTTCCCTAAAAGTTAATGTGAGGTTTGTTATTCTGGAAGGAAGTTTTGCACTGTGGGAACAAAGGGTCCTTCATGGGGGCTATAAATCTCCTGGAGAGGTGGGATGGGGGTACTGGGAGAGAGGCACAGGAGTGAGGGGCCAGGGATACACATATGACTAGCTTGGAATTATACATATCTGTAAACAACAAAACTCTGTAAAACCAAAAAGCAAAATAAAAATAATTATAAAAAAGAATAAAAACTTATTCTAAAGTCAATTGGATCATTTTGCAAGTCTCCCAAATTTTCTCCAGGCCAGCAAACTGAACAGATCAAGATTGTGATAAACTCATGTCAGAACACCCCCAGTGAATTATCGCAGAGAACACGAATTTGAATTTCAGTTCTGCTTCTTGCTAGGTGTATGATTTTCAAACTTTGTGAATCTGATTTTGATGTTTAAAAAATTGGGGAAAAATAACACTGCTTTCACAAACTCACAGGATTATCGTGAGAAAATAAGCAGAAATACATTTTCAAAACTTTCAAGTGTGAATATGCGTACAGTAAAGACTATATCCTTGGATTAATCCCATAATTAATTCAATTAATCCCATAATTCAATTAATCCCATAATTATTAATTGATTGGTTTATCTACAGATAAGAAACATCTCCTGTTATCACACACCAGATGAGTGGCACCACACCATAAGTATTATTCAGAACACCAGCAAACCACAGTGTCTTTCAACTACTAGAAGTGTACTGTCTGAACACATCCATGTTTTAAAAATTTGCTCTGAAACTTGGATTTTGATTCAACTGTAGCATTTCTCTGGTAAAGTGAAAGTATCAAATCAGGATTTGATTCTAAAGGGTCATTTCCTTTAAAAAAGATAAATACTGTCTTGAGTCTCTTTAGAGTTTCATGTTGAGAAGTTACAGGATTCTGGAAAGTGATGTCAAATAGCATTTCCTGAATATGTAAATCTATCAAGGGCAACTCCCTAGAGATAGCATAGACATAACCATAGCATGTTGTTTAGTATTAATAATATGTTCTGGAAAAAATGCAATGGTTCAGGGGTGGCCAAGTAGAGCCCATGGGTTCAATCCCGTTTGCTCTATTTTTTATTTTGTGAATATAGTTTACTTGAAAAATAACCATGTTCATGTGTTTATGTAGTACCTATGCTCCTTTCACACTATGGCATCACAGCCACATAGTTTTCAGAGAGAATGTGGACAATTCTAGAATAATATCTGGTCCTTTACAGAGACACTTTGCTAATTCTCACTACAGAGCATTTCTTATCCCAAGAAAAAAATTGTGAAAGACTTTGAAATATACAAAAGGTCATTGAGTATCTTTTCAGTAGACTGCTGATTTCTTTTAAGATCCTTCTGGGTTATCTTAAAAAGAAAAAGATGCCTTTATTTATTTATTTATATATATATTTTTTTCTTTTTCACTTTGACTTGTCTTTTTATAGGTTAAGTTAAAAATATAGGATTTTGAGTCTCTTTTTTTTCTGTGACTTCTCCATTAATATCTTTTGCTCACATTTCTATTGCTTTTTGGATATTTTCTCTTCAGTTTGCAGATTTACTTTATTACTTGGAGAAATTAACTATTTGGGAGGCAAAATGCAAATATTTCCCCCATTAACAAATAGTAAATTTTTGACAAATAGTAGGAATTTCATATTTTTATATAAGGAAATAGTTTAACTTTACTTTGTTTTTACAAGCTAACTGCTTTCTCAATATGCATTTAGTTTATGTATGTAACTATTTTAAATTTATATATATTGTTGTATGCCCTGGATCATAATATGCATTTTTATCTGTTCCATTTGATGGTATGATGTTAGGAGTTAATTGCATTGCTGTAGATTTCCCTCTTACCTACATCATTATTTCTTCCACCTGATATGTATTCTCTGCCATGTTTTTCTCATCCAGTTTTCTAGGCAACCCTGTTTTCTCAAATCTACTGCTATTACAAGTAACATGGCTTCCTTTTGGATTTGTACACTTCTATGAAACTAGTGCTAAATAAGTGTGGATTGAGGAATGAATGCCTTACTCTTAGCTCTGTTACATTTGAGACTGGTGACTAGCGATAACTCACCTCTGCTTTGTTGATTCTTTCTAGACTAAAAGCAATTAATGGCTGCCACCCAAGTTTGGAGAGCAGGGATCTTGATTTCTCCTAAGATAAAAATATCTTGGAGATCTAAGATAGACTTTTCAGCCAATGTGTCAAAATTAAAATTATTTTTCAATCATTAAACCTTATACAAAAATGTTTCATAAAATCATGGCTTTTCAATTAAATTATTATAGCCAAACATTCGTTGACTCTATTAATTCATTTAATTATTAATTACTTAACTTAGTTTTAATCTGGTTGATCTCAGAGAGAATGTCTCTTATACCCAAGAGACACTTTGCTAATTCTCACTACAGAGCATTTCTTATCCCAAGAAAAAAATTGTGAAAGACTTTGAAATATACAAAAGGTCATTGAGTATCTTTTCAGTAGACTGCTGATTTCTTTTAAGATCCTTCTGGGTTATCTTAAAAAGAAAAAGATGCCTTTATTTATTTATTTATATATATATTTTTTTCTTTTTCACTTTGACTTGTCTTTTTATAGGTTAAGTTAAAAATATAGGATTTTGAGTCTCTTTTTTTTCTGTGACTTCTCCATTAATATCTTTTGCTCACATTTCTATTGCTTTTTGGATATTTTCTCTTCAGTTTGCAGATTTACTTTATTACTTGGAGAAATTAACTATTTGGGAGGCAAAATGCAAATATTTCCCCCATTAACAAATAGTAAATTTTTGACAAATAGTAGGAATTTCATATTTTTATATAAGGAAATAGTTTAACTTTACTTTGTTTTTACAAGCTAACTGCTTTCTCAATATGCATTTAGTTTATGTATGTAACTATTTTAAATTTATATATATTGTTGTATGCCCTGGATCATAATATGCATTTTTATCTGTTCCATTTGATGGTATGATGTTAGGAGTTAATTGCATTGCTGTAGATTTCCCTCTTACCTACATCATTATTTCTTCCACCTGATATGTATTCTCTGCCATGTTTTTCTCATCCAGTTTTCTAGGCAACCCTGTTTTCTCAAATCTACTGCTATTACAAGTAACATGGCTTCCTTTTGGATTTGTACACTTCTATGAAACTAGTGCTAAATAAGTGTGGATTGAGGAATGAATGCCTTACTCTTAGCTCTGTTACATTTGAGACTGGTGACTAGCGATAACTCACCTCTGCTTTGTTGATTCTTTCTAGACTAAAAGCAATTAATGGCTGCCACCCAAGTTTGGAGAGCAGGGATCTTGATTTCTCCTAAGATAAAAAATATCTTGGAGATCTAAGATAGACTTTTCAGCCAATGTGTCAAAATTAAAATTATTTTTCAATCATTAAACCTTATACAAAAATGTTTCATAAAATCATGGCTTTTCAATTAAATTATTATAGCCAAACATTCGTTGACTCTATTAATTCATTTAATTATTAATTACTTAACTTAGTTTTAATCTGGTACAGTATGCATCTTTCTAATTAATTTTTTGAGTTTATTCACCCATAGATTTTTTTTTTTTTTCTGTCCTGTGCTGAAAAATAGGTTCACAGCATATTTTATTATATTAAAGTGAACACGCTCAGTCATGTTCGATTCTTTGTGAGCCAAGGACAAGCCCTGAAATTCTCCAGGCAGAATACTGATGTGTGTAGCCTTTCCCTTCTCTAAGGGATCTGCCCAACCTAGGGATGGAACTCAGATCTCCCAATTACAGGTGGATTCTTTACCGGCTGAGCTACAAAGGAATCCCTATTATAGTCTGGATAGAAATTATGATAAAATATGGTAGATGTAGCCCACACAGAAACGTATGTGGGTTAGCTAACCAGTAATTCTGAGATGAGTATGTGATAGCACATTCTTTGATTTTGTTTTTGAGAAAGCAAAATATTTTGAGACAGCACTTACAAAGTTACAACATTGTGCAACAACTTCCTTCCTCCACTGTTTCTTTGTTTCACTGGAAGTGTACTTTTACAGAAAAGAAGCATGCCTGTGCTCCAGCATTTTGTGGATTTACGTAAATGTTAACAGGAAAAAAATCAGTAACTGGAGCGGTTTAATGAAAAAATAATACTTGCAACAGTAGTACCAAATGGATCACTGATAGAACTCTATAAAAAGAAATAAGATTAAGCAATTTTAGGAAACTTGATTATGTGCTTCTTTAGAGATTTATAAAACAACTTACTACAGGCACAGTCTTTAAAAAAAATCCAACCATACTGACAAGAGGTCGACCAACAGTCACCCGTCCCTCCACCTTCACATGTCCCTACTCATATCTTAGAATTAATCTTCCAAAGAAAATTGTGGATCACAAACTCAAGGGTTATGAATTGATAGCTCTTTAGATAATTGATTTGTGGGAGTTAAACACTGAGGTATCTCTGAAAGTACTAACAATACATTCATTTTGATCCCACTAAGACTCTGTCTAAGGTGGTCTCTAAAGAAGATGGGGAGCTGACTCTAAACTAAGCAGCGTGACTCCCAAAAGGGTGAACACACAGGACAGAGGATGTTATGTTAATGGTGACAAGTGTGATTTAAAACCTTAATAGTTCTTATTCAGAAAGACATTCACTAACACCAAACTCCTACATTATTTTCTCCTTCATTTACATTAATAATTTGAAATTCCAGCACCCCCAAAGCTTTGAAAAATCAAAATATTTCACAACTGTCTCTTACCTGAAAGATTCATATACTTTATCCCATTTGATGTCAATACCCATGTTTGACAAGCCCTGAAATTCTCCAGGCAGAATACTGATGTGTGTAGCCTTTCCTTCTCTAAGGGATCTGCCCAACCTAGGGATGGAACTCAGATCTCCCAATTACAGGTGGATTCTTTACCGGCTGAGCTACAAAGGAATCCCTATTATAGTCTGGATAGAAATTATGATAAAATATGGTAGATGTAGCCCACACAGAAACGTATGTGGGTTAGCTAACCAGTAATTCTGAGATGAGTATGTGATAGCACATTCTTTGATTTTGTTTTTGAGAAAGCAAAATATTTTGAGAAAAGCACTTACAAAGTTACAACATTGTGCAACAACTTCCTTCCTCCACTGTTTCTTTGTTTCACTGGAAGTGTACTTTTACAGAAAAGAAGCATGCCTGTGCTCCAGCATTTTGTGGATTTACGTAAATGTTAACAGGAAAAAAATCAGTAACTGGAGCGGTTTAATGAAAAAATAATACTTGCAACAGTAGTACCAAATGGATCACTGATAGAACTCTATAAAAAGAAATAAGATTAAGCAATTTTAGGAAACTTGATTATGTGCTTCTTTAGAGATTTATAAAACAACTTACTACAGGCACAGTCTTTAAAAAAAATCCAACCATACTGACAAGAGGTCGACCAACAGTCACCCGTCCCTCCACCTTCACATGTCCCTACTCATATCTTAGAATTAATCTTCCAAAGAAAATTGTGGATCACAAACTCAAGGGTTATGAATTGATAGCTCTTTAGATAATTGATTTGTGGGAGTTAAACACTGAGGTATCTCTGAAAGTACTAACAATACATTCATTTTGATCCCACTAAGACTCTGTCTAAGGTGGTCTCTAAAGAAGATGGGGAGCTGACTCTAAACTAAGCAGCGTGACTCCAAAGGATGAACACACAGGACAGAGGATGTTATGTTAATGGTGACAAGTGTGATTTAAAACCTTAATAGTTCTTATTCAGAAAGACATTCACTAACACCAAACTCCTACATTATTTTCTCCTTCATTTACATTAATAATTTGAAATTCCAGCACCCCCAAAGCTTTGAAAAATCAAAATATTTCACAACTGTCTCTTACTGAATATTTATACTGATGAAGATTCATATACTTTATCCCATTTGATGTCAATACCCATGTTTCTAGGTAAAAATAGTAATGTGGTTAACAATAGGTGTTGTAATAGGGTCCCCAAGGGTATTAGGTGTTACATGTACAAATTATGCAGTTTTACCTTATGTTTTGAAATGCATCTGCTTTTGAATAAGAAATGAGCACCTGCACTAAATGTATATCTTTGCATAACATTATGAGCAGTGAGTTAAATGTACTTCTTAAAATTCAATGTGTAATATATATTTATTAGCATGGATTTGATATATTTTTCTTTTTCTCAATAATGCCCCCTTTTATTTATATTTATTTTCATCCATCTTTTTATTCTTAGGCATGTGTGGGCCTCCAATTAAAGTGGCCTCTCACTGTAGAGCACCAGCTCTGGGCACATGTGCTCCAGAGCACTGGCTCCTAATTGGACACACCAGTCTAGCCGCTCTGTGGCATGTGGGATCTTCCCAGTCCAGGGATCTAACCAGTGCCCCTTTCGTTTCAAGGAGGACTCTTTATGCACTGGACCACCAGTGTGGATTTGATTTTTATCAACTCATTTTTCTGTGGTTCTGTGAAACAGGAAGCAGTACTGATGTATTAGCTCTCTAGGGCTGCCCTAACAAAATCCCACAGACTGGATAGCTTAAATTTATTAATTTTTTCATAGTTCCAGATGCTGAATACACAAGATCAGGTGCCTACAGGCTTGCTTCTTCTGAGGTATCTCTCCATGGTGTGTAGATGGCTGTGTTATCTCTGTATTATCACATCATTACCTTTCTGTTACCTGTGTTCCAGTTTCCTCTTCTTACAATGACTCTGAAAATTGTATAATCTTCCTCTGTAAATTACCTTATGGAAACAAAATAACACTTTAAAGACTCTGTCTGAAGTGCTGGGAGTTAGGGATTTCAACATATAAAATTTGTGATGGCTTAGATGCTAAGTCATGTCTGACTCTTATGACCCCACTGACGGTAGTCGGCCAGGCTCCTTTGTCAACATGAAATTTCCCTGCAAGCATGCTCAGTCGCTTCAGTCATGTCGGAGTCTTTGTGACTCCATGGACTGCAGCTCACCAGGCTCCTCTGTCCACGGGATTCTATAGGCAAGAATACTGGATTGGAATGCCATACCTTTCTCCATGGCATCTTCCTGACCCAGGGATCGAATCTGCATATTTTATGTCTCCTGCATTGGTAGGAGATTCTTCACCACTAGGGCCACCTTGTTGAAACCCATTATGTTATTACTTGCAGTTTTACCTTATGTTTTGAAATGCATCTGCTTTTGAATAAGAAATGAGCACCTGCACTAAATGTATATCTTTGCATAACATTATGAGCAGTGAGTTAAATGTACTTCTTAAAATTCAATGTGTAATATATATTTATTAGCATGGATTTGATATATTTTTCTTTTTCTCAATAATGCCCCCTTTTATTTATATTTATTTTCATCCATCTTTTTATTCTTAGGCATGTGTGGGCCTCCAATTAAAGTGGCCTCTCACTGTAGAGCACCAGCTCTGGGCACATGTGCTCCAGAGCACTGGCTCCTAATTGGACACACCAGTCTAGCCGCTCTGTGGCATGTGGGATCTTCCCAGTCCAGGGATCTAACCAGTGCCCCTTTCGTTTCAAGGAGGACTCTTTATGCACTGGACCACCAGTGTGGATTTGATTTTTATCAACTCATTTTTCTGTGGTTCTGTGAAACAGGAAGCAGTACTGATGTATTAGCTCTCTAGGGCTGCCCTAACAAAATCCCACAGACTGGATAGCTTAAATTTATTAATTTTTTCATAGTTCCAGATGCTGAATACACAAGATCAGGTGCCTACAGGCTTGCTTCTTCTGAGGTATCTCTCCATGGTGTGTAGATGGCTGTGTTATCTCTGTATTATCACATCATTACCTTTCTGTTACCTGTGTTCCAGTTTCCTCTTCTTACAATGACTCTGAAAATTGTATAATCTTCCTCTGTAAATTACCTTATGGAAACAAAATAACACTTTAAAGACTCTGTCTGAAGTGCTGGGAGTTAGGGATTTCAACATATAAAATTTGTGATGGCTTAGATGCTAAGTCATGTCTGACTCTTATGACCCCACTGACGGTAGTCGGCCAGGCTCCTTTGTCAACATGAAATTTCCCTGCAAGCATGCTCAGTCGCTTCAGTCATGTCGGAGTCTTTGTGACTCCATGGACTGCAGCTCACCAGGCTCCTCTGTCCACGGGATTCTATAGGCAAGAATACTGGATTGGAATGCCATACCTTTCTCCATGGCATCTTCCTGACCCAGGGATCGAATCTGCATATTTTATGTCTCCTGCATTGGTAGGGAGATTCTTCACCACTAGGGCCACCTTGGAAACCCATATGAAATTTGAAGGTGACACAAGTCAGCCTATAACAACTGTCTATAAGAAGACCCATGCTATATAATTGCAACCAAAGAACAATTACACAGAATTGTAAAAGAGATAAACTAAATTCCTACAGAAGAGAACCTCAGTAAGATTCACTTTCTATCAATACAAAGGTTCCTTTCACACAAACAAAATGTTGTTTAGTCACTAACTCATGTCTGACTCTTTTGTATCTCTGGGGACTGTAATCCGCCAGTGTCCACTGTCCATGGGATTTTCCGGGCAAGAATACTGAAATTAGTTGCCATTTTCTTTTCTAGGGATGCTTCTGACCCAGGGATCAAACCCACTTCTGTGTTGGAAGGTGGATTATTTTATCACTAAGCCACATGGGAAGCCCTTTTACACTGTATCAATCACCATTAATTTGAACTTTTCTTTTCAGAACACTTCTTTTGTTCATGCTGAACAAAGTAGGAAATAATCAAACCTCAAAGGGTGAAGAAACAATTGCAACATCCACAAACACAGTCCTGCTTGGAGTCAGAGGGAAAGAAAATGAAAATGGAGACCATTTAGAGTCTGAATTGGGTGTCTTCACCAGTTATTCCAAAGATGAGGTTGCTCTTGTCTTTGTCATTTTGGCTGTTGGAATGGTATTGGTTGTATGACCTAAAATCTGAAATATGTCTGCTATCACTTTGAGCCTGGGAGTATAGTTTGTATTTGAAATCAGTTTATATATTTTTTTAAGTCGGGCAATTTAGAATGATTATTTGTGTCATTTCTAGGAATTGCCACGTGTATGTTTTGTCATGGAATATGACAGAATTTTCTATGGGCATAGGACATCTTCTCTTTTCAAATTAAATTTTTTTGACTTTCATGTTTCTGAAGCTGCAACTTGTCACACCTGAGTTTCACAGTGTGAATAGTTCACAGTTCTAGTGTGAACTCTTGAAGGATTCTCAGGCTTTTGTAATTTGTTTTCTCACTGAGTACCCTCTGACAGGGCACACAGTTGGCCAGGGGCACTGTATATTTAAACAATTACCTATGGATTCAGAGAAAAATTTTATCTTGCTGATTGTCAAGTGCTTTATTGGATTCTTGTGATATTTTAAAGGATCATTATAACTCAGTTGCTTTACTATAGGATAACATTTATTTGTGAATGGCATGTTACCAACAAAGTATAATTTAGTAAGGAGAAACCAGAGACATATCATCAGACTTAGAAAGCAAATGAGGCAAGGTATTATACATTTTTAACTACATGTCTTAAAATAAATGGGCTGCCTTAGAACCACAAGTAACATAGCATTTTAATATTTATGGCAAAGAAGAAGAATGACAACTCTGTGCTGCTGTCACGCCATTGAGAAGGAATCACAATATAGATCACTGTGTCCACAGGGGACAAGATTACACAAAATATGGCGGATAAAAGGAATATTTCAAGTGTCTTACTTATGGTTTTCATATAAAAGTAGCTTTCTACATTATCTTGTTAATTTGGTTTTTGATTTAGGACCGAGATTGCTTTCTCCTAGATTTTGTGGATTATGTACCCTGACAATTGTTCAGAAAACTTATAAAGCAAGTTTTTCTTTAATATGCATTTGAATGAGAACATAGAGTAGATTGAATTTCCTTCTTCCATATGCAAAGCATTATATCATTCCATATTCCAAATTATTGTTCTTGCAAAATTTCCTGCAGCCTCTTAGCTATTCTGAACATAAATTCAATAAAAGAAGTATCTTTTTATGCATGAGTCCATAGGTTACAAAAACAAACAATAAAATTCCAGTGGAAACAGCAAGTATAAGTAAAAGGAATAAATATGAAATACAGTTCATTGGGAGATGGTTGTAAAAAAGAAGCTGCTGGAGAAATGAAAATCAAAAGCAACTGCAATAGCATGGAAAAAGAAGGAATTGTTGACCTCTTTATATGTGGGCTTCTGGGGGAAGTGATAGCATAACTGTGAAGACATCAGTACAGCTTCCTAAGATAAACTGAGCTGAAATGAAGTATTTTAGTTCATGATCACATATACTTTTTTACCATAGGTATCTTGTTAAGGATTCTCAGCCACTGAGTACCCTCTGACAGGGCACAGTTGGCCAGGCACTGTATATTTAATCAATTACCTATGGATTCAGAGAAAAATTTTATCTTGCTGATTGTCAAGTGCTTTATTGGATTCTTGTGATATTTTAAAGGATCATTATAACTCAGTTGCTTTACTATAGGATAACATTTATTTGTGAATGGCATGTTACCAACAAAGTATAATTTAGTAAGGAGAAACCAGAGACATATCATCAGACTTAGAAAGCAAATGAGGCAAGGTATTATACATTTTTAACTACATGTCTTAAAATAAATGGGCTGCCTTAGAACCACAAGTAACATAGCATTTTAATATTTATGGCAAAGAAGAAGAATGACAACTCTGTGCTGCTGTCACGCCATTGAGAAGGAATCACAATATAGATCACTGTGTCCACAGGGGACAAGATTACACAAAATATGGCGGATAAAAGGAATATTTCAAGTGTCTTACTTATGGTTTTCATATAAAAGTAGCTTTCTACATTATCTTGTTAATTTGGTTTTTGATTTAGGACCGAGATTGCTTTCTCCTAGATTTTGTGGATTATGTACCCTGACAATTGTTCAGAAAACTTATAAAGCAAGTTTTTCTTTAATATGCATTTGAATGAGAACATAGAGTAGATTGAATTTCCTTCTTCCATATGCAAAGCATTATATCATTCCATATTCCAAATTATTGTTCTTGCAAAATTTCCTGCAGCCTCTTAGCTATTCTGAACATAAATTCAATAAAAGAAGTATCTTTTTATGCATGAGTCCATAGGTTACAAAAACAAACAATAAAATTCCAGTGGAAACAGCAAGTATAAGTAAAAGGAATAAATATGAAATACAGTTCATTGGGAGATGGTTGTAAAAAAGAAGCTGCTGGAGAAATGAAAATCAAAAGCAACTGCAATAGCATGGAAAAAGAAGGAATTGTTGACCTCTTTATATGTGGGCTTCTGGGGGAAGTGATAGCATAACTGTGAAGACATCAGTACAGCTTCCTAAGATAAACTGAGCTGAAATGAAGTATTTTAGTTCATGATCACATATACTTTTTTACCATAGGTATCTATGAAATTAAAGATTTGACATGCTCCTCAAACTCTGGAGGAAGGATCAATTCCGTTTTTTTTTCTCAGCTTTGTTGGGATATATCTGACACAAAATGTTGTTTGAGTATAAGGTGTATGTGTTGATTTGATACACGTGTATTGTGAAATGATTTCCGAAGGGTGAGCAACACCTGCATCATGTCACATATTTTCCGTTTCTTGTGTGTGTGTGGTGAGGATTTGAGTTCTACTTTCTTAGCAACTTCCTAGTATGTAACAGCATTATTAAGTATAGTCATGCTATACACTAGATCCCTAGAACTTATGCATCTTATAAATGAGAGTTTGCAGTTTTTGACCACTGTACCTCTGTTCCTCCCACCCCTGAGATGTGGATTCAGTAAATAATCAGGCATGTTTTATAAATTTAACTTTTTCAAAAACTGTGTCATCTATACTAGAACATTCATTATTATTCTAAAGTGTGTGCTACCCATAAAAGTGAAAATGTTAATTGTGTTTGACTCTTTGAGACCAGAAGGACTGTGGCCTGCCAGGCTCCTCCATCCATGGAATTCTCCTGGCAGGAATACTGGAGTGGGTTGCCATTTCCTTCTCCAGGGGGTCTTCCTGACCCAGGGATCAAACTCAGGTCTTCTGCTTTGCAGGCATATTCTTTACCATCTGAGCCATTAGGAAAGTACTACTTATGGATAGTTGGTAAATGGAAAGCATTTGGAAATAACCAGTCTACTCACTTTTCCTTGAGTTTGGCTTATTGTTTTAAAAAACATTTATTTATTTGGCTAGATCCAGTTTTAGTTATGGCATATGAGATCTTCGCTGTGTCATGTAGGGCCCACGGACTCTCTAGCTGTGTTGTTGGCTTAGTTGCACTGGGGCAGGTGGGTTCTTACTTCCCAGACCAGAGATAAAGATGGCATTCCTGCATTGTAAAAGAAGCGGGGGGCTGGAGAAATGAAAATCAAAAGCAACTGCAATAGCATGGAAAAGAAGGAATTGTTGACCTCTTTATATGTGGGCTTCTGGGGGAAGTGATAGCATAACTGTGAAGACATCAGTACAGCTTCCTAAGATAAACTGAGCTGAAATGAAGTATTTTAGTTCATGATCACATATACTTTTTTACCATAGGTATCTATGAAATTAAAGATTTGACATGCTCCTCAAACTCTGGAGGAAGGATCAATTCCGTTTTTTTTTCTCAGCTTTGTTGGGATATATCTGACACAAAATGTTGTTTGAGTATAAGGTGTATGTGTTGATTTGATACACGTGTATTGTGAAATGATTTCCGAAGGGTGAGCAACACCTGCATCATGTCACATATTTTCCGTTTCTTGTGTGTGTGTGGTGAGGATTTGAGTTCTACTTTCTTAGCAACTTCCTAGTATGTAACAGCATTATTAAGTATAGTCATGCTATACACTAGATCCCTAGAACTTATGCATCTTATAAATGAGAGTTTGCAGTTTTTGACCACTGTACCTCTGTTCCTCCCACCCCTGAGATGTGGATTCAGTAAATAATCAGGCATGTTTTATAAATTTAACTTTTTAAAAAACTGTGTCATCTATACTAGAACATTCATTATTATTCTAAAGTGTGTGCTACCCATAAAAGTGAAAATGTTAATTGTGTTTGACTCTTTGAGACCAGAAGGACTGTGGCCTGCCAGGCTCCTCCATCCATGGAATTCTCCTGGCAGGAATACTGGAGTGGGTTGCCATTTCCTTCTCCAGGGGGTCTTCCTGACCCAGGGATCAAACTCAGGTCTTCTGCTTTGCAGGCATATTCTTTACCATCTGAGCCATTAGGAAAGTACTACTTATGGATAGTTGGTAAATGGAAAGCATTTGGAAATAACCAGTCTACTCACTTTTCCTTGAGTTTGGCTTATTGTTTTAAAAAACATTTATTTATTTGGCTAGATCCAGTTTTAGTTATGGCATATGAGATCTTCGCTGTGTCATGTAGGGCCCACGGACTCTCTAGCTGTGTTGTTGGCTTAGTTGCACTGGGGCAGGTGGGTTCTTACTTCCCAGACCAGAGATAAAGATGGCATTCCCTGCATTGCAAGGCACATTGTTGACCACTGGATCACCCAGAAAAACCTGAGTCTGGCTTTTAAAGATTCCACATAAAAGTGATATCACACATTTTGTCTTTGTTCTTAAAGATGCATTTTATGTTTCCAAGTATTATTATCTAAAATGTTATTTAAATTGTTCATGATTATGTGTGCTTTCATTTTCCAAAAGAAAAAAAGTATGTGTTTTGAAATTATTGAGAAGGTATTTGTTATTCCAGAAAGAGTATGGTGAAATTTGGTACGTTTGCTATTAGGCATAGACTGCACACACTTTATAATAATCATGAATATTCTAGTATGTATGATACAGACTGATGCAAGGTCTTAAAATTTTTTAATTTATAAAATATTCTTACTTAATGAATTCCTGTCTCAGTAACTTGTACAGTGTTCCAAAAAGTATTCCATTTCAGAAATATCAATACTAATGTAATACAAACAAAATTATCAGTATTAGAGGTAATTGTCACTTCATACAAATAGGATATTTTAATGAAAATCTTTAATTAATAGGTAAAAGGTTTGTAGGGTAAATTAGTTACAGTGAATGAAACAATATCTTTCATTTTCTTTAGAATTTCAGTGGACCACTATTGCATTTATTCTACCATTTTCAGAGAATCAATAAATTCTATAAAACTCTTAGACTATTGATTCAGTACAAGCCATCCATCCAGAGGAAGAATCACTCATTACAAAAATTTCACGTTAACCACTCTAAAGCCAGGGGCTAATTTTACACTTATATAGTGCATAGAAAAATAATAAGAGATAAGAAGAAAATTCTAATCTACTCATAACTGAATATACTTACACACTTGTTTTAAAAAACATTTATTTATTTGGCTAGATCCAGTTTTAGTTATGGCATATGAGATCTTCGCTGTGTCATGTAGGGCCCACGGACTCTCTAGCTGTGTTGTTGGCTTAGTTGCACTGGGGCAGGTGGGTTCTTACTTCCCAGACCAGAGATAAAGATGGCATTCCCTGCATTGCAAGGCACATTGTTGACCACTGGATCACCCAGAAAAACCTGAGTCTGGCTTTTAAAGATTCCACATAAAAGTGATATCACACATTTTGTCTTTGTTCTTAAAGATGCATTTTATGTTTCCAAGTATTATTATCTAAAATGTTATTTAAATTGTTCATGATTATGTGTGCTTTCATTTTCCAAAAGAAAAAAAGTATGTGTTTTGAAATTATTGAGAAGGTATTTGTTATTCCAGAAAGAGTATGGTGAAATTTGGTACGTTTGCTATTAGGCATAGACTGCACACACTTTATAATAATCATGAATATTCTAGTATGTATGATACAGACTGATGCAAGGTCTTAAAATTTTTTAATTTATAAAATATTCTTACTTAATGAATTCCTGTCTCAGTAACTTGTACAGTGTTCCAAAAAGTATTCCATTTCAGAAATATCAATACTAATGTAATACAAACAAAATTATCAGTATTAGAGGTAATTGTCACTTCATACAAATAGGATATTTTAATGAAAATCTTTAATTAATAGGTAAAAGGTTTGTAGGGTAAATTAGTTACAGTGAATGAAACAATATCTTTCATTTTCTTTAGAATTTCAGTGGACCACTATTGCATTTATTCTACCATTTTCAGAGAATCAATAAATTCTATAAAACTCTTAGACTATTGATTCAGTACAAGCCATCCATCCAGAGGAAGAATCACTCATTACAAAAATTTCACGTTAACCACTCTAAAGCCAGGGGCTAATTTTACACTTATATAGTGCATAGTAAAATAATAAGAGATTAGAAGAAAATTCTAATCATATACCTCATAACTGAATATACTTACACACTTCTATTAATAACATTATTCTAGAGAAGTTTCCTTATTTTTTGAAATCTCTATTACAAAATTCCACATTATAAAATGGAAGTGGATTTTATACTTTCTTTGTTCCTGTAACTAATCACATCTGATAATTTTACATAATGAAATTTCAAGCATGTATCACAGTCAGTGTAATTCTTTCTTCTCTATGATGCATGTGGGCGTGCTTAGCTGCTCAGTGGTGTCCGCTTCTTTGTGACCCCACGGACTGAAGCCCATCAGGCTCCTCTATCTATGGAAGATTCTCCAAGAAAAATACTAGAGTGGGTGGTCATTTCCTTCTTTAGGAATCTTCCCAACCCAAGGATCGAACCTGGATCTCCTGCACTGCAGATGAATTCTTACCATTTGAGTTCTCAGGGAAGCCTCCTATTATAAACACCCTGAAATTTTCACCTTTCCCACAAATATGCATGCTCGCAGTTCACCTTGCTTGCTTTCTCTTTTCTTTTAATTATCGACACTCCACATTTACTTGGAAAAGCATTTTATAGAATTTAAAGATCATTTTTTAAATTATCATCAAGTAGCAGTGCCCAATAACATATACATAAAAGGTGTCAAGAATGTTTAGAAAAATATCCTTTAAGGTGGCTGACTCAGGTGGGATATACACCTTTTTTATTTTTGCCCAGTTTTTTCTTCTGTTGCCAGGATCAGAAGCAAGGGAGTCACTTGCTGATGATCATGAAGCAAAATGGAAATTGCCATGGAGCCAACTTTAACATTTGTGAGATAGACAAAAACAAAGAACACTGAGGTATGTTTAGCCCAGTCCTATTTTACGCTTCTCTAGCCAGCAGCTGAATGAACTTCTTACTGGTGCAGTTGCACAGTATTTTAGTCAGCATGACGTTGTACAAGTGAAAGGAGCTCTGTGGCTATTTGGTTTTACAGACGGTACATCAGTCGTGGGTGACAGTCATTGAATTTTCATGTCTGAAGCATGACATTATTTAATGACATTGAGGCTATTTTCAGCACATAGTTTCTTGTTCATCCAAGTTTATTTCAAAATTCTAGAAATGAAAACATACTGGTCTTTGATTTTTCTCAGTGAAGACCATATTCTAGTTTATCCTCTCTGCCTATTAACTAAATATGAACAAAGGAATAAGTTATATTAGCCTTCCATTAATTAGTGTGATTATTGATTATGTACATTTTAAATATTTACTTATGTTTATATAAAGTAATAATTCAGAAATACTGTTATTTTAACAGATGAATGAAGGAATTAATTGATCATCAACAAAATAAATATTGTTGGAAGAATTTGGTAACAGATATATATAACAGCAGAGAATTGTTTGGGGGAAATCTTTTTTATTAAGAAGTAATTCAATGTGACAGTGTATTTTAAAATTATATCAATGCATAATGGCTTTTTTAAAAAATATGTTTTTTTAATTTTTATAAGAAAACATTTACCATTTGAGTTCTCAGGGAAGCCTCCTATTATAAACACCCTGAAATTTTCACCTTTCCCACAAATATGCATGCTCGCAGTTCACCTTGCTTGCTTTCTCTTTTCTTTTAATTATCGACACTCCACATTTACTTGGAAAAGCATTTTATAGAATTTAAAGATCATTTTTTAAATTATCATCAAGTAGCAGTGCCCAATAACATATACATAAAAGGTGTCAAGAATGTTTAGAAAAATATCCTTTAAGGTGGCTGACTCAGGTGGGATATACACCTTTTTTATTTTGCCCAGTTTTTCTTCTGTTGCCAGGATCAGAAGCAAGGAGTCACTTGCTGATGATCATGAAGCAAAACGGAAATTGCCATGGAGCCAACTTTAACATTTGTGAGATAGACAAAAACAAAGAACACTGAGGTATGTTTAGCCCAGTCCTATTTTACGCTTCTCTAGCCAGCAGCTGAATGAACTTCTTACTGGTGCAGTTGCACAGTATTTTAGTCAGCATGACGTTGTACAAGTGAAAGGAGCTCTGTGGCTATTTGGTTTTACAGACGGTACATCAGTCGTGGGTGACAGTCATTGAATTTTCATGTCTGAAGCATGACATTATTTAATGACATTGAGGCTATTTTCAGCACATAGTTTCTTGTTCATCCAAGTTTATTTCAAAATTCTAGAAATGAAAACATACTGGTCTTTGATTTTTCTCAGTGAAGACCATATTCTAGTTTATCCTCTCTGCCTATTAACTAAATATGAACAAAGGAATAAGTTATATTAGCCTTCCATTAATTAGTGTGATTATTGATTATGTACATTTTAAATATTTACTTATGTTTATATAAAGTAATAATTCAGAAATACTGTTATTTTAACAGATGAATGAAGGAATTAATTGATCATCAACAAAATAAATATTGTTGGAAGAATTTGGTAACAGATATATATAACAGCAGAGAATTGTTTGGGGGAAATCTTTTTTATTAAGAAGTAATTCAATGTGACAGTGTATTTTAAAATTATATCAATGCATAATGGCTAAAATATGTTTTATTTTATAAGAAAACATTTCAATTGATAGTATTTCTATTTCTACAACATGGGAAGTAATAAATCCTTGCTTTTCCTCCCCGGAGATAGGAGTTGCACAAATAAAAAGCACCTGAAAAACAAATTCATGCCTGCTACTCAAATGCCCTTCTTGTGTCTTTGATGAATAATCAGAGAAAAAAAATTTCCCAGGGACACATGGATATGTGAAAACAAAGGAAAAATGTGACAAAAAAAGGGACTTCGGTTGCTTTATGCTGCTTGCTTTGTCCACTGCATTTGACTGCCCTGATCCAAGGTCTTTTTTTCTTTTGTTTAATGACTAAATTCTGGATATTGCTGTCGTAATAAAAATGTGCTGGGAACTCTGAGTCACCTAGCATGACATAATTACTGTAGACGTCCATTTGGCCAACACTATGGCTGGAAGTACCAATTCTCTCCCCAGACTACTTCTTTTTGGCCTGGCTTCACCTGAAAGACTGAAATATCTAAATATTTGCTTTATTACCTTTTCTAGTAGATAAGGCAGTCATGTGACAGTTATGGACAATGACTCGTAATATACATTCTATTGAACATTTCTGAGAAAACAATGAATTTCTAGATATAAGAGATGAATGCGATTTGTGTCAATCTCCACTCCATCTTCCCCGATGGCCGGATCTATAGCATTATCTGTCTGAGCATCAGAACAGAAGTATCTTGACCTTTGATTCCTACAGTGAGGTACTGCATAGCATTCAGTAGGTTCTGTCCTCCAAACATTTTCTTTTTTAATGGGAACAAAATAATTTAAACCACTAGCATTTAGATACTGCATTACAGTTAGTCAAAAAGTATTTCAAACTGCTACTTCACAATTTTTCCTTTTGGATGTCCGTTTCTTTTCCCAGACTAGGGATGTTTTCAGTTCTTATATTTTTAAATATACTTGCTGTCTGTTCCCTCTCTCCTCTCTTCTCAGGACCTTTCACTGTTAACATTAGTATATCTGATGTCTCAGAGGTCTCTTACACTATTCTTATTTATTTAGTTTTATTTTTTTCTTTTTCCTGTTTAATGTGGGTTATTGACACTACTTTGCCTTCCAGTTCATTGATCCATTTCTCTATACTAGCTAATCTTCATTTACTCTTCTATTTTTTTAAATTTCAGTTACATATTCGCTGATTATTCTTCATATGTCTTAATTTTGTTGACATACTATGTTCATTCATTATTCCTCTGAGTTCACTGGGCATCTTTATAGTCATTACCTTGAATTCTATATACAGTAGATTATATATCTCTACATTTTGTTCTTCTGAGATTTTGTCTTTTAGTTCTTAGGATGTATTGCTCTGTTTCTTCACTTTTGTCTACTTTTCTGTGTTTCTGTGTAGTAGGGAGTTTGGTTAATTTTCATGATGTTGGAGAATTGGCGTTATATAGGAGAATTCCTACAGGACCCAGAAACTTCAGTCGGCTTACCAGAGCTATAGGCTCTCAGTTGCTCCCACTGTGGGTTGATGGGCTCTTCTGTTTTGACAAGGTCAACTACTCTGGGTATGCTGTAGATAGGGCCAGCCCTCAGCTGGGTTTACTGCCATCCCCTGCCTTGTGGTGATACTTCTATCCAGCTAGTTGGTGACTGCATGGCTAATTGGCTAGATGGAGAACTCCAAACTGAAGATGGTCAGCACCAATGTCCTTGTGGTAGAGTAAGCTCCCTCAAATGGATACATCTATCCCTAGGAGAAGTCTCAGTTGCTCCTTACTCCTCAAGAGGATCTTCAAGGTCAGCAAGTGGGTCTGACCCAGGCTCCTTTCCCGTAACTGCCTCTGTGCTGGTACTTGGTTGGGGTGAAAATATATGAGGTTTAGGATGTGCCCTTTAAGAGTAGAGCCTGTGTTTCTTAAAGTCTCCTGTGTGCAAGTCCTATTGGTCATCAAAGGAATATATTCTGGGGACTTGTCTTCCTGGTAAAAGATACCAAGGCTGGGGAGCCCAGCATGGGACTCATTCCCCTGTTTCTTGGAGAGAGTTCTGCAAGTGTGATCATCCTTTTATTTGTGAGTAGCCTACCTCAAGGCTGGGGGTCTTGGCTATACCATGTCTCAATCCCTGTTTCATTGTGGCATCTTCTTTATACCTCCCATTGTGACAAGTCTTTTCTGCTAGTCTTCAGGTTGTTCTCATAGATCACGGCTCTTTATATGGTTGCTATCTCATTCTGCTGATGGGAGGAGGTAAACTCAGAGTCTTCCTACTTCGTTGTGTTGCCCACACATTCAGCTGTTCCATTAATGACTTTTGATAGATTTTTTTTTCATTTCTCTTGTTAATATCATTATTTTTTTTCTATTAATAGTGTATTTGTCTGCTATTGACAGGTACTTTGGTATATACTTTTAAAAAACTTTCAACCATTTGGGAACTTTAGTTTTAGATATGAATTTTGAAAACAGCATATATTTGAGTTTTATAATTTGACCCCAAAATTCAAGGATGTTAATCTAATAAGAGATGTATTAAAGTTGATATGGGGGCTTTCCTGGCGGTCCTGTAGGTAAAGACACCGCCTTGCAGTCCTAGGGGCGCCGGTTCGATCCCTGGCCTGAGAAGATCCCACGTGCCACAGAGCAGCATGACTGGTGTGTACAAGTACCTAGCCAGAGCTCCAGAGTGCATGTGCCGAGCCAGAGCCGGTGTTCTGCAATGAGAGAGGCCACTGTGATGGGAGGCCCACACAGGCAAAAGAACAAAGATAAATAAAGATCAATAGAAGTGGCCAAAAAAAAAAAAAAAAAAAGAAGTCGATATGGGAAACATCTGGTTTCAGAATTAATTTTAAATAATTTTAATATTTTAAATCTAAAAATTTTGTCATTTAATGCTCATTATTTAAATATATTTCACTATATATTTTACTACTGATAGGAAAATATGTATGTTTAGTGTCTTCTTTACCTTATTTTTTCAATATTTTTAATTGCTGACCCAATTTTCCTAATGTTTATATGCCTCCATATCTTCCTGAAATATTTGTCTTCAACAGAACACTTTACAAAGGAGATGGCAAGTGATTTAGTTTGTTAAGATATCAATTTGACTTATTCTGAGGCTCCTTTGACAAGGAGTGTGTGTGAAAATACATGTGTATGCATGCAGATACACATGCGTGGATTTCCTGTAGCAATTCATTGGCAGTTGCTTTTAACATCATTTTCTATCATTAGACTGAAACTTGCAAAACAGTCTCTTTAGTCTTCACCAAGAGTGATCTGTTTTCTGTTCTGTGATTTCAAATGTCACTCAGGGAGGCACCTAGAATCTGTAAAATCATGCTTTAAGCCTGATTTTTTCCTGCTAGTTTGTTTCCTGATTTGGAAACTCTAGCTGTTCCTTTTTTAATGAAACTTTTGATAGATTTTTTTTTCATTTCTCTTGTTAATATCATTATTTTTTTTCTATTAATAGTGTATTTGTCTGCTATTGACAGGTACTTTGGTATATACTTTTAAAAAACTTTCAACCATTTGGGAACTTTAGTTTTAGATATGAATTTTGAAAACAGCATATATTTGAGTTTTATAATTTGACCCCAAAATTCAAGGATGTTAATCTAATAAGAGATGTATTAAAGTTGATATGGGGGCTTTCCTGGCGGTCCTGTAGGTAAAGACACCGCCTTGCAGTCCTAGGGGCGCCGGTTCGATCCCTGGCCTGAGAAGATCCCACGTGCCACAGAGCAGCATGACTGGTGTGTACAAGTACCTAGCCAGAGCTCCAGAGTGCATGTGCCGAGCCAGAGCCGGTGTTCTGCAATGAGAGAGGCCACTGTGATGGGAGGCCCACACAGGCAAAAGAACAAAGATAAATAAAGATCAATAGAAGTGGCCAAAAAAAAAAAAAAAAAAAGAAGTCGATATGGGAAACATCTGGTTTCAGAATTAATTTTAAATAATTTTAATATTTTAAATCTAAAAATTTTGTCATTTAATGCTCATTATTTAAATATATTTCACTATATATTTTACTACTGATAGGAAAATATGTATGTTTAGTGTCTTCTTTACCTTATTTTTTCAATATTTTTAATTGCTGACCCAATTTTCCTAATGTTTATATGCCTCCATATCTTCCTGAAATATTTGTCTTCAACAGAACACTTTACAAAGGAGATGGCAAGTGATTTAGTTTGTTAAGATATCAATTTGACTTATTCTGAGGCTCCTTTGACAAGGAGTGTGTGTGAAAATACATGTGTATGCATGCAGATACACATGCGTGGATTTCCTGTAGCAATTCATTGGCAGTTGCTTTTAACATCATTTTCTATCATTAGACTGAAACTTGCAAAACAGTCTCTTTAGTCTTCACCAAGAGTGATCTGTTTTCTGTTCTGTGATTTCAAATGTCACTCAGGGAGGCACCTAGAATCTGTAAAATCATGCTTTAAGCCTGATTTTTTCCTGCTAGTTTGTTTCCTGATTTGGAAAATCTAGTGTTCTATAATCTCTGTCTGTTACGTGGTGCTACTGTTTCATCCACTCTCGGTCTGATCTAATATTCATCGAACTTGGCAGCCTATCTTCATTTGTACAGTGGTTGGGGAATAAAGCTGTTTTAAAAAATCATTAAAACTGTAATTTTCATTTCTGTTCCACATTTGCTTCATTTTCCTTGTTTTTCATATTGGTTTAGAGAACAGAAGTAGGGAGAGAGAGATCTTCTAGATTACAACATCAAAGAAAGGCTTTTCTAAAATACACATAACTTAAAGTTATATGCCCCTTTGTCAGAGCAAAAAATCATAATTTTCTTTTTAAAATTCTAATAATGCCTTTTAATTGTGTATGTACTTATGAGTAGTATATAGTATTATGATATAGTACTTAATAAAAAAAAGAAGTTGATATGGGAAATACATCTGGTTTCAGAATTAATTTTAAATAATTTTAATATTTTAAACCTAGGAGTTGAGCATGTTTAATCATGCATATCAAGGCAGGTATATTTTCTGACAATTACTATAAAACCCTTGAGTTCTCATAGTGGTCTTTTAGTGTCATGAGTTTGACAAAGTGCCATGGACGCTTAGATTATGACAACTCTGAATGTGATATATTTGTATAAATCTAGAATCTCAATATTGCATATAAACAACAATGCATGCATGTGTAGAATGAAATATTTATTTCTAATATTGGTTATATATATGTATATAAAAATATATAATATATAGTTTAATTTTAAATTAATATTAATATTAAGTAAAATATTTCACTGGCAGGTGATAATATTTATACATTTTCCTTTTTGAGATGTTATTTATTATGAAAAAAAAAAAAAACAGTTTTACACATGGCAGTGCAACAAATAATTAAAGACATCAATAAATAAAGATAGCTGAATATTATCAGAGATGAATTACCTTGAATACTATTATCCATAATTGGCGACACCTATATTGTTTTTCTTTTCCCCTTAATAATGAAAGATATTAGCTGAATTAAAACAAATACTCTAAAGTTTGTTAACTGAGATTAATCTTGGCTTTAAAGAAAGAGGGATGTGTTGATTAAAATATTGTGCAGAAATTCATTAGTCAATAGTTTCTAAAAATAGTTAAAAGAATAATATTCATCGCTGGCAATCTTCATTTGTACAGTGGTTGGGGAATAAAGCTGTTTTAAAAAATCATTAAAACTGTAATTTTCATTTCTGTTCCACATTTGCTTCATTTTCCTTGTTTTTCATATTGGTTTAGAGAACAGAAGTAGGGAGAGAGAGATCTTCTAGATTACAACATCAAAGAAAGGCTTTTCTAAAATACACATAACTTAAAGTTATATGCCCCTTTGTCAGAGCAAAAAATCATAATTTTCTTTTTAAAATTCTAATAATGCCTTTTAATTGTGTATGTACTTATGAGTAGTATATAGTATTATGATATAGTACTTAATAAAAAAAAGAAGTTGATATGGGAAATACATCTGGTTTCAGAATTAATTTTAAATAATTTTAATATTTTAAACCTAGGAGTTGAGCATGTTTAATCATGCATATCAAGGCAGGTATATTTTCTGACAATTACTATAAAACCCTTGAGTTCTCATAGTGGTCTTTTAGTGTCATGAGTTTGACAAAGTGCCATGGACGCTTAGATTATGACAACTCTGAATGTGATATATTTGTATAAATCTAGAATCTCAATATTGCATATAAACAACAATGCATGCATGTGTAGAATGAAATATTTATTTCTAATATTGGTTATATATATGTATATAAAAAATATATAATATATAGTTTAATTTTAAATTAATATTAATATTAAGTAAAATATTTCACTGGCAGGTGATAATATTTATACATTTTCCAGTTTTAGCTGTTATTTATTATGAACAAAAATAAAAACATTTTTACACATGGCAGTGCAACAAATAAATAAAGACATCAATAAATAAAGATAGCTGAATATTATCAGAGATGAATTACCTTGAATACTATTATCCATAATTGGCGACACCTATATTGTTTTTCTTTTCCCCTTAATAATGAAAGATATTAGCTGAATTAAAACAAATACTCTAAAGTTTGTTAACTGAGATTAATCTTGGCTTTAAAGAAAGAGGGATGTGTTGATTAAAATATTGTGCAGAAATTCATTAGTCAATAGTTTCTAAAAATAGTTAAAAGAACAATATTCATGGTAATGCTTTCTCATTTTACAAGCAGGGTTCTTAATTTAGCATAAGATTGTTTTACTTCCAGGGTTAATTATAACTCAAAAACTTTCCAGCAATGTTGAAGCAAACAGAAAAAGTAGCTTTGTTTTAGCTGGAAGGGTGCAATCCCTAGGTCAGGAACACCCCCTGAAATAGGAAGTTGCAGTACACTGCAGTATTCTTGCCTGGGGAATTCCATGGGCAGAGGAGCCTGGTGGGCTACAGTCCAGAGGGCCATACAGAGTTGGACATGACTGAGTGACTATATGAATTGATCTTGAAAATATAAAGTAGCTTCGTGTGAACCTTTATTGTTCTTGGGTTATTGAATTTTTTTAGCCACTCCCCAATTAAATTTAATATGTTATTTAGAGCTATGAATAGAAAAATATCATATTTTCTAGAAATCAATCTGTACATAGATACCTGGGTCTCTAATTAGCTACATTGATTAGCTTGTTTTTAAGATAATATTTTCTAAATGTTAATCTTGATATCTGACCTATTGATTAGATTTATCTGGAAAAGGGATTATTCATGTGCTCTTAGAGCAGATTTTAAAATTCCTTTTGTTTTGACTTAGTAAATGAAAATCTGTATCACTTTGAGTTCTAATATTTCAATAAGTTATGCAACTCAATCATAGTTAAATGCTTATAGAATTTCTCACTTTTCACGATTTATTCAAAATCTCCTTTTAGGCTGTAATGTCTTTCTTCCAAGTATTAATAGAATTGATAACATATCAGTTATACCTGGGCTGTGTTAACGCATAATTTTCTAAATATTTTGTAAATTCCAAGTAAAAATAAATATTCTCCTAATTTTTGAAGAATTCCGTAGATTTTCTCCCCTTCAAAATCAATTCGTTGGGCTTCCCCTGGTGGTCCAGTGGGCAAGGACACTGCCTTGCTGTGCAAGGGGCGCCGCTTCGATCCCGGGCCTGGGAAGATCCCACGTGCCGCGGAGCGGCTGGACCGATGTGTCCAATTACCGAGCCGGAGCTCTGGAGCACATGCGCCCAGAGCCGGTGCTCTGCGACAACAGAGGCCACCGCGATGGGAGGCCCACACGGGCCAAAGAACAAAAGACGGATGAAAATAGAGAAATGAAAGACCAATAGAAGTTGCCTGCCCATCCTCCTCCCCCCCCCCCCCCCCCCCCAAAGATAAATAAATAAAAATTAAAAAAAAAATCAATTCTTCTTCCATATATATTTAAATGAATATTCATTGCAAGGACTGAGGCTGAAGCTCTAATAATCTGGCCACCTGATGCCAAGAGCTGACTCCTAGGAAAAGACCCAGATGTTGGGAAAAGCTGAGGGCAGGAGCAGAAGCGGGCAACAGAGAATGAGACACTGGGATGGCATCACTGAATCAATGGACATGAATTTGAGCAAACTTCCAGACACAGTGAAGGACAATGAAACCTGGCTTCCTGCAGTTCCTTGGGTTGCCAAGAGTTCATAGTGACTAAACAAAAGTATAGTTTTAGGAAATAATTTTTTGAGAAATGTTTTATAACAAAACTACTCACAAAGGACATAAAGTAATTGTATGATTTTTGATAATAGATATAACTCTGTGAACAGGCTTTCTCTTTGGCTCCATGGTAAAGAATTCTCCTATAGTGCAGGAGACGCAGGAGGCGCGGAGTGACTTAGTAAATGAAAATCTGTATCACTTTGAGTTCTAATATTTCAATAAGTTATGCAACTCAATCATAGTTAAATGCTTATAGAATTTCTCACTTTTCACGATTTATTCAAAATCTCCTTTTAGGCTGTAATGTCTTTCTTCCAAGTATTAATAGAATTGATAACATATCAGTTATACCTGGGCTGTGTTAACGCATAATTTTCTAAATATTTTGTAAATTCCAAGTAAAAATAAATATTCTCCTAATTTTTGAAGAATTCCGTAGATTTTCTCCCCTTCAAAATCAATTCGTTGGGCTTCCCCTGGTGGTCCAGTGGGTAAAGACACCGCCTTGCAGTGCAAGGGGCTCCGCTTCGATCCCGGGCCTGGGAAGATCCCACGTGCCGCGGAGCGGCTGGACCGATGTGTCCAATCACCGAGCCGGAGCTCTGGCGCGCATGCGCCCAGAGCCGTTGCTCTGCAACGACAGTGGCCACCAAAATGGGAGGCCCACACGGGCCAAAGAACAAAAGACGGATGAAAATAGAGAAATGAAAGACCAATAGAAGTTGCCTGCCCATCCTCCTCCCTCCCCACCCACCCTCCAAAAGATAAATAAATAAAAATTAAAAAAAAAATCAATTCTTCTTCCATATATATTTAAATGAATATTCATTGCAAGGACTGAGGCTGAAGCTCTAATAATCTGGCCACCTGATGCCAAGAGCTGACTCCTAGGAAAAGACCCAGATGTTGGGAAAAGCTGAGGGCAGGAGCAGAAGCGGGCAACAGAGAATGAGACACTGGGATGGCATCACTGAATCAATGGACATGAATTTGAGCAAACTTCCAGACACAGTGAAGGACAATGAAACCTGGCTTCCTGCAGTTCCTTGGGTTGCCAAGAGTTCATAGTGACTAAACAAAAGTATAGTTTTAGGAAATAATTTTTTGAGAAATGTTTTATAACAAAACTACTCACAAAGGACATAAAGTAATTGTATGATTTTTGATAATAGATATAACTCTGTGAACAGGCTTTCTCTTTGGCTCCATGGTAAAGAATTCTCCTATAGTGCAGGAGACGCAGGAGGCGCGGGAGACTTGGGTTTGATCCCTGGGTGGAGAATATATCCTTGAGAAGGGCATTGCAATCCACTCCAGTATTTCAGACTGAAGGAGCCCATGGTCAGAGAAGCCTGGTGGCGTGTAGTCCATGGGGTCACAAAAAGACATGACTGAAGGGACTGAGCACGCATGGCTCTGTCAACACTATCCAAAACAAAATTTACAACATTTACAACACCCTGCAAAGTCACCTATTGACCTTTTCAGTAAACCTGATCTTTCAGAGGCAAATAATATCTTATTTTCATCACCTAAGATTAGCTTACTTTCCTCTTGCATTATACACGGATAGACTCTGTAGTATGTGTTCATTTAGGGCTAGCTTTTATCCTTAGCATACTGTTTATGAGAATCATCCATATTTTATGTCTGTAAGTGGTTCATTTCTTCCCATACAGAGTAGCATAAGCACACATTAGCTTGTTTATCCATTCATCTACTGATGGACATTAAATTTTGACATTATGAAAAATGCTGTTTCTATAATATCTTTTTTTATTAGAAGATGTGTTCATTTATCTTGATAAAATATCAGTGGATGAAGTTTCTTTCCATAGAATACTTGTATCATTAGCTTTACTGTTATATGCCAGAGAGTTCTACAAAAGGTTTGCAATATTTTAAATTTTCATTAGATAAATGAGACATTTCTAAGTGTTCTCATTCCACATCAGTATTTGAGATCATCAGTAGTTTTGAATTTGGCAGTTCAAATTGTCTATAAAATGATACCAACTAGAGAGAGGTTCAAATATAATTCAGGTTCTTGCACTGGGCTTCCTTGGTAGCTCAGACAGTAACAAATCTGCCTTCAATGCAGGAGACTTGGAGTGTATCTCTGGGTAGAGAAGATTCCCTGGAGAAGGGCATTGCAATCCACTCCAGTATTTCAGACTGAAGGAGCCCATGGTCAGAGAAGCCTGGTGGCGTGTAGTCCATGGGGTCACAAAAAGACATGACTGAAGGGACTGAGCACGCATGGCTCTGTCAACACTATCCAAAACAAAATTTACAACATTTACAACACCCTGCAAAGTCACCTATTGACCTTTTCAGTAAACCTGATCTTTCAGAGGCAAATAATATCTTATTTTCATCACCTAAGATTAGCTTACTTTCCTCTTGCATTATACACGGATAGACTCTGTAGTATGTGTTCATTTAGGGCTAGCTTTTATCCTTAGCATACTGTTTATGAGAATCATCCATATTTTATGTCTGTAAGTGGTTCATTTCTTCCCATACAGAGTAGCATAAGCACACATTAGCTTGTTTATCCATTCATCTACTGATGGACATTAAATTTTGACATTATGAAAAATGCTGTTTCTATAATATCTTTTTTTATTAGAAGATGTGTTCATTTATCTTGATAAAATATCAGTGGATGAAGTTTCTTTCCATAGAATACTTGTATCATTAGCTTTACTGTTATATGCCAGAGAGTTCTACAAAAGGTTTGCAATATTTTAAATTTTCATTAGATAAATGAGACATTTCTAAGTGTTCTCATTCCACATCAGTATTTGAGATCATCAGTAGTTTTGAATTTGGCAGTTCAAATTGTCTATAAAATGATACCAACTAGAGAGAGGTTCAAATATAATTCAGGTTCTTGCACTGGGCTTCCTTGGTAGCTCAGACAGTAACAAATCTGCCTTCAATGCAGGAGACTTGGAGTGTATCTCTGGGTAGAGAAGATTCCCTGGAGAAGGGAATGGCTACCCACTCCAATATTCTTGCCTGGAGAATCCTATGGACAGAAGATCCTGGCAGGCAACAGTCCATAGCGTTGCAAAGAGTCAAACATACCTGAGCTACTAACACACACACTACTTACATTTAAAATTCTGAAGGTCATTTTTTGATGCATACACATACATAATAGGTGAATCTTGTTGAATTCTCCTTTTATTATTATGTAATTTCTGTCCCTGATAATATTATTTATTGTGAGTCTACACTTTTTAGTATTACTAAGGCCACTTCAACTTTCATTTGATGAATGTTTGTGTGGTGTATATATCATTTGCCATCTTTTACTTTTAATTTATCTTTCTCTTTAAGTGAGTTTCTTATAGACATTTCTAATTAGATCTTTTCAAGAGTCTGTCTTTTAATTGATTTTTTTTTCAGATCATTTGCTTTTAATGTAATTATGTGTATTGTTCAATCACTAAACTGTGCCCAACTCTGTGACTCCATGGATTGCAGTACCCTGGGCTCCTCTGTCCTCCATTATCTCCCAGAATTTGCTCAAACTGATGTTCATCAAGTCGTGGACACTATCTAACCATCTCATCCTCTGCCACTTCCTTCTTTTTTCCTTCAATCTTTCTATCATTGGAGATTTTTTTTTTTCTCCCCAGGGGGTTGATTTCTCTTATAATTGGCTACTTTGATCCAATTGTAGTCCAAGGGACTCTTGAGAGTCTTCCCCAGCACCATAATTCAAAAGCATCTATTGTATGGCTCACAATTTTAGGGTCCAATTCTCACATCTGTACATCACTACTGAAAAAACCATAGCATTGACGAAACAGGCCTTTCTCAGCAAAGCGATGTCTTGGCTTTTTAATATGCATATAATTGGACAAAAGTTGTCCATCTTAGTATTTGTTTTCTCTTTGTTACATTTGTTCTTGGTGTATTTTTGTGTTTTGGCTGCTTTATTATTAATTAAGTTTTCTGATTACATTTTATTTCCACGTGTACAATTTAAATTTATTTTTTCTATATATTTGGTCTCTGCTTAGGATTTATATTATACATCTTTAATAAATCACAATCTTATTTCAAATGACATTATGCCATTTCATTAATGCTTTAAACATTTAAAAAGATATATAAATGTATATACATGTGTGCATGTGTTTGTGTATGTATTTCCACTTGTTCCCATGGCTATTGAAGTTGGTTCCTACTAGGGTCTCTAAAGTTGAGACAAAGATTGCATTCGGTCTCTCCTAGCATGCACCTTTACATTTAAAATTCTGAAGGTCATTTTTTGATGCATACACATACATAATAGGTGAATCTTGTTGAATTCTCCTTTTATTATTATGTAATTTCTGTCCCTGATAATATTATTTATTGTGAGTCTACACTTTTTAGTATTACTAAGGCCACTTCAACTTTCATTTGATGAATGTTTGTGTGGTGTATATATCATTTGCCATCTTTTACTTTTAATTTATCTTTCTCTTTAAGTGAGTTTCTTATAGACATTTCTAATTAGATCTTTTCAAGAGTCTGTCTTTTAATTGATTTTTTTTTCAGATCATTTGCTTTTAATGTAATTATGTGTATTGTTCAATCACTAAACTGTGCCCAACTCTGTGACTCCATGGATTGCAGTACCCTGGGCTCCTCTGTCCTCCATTATCTCCCAGAATTTGCTCAAACTGATGTTCATCAAGTCGTGGACACTATCTAACCATCTCATCCTCTGCCACTTCCTTCTTTTTTCCTTCAATCTTTCTATCATTGGAGATTTTTTTTTTTCTCCCCAGGGGGTTGATTTCTCTTATAATTGGCTACTTTGATCCAATTGTAGTCCAAGGGACTCTTGAGAGTCTTCCCCAGCACCATAATTCAAAAGCATCTATTGTATGGCTCACAATTTTAGGGTCCAATTCTCACATCTGTACATCACTACTGAAAAAACCATAGCATTGACGAAACAGGCCTTTCTCAGCAAAGCGATGTCTTGGCTTTTTAATATGCATATAATTGGACAAAAGTTGTCCATCTTAGTATTTGTTTTCTCTTTGTTACATTTGTTCTTGGTGTATTTTTGTGTTTTGGCTGCTTTATTATTAATTAAGTTTTCTGATTACATTTTATTTCCACGTGTACAATTTAAATTTATTTTTTCTATATATTTGGTCTCTGCTTAGGATTTATATTATACATCTTTAATAAATCACAATCTTATTTCAAATGACATTATGCCATTTCATTAATGCTTTAAACATTTAAAAAGATATATAAATGTATATACATGTGTGCATGTGTTTGTGTATGTATTTCCACTTGTTCCCATGGCTATTGAAGTTGGTTCCTACTAGGGTCTCTAAAGTTGAGACAAAGATTGCATTCGGTCTCTCCTAGCATGCACCTTTTCATTTATTAAAAATTAGGCAATTTGAAATTTGCTCTTTAATGGTTAAAGAAAGTGATTGTTTATATTATCTGAATTCTTATTGTGAGAGTGGGAGAAGAGCCTTTTTCCATGTGTTTCTTCATTTGAAGTGAAAGTAGGACCCCACATAATTGAAACCCATTTTGTTACATGGATTAAGAAAATCAAAGTTAATTCTCAAGTAATATTTTTAGGGTTGACTTTTACAAACTTTTGAAAGAATGTGAAGTTGGAAATGATACATTTTCCTCTGGCTCACTGAAAAGGAGAAATGCTTAACAGACTGAGAACATATAGATAATTGTTCTGTCAGTAGGTGAGAAAAGAAAAAAAAAATCATACTCTAAACAAACAGCAAACTTGTTCACATCTTGGTACATTTCCATTTTCTACCACAGGATGTAAATGTTGACTGTAAATGTAACTTCAACAGTAAGGAAACATATAATTATGGAACGTCTTGGTTTTAATATCCACTATTACATTTTATTCTCCCCACCTGACCAAGACATTTTACTAAAAGTCTTCAGGTGACATCTGTGTAATAGAAAAATGCCTAAACTCTATCTTTATTACCCTTAAAATAATCAAAAAACATTGTCAGCATAGCTTTCTAAGTTCTGAAGTCCCATAGAAAGAAGAAATGCCATGACATCAACATAGTTATTAATGTAGTACTCCATTCTTGCTTGATGTTCTGTGGAATTGTTGCAGGTTGTTTAACAACCTCTTAAAATATAGCTTCTATAAGTTTATTGTTACAATGCACAAAGATGTCCTAGGAGTTTTGGACATTTGACGATATCTGGTAGACACATTTATGATGGTTTGAAATTTACATCCACGATATTCACTAATGGAAGGTGGGAGACAAGAATGTGTCTCCAAGATGTGAGGACCGTTTCCCCAATTACTTGGTCCATGTCACAGTTAATTGAGACACTCACCTTTACTCTCTAGAGATAGCATAATGAAAGATCATTAGTTCAATCATTTCTTCCATGAGTCAGAAGTCCACAATTATGTACTTGCCGCTTTCTAGAATTGTGGTTGATAAACATGCTTCTGCTTTGCTTTCCTTTCCTTTTATAAAAGGAAGAAAGTGGCAACTGTGCCTGCATACATGCTTTTTGTTTGAAAGGATGAAGTTTGCAGATTAAAAATTGGCAATTTGAAATTTGCTCTTTAATGGTTAAAGAAAGTGATTGTTTATATTATCTGAATTCTTATTGTGAGAGTGGGAGAAGAGCCTTTTCCATGTGTTTCTTCATTTGAAGTGAAAGTAGGACCCCACATAATTGAAACCCATTTTGTTACATGGATTAAGAAAATCAAAGTTAATTCTCAAGTAATATTTTTAGGGTTGACTTTTACAAACTTTTGAAAGAATGTGAAGTTGGAAATGATACATTTTCCTCTGGCTCACTGAAAAGGAGAAATGCTTAACAGACTGAGAACATATAGATAATTGTTCTGTCAGTAGGTGAGAAAAGAAAAAAAAAATCATACTCTAAACAAACAGCAAACTTGTTCACATCTTGGTACATTTCCATTTTCTACCACAGGATGTAAATGTTGACTGTAAATGTAACTTCAACAGTAAGGAAACATATAATTATGGAACGTCTTGGTTTTAATATCCACTATTACATTTTATTCTCCCCACCTGACCAAGACATTTTACTAAAAGTCTTCAGGTGACATCTGTGTAATAGAAAAATGCCTAAACTCTATCTTTATTACCCTTAAAATAATCAAAAAACATTGTCAGCATAGCTTTCTAAGTTCTGAAGTCCCATAGAAAGAAGAAATGCCATGACATCAACATAGTTATTAATGTAGTACTCCATTCTTGCTTGATGTTCTGTGGAATTGTTGCAGGTTGTTTAACAACCTCTTAAAATATAGCTTCTATAAGTTTATTGTTACAATGCACAAAGATGTCCTAGGAGTTTTGGACATTTGACGATATCTGGTAGACACATTTATGATGGTTTGAAATTTACATCCACGATATTCACTAATGGAAGGTGGGAGACAAGAATGTGTCTCCAAGATGTGAGGACCGTTTCCCCAATTACTTGGTCCATGTCACAGTTAATTGAGACACTCACCTTTACTCTCTAGAGATAGCATAATGAAAGATCATTAGTTCAATCATTTCTTCCATGAGTCAGAAGTCCACAATTATGTACTTGCCGCTTTCTAGAATTGTGGTTGATAAACATGCTTCTGCTTTGCTTTCCTTTCCTTTTATGAAAGGAAGAAAGTGGCAACTGTGCCTGCATACATGCTTTTTGTTTGAAGGGCTCCTGGATGAGATATCTTTTTCATATAAAAATAAATGTCATAAGTGTGTTTTTAAGTTTTAACATTTGCATTACATTGCTGTCCACATATTTATATCTCATTACCCTTGGGAATCCTAGTATTTGGTACATTTTAGGAGAGTTTCAGCTGACATAGCATGTTAACAGCACATCTGCATTTAGCTTCTATTCATTTGCCATTGACTTCTTGGTTTTATACTTTTAAACAACACGGCTTTCTGAGGTGAGAGGTAGATGGGCTCCCAGAGTAAAACAGGCAGAGATTTGTTCTCCGTGGATGGAAAACTCCAAGAGGAGACTAGTGGGATGATAGAGAGAGCAGGCTGAGTATTAATCAGATAAAAGATAAGAGGCCATATACTTCTCACTGTCCAAGTCAGGAGACCTCCCTCAATAAACATGCAGAGAGAAGCTCCTCGGAGGTCAAAATAGGAGGGCTACCAAGCGATGCTCACTACCCATAGGCCTCTTTGATGGAATCCATCTTGATTAAGACATGCATGTGCACATATGGGAGGTTCTGAGATGTACTAAATATGAACTCTGAATCAGGCAGATTAAAATGACTGGTCAGAGGAGAACCGAAGAAATGTCCAACAGATGTGATTCATACTACCATAAGGGTGCGATGCATTTCCACCTTTTGGAGGTGTGATAATATTTGACCGTTAAAAAGTTTTTAAATTAAGATTAGTGGTCCAATTGTCACCTATATTTAAAAACAAACAGACAAGTCCAAAGAAATCCAGCCCCTCAAGTCTCTGTTCAGTTCAAATTGTGGTATGGCTCTGGCTGCTGTGTCTGGAGGGCATTGTTCTGTTTCCACTCTTCCCAACTTGGTCTCATTTCCTCCATTAAATCTGTTCCCCCAGTGTGCTGCACATCACTTCAAGAGACGGGCTTGCGCTTTCCCCAATTGTAGGTTAGACTAAGAACATAATGAAAGATCATTAGTTCAATCATTTCTTCCATGAGTCAGAAGTCCACAATTATGTACTTGCCGCTTTCTAGAATTGTGGTTGATAAACATGCTTCTGCTTTGCTTTCCTTTCCTTTTATGAAAGGAAGAAAGTGGCAACTGTGCCTGCATACATGCTTTTTGTTTGAAGGGCTCCTGGATGAGATATCTTTTTCATATAAAAATAAATGTCATAAGTGTGTTTTTAAGTTTTAACATTTGCATTACATTGCTGTCCACATATTTATATCTCATTACCCTTGGGAATCCTAGTATTTGGTACATTTTAGGAGAGTTTCAGCTGACATAGCATGTTAACAGCACATCTGCATTTAGCTTCTATTCATTTGCCATTGACTTCTTGGTTTTATACTTTTAAACAACACGGCTTTCTGAGGTGAGAGGTAGATGGGCTCCCAGAGTAAAACAGGCAGAGATTTGTTCTCCGTGGATGGAAAACTCCAAGAGGAGACTAGTGGGATGATAGAGAGAGCAGGCTGAGTATTAATCAGATAAAAGATAAGAGGCCATATACTTCTCACTGTCCAAGTCAGGAGACCTCCCTCAATAAACATGCAGAGAGAAGCTCCTCGGAGGTCAAAATAGGAGGGCTACCAAGCGATGCTCACTACCCATAGGCCTCTTTGATGGAATCCATCTTGATTAAGACATGCATGTGCACATATGGGAGGTTCTGAGATGTACTAAATATGAACTCTGAATCAGGCAGATTAAAATGACTGGTCAGAGGAGAACCGAAGAAATGTCCAACAGATGTGATTCATACTACCATAAGGGTGCGATGCATTTCCACCTTTTGGAGGTGTGATAATATTTGACCGTTAAAAAGTTTTTAAATTAAGATTAGTGGTCCAATTGTCACCTATATTTAAAAACAAACAGACAAGTCCAAAGAAATCCAGCCCCTCAAGTCTCTGTTCAGTTCAAATTGTGGTATGGCTCTGGCTGCTGTGTCTGGAGGGCATTGTTCTGTTTCCACTCTTCCCAACTTGGTCTCATTTCCTCCATTAAATCTGTTCCCCCAGTGTGCTGCCACATCCACTTCAAGAGACGGGCTGCCTCTCTAAAAGACAATACTTTGTTTAGAAATCTGGTCAGATACTTCAGCTCGGCAGAGCTGATTGAAACACTGTGCTCTGTAGATATGGTTTAAATTAAGTTCTGTGAGCTTAAGTAAGGTACTTGTTTTCAGAAATCAAACCAATCACACTCACCAACTACATTCTGGAGTTAGTAGTTAGGTTCATTTCCTGTGAGTTTTTCTAGTAAGTCAAAGCTAGAATTCCCTTAGTGTCATCCAGTGAGCAAAAAGGTTCCTGTTGCAAACATTTTACATTCTAAAAATAACATTTGAAAAACAGGCAGTATGGAAAGTAAAAAAAAATATATATTACAAAATTTTAATAATTAATAAGAAATTTAAGAAAACTAAACGAAATGGGTTTCACGGGAGAATAAAAACAGGAGAAAGATTTCTGTCATGAGAACTTGAGCAGTGACATCAGCAACTAATTGATTAGTTGAATTTTTTTTTAAATAAAGGGAAATTTTCAAGTGAAACTCAAAGCTTGCTCAGTTGTGTCTGACTCTTTGAGACCTCATGGACTGTAACCCACCAGGCTCCTCTGTCCATGGAATTCTCCAGGTAAGCGTACGAGAGTGGATAGTCGTTCCCTTCTCCAGGAATCTTCCTAACTCAGGGATCCAATCTGGTCTCCAGTATTGCAGGCATTTTCTTTACAGAGTGAGCCACCAGGGAAGTCCCTTATTGTGGTATATTTATTAATAATTAACAAACTAATATTGGTATATTATTAACTAAAGTTTATAAAGTCTATTTTTTGTGTGTTTTACCACTATGAATATTGAAAATGTTTAAGATCATGTATCCATTGTTACAGTATCATAGAGAATATTTTAATTTTCTCTTTATTTCTCTTTGTATATTTTACAAGTTTGTATTTTTTAAGGAGTTGGTCCATTTCATCTAGGTTATCAAATTTGCAACCATACATTTCTTCATAATATTCTCTTATTACTGACAACCTCTTTCATTCCTGAAGTTCTTCTTGTTTATCCTACCACAGATTTGTAAATGTTATTAATCTTTGGAAAGAACTGGTTTTTGGTTTTATTGACTTTTCTCTTTTGTTTATCTGTTTTCAATTATATTGATTTATGATCTTATTTGTAACATTTTATTTGTTCTACTTGCTTTACTTGTATATTGTTTGCACTCTGAAGTTTCTTAATGTGGAAGCTTATGAGCTTCCTAAGTGGCGCTAGTGGTAAAGCATCCGCCTGCTAGTGCAGGAGATGCAAGAGAGACTGGTTTCATCCCTGGGTGGGGAAGAGTCCTTGGGGGAGGAAATGGAAACCCTGTCCTGTATTCTTGCCTGGGAAATTCCATGGACAGGGGAGCCTGGTGGGCTATAGTCCATCGGGTCATGAAGAGTTGGGCACAAATGAGCACACGATATTGAGTCCTGGGAATGTGACCTACAGAAGTGTTTCTTTGACTTTTCTTTTTTCCCCCTATAAGGGGCAGAAGTAAAGAGGGGGAAAAAGATGTTTCCTTGCCCCTCCATTTGATCTGGTAAGGCTCTTGTAAAGTAGTTTTCTTTTCAGGGGAGACCATTGTTAAAAGGAAGAACACTCTGAGACTATTTCAAACTGATTACTTTTCCCCTTTCTTGTCTGAAACCCTAGGGGACTTTTCTCCCTCCTTCTCTGTCAGAACTCAGTGGGCCTTCTGTAGTAAAAGTCATAATTATATGGGAACTCCTAGGACAGAGCCCAGGAATTCTTAAGTCTCAAATTAACCTCCAGCCACTTGTCGAAACTGTCCTTAAGTATCTGTATACCAATTTCTTACTCTAGCAGTTTCTGTTTCCAGGAAGCTGTTCAGAGCTGTGATTCTTGGTATATTTATCTCCCTCTCTAAATTACTGGTGGCAGTTTGCCCTGCTACCTCAGCTTTTTGTTAATCTAAGAAAGTCCATTGATCTTCAGTGTATTCATTTTTTAAGGAGTTGGTCCATTTCATCTAGGTTATCAAATTTGCAACCATACATTTCTTCATAATATTCTCTTATTACTGACAACCTCTTTCATTCCTGAAGTTCTTCTTGTTTATCCTACCACAGATTTGTAAATGTTATTAATCTTTGGAAAGAACTGGTTTTTGGTTTTATTGACTTTTCTCTTTTGTTTATCTGTTTTCAATTATATTGATTTATGATCTTATTTGTAACATTTTATTTGTTCTACTTGCTTTACTTGTATATTGTTTGCACTCTGAAGTTTCTTAATGTGGAAGCTTATGAGCTTCCTAAGTGGCGCTAGTGGAAAAGCATCCGCCTGCTAGTGCAGGAGATGCAAGAGAGACTGGTTTCATCCCTGGGTGGGGAAGAGTCCTTGGGGGAGGAAATGGAAACCCTGTCCTGTATTCTTGCCTGGGAAATTCCATGGACAGGGGAGCCTGGTGGGCTATAGTCCATCGGGTCATGAAGAGTTGGGCACAAATGAGCACACGATATTGAGTCCTGGGAATGTGACCTACAGAAGTGTTTCTTTGACTTTTCTTTTTTCCCCCTATAAGGGGCAGAAGTAAAGAGGGGGAAAAAGATGTTTCCTTGCCCCTCCATTTGATCTGGTAAGGCTCTTGTAAAGTAGTTTTCTTTTCAGGGGAGACCATTGTTAAAAGGAAGAACACTCTGAGACTATTTCAAACTGATTACTTTTCCCCTTTCTTGTCTGAAACCCTAGGGGACTTTTCTCCCTCCTTCTCTGTCAGAACTCAGTGGGCCTTCTGTAGTAAAAGTCATAATTATATGGGAACTCCTAGGACAGAGCCCAGGAATTCTTAAGTCTCAAATTAACCTCCAGCCACTTGTCGAAACTGTCCTTAAGTATCTGTATACCAATTTCTTACTCTAGCAGTTTCTGTTTCCAGGAAGCTGTTCAGAGCTGTGATTCTTGGTATATTTATCTCCCTCTCTAAATTACTGGTGGCAGTTTGCCCTGCTACCTCAGCTTTTTGTTAATCTAAGAAAGTCCATTGATCTTCAGTGTATTCATTTTTTTTTTCCTTTGAGAACAGAAGTGATGACTCCTCTAAACCTTTTTCAAGTCTTTTTCAAGGAATTTCTCACATCCAACACAACTCAGAATCATGTCTCAGAGTTATTTTTGTCCTGAAGGCAACATACGTTAAACATACTTAAATATCTGGGTTCAGGACAAGAACACCTTTGAGGTGAGTGATTACTCAGCCTATCATTATTAGATTTAAACACCTTTTCAGATAAAATATGTTTCTTGCTGCTATTAATGACCTTTTTGTTTGCAGCAACTTTTTTTCACTTATTTATTTCTGTTGCGATTTTGAAAATTATGTGGCTCGTGCCTCATATACACCTTATTTAACAATTTTGAAAGGTGGAATGGCTGATAAAAAAATTCCAAATCAAATGTGGGTATATTATTTTGTATATTCTGTTGTTTTCACATATATACTTGAATTCCAAAACCTTGACTTTGTTGATCAAGTGAAAACTAATCTAGTAGAATGTTAAATCATCAAAGACTGTCATCAAAACCATTGATATGAGGAACAACTAGCCTACAAAATATTATTCTTTAACTGGTTTGCAAGTGGTTCTTTAGATGTTAAATATATCAACATGTTGCTTCATATATTGCAAGGTTTTCTTGTAATCTGCAATTTGCCTTTTAATTTTATTTTTATGATTTAGAGGTCATTAAGTTTTTTCAGTCAAACTCATCAATCTTTTCTTTTTTTGCATTTTACACACAAATACAAAATAATTCTTTCCTCTAAATGCATGCTGATATTTGCTTGTTTTTTTTTCTAAGATTGTATTTATTTTACTAGTATTATTAGATTTTAAAATTAATGCAGTTATTTTTTCAGATGCTTGATATAAGTAGAGAACTTTGTGTATGGTTTTCATATGTTTAAATAACTACCTCAGCATAATTTAATGAGTAACCTCATTTTGTTGGTATATATTAAACTCAAGCATATATTTAAGAATATATGCCTACTTCTTCAAATGTACTAAAAACACTAAAGCCAATCTACTTTTTGTACGGTTAAGTTCATTTTTTAATCTTATCTGAATGCTCAGAATTTTGCATGTTTTTGGAGTTAAGATATTTTTCTCATACTATTTATAAGAAATAGCCATTTCATATGCACTTTGAAAGGAAGATACAAAATTCCAGTATATTCCCTATATGAAGTACTGACTGTTTTTCTTAGATTAAATACTGAGCCTTTTATTTCTATTATGTAAGTTGGTACTCAAACATTTGTATTTTTCTTCAAAGAAAGTTTTGCTTCAACAGGCAAATAAACATTAGGGAATTATATCCTCTCCAGACAATGGGAATGGCAAATACAAACAGCAAATATTCATCTCATAAATTTATAGCAACTGATTATGTGGCTCGTGCCTCATATACACCTTATTTAACAATTTTGAAAGGTGGAATGGCTGATAAAAAAATTCCAAATCAAATGTGGGTATATTATTTTGTATATTCTGTTGTTTTCACATATATACTTGAATTCCAAAACCTTGACTTTGTTGATCAAGTGAAAACTAATCTAGTAGAATGTTAAATCATCAAAGACTGTCATCAAAACCATTGATATGAGGAACAACTAGCCTACAAAATATTATTCTTTAACTGGTTTGCAAGTGGTTCTTTAGATGTTAAATATATCAACATGTTGCTTCATATATTGCAAGGTTTTCTTGTAATCTGCAATTTGCCTTTTAATTTTATTTTTATGATTTAGAGGTCATTAAGTTTTTTCAGTCAAACTCATCAATCTTTTCTTTTTTTGCATTTCACACACAAATACAAAATAATTCTTTCCTCTAAATGCATGCTGATATTTGCTTGTTTTTCTTTCTAAGATTGTATTTATTTTACTAGTATTATTAGATTTTAAAATTAATGCAGTTATTTTTTCAGATGCTTGATATAAGTAGAGAACTTTGTGTATGGTTTTCATATGTTTAAATAACTACCTCAGCATAATTTAATGAGTAACCTCATTTTGTTGGTATATATTAAACTCAAGCATATATTTAAGAATATATGCCTACTTCTTCAAATGTACTAAAAACACTAAAGCCAATCTACTTTTTGTACGGTTAAGTTCATTTTTTAATCTTATCTGAATGCTCAGAATTTTGCATGTTTTTGGAGTTAAGATATTTTTCTCATACTATTTATAAGAAATAGCCATTTCATATGCACTTTGAAAGGAAGATACAAAATTCCAGTATATTCCCTATATGAAGTACTGACTGTTTTTCTTAGATTAAATACTGAGCCTTTTATTTCTATTATGTAAGTTGGTACTCAAACATTTGTATTTTTCTTCAAAGAAAGTTTTGCTTCAACAGGCAAATAAACATTAGGGAATTATATCCTCTCCAGACAATGGGAATGGCAAATACAAACAGCAAATATTCATCTCATAAATTTATAGCAACTGATTATTGTCACAAATCCATTTAAAAGAATTTTCTTGGAGAATCATATCAATTGTGAACATACAACATATGTTGATAATGTGCTTCTTACTTGCATTCATTTTCCTGAATTACATTATTTTTTTTATTCTCACAACCATGAGTTATAAACTAGAATTTACTCGATGACAATCTTCTGCTTGCTTCAGTAGCAATGAATTGAATCAGTGTCATTCAGTATTTGAATTAACATTTGATATAGCTCTTTAAGAGTGGGAAAGTCTGTGGATAGTGATATTATCTTCCAAAAGCCAATAGTATTTACATAAATAAATAGAAGAAAGCACTAAAATATGAAAGCAATATATATGAAAAGCCATATGACACAAGGGAAAGGAAAAAGCAGTATGAAGAAAAAGACAATCTTATTCCATATTAAATTTTTTTCTGCAAAGAGTCCATTGGATTCTATTCTAAACTTTATGTCATTTACAAGTAAAAATGAGTTGAATTATCTTAACATGTAAAACTTATCTTGGAGCATTCAATTAATAGAACACCTAACTTTTAATAATATTATCTTCAATCTGTCAAATTTAAGTTCCCATCTATCTAGTACAATGTGGCAACTGCTGTAGAGTTTGTAAACACACTCAGACACACACACAAATATGCATATGCATATACATGTCTGTTTTATAGATCTTGAGAGTGACCCTTGGCTGACAAGCAGCAAGAAAATGGAAACCCAACCACACTGAAATGAAATATGCTAACAACAGAAAAATCCTGGAAGAAGATTCATCTCCAGAAATTAAGAAAGGCATGATTGCACTATTTACTTTGAAAGGAAGATACAAAATTCCAGTATATTCCCTATATGAAGTACTGACTGTTTTCTTAGATTAAATACTGAACCTTTTATTACTATTATGTAAGTTGGTACTCAAACCTTTGTATTTTTCTTCAAAGAAAGTTTTGCTTCAACAGGCAAATAAACATTAGGGAATTATATCCTCTCCAGACAATGGGAATGGCAAATACAAACAGCAAATATTCATCTCATAAATTTATAGCAACTGATTATTGTCACAAATCCATTTAAAAGAATTTTCTTGGAGAATCATATCAATTGTGAACATACAACATATGTTGATAATGTGCTTCTTACTTGCATTCATTTTCCTGAATTACATTATTTTTTTTATTCTCACAACCATGAGTTATAAACTAGAATTTACTCGATGACAATCTTCTGCTTGCTTCAGTAGCAATGAATTGAATCAGTGTCATTCAGTATTTGAATTAACATTTGATATAGCTCTTTAAGAGTGGGAAAGTCTGTGGATAGTGATATTATCTTCCAAAAGCCAATAGTATTTACATAAATAAATAGAAGAAAGCACTAAAATATGAAAGCAATATATATGAAAAGCCATATGACACAAGGGAAAGGAAAAAGCAGTATGAAGAAAAAGACAGTCTTATTCCATATTAAATTTTTTTCTGCAAAGAGTCCATTGGATTCTATTCTAAACTTTATGTCATTTACAAGTAAAAATGAGTTGAATTATCTTAACATGTAAAACTTATCTTGGAGCATTCAATTAATAGAACACCTAACTTTTAATAATATTATCTTCAATCTGTCAAATTTAAGTTCCCATCTATCTAGTACAATGTGGCACGCAACTGCTGTAGAGTTTGTAAACACACTCAGACACACACACAAATATGCATATGCATATACATGTCTGTTTTATAGATCTTGAGAGTGACCCTTGGCTGACAAGCAGCAAGAAAATGGAAACCCAACCACACTGAAATGAAATATGCTAACAACAGAAAAATCCTGGAAGAAGATTCATCTCCAGAAATTAAGAAAGGAACATAGACTTGCTAGCACCTTGATTTCAGCTTTGTGAAAATTTTGTCATAATTCTCACCTATAGAAGAGTGAGGTAATAAAATCGTGGCAACATGGTAACGTCTTCAGGGAAAGAAACATTATTCATTCAGTGTTTCAGTTAAGACTCACTAAACTAGGTACTCTTCCATTGGCTAAAAATGCAATGACCTACAGGATAAAGTCTCTGATCTCATGGAACTTGACTTCCCATTTTGCTAACAGGATCAACCATTTTATCATTAATTACTTGCACGAAAACAAGAAGCCCACTATAGTGTGCATGGAGAAGTAAAGTTGACATGATTACAACATGGGCTTGCCCGATGGCTCAGAAGGTAATGAATCTGCCTGCAATGTAGGAGACACAGAAGAAACAGGCTCGAATCATGGGTCAGGCAGATTCCTTGGAGAAGGAAATAGCAACCCACTCCAGTATTCTTGCCTAAAAAGTTCTATGGACACAGGAACCTGGCAGGCTACAGTCCAAAGGGTTATGAAAAGTCAGACATGACTACTCACGCACAACTTTTCTTTTTCTTTTTTTTTTTTTTTACTACAGAGGCTCTGTTTCCTATAACTCTTAATTTAGGATTCATGCTCATACACCCAACCAGTAAGCTAGTTCTCTAAAATTGTTTTGCCTAATTGAATTGATTCTATAACATTTTTTTCTAATGCCAATATGTTTTTCCCCAGGATTATTCTGAGAAATTACACTGCCTAAAGGTAAGAGGCACAATTTAATCAAGCTATTGCATTTTTTTCCTTAACATTTATTTTTCAAAGTAATTTTGCAAAAACTGTCACAAGTACAATATGGAACTTGACATTCTTTCATTTTCTTCAAATCTCATATGATTTCATCTCTTTTCTACAAAAGCATATTTATATATTTTGTCAATAGTATACACAATAATAAAGTTCTTAGTAAGTTCTCTCTAAGATAAAACATTTAAAATATTATTGAACTGGCCAATTTTTTCCATAAAATGACTCAAACAGCACTTAGTTTTGTGACTTAATTTGAAAAAATGCTGTTAGACTGTATTATGACAGCTGTCATATCGGCATTTTTTAAAAAAAGGTATCAAAATTAGTGAATTTATTTATGTTCATTTTAATACTGAAAGAAAAAAAAACAATGTTCTCGACATATTATGTTTTATTATTTCAGCAATGATAAAAAAAATACAGCTGAAACCCACAAAAATATTTGTGCAGTATATGAGAAGGTTCTGTGATGGATCAAATATGTCAAAAGTGGTTTGCAGAGTTTTGTCAGGAAGAGTTCTTGCTGGATGACACTACACAGTCAGGTAGACCTGTTGAATCTTATAGCCATTAAGTCAAGACATTAATTAAGAAGAATCAACATCATACCACATGAGAGATAGCTGGCATACTCAAAGTTCCCAAAATAAGTGTTGAAAATTATCTGTATCAACTTGATACTATTAATTGCTTTATGTTTGTGTTTTACATAAGTTAAGCAAAAGAAAAAAAACAATCCTTGACCATACCTCCATATGAGATCCTCTACTGAAATGTAAGAAGAAAATTCCATTTTTAAAACAAAATTGTGATGGATGATGAGAGTGGATATTAGACAATCATGTGGAAAAGAAGAGGTTGTGGGGCAAGTGAAGCTAATGACCATCAACCCCACCACAGGCCAGGCTACCTCCAAAGAAGGGTGTATGTGTGTGTGTGTGAGTGAGTGTGTGTGTGTGTGTGTGTGTGTGTGTGTGTATCGTGTGACTGGAAGGGCTCCTCTATTATTAGTTCCTTTTGGAAAACCACAGGATCAATTGCAACAAGTACTGCACCCAATTAGACCCACTGAAAGCAGAACTTTATGAATTAGTCAACAGAAAACACATGATCTTCTCGTCGAGTCAATGCAATATGGAACTTGACATTCTTTCATTTTCTTCAAATCTCATATGATTTCATCTCTTTTCTACAAAAGCATATTTATATATTTTGTCAATAGTATACACAATAATAAAGTTCTTAGTAAGTTCTCTCTAAGATAAAACATTTAAAATATTATTGAACTGGCCAATTTTTTCCATAAAATGACTCAAACAGCACTTAGTTTTGTGACTTAATTTGAAAAAATGCTGTTAGACTGTATTATGACAGCTGTCATATCGGCATTTTTTAAAAAAAGGTATCAAAATTAGTGAATTTATTTATGTTCATTTTAATACTGAAAGAAAAAAAAACAATGTTCTCGACATATTATGTTTTATTATTTCAGCAATGATAAAAAAAATACAGCTGAAACCCACAAAAATATTTGTGCAGTATATGAGAAGGTTCTGTGATGGATCAAATATGTCAAAAGTGGTTTGCAGAGTTTTGTCAGGAAGAGTTCTTGCTGGATGACACTACACAGTCAGGTAGACCTGTTGAATCTTATAGCCATTAAGTCAAGACATTAATTAAGAAGAATCAACATCATACCACATGAGAGATAGCTGGCATACTCAAAGTTCCCAAAATAAGTGTTGAAAATTATCTGTATCAACTTGATACTATTAATTGCTTTATGTTTGTGTTTTACATAAGTTAAGCAAAAGAAAAAAAACAATCCTTGACCATACCTCCATATGAGATCCTCTACTGAAATGTAAGAAGAAAATTCCATTTTTAAAACAAAATTGTGATGGATGATGAGAGTGGATATTAGACAATCATGTGGAAAAGAAGAGGTTGTGGGGCAAGTGAAGCTAATGACCATCAACCCCACCACAGGCCAGGCTACCTCCAAAGAAGGGTGTATGTGTGTGTGTGTGAGTGAGTGTGTGTGTGTGTGTGTGTGTGTGTGTGTGTATCGTGTGACTGGAAGGGCTCCTCTATTATTAGTTCCTTTTGGAAAACCACAGGATCAATTGCAACAAGTACTGCACCCAATTAGACCCACTGAAAGCAGAACTTTATGAATTAGTCAACAGAAAACACATGATCTTCTGTCAGAATAATGCAAGAGTGCACGTTTCTTTGATGACCAGGCAAAAACTGTTACAACTTGGCTGTAAAGTTCTGATTCATCTCCTGCATTCGGGCTAGACATTACACTTTTGCATTTCCATTTATTTTGGTCTTTACAAAAATTCTATTATCAGAAAAAATTTCAATTCTCTGGAAGACTGTAAAAGTTACTTGAAACAGTTTCTTATGATCAAAACCCAAATTTTTTGGGAAGATGGATTTATAAAAATGCATGAAAATGGGAAAAAAATAGTGGACCAAAATGATGATTTATGTTTTTCAATAAAATTCTTGGTGAAAATGAAAAGAGTGCCTTTATTTTTACTTAGCAAAGGAACTTTTTGGAAAATCTCCAAAAATATATATATTTTTCATTTCCTAAGCAGTTTCATTATGAAGGGTCTTCAGTGACTGGGGCTGTTTTCTTTTTTCATCTGTTTGGTTATTTTTTTTATTATTAATTTTTGCTTGTTTTCAAAAGCAAACAAAAATTAACATGATTTTATATAACAACTGCTTTTTTTCTTGCATTAGTTATATTACAGTTATATTATTAGTTATATTAGAATGATGCTTGTCTTTTTTTTTTTTAAAGATTTATTTATTTATTTTATTTTTGGGCGGGGGTCGGGTTGGGGAGGGAGGGGAGTGGGCGGACCACTTCTATTGGTCTTTCATTTCTCTATGTTCATCCGTCTTTGTTCCTTGGCTCCTGTGGGCCTCCCATCGTGGTGGCATCTGTCGTTGCAGAGCGCTGGCTCTGGGCGCATGTGCTCCAGAGCTCTGGCTCAGTAATTGGACACATCGGTCCAGCCGCTCTGCGGCATGTGGGATCTTCCCAGGCCAGGGATCGAACTGGCGCCCCTTGCACTCCAAGGCGGTGTCCTTACCCACTGGACCACCAGGAGAAGCCCTGATGCTTGTCTTTTATTTCTGACAAATTGGCTACTAGACTGCCTTTGGGCTTTTTAAAAATAATTTTTGGTTTTTAAGTAATTTGTATTGAAGTCTAGTTATTTGATAATGTTGTTTTAGTTTCTTTCTGTACAGAAAAAATGACTCATATATATATATATATACATATATATATATATATATGTACACTTTTATATTTGTCTTATATTATCTTCCCATTTTCATCAGCATGGAGCTTGGAATAAAGCTCTCTGCACTGTAGAGTGGGTTCTCATTAGCTATCTACTTTATACCTAACAGTGTAAATATGTCAGTTCTAATCTCCCAATTTACCCCAATCTACTTTCCCACCTTGAAATCCATAAGTTTGTTTTCTACATCTGAGACTCTATTTCTGCTTTGCAGATATGTTCACCTCTCCCATTATTCTAGATTCCACATATAAACAATTTTATCCAATGCTTATTTTTCTCATTATGACTTACTTCACTCTGTATGACGATCCCTAGGGTCATTTATATCTCTACAAATGGCACTATTTTGTTCCTGTCTATAGCTGAATAATAGTTCATTGTACATATGTACATATCAGCTTTATCCATTTATCTGTAGTTGGATATTTAGGTTACTTCCATGTCCTGGTTATTGTAAATGGTGCTGCAGTGAATGTTGGAATGCATGTGTCCTCTCAAATAATGGTTTTCTCTGGACATATACATAAGAGTGGAATTGTAGTTTTTTAGAGAATGGAGCACATATGCTTGCATGCACTTGGCTTGTTGTGTAGCATCCATCTTGCATCTCTCTCTTTCTCTACTTCCTGAATTTGAAGAATAAAACTGCCCTGACCTTTACAGCTGTCGGGAAAGAATGGGATTAACAGCTCTGCTGCTGGGAAAGCAGTCTCTTCCTAGTTGAGCCTCCACTCGAGGGCTCAGTCCCATGAATGATAGGAGTCCAGCTTTGTGATACACAAAACAGAAAACACAGCTAGGCTGTTCCTGACCTTTTGGCCCACAGAACAATGAGAAGATAAATGTGTGACACTATGATGCTATGTGGGAATTCATTACACAGCAAAATAAAATGAATGCAGCATTAATCCATGGTTTATGTTCAAATCATCTGTGTCTTTACACTTTTACTGGTGTCTCTGCATAGAGCAAAAAGCTGGGGTGTTCTTTGTTATTCATTGTGAAGCACTCCTCCAAATGGTGACACCGGGATCCATAATTCTTCCACATGGTGATGCAGTCATTTCAAAACGTGGTTTCTAAGGTTTCATTGGCAGGAAAGATGGATGGAAGAGGGACTGGTCTTTAACTGCTTCTACTTAGAAGCAGCATGATTCAAAACTGTACAGATCATTAGCCAGAATGCATGCATGGCCCCAGCCTGTCCCCAACAGAGGCTGGCATTTCAGGGCACCACAGAGAATGTATAAAAAGTCACATTTATGCCAAAGTGCTTAACAGAGAACCACTGAAAATAATAATTTGGATTATTAATTTCACAGTTTTGTGTGTTTTTGGAAATTCTAATGAATATAATTAAGCAGTGGATAAAAACTATAGTTATTGGAAATACATTAATAAAATAACCCTAAATGATTTGAAAATGAGAGGCTTTTACGTAGGAAAACAGAAACAACTCCATCAGTTCACAGCGATTATTTGCTCACTTAGAAAGCTCTTTTTACTTTAATTAGGATGCAATGGATTCACCATCAGTCCAGAGAAACTAGTTTTTATTTTCATTCAGTTTTCCATTATTTGGCTCTATATTACTAGACACTTAAAGTAATATATATGTATAGATATAGATATACTTTATATGTTTTGTACATATAGATCATTCTTTAATTGCATATTCACTGCACACACACAAACTGAATATATAATCTTGGTTTAATCTTGGTTTTACTTTCTACATTATTTATCAGCTTTCATGTATGGCTAGTTTTATATAATTTATATTTATATTTCTACTCTGTGAATTTTGGAGTTCCCTATGGCACTCACAGACGCTGTTCTTTCTCTACAGTATCTCTAGACAATCTGATCCAGTATTCAGACTTTAAAAGCCATCTAAAAGTATGTAGTTTTGAAATTCATCTCCCACTAGAGTAGCCTCTTCTATGAAAGCTTTTAGAATCTCGTCTATACTATTGGTGTTCAGAACTACCAGGATGTATCTTGGCATGAGTCTTCTTTTATTTATACTGCTCAGTAAGACTAGAAATTCTCTCTTCCATTCACTTTGTTCTGTAAGTTTAAAATCACTACTGTGTTGCAAATGTGGTACAGGGTGCCTTTTTATTTTACAAGTGTCTATGTTTTATCTATTTTTATACAAGAACTTATTCTGTATTTTAAGGTTTATGTTTTCTTTTATTTTGTGATGACTAGCTCCTGTTAATATTTTGGGATGAAAAACGTGGCAAGGAAAGATGGATGGAAGAGGGACTGGTCTTTAACTGCTTCTACTTAGAAGCAGCATGATTCAAAACTGTACAGATCATTAGCCAGAATGCATGCATGGCCCCAGCCTGTCCCCAACAGAGGCTGGCATTTCAGGGCACCACAGAGAATGTATAAAAAGTCACATTTATGCCAAAGTGCTTAACAGAGAACCACTGAAAATAATAATTTGGATTATTAATTTCACAGTTTTGTGTGTTTTTGGAAATTCTAATGAATATAATTAAGCAGTGGATAAAAACTATAGTTATTGGAAATACATTAATAAAATAACCCTAAATGATTTGAAAATGAGAGGCTTTTACGTAGGAAAACAGAAACAACTCCATCAGTTCACAGCGATTATTTGCTCACTTAGAAAGCTCTTTTTACTTTAATTAGGATGCAATGGATTCACCATCAGTCCAGAGAAACTAGTTTTTATTTTCATTCAGTTTTCCATTATTTGGCTCTATATTACTAGACACTTAAAGTAATATATATGTATAGATATAGATATACTTTATATGTTTTGTACATATAGATCATTCTTTAATTGCATATTCACTGCACACACACAAACTGAATATATAATCTTGGTTTAATCTTGGTTTTACTTTCTACATTATTTATCAGCTTTCATGTATGGCTAGTTTTATATAATTTATATTTATATTTCTACTCTGTGAATTTTGGAGTTCCCTATGGCACTCACAGACGCTGTTCTTTCTCTACAGTATCTCTAGACAATCTGATCCAGTATTCAGACTTTAAAAGCCATCTAAAAGTATGTAGTTTTGAAATTCATCTCCCACTAGAGTAGCCTCTTCTATGAAAGCTTTTAGAATCTCGTCTATACTATTGGTGTTCAGAACTACCAGGATGTATCTTGGCATGAGTCTTCTTTTATTTATACTGCTCAGTAAGACTAGAAATTCTCTCTTCCATTCACTTTGTTCTGTAAGTTTAAAATCACTACTGTGTTGCAAATGTGGTACAGGGTGCCTTTTTATTTTACAAGTGTCTATGTTTTATCTATTTTTATACAAGAACTTATTCTGTATTTTAAGGTTTATGTTTTTTGGAATCCAGTGATATTTATTAGAATAATTGTGGGTGTGTGGAGCATGACAATAGCTGTTTCCTGTTAATATTTTGGGATGAAAAACTGTGCTGAATAATATAAATAGCTGTCACGGATTTCATCCAAAGCTCAACCAAGCTGTTCCATCTTCTTCCTAACAGATCATTTTAGCAAGTCAAACTTATGAATGAAATTTTATTCATGAGTGAATTCAGACAATGTTTCTTTATGAATTACTTAAATATTTTAACTTGATAGCCTTCTTCATGGAAGTCAATATAGTTGTTTTCAACTCAACTTTACTAGCCAGAGAGACACTTCGAAAAAAGTATATTTTAAAATTTTTAGTTCCATACAACAAAAGAAATATGAAACATATACTTAGTGACATGAATACGAGAGTGTTTATCACAGGTTATCCTGGAGCAGGAACTGGCAATCCATTCCAGTATTCTTGGCTTGGAGAATCCCTTGGACAGAGGACCATGGTAGGCTTCAGTTCAAGTGGTCTCAGGAGTCAGACATGACTAAATGAAGAATCTACTATCTAGTCTATGCTCTTGTAAAAATAAAAACAAACCTCTAACTCTCTCCAATTTATTAAATAAAAATTTCTATAAAATGGCCACCACAGGGGAGAATATGATATTGAAAAATATAATGATTTTCTATGTGAAACAGTAAATCAAACATGCATAGGGCCTACCTTTTTCTATGACTAGCTGTTCTTTCTCTACAGTATCTCTAGACAATCTGATCCAGTATTCAGACTTTAAAAGCCATCTAAAAGTATGTAGTTTTGAAATTCATCTCCCACTAGAGTAGCCTCTTCTATGAAAGCTTTTAGAATCTCGTCTATACTATTGGTGTTCAGAACTACCAGGATGTATCTTGGCATGAGTCTTCTTTTATTTATACTGCTCAGTAAGACTAGAAATTCTCTCTTCCATTCACTTTGTTCTGTAAGTTTAAAATCACTACTGTGTTGCAAATGTGGTACAGGGTGCCTTTTTATTTTACAAGTGTCTATGTTTTATCTATTTTTATACAAGAACTTATTCTGTATTTTAAGGTTTATGTTTTTTGGAATCCAGTGATATTTATTAGAATAATTGTGGGTGTGTGGAGCATGACAATAGCTGTTTCCTGTTAATATTTTGGGATGAAAAACTGTGCTGAATAATATAAATAGCTGTCACGGATTTCATCCAAAGCTCAGCCAAGCTGTTCCATCTTCTTCCTAACAGATCATTTTAGCAAGTCAAACTTATGAATGAAATTTTATTCATGAGTGAATTCAGACAATGTTTCTTTATGAATTACTTAAATATTTTAACTTGATAGCCTTCTTCATGGAAGTCAATATAGTTGTTTTCAACTCAACTTTACTAGCCAGAGAGACACTTCGAAAAAAGTATATTTTAAAATTTTTAGTTCCATACAACAAAAGAAATATGAAACATATACTTAGTGACATGAATACGAGAGTGTTTATCACAGGTTATCCTGGAGCAGGAACTGGCAATCCATTCCAGTATTCTTGGCTTGGAGAATCCCTTGGACAGAGGACCATGGTAGGCTTCAGTTCAAGTGGTCTCAGGAGTCAGACATGACTAAATGAAGAATCTACTATCTAGTCTATGCTCTTGTAAAAATAAAAACAAACCTCTAACTCTCTCCAATTTATTAAATAAAAATTTCTATAAAATGGCCACCACAGGGGAGAATATGATATTGAAAAATATAATGATTTTTCTATGTGAAACAGTAAATCAAACATGCATAGGGCCTCAATACAGTGAGACAATTTTTCTAATTCTATCCTTTCCTATATATTATGTGTAAATAGTGTTTGCAGGGTTATACACAATATAGTTGACAAATCATTGACAATGAGTCTCATTCAGTCATATCCTTTCTTTGGAGAGAATTCTTGTCATTAGCAGGTTTATGTCGTATGAGACAGCAAAGTGTTTACATCTGTGTATCTCAAACAAAGCATCAATTAAACATCAATCAATATATGATAAACATTACTGTATACCACCTTGTTTATAATCCTAAAAATGATCAGCAATATCACTAAGTTCATATTCCACAGAGTCTTATATACAATTACTTTTGAAATTTCCAAAGTCCTAATGACGTGACTTTATGTCTAGGTTAAGAGAAGAATAGTGGAGAATATATACTTAAAATATCTGGACTTGTAAATGATTGGTTTTTTTTTTTTTTTTTTTTTTGGTTTTGGACTTATAAATGACTTTTAACAATGGAAATTTAATATAACTGATATTCATGTTGTAATCTTTGTCCATTTTGATTTTCGTCTCTGGTTCCATTTCTATAATATTACTGGCTTGGTTTAAATAATCTTAAATCTCTTTCTGTTCAATTTTCTCTGATTTTCTGACTCTGCAGCAATATCATGCATACATAATGTAACAAAGATGCTAACTAACAGCTGTGCCAAGATGCGTTTTTGTCTTATTTCCTGGGGAGAACTTTCCTATGTTAGAATTATAACTGTTGTTGTTGGGACATTACTGAAGATGGCCCCATTTAGTACTATTGAAGTTAGAACAGAGCGTATCGGTAATCAACATCTTGAAGTTTGCAAATGGGATGAAAGATAATGGAACAGCAGATATAGTAACACTTTATTAGTAAAGTGACAGAGGTCTAGATAAAGCATATTCTGTAGCAAAGATAAATTTGAGCTGCACATTAAATAAGTGTTTTATTAGTAATAATAAATACACTATTTATGTATAGTAATGTGTGTGTATCAATCCTAACCTCCTAATTTATCTCTCTCCCTCTTTGCTGTTGTTTCTTAGTCTTAAAATGTGTCTGACTGCTTAGAACCCCTTGGACTCTAGCCAGCCATGCTCCTCTGTCCACGTAATTCTCCAGGCAAGAATACTGGAGTGGGTTGCCATTTCCTTCTCCAGGTGACTGAACCAGGGATTGAACCCGTGACTTCTGCATTAGCAGGTGAATTATTTACCGCCTTGTCACCAAAGCTTGGTTTTCACATCCTAGACTCTATAAGTGACTTAGGTCACTATATTCCATATGCATCCTAGTTAAAATATCACATAGAATTATAGAATGTTGTTTTAAAGTACTCATAGCAGTATTTGAAATAATGATAATGCCAGTCAAGAACCTACAGATTTGAGCATATGGACATTATTAAAACTCTTCAGGCTTGGATGGGGTCATTTTTACAGTTTTTCAATACCTAAGGCTCAAACGTTCAATAAAAAATTCTCAATTAAACTTATGTTACTTTTAACATTAATAATCAGTAAATAGAGCAGCATGTGCAGTGAGGTGGAGTAATTGATTAATAAGAGATTAAGTTCTCAATGAGTGAAATACTTCGTGTCTCACTATAATTGCCTAACTGTTAATGGCAACATTTCATTTCAGTTTCAGAGAAAGCCTCAAAGACAAATTTCTTAGATTTTTTTGAAGATAATAAGGTGGTTTGGGGACATGCAAATACAGAGCTAATGCTTTTCTGTAGGCTATATGATCCTTATTGCCTTACGTAGACTTGTAACATTGTTTCTTGGCTATTAACCCTGGTGTGTGTACTCAGTCCAGTCTGACTCTGACTCTATGGGCTATAGCTCTCGAGGCGTCTCTCTCCATGAACTTTTCCAGGCAAGAATACTGGAGTAGACTGGCATTTCTTTCTCTAGGGTATCTTCTCAACTCAGGGATTGAATCTATGTCTCTTGCATCTCCTATATTGGCAGGTAATTTTTTTTTTTTTATCAATGAGCCACCAGGGAAGTCCATAAACCCTGATAGTATCCACTAATGTTAAATTGCACAGCTTTTAATGTAGTACAAAAGACACATATTGCTTGTTTCACCTAGGCACCTATTATTTTTATTTTTAATTGAAATGTGTTTTTACATATAACATTGAGCAAATTTAAGATGGATATCTTCTTGATTTGATGCATTTATATACTGTAAAATGATTGCCATTGCAGGGATAGTCAACACTTCTATCATATCACAAAATTATCATTAATTTTTATGGTGGGAATAATTAAGATCCAGCTTCTTAGCTAGTCTTGTGATTATAAGACAGTATTGTGGTCTATATTCCTAAAATTTGTATGGAAGAAGAAAATCTTGAGTAGCCAAAATCATTCTAAGAAAGAAGAAAAAAAGTTGGAGGCATCACACTTCTGAATTTTAAGATATAATATAAAGGTATAATAATTAAAACAGTATGATACTGGCATAAAAATAGATGTATTGAACAATGAAGCAGGACAGAGAACCCAGAATTAAACCCACAAATTCATGATCAACTAATTAAGGAAGCCAAGAATACCCAATGACAGAAGAATAATCTCTTCAAAAAGCTATGCTGTGAAAACTGGATAATCATATGCAGATAAATGTAATCAAACCACTATCTTATATCACAGAAATCAACTTGAAATGGATCAAAGACTTAAATGTAACATCATATACCATGAAACTCCTAGAAGAAAATATAGGGAGGAATCTACTTAACAGTGGCCTTGGTAATAAGGTGGTTTGGGGACATGCAAATACGAGCTAATGCTTTTCTGTAGGCTATATGATCCTTATTGCCTTACGTAGACTTGTAACATTGTTTCTTGGCTATTAACCCTGGTGTGTGTACTCAGTCCAGTCTGACTCTGACTCTATGGGCTGTAGCTCTCGAGGCGTCTCTCCATGAACTTTTCCAGGCAAGAATACTGGAGTAGACTGGCATTTCTTTCTCTAGGGTATCTTCTCAACTCAGGGATTGAATCTATGTCTCTTGCATCTCCTATATTGGCAGGTAATTTTTTTTTTTTTATCAATGAGCCACCAGGGAAGTCCATAAACCCTGATAGTATCCACTAATGTTAAATTGCACAGCTTTTAATGTAGTACAAAAGACACATATTGCTTGTTTCACCTAGGCACCTATTATTTTTATTTTTAATTGAAATGTGTTTTTACATATAACATTGAGCAAATTTAAGATGGATATCTTCTTGATTTGATGCATTTATATACTGTAAAATGATTGCCATTGCAGGGATAGTCAACACTTCTATCATATCACAAAATTATCATTAATTTTTATGGTGGGAATAATTAAGATCCAGCTTCTTAGCTAGTCTTGTGATTATAAGACAGTATTGTGGTCTATATTCCTAAAATTTGTATGGAAGAAGAAAATCTTGAGTAGCCAAAATCATTCTAAGAAAGAAGAAAAAAAGTTGGAGGCATCACACTTCTGAATTTTAAGATATAATATAAAGGTATAATAATTAAAACAGTATGATACTGGCATAAAAATAGATGTATTGAACAATGAAGCAGGACAGAGAACCCAGAATTAAACCCACAAATTCATGATCAACTAATTAAGGAAGCCAAGAATACCCAATGACAGAAGAATAATCTCTTCAAAAAGCTATGCTGTGAAAACTGGATAATCATATGCAGATAAATGTAATCAAACCACTATCTTATATCACAGAAATCAACTTGAAATGGATCAAAGACTTAAATGTAACATCATATACCATGAAACTCCTAGAAGAAAATATAGGGAGGAATCTACTTAACAGTGGCCTTGGTAATATTTTTTTAAATATTTGATGACACTAAAATCACAAACAACAAAAGCAAAAATCAAAAGTGGCATCACATCAAACTTCCATAGGTAAATATTAAAAGGAGTTTTTCCATAGACAATTATTGACACTCAAAATACCATTTACCAACCACCTGCTCACTGACTGGCCTTACACGGTATGGCCCTGCCGTGTAGGTATTTTCATATCTCCCATCGGTCACTTGATCCTTACAGCATTTGGTTTTATGACTTTTACAAATATAAACTCATATGGAGGCCTTCCCTGGTGGTCCAGTGGGTAGAGTCCGCCTTGCACTTTAAGGGGCACCGATTCGACCTCAGGCATAGGAAGATCCCATATGCCGAGGAATAGCTGGACCAGTGTGTCCAATTAGGAGCCAGCACTCTGGAGCGCATGCGCCCAGAGCCGGTGCAGAGCCATGAGAGAGGCCACCACAATGGGAGGCCCACACAGGCCAAAGAGTTGAGATGGATGAAAATAAATAAATGAAGGACCAATAAAAGAGGTCCCCCCCAACTTATACGGATAAGTGTTTACTTGAAAAAGTGAAAACACACTATATTAATTTAATTGTAACCCAAACCATAATACTTTTCTATATCTATAATCTTTGCCATATGACGTGGCTCACATCATCAAGCAGTGAAACCAGTTTCCCAAGGGTTATAATGTGAGCTAAATGTATACTGTATTACTTCTAATAGAACATGACTGTAGTGATGATCTGTCATGTATGCGATTAACTTTCTTAACGAGTCAGGTAGAGCTTGTAGGAGAATGAGACAACTTGAAGTGGAGTTCAGCTTTCCTAGCTGAGGCCACCTACTAGCCTATACTGCCAAGTATGAGACAAAGCCAAGTCATTGTCAGCCTAGAGTCTCACCCAAAGAGATGCTTGTGTGTGCCCTGCTGAAAGTCAAAGATTTCTCCAGCTAATTCATAGCCTAATCAACATGAATGCGCACTTCTTACATCATTGAATTTTCATGTACCTACATCTAGCAGGAAGAATAATAACGAAAAAATGATATACACATGCTTGAATAAGTTTTCTCAAGGCCACATGCTAATTGTACATAAGACACCAGAGTCCATTAAGGATAAATCAAATAAATATACAGCATTATAGAAATCCCTAAGTATTTATAGTGTCTGTAACTCTGCTTATTGTTGATAAGCTTAAAATCATATGACCTTGTCTAAAAGGACAACATTTACTTTTTAATCCTTACTTTTCATTAATGGGAATTTTCTCAAACTGAACCATTCCACTTCTCTACAAGATAAATAATTAAAAAGCCTTCCATGAACTTTTATTGCTGAGAGGTCAAATTTTATCAGCATACTATTTGAGACTCTTCACCAAGTATTCTGACCTAAACTTAGGGCACCGATTCGACCTCAGGCATAGGAAGATCCCATATGCCGAGGAATAGCTGGACCAGTGTGTCCAATTAGGAGCCAGCACTCTGGAGCGCATGCGCCCAGAGCCGGTGCAGAGCCATGAGAGAGGCCACCACAATGGGAGGCCCACACAGGCCAAAGAGTTGAGATGGATGAAAATAAATAAATGAAGGACCAATAAAAGAGGTCCCCCCCAACTTATACGGATAAGTGTTTACTTGAAAAAGTGAAAACACACTATATTAATTTAATTGTAACCCAAACCATAATACTTTTCTATATCTATAATCTTTGCCATATGACGTGGCTCACATCATCAAGCAGTGAAACCAGTTTCCCAAGGGTTATAATGTGAGCTAAATGTATACTGTATTACTTCTAATAGAACATGACTGTAGTGATGATCTGTCATGTATGCGATTAACTTTCTTAACGAGTCAGGTAGAGCTTGTAGGAGAATGAGACAACTTGAAGTGGAGTTCAGCTTTCCTAGCTGAGGCCACCTACTAGCCTATACTGCCAAGTATGAGACAAAGCCAAGTCATTGTCAGCCTAGAGTCTCACCCAAAGAGATGCTTGTGTGTGCCCTGCTGAAAGTCAAAGATTTCTCCAGCTAATTCATAGCCTAATCAACATGAATGCGCACTTCTTACATCATTGAATTTTCATGTACCTACATCTAGCAGGAAGAATAATAACGAAAAAATGATATACACATGCTTGAATAAGTTTTCTCAAGGCCACATGCTAATTGTACATAAGACACCAGAGTCCATTAAGGATAAATCAAATAAATATACAGCATTATAGAAATCCCTAAGTATTTATAGTGTCTGTAACTCTGCTTATTGTTGATAAGCTTAAAATCATATGACCTTGTCTAAAAGGACAACATTTACTTTTTTAATCCTTACTTTTTCATTAATGGGAATTTTCTCAAACTGAACCATTCCACTTCTCTACAAGATAAATAATTAAAAAGCCTTCCATGAACTTTTATTGCTGAGAGGTCAAATTTTATCAGCATACTATTTGAGACTCTTCACCAAGTATTCTGACCTAAACTTAGGGGTCTCATCTTCCATTAAACCTAGGCATCCTTGTCACAGGATGTAACGTCATGACTCCTGAATGCATTATACTCATTTTTATTCATGCCTTTGATCATACTGTCTTATTGGTAAAACTTCTCCAAACTGAGGAGATAGTGCTTATCTAAAATCTTCTCCCTGCAGTGAAGCCTCACTTCACTTTAAAGACAATAAAATTGTCTTCTATTTTGTGCCCTCAGAGTCTGTATTTGTTTTCAATTGCTGCATGAAAAATCATCACAATTAGGCAGCTTAAAAGAATACCAACTAATTGTCTCATAGTTTTGCAAAGCAAAAGTCAAGACAGGATAAAACTGGATTCTCTGTTATGGTCTCACATGGCTGCAAGGTCAATCCAATTTCACCCTCATTCAGGTTGTTGGTCAGATTAAATTCTAGTAGTTGTAGGACAAAGGACTGTCTTTTGTTGCTGGTTGTCAGTCAAGGACCTCTATCAGTTTCTAGAAGAAATGCATAACTCATTGCATGCTTCCTCCCATCTTCAAGCCAGCAAGAACACACAAAATCCTCATATCTGACTGTGTCTTCTGTCACCAGCTAAAAGACACTCTCTGCTTATAAACTGTTCATTTATAATTGGAGATTGAAAAGTCTCCCTGTAAACCATTATCCATGTAGCCAACCACATAATCAACTTGTTGGTTAAGTTAAATTCAATTCGATAGTAACTTACATGGCATTTGAAAAATCCCCTACCTGTAATACAACATAATTCACAGCTCATCCTATTCATAGTATTAACCAATCATATGAGTATATTAATTCATCATATTCATAACTCTTTGGAATAGGGTAGGTAATCTAGTGCCATGAGAAGCTGGGTAGTAGGAAGGTTCTCTTAGGAGTCTATCTAACACAGAAAAACTTTTCTGCTATTACACACGATTTTGTTGTGGAATCATGGGTTCTATAGCACAAGTATTATGTTTGCATTCATCAGGTATTCCCAGCTTCTCTACAAGATAAATAATTAAAAAGCCTTCCATGAACTTTTATTGCTGAGAGGTCAAATTTTATCAGCATACTATTTGAGACTCTTCACCAAGTATTCTGACCTAAACTTAGGGGTCTCATCTTCCATTAAACCTAGGCATCCTTGTCACAGGATGTAACGTCATGACTCCTGAATGCATTATACTCATTTTTATTCATGCCTTTGATCATACTGTCTTATTGGTAAAACTTCTCCAAACTGAGGAGATAGTGCTTATCTAAAATCTTCTCCCTGCAGTGAAGCCTCACTTCACTTTAAAGACAATAAAATTGTCTTCTATTTTGTGCCCTCAGAGTCTGTATTTGTTTTCAATTGCTGCATGAAAAATCATCACAATTAGGCAGCTTAAAAGAATACCAACTAATTGTCTCATAGTTTTGCAAAGCAAAAGTCAAGACAGGATAAAACTGGATTCTCTGTTATGGTCTCACATGGCTGCAAGGTCAATCCAATTTCACCCTCATTCAGGTTGTTGGTCAGATTAAATTCTAGTAGTTGTAGGACAAAGGACTGTCTTTTGTTGCTGGTTGTCAGTCAAGGACCTCTATCAGTTTCTAGAAGAAATGCATAACTCATTGCATGCTTCCTCCCATCTTCAAGCCAGCAAGAACACACAAAATCCTCATATCTGACTGTGTCTTCTGTCACCAGCTAAAAGACACTCTCTGCTTATAAACTGTTCATTTATAATTGGAGATTGAAAAGTCTCCCTGTAAACCATTATCCATGTAGCCAACCACATAATCAACTTGTTGGTTAAGTTAAATTCAATTCGATAGTAACTTACATGGCATTTGAAAAATCCCCTACCTGTAATACAACATAATTCACAGCTCATCCTATTCATAGTATTAACCAATCATATGAGTATATTAATTCATCATATTCATAACTCTTTGGAATAGGGTAGGTAATCTAGTGCCATGAGAAGCTGGGTAGTAGGAAGGTTCTCTTAGGAGTCTATCTAACACAGAAAAACTTTTCTGCTATTACACACGATTTTGTTGTGGAATCATGGGTTCTATAGCACAAGTATTATGTTTGCATTCATCAGGTATTCCCAGCTTCTAGCCTGTATGATTCCTAGTTCACAATAAGTCCATAATAAATAACCACTAAGAAATAGGGTCAAGTAATGACAACTACAATATGGAATTCCATTCTCATGATACAAATAAAATGTAGACAGAACATTATATCAGATAGAAGCAGCCAAATTGATCAGCTATTTGGAAGAAATTTCACATAAGCTGTTTTTGTTTTTCTTTTTGCTTTCAGAATTTATTGACTCCCTCTTTAAGAACTGTTTTTCTGTCCAACAATATTTTTCATTCTGATCATTTTTTTTGCACCCCATATTCCTTGAATAATAATTATTTTTTATTCCAAACAGCAGAGATGGGGCATATGTATCCCTATGGTGAATATGGGTCTATGTGTGCCAGCAAACAACCAGACCCTGTAACTGTTTTATCTAAATAGGGCATTTAAATATTTAAAAATAGAGGAAACTCTTTTTTACTTTATTAAACTTGTCCTTAGTTATGGATGTAGTGAAATTGGTTTTGTCTAATTCGCTTAACCTACATGTTAATTTTAAAGATGCAAATGTCTCATAGAATTGGTCAATCTAGTTATATAATGGAGTTAAAGTATATAGGAACTAAGAAATGAAAATCAAAATACAGTCCAGTGCAGATAGTTGGGTTTTTTTTTTCCAACAATTCATAAATTAAATAAATATTTGCTGAACTTTTGCCGACATGCATGTATCAGACATACGTGTGTTCATCATTTGAGGATATTAGGGTAAATATGAAATGTTCTATGTCTTTAAGAAGCTCACTCTTGTAAGTGAAACCATTGTGAGGAATTGAAGATGTGAAGGGTATATAGATATTATGCTTACTGGACTTTTAATTTAACATTGAATCTTGATGAATACTTGAATAAGAAAATTGGAATATAAAATATCATGGAAACAGCAATAAAGTACTGAGGACCACTGGGATGTAGAGAAAATTTACCAATAATTTAACTGGATGGCATGGAGTTTTGGTGACAGAAAATATGATTTTTCCAGCAGCAAGTGTAATGCATGGAAGAACCAAAAACTATCAAACCATTTTTTTTTGTCATTTTGATTAACGTTGAAAGATTTTATTAAGTAGGCAAGTCATTTGTGGTTACATGTCAATGCAACCAGTAGTGTTGATAGTTAAACTTCCTAGATTAAATTAGGATGAAAAGTTAACTAGGATGAGAAATGCAAAAATATTATTCTAATTGTGAAATTATTAAATGATTCTTGAACTTAAATCCTTTATGTAGGCTGTAAGCATTTTATATGCACATAATTATTTCTACACTCTCTATAGTACCTGGTGGTATCAGAACTGGTACCTGTCCACAGCCTGTTAGTAATTGGGCTGCACAGCAGAAAGTGAATGGGGTTACTGAGCAAGGGAGGCTTCACCTATCTTTACAGCTTCTCCCCATCACTTGCATTATTCCCTGAACCCTGCTTTGTGTCACACCAGCAGTAGCATAGGATTCTCATAGGAACTGCGCATGGGAGGGATCTAGGTTTCACCCTTCTTATGAAAATTATCCTGAAACCATTCCCCTACACCACGCTCACCCATGGAAAAACTGTCTTCCACAAAACTGGTCCCTGGTTCCAAGAAGACTGGAGGTCACTGCACTATGGAATTCCCGCGACCAGAAGATGAGAATTCTGGTTGTTACCCTTTTCAATCTTTGCTATTTCAGTATGTTTAGTCTTAGCTTTCTGAAGCATTAGTAGGTTAATGTCATTTAATATTACATTTCTTTTATGACCATGGCTATCAAGTAACTTTTCATGTGTTTATTAGTGAAATGTATATTTAACGTTTTTTTTTTTTCAAATTGTTGTCCCTTTTGGAGTTTGTTTTCTTTTAATCATTAATTTATTTATGTCCTAAATGATGGTCTTCTTTTATATACATGCTGTTATATATTTTCTCACATTCTGTGATTTTCCTACTTATTCTCTAAAAAGTGACTTTTGATGAGCAAAAACATAGTTTTGATGAAGTACAAATTATTTATCTTTTCATTTATTAAATTCTATATCTTAAAGAAATTTTGCCAATCCCAAATTAATGAGATATTCTACTAAATTAAATAACTTCTAGATGTAGTTTTTAATTTAGGTTACATTCATTCATATTTTATTTTTATATGTAGTGTTAGCTAGGATTTAAGCTTAATTATATTCCACATGGTGCTGTTTTTATAAAATATTTATGAAGAAACTTCCCTTTTCCTTTTGGGTTGGTTTGGAAACTTTTTCAAATATCAAGTGCTCATGTAAATATAATGCTAGGTTTTTGTTCTCTATTAGGTCTTTTCCTAAAGGAAATAAACTCTGAATATTCATTGGAAGGACTGATGCTGAAGGCAGAGCTTAAATAATTTGGTCATCTGATACAGAGAGCTGACTCACTGGAAAGACCCTGATTCTGGGAAAGCTTTAAGGCAGGAGGGGTAGGGAGCACAGTAGATGAGATGGTTGAATAGCATTGCCAATTCAATGGACATGTGTTTGAGCAAACTCCAGGAGATGGTGAAAGACTTAATGCACCAGTCAATGGGGTTGCCTAGTCAGGCACAGCTAGCAAATAACACATTTTCTAAGATAATTTTAGAAATTTTACGTCTTTTGAAGTTTGAAGTTATGTACACATTTTAAGAACATTTTCCTTCAAAAGCCAAAGAAAAATTGCAAAATCTATCCTTTGAAAACCATTCCCTACACCACGCTCACCCATGGAAAAACTGTCTTCCACAAAACTGGTCCCTGGTTCCAAGAAGACTGGAGGTCACTGCACTATGGAATTCCCGCGACCAGAAGATGAGAATTCTGGTTGTTACCCTTTTCAATCTTTGCTATTTCAGTATGTTTAGTCTTAGCTTTCTGAAGCATTAGTAGGTTAATGTCATTTAATATTACATTTCTTTTATGACCATGGCTATCAAGTAACTTTTCATGTGTTTATTAGTGAAATGTATATTTAACGTTTTTTTTTTTTCAAATTGTTGTCCCTTTTGGAGTTTGTTTTCTTTTAATCATTAATTTATTTATGTCCTAAATGATGGTCTTCTTTTATATACATGCTGTTATATATTTTCTCACATTCTGTGATTTTCCTACTTATTCTCTAAAAAGTGACTTTTGATGAGCAAAAACATAGTTTTGATGAAGTACAAATTATTTATCTTTTCATTTATTAAATTCTATATCTTAAAGAAATTTTGCCAATCCCAAATTAATGAGATATTCTACTAAATTAAATAACTTCTAGATGTAGTTTTTAATTTAGGTTACATTCATTCATATTTTATTTTTATATGTAGTGTTAGCTAGGATTTAAGCTTAATTATATTCCACATGGTGCTGTTTTTATAAAATATTTATGAAGAAACTTCCCTTTTCCTTTTGGGTTGGTTTGGAAACTTTTTCAAATATCAAGTGCTCATGTAAATATAATGCTAGGTTTTTGTTCTCTATTAGGTCTTTTCCTAAAGGAAATAAACTCTGAATATTCATTGGAAGGACTGATGCTGAAGGCAGAGCTTAAATAATTTGGTCATCTGATACAGAGAGCTGACTCACTGGAAAGACCCTGATTCTGGGAAAGCTTTAAGGCAGGAGGGGTAGGGAGCACAGTAGATGAGATGGTTGAATAGCATTGCCAATTCAATGGACATGTGTTTGAGCAAACTCCAGGAGATGGTGAAAGACTTAATGCACCAGTCAATGGGGTTGCCTAGTCAGGCACAGCTAGCAAATAACACACGTACTTTTCTAAGATAATTTTAGAAATTTTACGTCTTTTGAAGTTTGAAGTTATGTACACATTTTAAGAACATTTTCCTTCAAAAGCCAAAGAAAAATTGCTGATGAGTTTATGATTGTAACTGTATTAATTTGGTAGATTATTTTGGTGAGAAATTACATTTTACAACATTGTGTCTTTCCAAAACATGAACATGGCACGAGTTTCCATTTTAAGTCTTATTTAATCCCCCAGTGTTTCTAGTTTTCATTGTAAATTTCTTACACAATTTTTGTTATATTTATTCATACTTAACATATTATTTGGTGCTTTTGAAAATGTGCATACCTTGGGCTGTCCCTTTCACACATATTCTCAATGTTCATGGGTCAGAAGCAAGCATGATGCTAGCCAAGATTTGGGAACCATCTCACTTCTGTTGGAATCTACCACTAACCAGGAAGACTGAGATATTCTGTTGTATCCTTTGCTGAGGAGTTTGCCCTTCGGCTGATACTCTTTCTCTAAACACACTTGGAACATACAACTGCACAGTCAGGCAATACTTGCCTTCTTGGGCTATTCTGGAAAAAGTCACATTCATGCCTGTACTCTAAGATGCAAAATTGTACCCCAAAGTTGCCTCTTTCTCTGTTCAACTAGAATTGGAGAAGTCCTCACTTTTTCAAGGTGGCTCAGTGGTAAAGAATCTGCCTGCCAATGCAAGAGACACAGGAGAGGAGCGTTTCACCCCTGGGCTGGGCACCACTGAGCAGCTGCAGCAGCCAGCAGTCACTTTTTCAAAATCTAAATGCCAAGGCTGGAACAATAGTTATCTTTTTTTTTTTGCTTCTAGGCAGCTGTGTATACAAAAACCATTCAAACACTAGCCAGGGGCCGGGGTACTTCAGTTGATGGACTCTGACACAATACATCATCTTGTAGAACTGAGACCTTGCCACTCCTTCCCTAGACCCACCTGTAACATAAAATAGATCGTTATCTGATAATACCTATCTTTTTTGTTACTGAGACTTCCTTGGTTCCCTTAAAAAAATTCCTTTAAATTCACCAAAACTATTATTCCCCATCCTTCCATTTTTATTAGTCTGTTGTTACCTATTTCCTTTCTTTTACAAGCAGAGCTTTTGATTCTCTATATTCACCATTCTTTTTCATCATCTACCCCCTATATTCACTCACTTTTTTTTTCTCCTTCTTGAAGAAATATTTTGGTAACTGTATTAATTTGGTAGATTATTTTGGTGAGAAATTACATTTTACAACATTGTGTCTTTCCAAAACATGAACATGGCACGAGTTTCCATTTTAAGTCTTATTTAATCCCCAGTGTTTCTAGTTTTCATTGTAAATTTCTTACACAATTTTTGTTATATTTATTCATACTTAACATATTATTTGGTGCTTTTGAAAATGTGCATACCTTGGGCTGTCCCTTTCACACATATTCTCAATGTTCATGGGTCAGAAGCAAGCATGATGCTAGCCAAGATTTGGGAACCATCTCACTTCTGTTGGAATCTACCACTAACCAGGAAGACTGAGATATTCTGTTGTATCCTTTGCTGAGGAGTTTGCCCTTCGGCTGATACTCTTTCTCTAAACACACTTGGAACATACAACTGCACAGTCAGGCAATACTTGCCTTCTTGGGCTATTCTGGAAAAAGTCACATTCATGCCTGTACTCTAAGATGCAAAATTGTACCCCAAAGTTGCCTCTTTCTCTGTTCAACTAGAATTGGAGAAGTCCTCACTTTTTCAAGGTGGCTCAGTGGTAAAGAATCTGCCTGCCAATGCAAGAGACACAGGAGAGGGCGTTTCACCCTGGGCTGGGCACCACTGAGCAGCTGCAGCAGCCAGCAGTCACTTTTTCAAAATCTAAATGCCAAGGCTGGAACAATAGTTATCTTTTTTTTTTTGCTTCTAGGCAGCTGTGTATACAAAAACCATTCAAACACTAGCCAGGGGCCGGGGTACTTCAGTTGATGGACTCTGACACAATACATCATCTTGTAGAACTGAGACCTTGCCACTCCTTCCCTAGACCCACCTGTAACATAAAATAGATCGTTATCTGATAATACCTATCTTTTTTGTTACTGAGACTTCCTTGGTTCCCTTAAAAAAATTCCTTTAAATTCACCAAAACTATTATTCCCCATCCTTCCATTTTTATTAGTCTGTTGTTACCTATTTCCTTTCTTTTACAAGCAGAGCTTTTGATTCTCTATATTCACCATTCTTTTTCATCATCTAGTATCCTCACTTTCTTTCTCCTTCTTGTATATTCACTCTGATGTTCTGATATTTTCTCAGGTTCTTCTCCTGTACTTCGAAGAAATAATTTATGTAAAATCTATGACCTCAGCTATGACTTTCAGTATTAATACAGCTTTGAGTTTTTTCTTTTGATCCAATTATTCTTCTATTTCCCCCTCTCTCTTTCCTTTTTGTTTTCAATTAATGGCTGAGATAATTTCTTTCTCATCTTTTTCTCCATAGCTCTATACCTGAACATTTAGGTGTCCTATGGTCATCCATTCCTGCTTGCTCCATAAACATCTTAGCCCAATTGTGCCCATACATCTTATCTTATCCATAAGATATATAATTATCATATCATTTTTGTTAGTCTTAGAGAATGACATGGTCAATTACCTAGTCTTCCTGTCTGGACACCTCTGAGCAACCATAGGTCTTCACTGTTCCTCATAGATGCTATCTAGTTATTTAATTGTTCTACCATATCTCTTTCAGCTCACTTTAGGTAAAATGTGCTTGGTCTCTATTTCTTTTCTTGCCCCGAGTAGAATATTGATTAATTATTATTGTTTACAGCAATAAAAATTAATAACACAAAATTATTCTAATCTAAATATAAAACTAAACTATTATCTTTATGATGTGAATCTATAACAATGTTTTTTTTTTTAATTGGAGGATCACTGCTTTACAATGGTGTGTTGGTTTCTGCTGTACAGCAATGTGAATCAGTTATAGGTATACATATAAATCCCTCTTTCTTAGGTGTCCCTCACACCCCCAAATCTGACCCCTTTAGCTCAACACAGAACAGCAGGCTGAGCTCCCTATGTCACACAGCTTCCCACTAACTCTCTGTTTTACATAAGGTAGTCTGTATACATCACGTCAATGGTACTCTTACCTCACCCCATCCTCTTCCCCCATTGCAATCACAAATCCATTCTCTATATCTGCATCTCTCTTGTTGTTGTTTAGAAGCTAAGTTGTGTCAGACTCTTTTGTGACCCCATGGATTGTAGCCCACCAGGCTCTCCTGTCCATGGGAATTTTCCAGTCAAGAATACTGGAGTGGGTTACTCTTTCCTTCTCTAAGGGATCTTCCCAACTCAGGGATCAAACCCATGACTTTTGCATTGGCAGGCAGAAAGCCACCTGGGAAGCCTGCATCTCTATTTCTTCCCTGCAAATAGGTCAATTAGTACCATCTTTCTAGATTCCATATATATGTGTTGATTTACTATATTCAATTTTCTTAGTGATCTTAAAATACAGTTGCAAAGAGAGAGAGGGATGTTGTGATATTTTAGTTTACAGACCTCCAATTCCCCTTTTCCTATAACTGTTTTTATAAGCAAAATATTTTTGTTTCTCTTCTACAAGGCAGCATGTTTCAAGAATCTCTGCCCTCTTGGCAACACGTAATGCCATTTTTGCATTCAGTATCAGCGAAGCTATTATCCATAGTGAGAAAACAGCAAGTTAGCATTTTTGATGTAATTGTTTGATATGTATTGTGTTTTACTCAGAACCATTTTCTTTCTTGACGTTTTATGCATTCAGAAACTGGGAAAAAGCATAGGATTACCACAAAAAGTAAAATAATAAAATATCATTCCTGTGAATCTGCCTTGAGGTAGTGTGACGTACAATTAGCAAAATGACCTAATGTGAATTACTTTATTGTTTTATCAGAGAATGTAAGACTGGCTGTACATTAAATACATATATTCTCAATTACCATATCACCTTTTAAATAATCATTCTTTGATGCTTATATATAGTTGACACTGACAAAAAAAAAACCTCCTCACTAATTTTTTCAAAACAAGCATTATTTCCTTTCTCTTTTGGGACAATTTCTCTGTCATTAAATTGAAATACAACATTTTTCAAATTTTAACACAGTAAGGGCTCTGTAAAAGCATTCCTACCCCTTAACAATCAAGTGGTACTCTTTAAATATTCTTAAAACCATTATACAATCTGATAGCTCTTTATACTGTGTAAGCTATGTCATTTAACACATTTAAAATTTAAGGTTTAGCATACAAATTGTCATTCCTTTCATCTTAGGCATTTGCCCAATAAATAAAAGACACTGGTTGTAAGTTGCTATGCTATTTTCTCAGCTATTAGAAAATGAATAAGATTAGTTTGCTCTCTAATTCAACTATAATACATTCGAATTTTACAAATTCAATATTATGAAACTTTTTACAAGAGAGATGACCAAGGAGAAAGGTAAAGCTATAATCTTCTAAATGCTTCAGTAAGTAGTCTAATTGGATAGCCCCTTTTGTTAACAAAAACTTTTATACTAAATAAAAGTAACATGTAGTAATTATTATGAATATAGAAGATATAAAATCATTAGGAAAGGAATACCCTGTTACAAGAAGATAAAACATTTAAGAAAAGAAAGCAAAAAAGGAAAAATGAAGATGAAAGAACAAGAAAAGAGGAAAGGACATATGAGAGGTAAACAAATATAAACAACTTAGCCAGTTTTCCTGAGTAGACGGAGATGCACCTCACGGTTCATCTCCCAATGGCAGAGAGTGATAAGTGGTCCAAGACTGACCCTCTCACTTGCCTTCAGGGTGGTAGCTGATTGATCTTCTGACAGAAAGCTCACTATATATTCCAAAGATTTCCATTGCCAGGGCGATTCCGTATCTTGATATGTTAAACAAAAATAAAGCAAAAACACAAAAAGCAAACACACGAAAATTTGTTCTCATGAGATAAGAAGCCTGCTTCCTTGTCTCCTGGTTACTGTAATTTGAACATGAGCATTTTCTGTAAGTTTTCTTTACTGTGTTTTACCTCTGATATGTGAAACTCTAGTGAATATTGCATGGAATGATGTGATTTTTAGTATAAAAATTTTAGCTGGGCTTAAGTCTTGATTTATACTCTTAATTATATATATATATATATAATATATATATGTATAATATATATGTATAATATATGCATATATATGTAATATATTCCTGAAAGAGTCTCATTAAATGCTGAGTCCATGAGCTTATCTTTATGAAGTATTTCAAACTGTAGCTAAGCCTTTCAACCCTAAGGAAATAGATGAAAGAGTGGAGGATTTTGTCAAGAATGCTTGAAATACATGTATAATGCATACCTTCGGTCTTTAGGTTTCTGTACTAAGCAAAAAATACGCTAAAAGTCCCTGTTTTCCTGGATTTTATTTTATCCCTTTATTTTTGTGGTAAAAAAGTTTTCCATTTGAGTTTATTAGTTAAAATATTCATAGCTGTTCATTGCAGTTTATAACTAAAATGACCACTTCTACCGTATTTGTTTCCCATAAAGCATCACACATTGGGTTGCTTTAAGAGACAGATATTTATTCCCTTATAGCTCTGGAGGCTAGAAGTTCAAGATGAAGGTGTTTGCATCATGATCCTTTCTCCCTCCTTGGAAGGAGCCTTCCTGACCTGTCCTTCTAGTTGGTAATCACTGGTAGTCCTGGAACTTCCTTGGCTTCCAGTTGAGTCACTCAAGTCTCCAGCTTTCTTGTCACATGGTCTTCTTCCTTCTATGTCTCACTGACTCTAGGAGTCCTTTCTTTTTTCTTCTAGAATCACCAGTTATTGTATCTAGGGCTTCATTTTAACTGAAGGAATTCTCTCTAGAAGGATCATTTTTCAAAACCTTTCTAGGATTCTACATAGACATTTTGTTTGGAGAGGGGGCATTATTGGGGCCAATGTACCCACTATGTACCAAATATGAAGATGAAGACATTTAGAACATATATTTCCAACTTTATTGGGGATGTATGTCTTTGAAAAGGGGGACAGTCGCCAGCCTAGGACTTCTCTGGAACTTCTGATATTGTCCATTGAGAAGGGACTCTGGAGGAATCTGATAGGACGTGTGAGCACTGAGGTGACTTTCCTCTTCCCAGAGCGAGCAGGCTTGGCAAGGGTCCAATAGCTGGTGTTCCCCAGTCAGGTTGCATCTGTTAATAAAACTGATTTCTGCCAACTTTTTCAATTAAAACATAAAATCTGTGAATTCTTCAGGAAAGCCATCCTAGCTAAGAGAGATATGCTTATTTTCAAACTAAACAGGAATATTTTTGATAAATTACTGTTCTACTCTCCACCTTCATTCTCTTGTGGGGAACTTGTAGAACACTGCGCTTTGCAATGAATGCTAGGCAGGTATTAGTAGGGAGTGAGTTCCTTGAGCTATAGAGCCTGTTTTACTCATTTGTATATTCACAAAATCCACAACTTTTCATGCATGGCAGGAGCTCCATATGTATCTACCGTGAATACAGGAATGGATGGATGAACTGGGACAGGTTACTGGTCTCTCCTCTTCTCTCACCACTGCTCACACTATTTTTTCTCTTTCTTTTGTTGAAATGGATAACACCTCATACAACTCAAACTATATTAACTGTACAACAAGCTATGGGCTTTTCTATTATACACTTTAATTAAATATATTAATATATATATGATAGCACTTTTCAAATTTGTTCTCACATTGCCTGACTATAAGGTGCAATTAATTATTTTCTGGATTTGTGTGGTTTTAAATACTAAACCCAGATATGACTGAGGACAATGGGAACAGAGTGTTCTCAAGAGTAGATTTTTTAAATTAGTAATTTTTTTTTTAAATTTAAGGATAATTGCTTTACTGAACTTCATTGTTTTCTGCCAAATATTAACATGAATCAGCCATTGGTATAAATATCTCCTCAAACTTACTGGTGCTCATCCAGACTGGTAGGTTAAATAGTCCATTTATAGATAAGACAACAATTTACATTCTTTTCCAGATATCTTTTACAAAGTTGGTCCCTGATTTTATAAATTAAAATTTCCTGAATCACTTGTATATAAGTATTCAGTTGTTCCAGATATTTCCTTTTACAAAGTTGGTCCCTGATTTTATATTAAATTTTATATTTGAGGGTCGCCAGCCTAGGACTTCTCTGGAACTTCTGATAGTGTCCATTAAGAAGGGACTCTGGAGGAATCTGATAGGACGTGTGAGCACTGAGGTGACTTTCCTCTTCCCAGAGCGAGCAGGCTTGGCAAGGGTCCAATAGCTGGTGTTCCCCAGTCAGGTTGCATCTGTTAATAAAACTGATTTCTGCCAACTTTTTCAATTAAAACATAAAATCTGTGAATTCTTCAGGAAAGCCATCCTAGCTAAGAGAGATATGCTTATTTTCAAACTAAACAGGAATATTTTTGATAAATTACTGTTCTACTCTCCACCTTCATTCTCTTGTGGGGAACTTGTAGAACACTGCGCTTTGCAATGAATGCTAGGCAGGTATTAGTAGGGAGTGAGTTCCTTGAGCTATAGAGCCTGTTTTACTCATTTGTATATTCACAAAATCCACAACTTTTCATGCATGGCAGGAGCTCCATATGTATCTACCGTGAATACAGGAATGGATGGATGAACTGGGACAGGTTACTGGTCTCTCCTCTTCTCTCACCACTGCTCACACTATTTTTTCTCTTTCTTTTGTTGAAATGGATAACACCTCATACAACTCAAACTATATTAACTGTACAACAAGCTATGGGCTTTTCTATTATACACTTTAATTAAATATATTAATATATATATGATAGCACTTTTCAAATTTGTTCTCACATTGCCTGACTATAAGGTGCAATTAATTATTTTCTGGATTTGTGTGGTTTTAAATACTAAACCCAGATATGACTGAGGACAATGGGAACAGAGTGTTCTCAAGAGTAGATTTTTTAAATTAGTAATTTTTTTTTAATTGAAGGATAATTGCTTTACTGAACTTCATTGTTTTCTGCCAAATATTAACATGAATCAGCCATTGGTATAAATATCTCCTCAAACTTACTGGTGCTCATCCAGACTGGTAGGTTAAATAGTCCATTTATAGATAAGACAACAATTTACATTCTTTTCCAGATATCTTTTACAAAGTTGGTCCCTGATTTTATAAATTAAAATTTCCTGAATCACTTGTATATAAGTATTCAGTTGTTAGACTCTGAGAGCTATTTTTGTGGAGAAGGGAGCAGAGAGCAGGGCCATGTTTTATCAGTTATTTCTGGGATGGTCTGAAATCCACCCAATAATCATGTCAGCACTGATGTTAGCCAAAGAAGTCATACTTTTGACTTTCAATTTTTTATTTACTTATTTATTTATTTTCATCCATCTTTATTCTTTGGCATGTGTGAATCTCTAATTAGAGTGGCCTCTTTTGTTGCAGAGCACTGGCTCTGGGTGCATGCGCTCCAGAGCGCTGGTCCTGAGGATCCCTGGCATGTGGGATCTTCCATGGTCAGGGATCCCCTTGCACTGCACGGTGGACTCTTTACCCACTGGCCAGGGAAGCCCTGACTTTGAATTTTTTGACATGAAATATGAAAAGTTTGTGTTCCAATTCTCACTCAAGTTGGGTAGAAATGGAGAATGGTCCCAAACTGGTCAGTTTGTAAATCTTTTGACTCTGCATATCAAGAGATACTTTTCTATTCTTATTATATACTCTTCCATCATAATGCACTTGTGCCTGCCAAGAGTCTCAGGACTCATGGAAAGTGGGACGAATAATTTAAAAATTCTAATATGATCAAATTCATGTAGTATGATCTTTTAAAAATCCAATCAAATTTTATATCCATATTGATCTGTTTATAGGAATAAGTTATATGTAGAAAAGATTCTTTGACTATGTTACACTGTGGTATCCTTTGCAATGATTTTCTTTCCTGGTCTTCAGTATATATCAGTAACCTAGAGAAGGAAATGACAACCCACTCCAGCATTCTTGCCTGGGAAGTCCCATGGATTTGGCAATGCACTCCAGTTTTCTTGCCTGGGAAATCCCATGCAGCCTGGCTGGCTACAGTCCATGGGATCACCAAGAGTCAGACATGACTTTGCAACTAAACAGCAGTAGCAGCATGGATCCATGACTCATGCACACTCAGAACCCCTCCACACACACACATTCACCTGTCACACATGTGATGCCATTCACAAGGGGAAGATATTTAGAATGGAGAGATTGCTTACATAGCATTCTTTAGAAAATGGAATTTGAATAATGTCTATTCCCTTTTGGTAGTGTTTCCCATTGTACTTACAGGTGTCTCATGTAAAGACAAAGTACTAGTTCTTTTCTAACTAAAGGGATACATGAAGAGGTGTTATGTTTTATTCTAAAAATTATTTAAAACCTTAGGAAGGTGACTTATTCACTCTTTGAATATTGGAAAGTTCATTATAGTGTAGTCCTGGATATTACATGTTTGTAACCTTAGTCAGCTATGGGTTTTTATATGAAGAAAACAGCATATTTGATTTTGTGGTTTCCTACAGATCTAACTTACATATGCATTGCTTACAGAAACTATAAAACTTATTAAATTTAAATGTGAGTCTCCAAGGCAAATTTAACAAAATTATCTTATAAAAAATTTTATGCATTTTTTTATGTTGAAGTGTTGCCTGGTGGGGGAAAAAAATAAAAGCTCAGTTCCAGTTTGGATCAAATCGTGCTTAAATATGTTCATAGTTTCAAAACATTAGTTTTTTAATTTTATATGGTTTATTGTTACATGTTTTTGCTTTATTGATATACATTTTTGCTTCAGGCTTTTGAAGTAATTTGTTCAAATTTACCATGGTTAAAAGCATACTCAGAAAAATGAGTGGGTAGAAAGTTGCACTTGTCCTGCAATGATTTTCTTTCTCATGAGTTTTTTAAAAAAAAGATCTGTTTATAGGAATAAGTTATATGTAGAAAAGATTCTTTGACTATGTTACACTGTGGTATCCTTTGCAATGATTTTCTTTCTTGGTCTTCAGTATATATCAGTAACCTAGAGAAGGAAATGACAACCCACTCCAGCATTCTTGCCTGGGAAGTCCCATGGATTTGGCAATGCACTCCAGTTTTCTTGCCTGGGAAATCCCATGCAGCCTGGCTGGCTACAGTCCATGGGATCACCAAGAGTCAGACATGACTTTGCAACTAAACAGCAGTAGCAGCATGGATCCATGACTCATGCACACTCAGAACCCCTCCACACACACACATTCACCTGTCACACATGTGATGCCATTCACAAGGGGAAGATATTTAGAATGGAGAGATTGCTTACATAGCATTCTTTAGAAAATGGAATTTGAATAATGTCTATTCCCTTTTGGTAGTGTTTCCCATTGTACTTACAGGTGTCTCATGTAAAGACAAAGTACTAGTTCTTTTCTAACTAAAGGGATACATGAAGAGGTGTTATGTTTTATTCTAAAAATTATTTAAAACCTTAGGAAGGTGACTTATTCACTCTTTGAATATTGGAAAGTTCATTATAGTGTAGTCCTGGATATTACATGTTTGTAACCTTAGTCAGCTATGGGTTTTTATATGAAGAAAACAGCATATTTGATTTTGTGGTTTCCTACAGATCTAACTTACATATGCATTGCTTACAGAAACTATAAAACTTATTAAATTTAAATGTGAGTCTCCAAGGCAAATTTAACAAAATTATCTTATAAAAAATTTTATGCATTTTTTTATGTTGAAGTGTTGCCTGGTGGGGGAAAAAAATAAAAGCTCAGTTCCAGTTTGGATCAAATCGTGCTTAAATATGTTCATAGTTTCAAAACATTAGTTTTTTAATTTTATATGGTTTATTGTTACATGTTTTTGCTTTATTGATATACATTTTTGCTTCAGGCTTTTGAAGTAATTTGTTCAAATTTACCATGGTTAAAAGCATACTCAGAAAAATGAGTGGGTAGAAAGTGTCTGTAACCTCTACCACTTTGTCATCTATTCCTTAAAATCAGCAATGCTTTCACATTCAAATCATAATTCTTTGACTAAAATAGCATCTATTTCCTGCATGCTTACTTATGATTTGTCCATGTATTCCATTTAAATTGCTCTGTGCTCTCCACTATATCTAAAAAAGAAACTTTCACTAGTCATCATTCTTGGTTCAGGTGTTAGCCCTTATGCTGCACTTAAAGACTACTTACAGTTCTCCAACACAAGAACAGCATAACCTAATTAAGAGAGAGTAAACTATTTTACAATTACACATGTTGGGGCTCAGGAAGGGCCACAAAAATATATCACAATGACATCCTGATGATTTTGAAATGAAGTTCTTAGGAACAGCCAAAGCCAAAAGAAAACGTTGACCCTCTATCTCCCTGAAATCAGGACATAAATTTCTCTGTGAAAGGTGAGGTCCCTATGTCAAGAGGTGGAAAGGTGCCCTTATTGCCAGAGACAGAGAGTTTGGGATGAACAAACCTGTGAACAAAGCTTGTTTCTTTAGATTCTTCACTAATTAAACACCTAAAATCTAAGTTTCTTTGACTAATCTGAGAAAAAAAAATATGGTGATTCTGTTGATCAAAACATGGTTAAAAGATAAGAATGTACTTGATCAGTTTGATTATAAATAATGTAGAGCTATATTTTATGTTGTTATTTTTATAGTTGTGCCATTACTTTAAATTATAGAAAAATATCCACCATTATTATATGTAATAATAGGAATGCCAAATAGGTGGGCTTGTTGGAAATTTAAACCATGTCTTACTACTATACTATTCATTTTTAGGGTCCAAATCCTGGAGTAGTGTCTGCTCAGAGATAGTATTTAACAAATACCAGCTAGAGTGGGGTAATAAGTGAATAGCCATGAACAAAGATAAGTGTTAGAGGAATTCAAAAGTGTGCAGGTGCTGGAGAGATTACGTACTAGTACTTGTTTGTGTGTTTAAAGCTATGACAGCCTTTGTGTTATTTTCCATAGGGGGAAACTCAAGAGGATGAATTTGAGAACATACTCATTTTTCTGTACAATAATTTACAAATAATTTTTCCTTACAATCATTTACAAATAATTTTCCTTACAAGAAATTTTCCAGTTGTGGTTGAAAATTCTAGATTAAAATAAAGTGGAGACACCCACAGATTTGGCAGTTACTCAAGTAATCAATTAACAAGAGATAGGAAATGTATGTGTGCTGACCCTTCAGCTGTGTCTGACTCTTTGCGACTCTATGAACTGTAGCCCACCAGGCTCCTCTATCCATGGGATTCTCCAAGCAAGAATAGTGAAGTGAGTTGCCATGCCCTCCTCCAGGGGATCTTCCTGACCCAGGGATCAAACCTGTGCCTCTTGTGTCTCTTCCATTGGCAGGTGGGTTCTTCACCACTAGCACCACCTGGGAAGCCTCAATATGTAGAGCTAAACATGGAGAGAGGTTGATATAGAGTTGATGTGTACCAGACATCAATTTGTAATTTGGCATTCATTCTGACATAGATGAGCTGTGATACAGAGGCTAGAGCAAAGATGAGAATTGAGAGGCTATTTCAGGGTCAGAGCCATGGGCATGAAGATCTAATAGTACAAGGAGCTAAGATGGCTGGAGCAAGTGGATTCATCATTACTTGTCTTCACTGTAAGAGTTTATTGAATGAACATAAAGAAGTAGAAGTGTTTGCTGTCTACTAATTTGAACAGATAATTGGCAATGAGAGGGAAATACAATCTGAAATTGGGCTTTAAAAAAATTTTATGTTGTTATTTTTATAGTTTTTTTTGGCCATTACTTTAAATTATAGAAAAATATCCACCATTATTATATGTAATAATAGGAATGCCAAATAGGTGGGCTTGTTGGAAATTTAAACCATGTCTTACTACTATACTATTCATTTTTAGGGTCCAAATCCTGGAGTAGTGTCTGCTCAGAGATAGTATTTAACAAATACCAGCTAGAGTGGGGTAATAAGTGAATAGCCATGAACAAAGATAAGTGTTAGAGGAATTCAAAAGTGTGCAGGTGCTGGAGAGATTACGTACTAGTACTTGTTTGTGTGTTTAAAGCTATGACAGCCTTTGTGTTATTTTCCATAGGGGGAAACTCAAGAGGATGAATTTGAGAACATACTCATTTTTCTGTACAATAATTTACAAATAATTTTTCCTTACAATCATTTACAAATAATTTTCCTTACAAGAAATTTTCCAGTTGTGGTTGAAAATTCTAGATTAAAATAAAGTGGAGACACCCACAGATTTGGCAGTTACTCAAGTAATCAATTAACAAGAGATAGGAAATGTATGTGTGCTGACCCTTCAGCTGTGTCTGACTCTTTGCGACTCTATGAACTGTAGCCCACCAGGCTCCTCTATCCATGGGATTCTCCAAGCAAGAATAGTGAAGTGAGTTGCCATGCCCTCCTCCAGGGATCTTCCTGACCCAGGGATCAAACCTGTGCCTCTTGTGTCTCTTCCATTGGCAGGTGGGTTCTTCACCACTAGCACCACCTGGGAAGCCTCAATATGTAGAGCTAAACATGGAGAGAGGTTGATATAGAGTTGATGTGTACCAGACATCAATTTGTAATTTGGCATTCATTCTGACATAGATGAGCTGTGATACAGAGGCTAGAGCAAAGATGAGAATTGAGAGGCTATTTCAGGGTCAGAGCCATGGGCATGAAGATCTAATAGTACAAGGAGCTAAGATGGCTGGAGCAAGTGGATTCATCATTACTTGTCTTCACTGTAAGAGTTTATTGAATGAACATAAAGAAGTAGAAGTGTTTGCTGTCTACTAATTTGAACAGATAATTGGCAATGAGAGGGAAATACAATGAGAGACTATAGTTGAACACAATTTATTTTTAGTCCCTGGGCTTCAAAAACAAAAGACATAACTGATGAGAAAAAAGCCCAAGGGTAAGTGAATAGAAAAATGTTTTATTTTAGCCAAAACAAATTTCCCCGATATGTAAAATGAATTCAATGGAAGCAAAGCATAAATTGCCTTCCTTGTCAATGACAGCTTAAAAAAAATCAAGTCTGTATGCTATAAATCTGGTTTACTGGGCAGAATGAGATATGTGCCCCATTGTTCAAACTCTTAACATAAAACCATGTATTCAGAACATGTAAGGAGAAAACCAGTTATGCTATATTGCAAGCAAATGAGCTGTGAAACTGATTCAGAAAAAAAAAAGGGAGAAAAAATCAGGTGAAGTGATGGAAAATGTGAATGTATGAAAGATAAGAATGGTCAGAAATATTGGGGTAATCACTGATTCATACATTTCTGTTGCCTATCAGAAACACTAAAATTTAGGTTGGGCAAAACACTTTAACTTTAGAGATTATTGCATTTCATTACAGCATTAAGAAAATTCAGTTTTACTTCTAAATTCTGAGGAGCTTGATGAGGGAGTGTTAAATTTGAGTCTTTTCCTTTCATTCTTTCTTGTTTTCTCTCTTTGTTTTAAGATCAGTGAATAACTGTAAGAATATCAGTCTCTCTCTCTCTTTTAAATCAGTTTATCTTCTTAAAAAAACACTACACTATACTAGTCAGTATTTCAGATTATCCACAGTATTAATGCCTTGCATTATCTATGGACCCATGCCTTGCAACAACACACAAATAATAGAGGCAGAATTTGGGTTCAGTTTCTGCTCTTCCAAAATTAAAGAAAATGGCAGTTCTATTTTTATTCTTATAAGAATTCTTATTCTTATTCTTATTCTTATAACAATGCACAAAGGCTCCCTTTTCCCCACACCCTTTCCAATAATTCTCTGTTATTTTTGTCTTTTTAAATTTATTTTTAATGATAAACATTCAAACAAATGTGAGCTGATATCTCAAAGCAGTTTTGAGTTATCTTTACCTAATTATTAGTGATACTGAATGTCTTTTAAACTACCTATTGGTCTCTGTAAGTCTTCTTTGGAAAATTGTCTCTTTAGTTCCTCTGCTCTTTTTCAACCACAATTTTATTTTTTCTATGGATTTATATGAGTTATTTGCATATTTTATACATTAACTTCTTATCATATATGTGATTTGCAAATATATTCTCATATTCTACAGTCTGGACTTTTCTTTCCATTGATTGTTTCTTTTGCATTTTAGTTTGATGTAGTTCCAGTGGTTATGTATATTTTTGTTGCTTGTACTTTTGGTATCATACAGGAAATCACTGTCAGAACAATGTCAGGGAACATTTTCCCTATGCTCTTTCTTAAAAGGTTTACATTTTTTTGCCTTCATGTTTAAGTCATTAACCTGTTTGGAGTTCCTTTTTATGAGTGGTGAAACACAGGGATCCAATTTCATTCTTCTATGTATAACAACCACGTGAACTTGATGTAACATCTTTCCTCCAGTCAAGCCTCGAAGGAGATTGCAGCCATCACCAACTTCTCACTTGGATTCTTGTGAGGGTCCTGAGTAGATGATTCGGCTAGACCACCCTTGGGTTTCTGACTCTTACAAATTCTGAGACAATAAAGGTGTATTATTTTATGCAGCTATCCGGGCTCAGTGGTAAAGAATCCACCTGCTAAGTAGGAGATACGGGTTTAATCTCTGGTTCAGGAGGATCCCCTGAAGAAAGGAATGACCACCACTCCAGTATTCATGTCTGGAGAAATGGAAACTTGCAGTTTATCTTCTTAAAAAAACACTACACTATACTAGTCAGTATTTCAGATTATCCACAGTATTAATGCCTTGCATTATCTATGGACCCATGCCTTGCAACAACACACAAATAATAGAGGCAGAATTTGGGTTCAGTTTCTGCTCTTCCAAAATTAAAGAAAATGGCAGTTCTATTTTTATTCTTATAAGAATTCTTATTCTTATTCTTATTCTTATAACAATGCACAAAGACTCCCTTTCCCCACACCCTTTCCAATAATTCTCTGTTATTTTTGTCTTTTTAAATTTATTTTTAATGATAAACATTCAAACAAATGTGAGCTGATATCTCAAAGCAGTTTTGAGTTATCTTTACCTAATTATTAGTGATACTGAATGTCTTTTAAACTACCTATTGGTCTCTGTAAGTCTTCTTTGGAAAATTGTCTCTTTAGTTCCTCTGCTCTTTTTCAACCACAATTTTATTTTTTCTATGGATTTATATGAGTTATTTGCATATTTTATACATTAACTTCTTATCATATATGTGATTTGCAAATATATTCTCATATTCTACAGTCTGGACTTTTCTTTCCATTGATTGTTTCTTTTGCATTTTAGTTTGATGTAGTTCCAGTGGTTATGTATATTTTTGTTGCTTGTACTTTTGGTATCATACAGGAAATCACTGTCAGAACAATGTCAGGGAACATTTTCCCTATGCTCTTTCTTAAAAGGTTTACATTTTTTTGCCTTCATGTTTAAGTCATTAACCTGTTTGGAGTTCCTTTTTATGAGTGGTGAAACACAGGGATCCAATTTCATTCTTCTATGTATAACAACCACGTGAACTTGATGTAACATCTTTCCTCCAGTCAAGCCTCGAAGGAGATTGCAGCCATCACCAACTTCTCACTTGGATTCTTGTGAGGGTCCTGAGTAGATGATTCGGCTAGACCACCCTTGGGTTTCTGACTCTTACAAATTCTGAGACAATAAAGGTGTATTATTTTATGCAGCTATCCGGGCTCAGTGGTAAAGAATCCACCTGCTAAGTAGGAGATACGGGTTTAATCTCTGGTTCAGGAGGATCCCCTGAAGAAAGGAATGACCACCCACTCCAGTATTCATGTCTGGAGAATCCCATGGACAGAGGAGCCTGTTGGGCTATGGTCCATGTGGGTCACAAAGAGTCAGAAATGACTCAACACCTAAACAAGAGCCTGAAAGTGAGTTGTTACTCTGAGAAGTAACTAAATAAAGGGCAGTGGCTTTGGAATGAGCAGTGGACAGTGGATGGGAAATATTTAAGAAGCAAGATAGAGAAAAGTTTAATATACTTGAAAAGACATTTGTCAATCAGAACTTTGAAGACCCTGCCAGTGATAGCTCAGAAGGATGTGAGGAATATTTCATTAGAGACTGGAGCAAGGGCCCTGGCTGCCATGCACCAGCAGAGAATGGAATCAGTGAAATTCTCTTCAGAAAGTATGTGGAAAGCAGAATATATAAGCAAGGAACCTGGTTATTGAGATTGAGAGATCTCTAGGCAGGGAGACCCCGAGGCAAAGTCTTGAGAATGCCACTTGAAAATGGTGTCTTTCAGGAGGGCATGATTTTAATATAAAATTTGGTCTAGAGAAAAACACTGAGGGTGTGTCTATACAACCTTTGCCTAAAACTTCAAACAATCAATTAATCCTTTAAAAGGATTGAAGCTTTGTCTCAGATCCTCTAAATTTAACCTGGGGACTTCGAGGAAGCTTACTCATTTTGCCTCGAAGTCCTTTCATCATGTCCTTGGAATTATCTAGAAGCAATTAGTGGGTATAGCTCTTGTCCAGTGAAATGAACTCCTAAATAATCCACAAAAGATTTACAAGGTTCTTGAGAAAATTATTTTAGGGAAGACATGGCCAGCTTAGACAGAACAGAGCAGGCAAAGAGAGTGGAAAATAAAAAGAGACTTTCATATGTTTGAAATTCTATAGGCAGGAAGCAAGCAGATGCAACTCCCTAGCCAGCAAATCAGGCTATTTTCAAGGAAGAAGGATGAATGGGAGGCTTGAATGCGGCTCAGACCAGGAGATTGCAGCCATCACCAACTGGGTTTTCTGCCCCTTTCTTACAAATTCTGAGACAATAAACGTGTATTATTTTATGCAGCTATCCGGGCTCAGTGGTAAAGAATCCACCTGCTAAGTAGGAGATACGGGTTTAATCTCTGGTTCAGGAGGATCCCCTGAAGAAAGGAATGACCACCCACTCCAGTATTCATGTCTGGAGAATCCCATGGACAGAGGAGCCTGTTGGGCTATGGTCCATGTGGGTCACAAAGAGTCAGAAATGACTCAACACCTAAACAAGAGCCTGAAAGTGAGTTGTTACTCTGAGAAGTAACTAAATAAAGGGCAGTGGCTTTGGAATGAGCAGTGGACAGTGGATGGGAAATATTTAAGAAGCAAGATAGAGAAAAGTTTAATATACTTGAAAAGACATTTGTCAATCAGAACTTTGAAGACCCTGCCAGTGATAGCTCAGAAGGATGTGAGGAATATTTCATTAGAGACTGGAGCAAGGGCCCTGGCTGCCATGCACCAGCAGAGAATGGAATCAGTGAAATTCTCTTCAGAAAGTATGTGGAAAGCAGAATATATAAGCAAGGAACCTGGTTATTGAGATTGAGAGATCTCTAGGCAGGGAGACCCCGAGGCAAAGTCTTGAGAATGCCACTTGAAAATGGTGTCTTTCAGGAGGGCATGATTTTAATATAAAATTTGGTCTAGAGAAAAACACTGAGGGTGTGTCTATACAACCTTTGCCTAAAACTTCAAACAATCAATTAATCCTTTAAAAGGATTGAAGCTTTGTCTCAGATCCTCTAAATTTAACCTGGGGACTTCGAGGAAGCTTACTCATTTTGCCTCGAAGTCCTTTCATCATGTCCTTGGAATTATCTAGAAGCAATTAGTGGGTATAGCTCTTGTCCAGTGAAATGAACTCCTAAATAATCCACAAAAGATTTACAAGGTTCTTGAGAAAATTATTTTAGGGAAGACATGGCCAGCTTAGACAGAACAGAGCAGGCAAAGAGAGTGGAAAATAAAAAGAGACTTTCATATGTTTGAAATTCTATAGGCAGGAAGCAAGCAGATGCAACTCCCTAGCCAGCAAATCAGGCTATTTTCAAGGAAGAAGGATGAATGGGAGGCTTGAATGAAGTATTAAGAGAAAAAGTCATAGAGAATTATTCTCAGACTTTGAAATCTAATGAAAGAACATCTACCATCCTTTTCACTTCCTTTTAAAATCACTACAGGCCACAGTGATTTCTTTACACCTTTATCGTTACCTATTTTGAACAGAAGTGTCTGTTATCTCTCATCCTGACTCTTTCGCCATTGTATATTGAGTGCCTGTGGGAACAGTCCATTTGTCTCTTTAGTTTTATATTAGTGGATTGACAGGTTGAGAAGAAATACACCCAGGAGATCCATCTTCACCTGGATCTAATTTAGATGATGAGCATCCGCACTTAGAATAAATGGCTTAATGGGATGGGACTTCTGGGTCCTGGGGAGGAGGGGAATGCCTTTTTCTTTCTGGAAGGGTCTGGGTCACTGGTGGCCAGAAGGTGGATGGTGGCAGACAGATTCTGCCACACCCGAACCAGCCCTGCCTCTCGGGGGTCACACCTCTATGCACCCTTCTCCCTCGAAGTGTGAGGACAAACTGCAAATTATTTATAGTAGAAAACAGCAAAAGTTATTAGGTGTCATTTTATAACCTCTTCTACTTGCTTTCCTCTTTTGATGATGGTGAATGGCTTTTGATATCATTAAAGAAACACTAATGCAAGAACTTTGTGAGTAGAGTTCATCGACATTATAAGGTTAATATCTTCACATATCCATTATATTGAATATAATGAATTCAATACGTTCATTATATTCAATCAAGGTTAACTGGCTTGGTGCTCTGGAGTGCTTGCAACCAGAGCCAGTGCTCTGCAACAGGAGAGGCCACTGCTATGGGAGGCCCACACAGGCCCAAGAATAAAGATGGATGAAAATAAATAATAATAATAATAAAAACAATAAAAGAGGCCAAAATTAAAAATAAAAGAAATTAAAAAAAAAAAAAAGATCAGCTGGCTTGAATCCTTAAACAATGTCTCTTCTATCCCCCAGAACCACCATGCCTACTAATCACAATTTTAATTCTTTGTTTTATAAGTTTGGCTTTTGTAGATTCCATGTACATGTGATACCATTCCTGTCTTTCTCCAACATATTTCATTTAATAAAATATATTCAGTTTGCATTGATGTTGTAGTAATTTATAGGATATCCTTCATTTTCATGGCTGAATAATACTCCACTCTCTCTCTCTCTCTAGACCACATTACCTTTCTCCATTCATCTGCTGCCAAGAATTTAGGTGATTTTCATATCTTGGCTACTGTGATGAACACTGCAATAAAAATTGGAATACCAATATTTATCAACATTCTATTTCTTGGCTACATACCTAGAAGTGGAATTGCTTATATTTTATATTTATATTTAATTTTTGAAGAATTCTTATATTGTTTTCCATAGTGGTTGAACCAGTTTATGTTTCCATAAAATCCTTAGAGATCTAATGCACGGTTTAGCAAATATAAATAGGAATTTCTTATATTGTTTTCCATAGTGGTTGAACCAGTTATTTTCATAAAAAGGGGATGGGATTTTGGGTCAAATTTTTTGGTGGCCCAGAAGGTGGATGGTGGCAGACAGATTCTGCCACACCCGAACCAGCCCTGCCTCTCGGGGGTCACACCTCTATGCACCCTTCTCCCTCGAAGTGTGAGGACAAACTGCAAATTATTTATAGTAGAAAACAGCAAAAGTTATTAGGTGTCATTTTATAACCTCTTCTACTTGCTTTCCTCTTTTGATGATGGTGAATGGCTTTTGATATCATTAAAGAAACACTAATGCAAGAACTTTGTGAGTAGAGTTCATCGACATTATAAGGTTAATATCTTCACATATCCATTATATTGAATATAATGAATTCAATACGTTCATTATATTCAATCAAGGTTAACTGGCTTGGTGCTCTGGAGTGCTTGCAACCAGAGCCAGTGCTCTGCAACAGGAGAGGCCACTGCTATGGGAGGCCCACACAGGCCCAAGAATAAAGATGGATGAAAATAAATAATAATAATAATAAAAACAATAAAAGAGGCCAAAATTAAAAATAAAAGAAATTAAAAAAAAAAAAAAGATCAGCTGGCTTGAATCCTTAAACAATGTCTCTTCTATCCCCCAGAACCACCATGCCTACTAATCACAATTTTAATTCTTTGTTTTATAAGTTTGGCTTTTGTAGATTCCATGTACATGTGATACCATTCCTGTCTTTCTCCAACATATTTCATTTAATAAAATATATTCAGTTTGCATTGATGTTGTAGTAATTTATAGGATATCCTTCATTTTCATGGCTGAATAATACTCCACTCTCTCTCTCTCTCTAGACCACATTACCTTTCTCCATTCATCTGCTGCCAAGAATTTAGGTGATTTTCATATCTTGGCTACTGTGATGAACACTGCAATAAAAATTGGAATACCAATATTTATCAACATTCTATTTCTTGGCTACATACCTAGAAGTGGAATTGCTTATATTTTATATTTATATTTAATTTTTGAAGAATTCTTATATTGTTTTCCATAGTGGTTGAACCAGTTTATGTTTCCATAAAATCCTTAGAGATCTAATGCACGGTTTAGCAAATATAAATAGGGTTTAATTGTATCATTAAACAGGCTAAATGAACTGAACTTAAAGATTCCAATTACTAAAAGGAAAGAACAGTGGTGTAATATGATAAAGAATCTAATTATTTCTGGAATGGTAATAATATTACAATAAAAATATATCAATGTTTTCTATACCTTAAATTTATGCATTGCTACATGTCAAATATATATATATTAAAAAGATTGCCTATTATTTTTTACAGTTCACACTATTATTTTTATCATTATAATTAGTTTTATACATAAGCAATATGTCATGTTAGAGGAATTAAAAACACAGACAGAAAGCTATAATTAAACAGGCATATGAGAAATGTCAAGAGGAAAGCATAGCTAAATTTAGCAGGAGAATTTCTGTAGCAATCAGTGGTATTGGGAAAAGATTCCAAGAAAAGTTACCATTTGTTCCAGACCTGATGTAATGCACTTTATTTAGAAACACATTAGCCTAAGGCATGGGCGTTTCAATGTAAGTGTTACAGTGCTGGACATGCACAGTGGAAACACAGGAAAGGAAATTTCAAAAACTGTAATGATTTTGGAGGAGACTGAAGAGAAATAATCTTCTAAAATAGAAGATCAAGGTTATGGATGTGATTTTGCATATAAAAATATAGTCATGTGATTAGCAAACCATTTTCTTAGCAAATGATTATTCATAGGGGAAAATAGGTATGTCTATATTTGCATATCTCTTTTTTAGCACTATAGCACAGTATTTTAATTTTGGAAGCTTCTGCTTTTTCAATAGATCATGAATGGTGTCTTCTTATCATTACTATATTCCAATGCTGTGAAATTATTTAGTTCTGAGGATAGCACTGTCATATTAGCTCACATCAATGAAATTAGCATGATTGTTATAAATGTTTATAAAGGATGATCACAATACTTTGGACTATCCAAGCAGTTAATTTGTAATAGTGTCTTGTACACTAAACTAAAAATCCAATTGAGTATTTCTTGGCTACATACCTAGAAGTGGAATTGCTTATATTTTATATTTATATTTAATTTTTGAAGAATTCTTATATTGTTTTCCATAGTGGTTGAACCAGTTTATGTTTCCATAAAATCCTTAGAGATCTAATGCACGGTTTAGCAAATATAAATAGGGTTTAATTGTATCATTAAACAGGCTAAATGAACTGAACTTAAAGATTCCAATTACTAAAAGGAAAGAACAGTGGTGTAATATGATAAAGAATCTAATTATTTCTGGAATGGTAATAATATTACAATAAAAATATATCAATGTTTTCTATACCTTAAATTTATGCATTGCTACATGTCAAATATATATATATTAAAAGATTGCCTATTATTTTTACAGTTCACACTATTATTTTATCATTATAATTAGTTTTATACATAAGCAATATGTCATGTTAGAGGAATTAAAAACACAGACAGAAAGCTATAATTAAACAGGCATATGAGAAATGTCAAGAGGAAAGCATAGCTAAATTTAGCAGGAGAATTTCTGTAGCAATCAGTGGTATTGGGAAAAGATTCCAAGAAAAGTTACCATTTGTTCCAGACCTGATGTAATGCACTTTATTTAGAAACACATTAGCCTAAGGCATGGGCGTTTCAATGTAAGTGTTACAGTGCTGGACATGCACAGTGGAAACACAGGAAAGGAAATTTCAAAAACTGTAATGATTTTGGAGGAGACTGAAGAGAAATAATCTTCTAAAATAGAAGATCAAGGTTATGGATGTGATTTTGCATATAAAAATATAGTCATGTGATTAGCAAACCATTTTCTTAGCAAATGATTATTCGCAAAGGGAAGATAGGTATGTCTATTTTTGCATATCTCTTTTTTAGCACTATAGCACAGTATTTTAATTTTGGAAGCTTCTGCTTTTTCAATAGATCATGAATGGTGTCTTCTTATCATTACTATATTCCAATGCTGTGAAATTATTTAGTTCTGAGGATAGCACTGTCATATTAGCTCACATCCAATGAAATTAGCATGATTGTTATAAATGTTTATAAAGGATGATCACAATACTTTGGACTATCCAAGCAGTTAATTTGTAATAGTGTCTTGTACACTAAACTAAAAATCCAATTGAGTATTTGGGGAAACAAAGAGGATTTCAGACAGCATAAAACTGCTCAATGGCCAGACATTTGTCTGTGTACACAGGAGACAGTACTAAGATTGTCAGAAGATGGTTAATTATGGTTTGGCTGAAGATGCTTGGGGCTCAGTCTATTGGTACATGTAAGAGTCATCAAAGACACTGCTAAAGTTAAAACAATGTTTCAAGTAAAAAGAAATGGGATTAAATAATATGCATCAACTTTCAAAAAATATATTAGGGAATGAAAATAATATTTCAAAGAAGGCATGGCTTCTTGTCAAAAGAAGAAAATTGGCATATACTAGTTAGTTATCCTTTCTGCAATTTAGAAGATGAAGCTATGCTTAACACTGGGCTCAGTCAGTTCCTTAATTTATTGATGTTACCTAGTCATTCTCTCACAATTACTAAAATACATCCATGAGGTTAGGTATGTTGAGGATATTGAATTAGGAATTGCAGAAGGATTATGTTCTGATGGAACTAATGGTATCAGATCTCACAATACTGTCATGGTATGATCAATACTGACCATTGATGACCATTATATAAAACTGAGGTAGTAGGTCATAACAACCTACAGATGGTATTATTTTTTTTTCAAACTGTATTATTATCACTGCAAACTTTCAGCTTCCAGCTTTATGAACTTAGCTTTATTTCATCCCGTGCCCAGTTTGCCATTGATTAACTTTCCCTCTGGTCTACTTAACTGAGCTATGCTCACTATTCAGCACTTCACCTAAAACAGCAATTATTTTTTCAAATCCTTATGATCACATGCTGTTTACTGTACAAATAATAACATACAAATGTGTTGTCTTTATGCCAGAAGTTACAGTAAGTCCAATTATTGAGGGTTGTGTGTCTCTCAATCCACTGTGACCATCTTTTTTTATTTTTCAAATAATGATATGAAAAACCTGAAAGTGCCAAACTATGTTACCTACTATGATGGCATTCAGAAAGCCTTGGAATATTCATATTTGACTTCTAAAATAATACTAAGTACTATATAGTATAATACTATATCAAAAAGAAATATTGGTTAATTGGTATTACCCTTTAAGTACTATATAGTAATTCAAAAATTCTAGATAAATGTTCAACAGCATAAAACTGCTCAATGGCCAGACATTTGTCTGTGTACACAGGAGACAGTACTAAGATTGTCAGAAGATGGTTAATTATGGTTTGGCTGAAGATGCTTGGGGCTCAGTCTATTGGTACATGTAAGAGTCATCAAAGACACTGCTAAAGTTAAAACAATGTTTCAAGTAAAAAGAAATGGGATTAAATAATATGCATCAACTTTCAAAAGATATATTAGGGAATGAAAATAATATTTCAAAGAAGGCATGGCTTCTTGTCAAAAGAAGAAAATTGGCATATACTAGTTAGTTATCCTTTCTGCAATTTAGAAGATGAAGCTATGCTTAACACTGGGCTCAGTCAGTTCCTTAATTTATTGATGTTACCTAGTCATTCTCTCACAATTACTAAAATACATCCATGAGGTTAGGTATGTTGAGGATATTGAATTAGGAATTGCAGAAGGATTATGTTCTGATGGAACTAATGGTATCAGATCTCACAATACTGTCATGGTATGATCAATACTGACCATTGATGACCATTATATAAAACTGAGGTAGTAGGTCATAACAACCTACAGATGGTATTATTTTTTTTTCAAACTGTATTATTATCACTGCAAACTTTCAGCTTCCAGCTTTATGAACTTAGCTTTATTTCATCCCGTGCCCAGTTTGCCATTGATTAATTTTCCCCTCTGGTCTACTTAACTGAGCTATGCTCACTATTCAGCACTTCACCTAAAACAGCAATTATTTTTTCAAATCCTTATGATCACATGCTGTTTACTGTACAAATAATAACATACAAATGTGTTGTCTTTATGCCAGAAGTTACAGTAAGTCCAATTATTGAGGGTTGTGTGTCTCTCAATCCACTGTGACCATCTTTTTTTATTTTTCAAATAATGATATGAAAAACCTGAAAGTGCCAAACTATGTTACCTACTATGATGGCATTCAGAAAGCCTTGGAATATTCATATTTGACTTCTAAAATAATACTAAGTACTATATAGTATAATACTATATCAAAAAAGAAATATTGGTTAATTGGTATTGCCAACCTAGATATTAATGTTACACTAAATAGCTAATGTAAAATAATCAAAAAATCTCTCAGATATTGAATATTTCACTATATCAACTGCACTAAATTGTTTCAACTGTACTCCTATGGACAGAGGAG